>OY776667.1:22129954-22823522 GCA_963675795.1 Crossocerus cetratus
GGGTCTTCACGCATGGCGGGGCAAAAGATTCGTTTGGGGAGAGAAGTGCGTTTGATTAGAGATGAAGATGTGATGCGGATTCTGGAGGCTCGATGGCTGGTTTGTTTTTGAGGCCGAGTCCAGGATGGAAGTTGGCGAGGGTCCAACCCCCACGATCTTCGTGTATTATTATCGGAAGTATTGTTACCTGGGTTAAGAGGCCTGGAGCCCATTGTGCCCGCGAACCTCGGACGAGAGTCACTAGACTCCCCCCGAGAGCGATATGCCTCCGACCAACGAACAAGTCACGGTTCAACATTTCACAGTCGACTTGGTAATGTTAATACTCGAGGCAACGAGCGAGAAGAGGACTCGAGGTTCATTAACATACTATTTTTATCAAAACGACTCGCACGCTCAGTCCCACAAGGTCGTGCATGTGCAAAGATACATCCGGAGCGTCAAGACATTGTACGATTGGTCGACAATCGACATAGCCTCTCTGGCATAGAGCGCGGCATTATTTATCGCTCATATCCACCTCCTACTCTCGGGCGACAAGACGACATTTGGCTGGGATCGGCGAGATTTCCGCTCGACGGGCAGCCCGGCGCGCTGACGTACTCGCTCGCGCTGGGAACCTTTGCATGCAGCGAGTCGACAGAAAGTTATGAAACTATTATATCCCCGGCTGCGACGGGAATACAGTTGTAACTACGAGCGTAACGGTTCCAAGCTGTTGTTAAAGGCCTATATATAGAGAGGCGCGCGTGTATATCGGGAATAAGCGGAGGATCCGCCTATTGCCCGCGGGCAAAGTCAGTAAAGTCATGCGCCACCGCCGCCACCGCCGCCACCGCGGGGCACTGACACCGCGCGCCACTCGCCGCAGAATTTCACGGATGAATTATGGAGATAAGAGGCCGCGCTGCGACGCTGCTTGACCTATGCGCCGCTCGACAGTCGATAGCCAACATGGATCTACCGCCCTCGCAGTCTGGATCTTGAAATCGAGAGTGGACCATTCGAGAGTAAACAGACATCGAGGGACCGCGGAGCTTGGGAAGAAACCCGAAGGAATCCAAGTATCGGTAAATCAATCTCGCCGAGTTTGGCAAAGGTGGCGGTGACAGGGCGCCCAGGCAAAACCAACAGCGCTCGGTCACGTTTAGCGCGCGGAAGCAGAACAACAGTCGGTCGGGACACTTGTCAGGGCAATTAGCCGATAACGAGGAAGAGCCCGGCTGGAAAGTGGAAATGCGCGCCCGATGGGAAGCAGTGGGCGGCGAATCGGCGCTGTAAGGAGGTTGGAAGTAGGCGAAAGGAAAAGTTGAGGGGGTCCATTCCCATTTGGTGTGTGGGCTCTCGTTAGCCCGCGAGCATTTCGAGGCCGAGCGCAAGTGCATTTGCGTCAATGGCCGGCGAACCGGCGAGTCGGCGGCTGGAAGGCAAGGCGTCTCGAATTTACCCAGCTGCCACAGCTGCTACTGATTCCCCGACAATGTGCACCTCCGCTCTATTTTCATTTCCTCCCCAGCCACCTCCCCGAGGCGCAGATTTTTTATTCCAAACCGCCCGCACTTACACACGCAGGCATTTGTGCAAATATACACGCGCATCCGATAACAAACAGGCCGCAGACACAAAGGGAGAGAATAGACGGGGCAAACGAGATGACTTTATTATCGGCTCGGACCAGAGCGAGAGAGAGCTTGCACCGCCAATTGAGCGGCAAATTTTATTATCGACTGCCATCGCGTTCTGACGCGTTACCATTCCAATGGGGAAAGTATCAATCGAGTCTTCTTTCTGTTATCCCTCTAGACGCAGCGTCCCATATCGGAAAGTCGATCAGGGTTCACCAGACTTGGAAAAGCTGTTGAAAAATTGAACCGGCACTCTGGCGAGAGCAGCCGTGAACTTGAGAGGAGCGACGCGCGTCTAGGAATAAATCTGGTTCGCCCCTGCCTGGGATTCTCGAGTGGTGACGTTCACCTGTGCGCTGCAAACTTGGGCGCAAGCCGGACACTGCTCCTCCCTCGGAATACAAAGGAGCCCGGCCGCGCGAATATCGGTGTACCTGCTCGATTTAAGGATCGTCGATATTCCGCGGGCATCCGCCGGCCAATGCGAGACGTGCGACATAACAGTAATTGGCCGATCATTGATTGTGATGGACGTATTCTACTGGGTCGCGCTCGGTCAAAGGTGCTCTATGATATTGGAATGGTTATAGGCAGGCGGACACAATGGAAGAAAGGAGAAAGGCCGTGAAGGATGTCAAGGAACCTTTTGCACCCTGTCAGGATTGGAGGCGTTGTTGACGTGGAAAGCCGCAGGGTGAAAGTCGATTGGCAAAGGGCCTCAGTGTATTATGCGGTTGGGAATGTGCAGATGGCCTGCCGCTGGCGGACACACGGCGTTAAAGGGCTCTTGGCCCGAAGCCAGTAAGGTCCGCCGGAAAACGACGGCCTCGTTAACGGTTAACCAGCGACAATTAAGGTAAACGCATCGATCGCCCGCTGGTTCACTAGCCAGTCGAGGCCTGCTGGACTAATTAGCCAGAGTAATCCGATCGGCGAATCAGAGCTTTTCCGCGGAGGGCGCGTGACTTGCTTCCTCGCTCCACGTTGCCAAGTTGCAGTTTTGCCAGTCGAAACCACCGCTCATACTCATAATCGCATATTCATCCACTTATGTAATTGTTAAAATTGCTGGTTGTCATTGCAGGATGTACCTAGGGCGAGTCGGACGGGACAGCTGTCATCGCGACGATGGACGATCGACTCTCGAGACGAGCAACGGGATCCAATGGCAAACTCGTGATCGAGCGAATCCCGTTTTTAACGGGACACGTGACCATCTCGCTCCTCAGGACGAGTGGCGGCGAAATTCCGTCCTTGGGGTCGAGAAATCGAAAAGGAGGATCGCACGGCTCGACTTTTCGCCAGCTCAAACCCATCTCTCTCTGGCGGCGCTGTCTCGTGATTCTTATCGGACCGGAGTCCTCCACTCGTGAGAGACGAAAACACCTTGTCTAATCTCTAACACCTATTTGCCGAGAGCGCGGGAACGAAGTCGCGCGCGATTGCGATCGTCGAGATGGTACGAGTGTGCTCGCCCGCGAACTCGAGTGTTTTCGCTCGAGAGCCTATTCTCACCGCGCGGTCACGCCGAGAGCGCAATCCAATCGGAATCGGCGGGAAAAGCGGGGGGAAAAATTCACTCGGCGATGATTCATTAAGCGCGGGGTCGAGAGGTGCCGGCCATTTATTACGACTATCAACCCCTTGCCGCATTACTGTCCCGCGCAATCTTCATCCGAGCGAACAATGACTGGGCGAAATGAAGTTCGGTAGAGTAAGTTGGTACTATCTCGAGGTGCGAGCTACTACGTCGCCGGATCCTCGTAAATATCCTTTTTTAAGAGACACTTCATTAGAGTTTACAGGGAGCTTAACGGGCGAATGGCGCCGCGCTCTTCGATCCAAACTATTTAACAACCCGGCTCGCGCGCCAACACCCACCGACTCTTGTTAATTAGCAGCTAGCCAGAGCCCGCAATAATTACAACGAGAGAGCCACGTGCCGCCTCGGCACACTGTCGACTCTGGCATGCGATGCCTATGTATAATTGAATAGTATCACCTGTTATCTCCGCTGCAGCGACCCGCTCGCTTCCACGCCAGTTAGAACAGAAGGATTCGAGAGCGTAGATTCGCGGATAGAAATGAAAATATCTGCCCGCGCAAATATACTGGAAAGGCAGAGATTTGGCCCATGGAGGGTCAGAGCCATCGAGAGATCGGAGCAGCGTGCGCGTGAGATCACCTTCAGCGGCGCCGCCGGCTAATATTAAACGCACGCCCCTCGCGCGCCTCCACTCGAAAAAGCCGTCGCGGATTTTTCCCTCGCCGCCGCGCCGATTGAATTCTGGCCGAAACTGAGCCGCCGATCGAGATAGACGCCCGGAGAGGAGATGCGAGCTCTCGGCGAGCCGAGTCTATAAACCTTGGCTGGAGAATGCAATATTGGCGGTGTTTACTCGAGGCGACTTTGAGTGAACACCTACGACATTGATCGCGCGGGACCCGACGCGCGCGTCGCTCTTTCTTTCTCTCGGTCGGTTTACGTCGAGGATACACACACTTTATTGTAAACAAGAGCGGTGCTTTTATTGCCCGGCGGCGGTGTACCGCGATAGTTTCAAAGTGGGAGTGGTGTCATTGTTGCAATAAAAAGCCTACTTCCCCGCGGCCCGCCGAGCTGGCAACCAGCCATCCGATCGATTATACAAAATTAAAAGCCACCGATTCCTCCTTCTCAACCTCCGCTCGCTCTCTTAGCGCCAGCGAGGAATCCGAGTCGGTCGTCTTGATTAATGCCAAGGGGTTGAGTTTGAATTCTCGGTGATCGAGAGAGCCTCGGCGAGATCTCGTCGCGCACCTTTGACAGGTGCTTCCTACTCGATCTAAAGTTGGCTCGGTGCACTGGCCCGACATTATTTCCGAGGCGCGTCGCGCGGTGTCGATCAATTCCCCCGCAAAACGGCTTATTTCACCGCGCGCGCCGCCCTCCCACGCTCGAAATAAAACGGCGATTCGCGCCCGCCGAAGGGAAGCCAGCGAGCGAGAGAGAGAGAGCGAGCCGCAGTTGATCTAAGATTATTCTTGTCGCAGCGCGCGCGCCGGAAGACATAATCCCTTATCCGGCGTAATATTTTCAATCCCGCTAAGATACCGCGATAAAAATGACGCCAGATAAGTGTGCTATTAATAACAGCTAGCCGAAGGTGGAAAGAGCGAGAAGGAGAGACGAGGCTCGGACGCGGCCGAGGAGTAATGTCCCCTTTTGCAACTTGCAAATGCAGACTCGCTCGCGTAATGGCGTCCTCGAGCGAGGGAGAGAGTGAGAGAGGATAATAGGGAAGTATCGGCGGCAAAACATTTGCAGAAATGACTGGGCCACTCTGGAAGCGCCCCAACTGCCCGATATTTCGATGGCACCGAGTCAAACTAAATTCTCACCGCGAGAGAGAGAGAGCACTCGCCGTCCAAGTCCGCCGGAGTTAAATCCCCGCCCGCCCGTGCCCTTTCTCTCCCACTCAGACAGTAAAATGCAACTTTAAATTAGTCCCATTAATAATATAGTTGGGTCGTTGCGGCTGGATCCTTGACTAGTCGAGAGAGGGAAGAAGGGAGGGAGTGAGAGAGAGTGCGGTTTGCTTAATGCCAGACGATACTCTGCGGCTGTCGCGGAGCCAAGGGAATCATCGGATCCGATGATAGTCTTGCGATACGCCTACTGACTTATGAAAGTTACTCGGCACCGTCGCGATCTCTGCCACGTCGCCCGGCGAGAACCGTACTCGCCGATCCTCCCCGCGACTCCCAGTCTGTCAAAGCTTTAAGCCTTTAAACCGCCAGAAAATACGGCAGTGCGCGAGAGCTGCAGTGGAAATCGAGCGCAGCTCGGATTCATTCATAAAGCACTGCAGTGCTGACCGGGAGAGAATCCTCCATTTCACCCTCTCTCTCTTTCTCTCTTTCTCTCTCTGTCGGCCGAGATTCGGGCCCGAATCAGCCGTGAAAGTCAACCGCTCTCGACTCGAATCCTCCCGGCACGACGGCACGCACATCGCGGGGCAATCGCGTGAATAAGCGCGTGAGCGGCCGTGAATACGAAATATCGCGCGTGGTTGCCGTGCGCGCCGGGGGCCCACGTGAAAGCCCAGCTGGGGAACTTTGGCTGGCCGGCGCGGCGTGTCGTACCTTTTCGAGGAGGATCGCGCTCGATAAGTGTGTCAGTAGTGCCGGTTCAACGAGCTCGGCCTAATTTTCACCAACCGATTCCACTGCCTATCCTATCCGAGCGCTGGGAATCCTTAGGATTTCGAGAGCTTCCCCGTTGGGGCTCGCGAGCGAAGCACTGGTGTATGTACGTTGGCGAAACACTGCTCTCTGTCACGGTGGACCGGAAGAGAATAGCGATTGGTATATTGGTAGTGTAGTGTGATTCTCTGTACCTGGTATCGGAGCGGTGAGAAAGGCCTGGTTGGTGGCGACGAGTAGCGAAAGTACGACGAACAGGGAGCAGGCGAGTGCGATCATCCTGGATCGAAGTGGGCACAGTGTAGCGATGATATCCTCTCGATCAGCCTGACCGGCTGCTGGCGCACGCCTTCGAGCGTGCTTCACACTAGAGCAACTCGAGTTACTCGCCGGCGGGGAGCACGTTGCTCACGGAATACGGCAAACTACTGTCTCTAGCCGGCGACTGCTCGCCGGAGCGTAGAACGGAGAGTCAGTCGATATAGAGGCAGAGGCGATCGGGCGAACACCGGCTGTCTTAATTCGGCAAAGCGCGACGCGCCGCTCTCCACTCTCCCTCTTTCTTCCTCTCTTGCAATCCCCACGGGAACAACACGCGTCTCTCTCTCTCGCTCTCTCTCGGGCACTATCGGTCTCTCTTTCTCTCGGTCGCGCGCGCGACTCCTACGAGCAGTTAGCCAGCAGTGAACTGCTCGTGTTCCTGGCTCGGGCATCGTAATATACATAAAGTCGCCAGATAAGCCGCGGCTGACACCCCACCACGAGCCAGCACTCCCGCTCGCTCGCTCGTTCGTTCGTTCGTTGGTTCGTTCGCCTGGCTCGCGCTGCCTCTCTAGTTCTCACTCACTTCACTCCCCCAGCCCCCTTTACTTGCACTCCTGCCACCGATCCGACCACTCTCCTTTGACTCCTCGCTCGCTCCCTCGCTCTACGTCGCTACCTGTCCGCTCTCCGCTCTCCGTTCTTCGTTCTTCCAACTTTCAACTCTTTACACTCGACAGCGAGCGCTCTCCTCGCACTTACGATTAGACGCTACTTTCGCCATCCCTCGCCCTCGCGTACTCTTCTTGTTCTTCGCGGTTCTTGTCAGTGGCGAGTTATTCTTGCCGGCCGACAAATCACTTGCGATGTTTGGATTCTTTTTATTCTAGTGCCAATTGCTAGATCCACCTCTTCGATGAGACTAATTGCCGGGCCTTGCGCGCGCGCGCGCCACGTGCTACACGCATGCCGGGTGACGTAGTGTGCGCGCTGGTCGAAAGAATCGACGCTATTGTTGCCGATCTATCGGAGAAATAGGCGGACGGCGGACGGCCGTCGAGCGCGGACGCGACGCCGCCGACGCCGCCGACGCCTTCTCGCCGAGAGAGCGCCGGCTAATTGTCATCGGGCGGCCGAGCGGCCGATGATAAAGAGTGCGACGAAGACGGCGCGGAGTCCCGCGCCGGAAAACAGCGACCAGATAGCACCGCTCGAAAATACAATTGGGCCCGAGTGCTCGAGCGGGTCTCTGATAAAGCCTGCGAAACTCTCTGTGACAGCCAGCGACCTCCACGTGGACACGCACGCACGTATACTCCGTTGCATCATCGTATTTCGCCGAGAAGAATTGCCGTGTCGCTCTCGATGATGGATGGATAGTCACCAAACTGAGCCGCCTAATCCAACAATCCACTGCCTCTCGCCCCGTGGATATACTAGTTTTCCGCGTATGCCATACTGGCTCCCGCTTTCGATTCACTTGATAGGTTTATTAATTAATAAAAAACAAACAGTGCTGCCCGGACAGCAATATGAAGGAGATTTTATGAGGACGTTTTTGTTCGTTTTTTCGATTGAGATTCCTCATATCTCACCGATTTGGCACAGTTATGGTCTTTAAAGTATTATTTCTGTGAGGAAACTTAGTTTTAGGGATAAAACTATCGAGAAATTACGAAATCGAACGATTTGGAAGAATATCAAAAAATCGAAAAAATCTGAAGGGGTAGGTATGGAAAAATTTTCGATTTTTTGAAGGTGTGGGAAATTGATTGAATGCTTGATATTTCTTTAGTTTGAGCTTAGAAACTAACTTTCAGCACAAAATTAGCAGGCTAGAGGCCATAACTGTGCCGAACGGATGAGATTTCGAGGATTTTCGCCCGAAAATCGACAAAATATCGCTCATACGAAACAATTACGGACTCTGACCGACTGATTCTGCATTATTTCTTAGTTTTAGGGTTAAAACTATTGAAAAATGCCAAAATCAGGCGATTTGCAAAAATGTCGAAAAATCGAAAAAATAAGAAGGGGTAGGTATGGAAAAATTTGCGATTTTTCGAAGGTTTTCAAAATCAATTGAATGCTTGATGTATCTTTAGTTTGAGCCTAGAAACTAAGTTTCCACCCGAAATTAGTTCGTCGGAGGCCAAAACTGTGCCAAACGGATGCGATTTCGACGATTTTGGTCCGAAAATCGGTGAATTATCGCTCATACGACCCAACTACGGACTCTGATCCACTAATTTTGTGTTATTCCTTAGTGTTAGGGGTAAAACTATGAAAAAATGTCAAAATCGGGTGAGTTGAAAAAATGTCAAAAAATCGAAAAAATGAGAAGGGGTAGGTATGGAAAAATTTTCGATTTTTTGAAGGTCCCCGAACTCGAACGAATACTTGATATTTCTTTAGTTTGAGCCTAGAAACTAAGTTTCAGCACAAAATTAGCGGGCCAGAAGCCATCTATACGTCATACTGACGTGATTTCATTGATTTTGGTCCGAAAATTGGTGAAATATCGCTCATACGAAACAATTATGGACTCTGGCCCACTAATTTCGTACTAAATATTAGTTTTAGATGTAAAACTAACGAGAAATCATGAATTCGTTGAAATCGGGAGACCTTCGAAAAATTGAAAATTTTTCCATACCTACCCCTTCTCATTTTTGCCATTTTTCGACATTTCTCCAAGTTTTCGACATTTCGCCCAATTGCACGATATTTCAAAAGTTTTGGCTTCAAAGCTATCATTGTTGAAAGAAGGGCGCATTCTGCCGCGCGGTATAATAGCTATTGAATTCGCAACTATAGAAGAGGCCGACAGTAGGCAATCGATGAGAGGCGAAATATGTAACCTATCGATTGCCGGTGGGAGGCGGGTGTGCGGGGGCGATACGTGACACCCTAAACTAGGTAGCATCAGGGAATATGCGGGTCACGAGGAGTCACCGCAAGCAATCTTTCCATTTTTTCTCTTTACTCCTCTCCCGCCTCCCGCCTCCTACCTACCCACTTATATGCACACTGCTGATATTTCTATACATATTTCCATCGGTCAAATAGTTCGGACTTTACATACGCGATATGTAGGTCGCGATAGTACTTATTCCTTCCCACCGCAAAACGACCCTGAAATTATGCCTCCCACCCTCCCGCTCTCCCTCTCTGGCTGCACCCTGGTGGCTGCTCCTCATTTACCTTTCTTGCCGTGGAACTTTCCCAGCGGGGAATTTAGTTTAGCATAAGCCGAGAGCGGCGTTCTTGCCCCGCGCGAGAAAGTAAGGGGCTAAATGGGGCCGAGATAAGAGCTGCAGGAAAGAAGATCCTCCGCGTGTCCTGTTGTCCCGGAGCTCTGCCGGGAAGAATTGCGAGATTTGTCCGAGAAACATCCTCCTCCTCCTCCCTGAAAGACGCCAAAGATAAAGCGAGTGTTTCGGGCGGAGATTTGACAATGCGCCGATGAATTGGGAAGAAAGCTCTGTATAAATACCGGGGAATGATCGGTGCGGTCGGGGGGCGCGAGGGTGAATAATAGTCGGGAGTGGAGTCGGAGCCAAGAGTCAGCGCCAACGCCACCCCATGAGACCAGCTCTTATCTGTCGGCGATCGAGGCAGAAATAAACGTAAATTGTCGAGGGTAATCGGGCCCCGGGAAAAAACTCCGGCTTCACTCACCTCGGATTTCGAGTCATCGCTCGGTATTACCGGATCAGCGTTACATAAGCTCCGCGTCAGTGATATGTCCACAGTCTACGGTTCATTCCTTCCCGCGACATCGCCGGCGGTGAATCACAGTCCTAAATTGCATTCGGAGCTGCACATCAATTCTCCTTCTTCAAGAGGATTTCTCCAAAGATCCGACAGCCAACCGCAAACAGAGTATCTACCTATATTCTATATTCTATACTCTCAACCAACCGTATCGTCGCTGGAGAATTAGTGGTCCAGTTAATTACAGCCACTCTACAACTCCGCGGAAGTTTAGTCTTTCGCGCGGGCTCCTTCCGGACCTTCCGGTTCCTCGGGTCCGTCTGACTGCGGCTGGGCCGGACTACTTAGCGCCGAGTCCTCGTAACTAAAGGCGCCGCTCTGCAAACTGCGACTCAAACATTTAACTAGTCCGCGCGGGAGTTGTTGTGGCTTTCCGTCGGCGGGGGAGAGTCGATGGATGGGATGGGGCGAGGGTGATCCTCGGAGTGTCCGTCTTCTTTCATAATTCTTGCTTTAGCAGGTATTACGGGAGCGTGGCGCGTTGAGGCTAACTTATGTGATACTTGACACACTGCTAGCAGCGGTAACGAGCCACCTGGAACGCGACTAACGAGCATCTCACATTTCGTATGATGTATTCTCCCGTTCCAACGCTCCCTCGCGATCCCGCGTCCTCATAGATCTCCCTCTGTGGCTCTGTGTCGCGCGGCTCGCTCCACTCGACTTTACCTCGATGGCTTTCGCCCGGGGAATGCGCCGGCCAATTTTCTTCCCACAACACCGACATCCCCGCGCGCGCTCGGGGCGTCGCCTTTCCCATCGGCTTTCCCATCGCCGCGCCGGACAATTATTGATGAGCCGCGCGTCGCGATTTACTAATGAGTTGCGTTAGAGCCGCGACGCTCGTCTTTCTCGTAAAACAAAGCATCGCCACGCCGATCTATTCAGGGCCGGGGTTTCGCTAGTGCGAGGATGACGCACTCGCTCTAGGAATCCAGTGATCGATCCTCACCGACAAATATTTATCGAACAGGCTGATGCGCCTTTTCTTGTTGACTGTCATAAACAGGAAAAGAGAAACACGCGCATCTTACCGCATCTTCTCGTAGTGCGATTCCGAGCTAATCGGCGCCGCCAGGTGAGACACGTGTATGGCGCGCCGATAGCGTTCTGCATACACAATCGAAATAGACCTGAGCTTCTATTGCGGCGACCTTCGCCGCGCGTATTTGCTTGCAAGGTGCGCCTTAAAAGCACTGTAAACATTTAATGGCCTGCGAGCGCCGATGATCCCGAGCGCTCATTTCGCTCAAAAGAATCGACGGAGGCCAACACTCGCCTCTCCCACCACTGATTGCAAACAGCGCCTTGCTTTTCACTCGACTTATTTACACTTGTGTATTGAATAGTTATGTAAATATCTCTCTGCCAATGGATCTTGAGAACTCTGCTTGAATCTATGTCGATTCGAAATTTGAGTGGACTTGTTTACACTTCTATATTGAATAGTTATGTAAATACGTATATGTCAATGGATCTCGAGAGTCGAGAGCTCTGCTCTCCATCAACAACCAACAAATCCTCTCACGAATCTAAGTCGATTTGAAAGGGTCTGGTGCTCGGTAGGCGCAACACGTGTCGACATTAGCGAGAGGATCACGTTCCCCAAACAGGAGGTCTGCAGAGCCGCAGAAAAACACGTGGGCGCCCGGGCGCAGCAATATTTGCCGGAGCTCCCGTCTTCCATCGTCGCGACCCTAGCGGGGAGCCGAGAGATCTCTCGCGCCAGGAGGAACCGGTCTCTCGGACTTGTTTAAACAAGTCGCACATTAGCACGGTGGCCGCGCGGCCAGCTTCGAATTCTTTGGGTAAACAGTCCCGTGATTCCTCCGCGCGCAACTTACAAACACCTTTTGACCGCCAGCGGACAGTTGACAGTTGACAGTTTGCGGGACGGAGCCTTGGAAGATTAGAAGAATGGATTTGATTTTCCTTCGCCGCCCGCTGCAAGTTTTGGGAGGAGATTGATGTTTGCTTCATCCAAGTTTGTAACTTTAGAATCTTGACCCAGATGCGCGGAGTCGTTTCCAGTGGGGGGCAGAGTGTCGGTGGAAAGTTCTAAAAATAAGGGGGTGCTTATTGTAAATAAGTCGAGGCGATCGATCAAAAGCCGACAGCGACACAATGATCTCGGGCTCGTTCGATTTATCACGACGCTGCGCCTATCGTAAGGACTATCCGACACGCATTGTCTACTTATTGGACTCTCGACGATAAACCTGCCGGAGATTAGCGGTCTTTCGAGCCGCTGGAAAATTGTCTAAGAAAAAGCCAGCAGATCTCGCGTATCTTGATGAACAAATGAGTTCACCGTTTAAAAAAGGAAAATCGATGACGGACCTTTCGACTCTCGATTACCAGGGAAACTAATCTAAATTCCAGGTAGTGCGAGCCAAGTAGAACAATCCACGCATAGTCAGCCGCGCCGGGATAATTAATCGGAGAGCGAGCGAGAGAGAGAGAGAGAGAGAGAGAGGCCAAGTATAATCTCGCAATAAAGTCCACGTCTTATCGGGAGAAGGAAAATCCGTTACGTGTAGAATTGCGCGTTACGTTGTTTAATTATCCTCGAGAATCGATAATCGCGCGTGTGTGTTGCTATCGAGGTTCGCGGGTGGTAATTCCCTCTTTATCCTGGGACGTGTTCTCTCCACGTTGGCTATCGTTCCCCCTCCACCGACCGCCGGATATAAAGGTGATCCAATTCCGTCGATGCTAATTGTCGATTCGTGTGTATTATTAGCGCATTACGACAGAGAAAGAGCTCGACAGGTGTACACAAACAGAGTCCGAGGGGCTCATCTCCGCTCGGCTTCGGATTAAATTTGGGGAAATCTCGATCGACGCCGATAGACGGTGTCTCGCTACATGCGCTTTTAATTCTGGGATTGACGTCGCCGGGCGAACTGATACCGATAATTGCGGCAGTCCGCCGCGGAACCCAACTGTTTCGTGACGCCATAGCTATTAATGGGCAGTTTTTCGAGTGGCCGCGTGAGCGCGCGCGGCCAATCTGAATTACAGATCGAGGCAACAAGGTGAGAGAGCCAAATTTAGAATAGGCCGCGTCCGACATCTCCGTAAATCCTCTCTTTTTAATTACTTCCGCATTTCTCGAAGAAAGTCATGGCAGCTCATCGCCGAGTCTCTCGCGCCACTATCAGCAATACTATCAGCGACGTCAACGATGACTCTATCATTTTCAACCGCAGGTGCACTAATCATCTCGCGCGAGCCCCTCGAATGTCGAATCACGTGCGCTCTGAGGTTGTCGTGTTATTGCACCACGATATCGCGAGATCTTCGCTCGCCCGCGATAGGGAATATCTCTCTGCGCTCTCTGCGGGCCATATGTGACAAATGCCCTTCCTAGTTTTAAGCGGCTCCCACTCGTCCGGCGATAAAGGCTCGGCCTCTCACGGAACTGGACGCGAGATAAAACGAGCGGCAATTAATACTTGGACTTAGCCGGGAGCCGCGTGTTGAACCCTGATATATCTGCGTTTCCGTCTTTCCGTCTTTCCGACTTTTTGGCCGCTCGATGTCAGCCTGAGTCAGCATAATGAGCCCAGCGAAATCCGATCATCGGCTCTCGCCGAGCGAGAGACTCCTCCTCATTAGCGATGATTAGATCGCCGGATGATTTGGTCCCCGCGCGGAATTTGGGAATTTCGGACGCGCACATATACACTCCCCTATTGATAGCGGCGATTATCCTTGCCGGGAGAGTTCTGGCCGGTTTTTATATAGACTTTATATCGGCGATGAAACCAAGGCGGGAATATGTTGACCGAGTCTGCTATTCCGAGGCCGTAAATGGGCGTTATCTGCGGGGCTTATCGCCCCGGGCGACATTGGCCGATCTTTGTTTTATTATGTAATAAGCCCGGGACGCATTAAACAATCGGGTCCTGGGAAAAACGCGGGGCCCCGACGCCGCGACACTCATCCCCGCCAATATCTCAATTCCGGCGGAGATTAGCCGAGAGCCACTCTCGTTAGGTGACCGAGCAGTCCGAACACCTAGTCACTCGGTTGCATCAGTCCCGAACAATCGAGCATTTCCTTGCGCCAGCCGCGCCGCCGATTACTACCTTAACAGGTTCCGACGAACTTTACGTCGCTCCGCGCGCTTCCGAGAAAACCGAGGAAACGCGACGTCGCGGAAAGATTGTTTTCGTCGACGTCGCGATTTATCTCGCTGTACCTCCGCCGAGATTAACGGGATGGAGGCCGTCGCCGATTGGCCGAGAAGCAGAGGCCGGTTCGCTAGATTGCCTTTTTACAATTTTAGATTCTAATTGCCGCGCACCTCCAGCTAACCGCGTAGATGCCACGCAGCCTTTTTTTCCGCACCAGATTTACCGGTTGATCCTGTAATAATGAGTGATCGTATTTTAGATTGATTGATTCGGAGGAGTGTTGAGGTGGAGCTCGCGCATTAGGCACCGGCGGAAATGAAAAGGCTCACCGGTAGCGAATCATTGGAAATCAATAAATGAGAAGGCGCATTGCATCAGCCGAACGCCGGCATTGGATGGCCGCGCGGAGTCATCGTTCACGGCTCATCTCGGCTGTTTTCCCGCAATGCAAATCGGGCGCATCATTTTGCGCCGCGGTGCTAATGATGATCGGCCGGAGATGCGAGAGTCTGCGCCGGTTGGTGAATGGATGTGGAAATGTGTATAAATGGAAGGTCGCCCGGCGATGTTTGGCCCGACGCTTAAGGTAATCAGGCAGATGATGATCCGGCACGCTATTGACTCTCTATCCCCGCTGGCCAGGTGGGGAGGTGGGTTTGTCGCTCTCCCTTTTCACCGATTACCTGCCACACCTGCGGAAAAGGTCCTCCTTTCGGATGATCGACGGCGGCGCTCGGGGTGACGCTGCACCCTCCAGCCGGCCTGATTAGATAGAGCGATACACCTTCCAAATCGATCGGCTCTTATCGCCATTATTTCGGCAGATTTGCGATCGAGATTAATTCGGCCGATCGTGTAATTCCCTTCTTTCCAGGTGACAGCCACTTTAGCGTAATTCGCCTCCATTAGAATAACCTCTCCGAGGAATCACCGGCGAGAATCGCTTCCAGGACAAACACTTACGCAGTCTCGCCGCCAGGTAGTGAGAAAATGATTCGCGGCGAAACGACCAAGTTTCCCCGGCTCTTACGACAGGCTTATCAGCGGGCTCGGTGACGCGCAGTGTGCTCGTTCCCAGAAGAAGGCGAGAGACGTCGGGAAAAGGTCTGGTGTCGGTGAAGGCGCGTGCAGCCAAACAAACGATAACCCTGAGAGCCCCTCGCCGTCTTCCCTCGATCCTCCCTGCCTGCCCTCTCCCTCTCCGGACAATCATCACCGTGATTGCCGACTGCTTTAATGACCGTTCGGAGCTCGAGACCTGTGTGTACGTTGAGACTTTCACGTAGGCCCTCGGATCCCGCGGCCCCTGCACATAGGCAGAGCCTTGCAAAATCACATGCGAAAAAAAACCGAACGATTCAGCACCGTAAAACCTGTATTTCAGTCGAGTGCCGTTCCTTGAAAAAGTCCTTCCAGTGATTTTCCATTTCACTGTATAGCAGGTGGGCTTGGCGCTGCAGTTTCTTGCCGTTGGTTTCTTATGATGGACGAGCAGTATTTTCTGCATTTGCATGAGCCAGGCGTGAAGAGAACTCGACCCCAGTGCTGTGGAAGAAAAATTCATGGATTTACCGGCGGAATATTCTCTGAGTTTCGAGATTTGTCTTGGATGACCTTGCGCGGAATCTCAACCACCAGTGGATTGCTAGGAAAACTTTGTTGAATTGATCTGTGTTCTAAAGCTTTCGAGGTTTATAAGCTATCGGCACACTATAGAGGAACATCGAGTGAGTCGGGATTAAAGTATCGTTCACACCTTTCAAAGATTACCTGCCAAACAATCCTCTCTCCCTCGAGTAATTGCACGAGCTGATAAAGTGATCGTTCAACTTAGAATTCGACTTTTATCTCCGGCGAAGGGATTCCCGATATCTCGGATGGATTAGATCGAAGAGTTGTCGAGAGGCCGCGCTCCTCGAGGACAATTGCATCGGAGCAGCTCTGCTTTATCGGATCGGCGAGGGCCGGCAGCCGAGGGAGATCTCGCGACATCTTCGGGGAGAAAATGGCAACGGGAACGCGAAAGGCCAAGGAGAGATCCGATTCAACCTGCTGTTATTCCTAACCTCCCGGCAACGTATGAACGGGAAGAGTCCGCGGTGCGCTCAGACTTCGATCTCCAAGGGCCAAGAAGGGAAATGAGCGATGCCGAACTCCAGGAGGAGGAACGGGAAGTCCTGCTCTCGATATACGACGGGGACCCAGCGTTCAAGCAGCTGACACCGACTGTCTTTCAGTACAAGGTCTGTCCTTCAGGATGAATCGAATGTCGAGCCTATTTTCTCATTATTTTTCGAGTACTCTGCTAATGAACTCTCCTAGGAGGGAGGATTTAATGACCATTTTCGACACAGTTCGGCCAGGACAATGACTGCAAGTCCTTTCTCCTCGAGATCTCCTGGGGCGAGAGCTACCCGAGCGAGAAGCCTTCTATCAATATGAATACCTTTTACAATAAACACATGTAAGTTCCGCTCATTTTGCATCGGCGTCCGTCAGTGCAGTGCGCTACTCTGATTAAAGGTGAATAAAATTGGAATACAGTGTGCAAGAGGTGAAGGACAAGGTGATCGGGCATGTGGAGGCCGAGGCTGACCAATGGCTGGGCTGTGCCATGACTTACACCCTCTTTCAATCCGTGCAAGAGACCTATGCCGACCTGATAACTGCACAACCGGATTCCACTGCGGAGCTGGAAACTGAGGCTAATAGACTCAAAATAGCTGATGATTTTCCATATCAACAGGTAGTGAGATTTCTGAGGAGGAGTGTTAGTATGATGGAAAGTTGAGATTTAATGCTTGCATGTTACTTGAAGGGGGAGGAGAGTGGGAAGAAAGCGAAGAAGGAACAACTAACTAAAGCACAGAAGCGCCGCCAGTGGAATAAGACTAATGGAAAGGGAGAAAGGCCACGGGGATGGGACTGGGTAGACATAGTGAAACACTTATCGCAGACGGGTCCTAAGCCGGAGGCAGAGTCATAGTCTAATTCTTTTAAAACTTTTATACATGTTAAAGCCGTGTTATATTTTTGTAAGTTATTGGAAATAAATTCATTTCCATATCGACCCCTCTCTCCCGCGCCTAACTCGCCGATTCATCGAGGGCCAGGCATACGGACGGGGAGCAAAGACAATTATAAACAAATAATTACTTTATTGGCGATAGATACTTGCAAAGGATATGCAAATAAAATCACATGGATCATCAACAATTATAAAAATTTATGTCGATAAATTAATCATGGAATGAAACGTAACAATACTTTATACAGTTTTGGAATCCCACTGCTAGGTCAACCGTCCAGCGTCGCTTATAAAAATCTCCAAGCAGCCACTGGCAACAGATTCGATCTCGTCATCCATCCTGGAACATATTCGATCGTCAGAACATCCAATGTATTTCTATCGAAATCTCGGCGAGTACCTTTATTTTGAAGGCCACTAACGAACGCTTTATATTCACTAGATATTATTAAATTCGTAGCATAGATGCTTTCGATTGCCTTTGATGACTGTTCACTGTGACTGGTGGCACCCGTGCTCGAGTACTTTTTACTCAGTACATGTATGCGCAGTAGGGGATATGAGACTTCTCCGACTACAGGCTTCAGAAAGAGATCCTAGAAAAAGCATTCTCCGTAAAACTATGTGCGGAATTCTCCGATACACAGAATCGACGTGACTTACGAGTGGCACTTTGAGGGACATACAAATAAACAAGCCACAGAGGCAAGCGTGCAGGTATGCCTCGAGTACGTCAGACGGCACTGCGTCCTTCTTAAGCGATATAAAAATTATTCTATTCTGTACATCGATGGAAATGAGATATTTCCTATCTAGGAAGAGCTTCAACAACACTTCGATGTCGTTCGACGACACGATGTTCTTCTTTATTAGAGTGGCAAGCGAAACGCCCACTTTCACTTGAAATCCGCAGAGATCTATCGCTGAAAACACGAGGTCATGACATTCTTTAACAATCCACGCACTTACGAGCATAGTGGAAAACCGCGCCTTACAAGGTCTCGCGTTCAACAACACGGACTCCTTCTTATTTACTTCCTCGGTGTCGGGAATGACTTCATTCGCCACGTAACTCTTAACGATTATAGCTAAACGATCCTCGTTCAGCGAGTTCAAACGCAGCGATTTCACAGCCGAGTAATTAGCGTAAAGATGTATTGCCACCAGGAGAAAATACAGCTCCATCACGTATCTAAATGGAATCGATTTACTGTAACATCTGCAAAAAGTGCGTGGCAGTCTCTAATTACCGTTGACTCTGGAAGATCGAAAGTATCAAAATGCCGACGAACGATGCGATCAAATTCACGCATGTCTCTTGGCTCCCATCTTTTGCTGAGACATCTGCCAGGTTGTTCCTGAGTGCCTGTGAACATTGGTCAGGTATGAGTCTCCTACTTCATATCTATCTTTCTATCTGAGATTTTTAGACATACTTGGTGCTGAGTGAGTGCAGCCCTGGTTGCACCCCCTGCCACACCAACCACTGATTTCATTGCAGTCGATGCACACAATATCCCAATGGAATAATACGAGAAATAAGGTACTAGTAACTCAATGCCCATAGCCACATCATTAAGTACATCCGCGAACAGCCTCCACTTCTTACACTGGCCATCCAAGTTAGTGCTGGAAGATCAAGTAAATCATAGTCACCTAACTGCACCATTCAAGCTGGAACCTTTGGATCTTTTATTTTACCCATTCCACCAAGCAAACATGATTCTCCCGACCATTCCTGTGCCATCCTTGAGTATCCAAGTTATTGCTGCAGCCAAGGGTGTTGCTGTAGCTTCACCTACACCTACCCCTTGCATAATGGAATGTGTGGTGAGGGTTCCCATGATGGTACTGGCGAATGCCTGGAATATTAACAAGTTCCACAACTGGCCAACAACTTACAGAGAATCTATAATTCTTTACAAAGATTCACCTGTGCCGTGTCCCATATTTGATAAGGTACGTAGTCTGGATGCACACTGTCAGGGAAACCCTGAGGCAGGAAGACCTCCTTGACAAAAGACAGGAAACTCGAGTAAAAAGACTTTGCCCTAATAGTGTCTGATCCGAGCTCTGTTATCGATTGGCCGTCTGGAAGAATAAAGCGGGTTAGGCATCCATCGGTGGGTGCGGACGTTTTGGAGGCAGCCGCATGCGTTACCTTTCGCTCGCACGAAAAACCGCTCCTTCTCGTTACCGTAGGCCTCCGTGAAGAGTAGGCGCTCGTACATTTTGAGCCACAGGCTGGATTAGTCTGCGTTATTCTGGTGCGAGGGTGCAAGGGAATCTCGGGCGCGCTCAACGACCATGCTCGCTGTTGCAGCTATGCATCTACGTTCTCGCGGCCCGTGGACACCTCGGCACACCTGAGTGCACTTCTCTGCTGGCGTGCTCTCGCCAAATTCCCTAAGGCACTCGCGTAAACATATCCCCTCTTTTCGACATCTCAACTCCCCCTGACCCGCACCGCCTCATGAGCCTTTTCACTCGAGCGTTTGTAGTGGAATTCTTGTAGTTTTAAAAGCGAGGGTAGAATGGAGATTCATCGGTGATGCAACCACTCTGGAATGATCTGAAAAGCCGTTCAAGTTAATCTGAATAGATTTAATGAAGTGGTAATCTTGTTGAATCCGTGATTGATTTTCTCCGGATCGAATTGACCTGTTAAAGCATAGATTAATCTGCTGGAAAGTCGGAGGATTTGCGGGTCCGAATTTTGACGAATTTAGTTGAAAATAGTTGGAGAGATGAGTACATTTCTTCCAAAAGGCCGGTTGACGACCTACTAGTCTACTTAACCCTTCCTTTGGATGCCGACCTTGCTCAACATTCCATGCATGCCATCCAAGGACGCGGGAACATAAGCGCACCAATCAGGCCCATGGTGTCACGCTCTACATTACCGATAATCTCTATCTTATCGACTGATTTGCGTTCAGATGGCGCTAAATTATAATTCCTATAACATCTGAACCCCGGTAAAGTCAAAGAATTGAAATAAGGTTATATTTACAAGCGCACGTAAATAAGAACCTGGTGGTAATTAATCGAGAATGGAATTACTGGAGTTGAAAGACATACGAGCAGTGCCCGACATCATTCATCCGTACACCGAGAGAATAAGGGACGAATTAACGCCGCTCGTAATAGACAATGGTGAGCGTGGACATACCTAATTTTATACTCCAATATTACTCTGGTTTTAACCAACGACTCCTCGTAGGATCGTACAATTGTAGAGTCGGCTGGGCGACGGAGAAAGAGCCGCAATTAATATTTAAGAACCTAATTGCCAAGCCGCGCAAAGAACGTGGTAAAAAGGACGGCGAGCCACAAGTGGGAAATGATATAGCAAACATCGAAGCCGTTCGATTTCAGCTGAAAACACAGTTCGACAGAAATGTCGTTACGCACTTTGAGGCCCAGGAACAGATCTTTGATTATACCTTTGGCCACATGGGCATAAACACAGAAGGAAGTGTGAATCATCCGATAATTGTAACTGAGGCTTTTCTCAATCCCAATTATTCCAGGAATTGTATGCTATTTGCCAGATTAAGCAAATGTTTTTCTGGCTCAAAGGAATTTAACAAGGGCATTTGGTTCTAGTGATGGCAGAACTTTTATTTGAATGCTACAATGTGCCTTCTATATCGTACGGCGTGGATTGCTTGTTGTCGTATCAACACAATAATTGTCCACCGGATGGATTGATAGTCAGTATAGGATACCATGTGACACATATAATACCAGTACTGGATGGGAAAGCAGAGCCAGCTAATTCTAGGAGGATTAATGTTGGTGGATATCATATAACATCTTATATGCACAGGCTTCTGCAATTGAAATATCCTGTCCATGTGAATGCAATAACTCCCAGCAGAGCAGAGGTGAGAAACAACAAGTATTCTAAGTATAAATGTAATTAATCAATGGTACTGGTCTTTGAAGGAGTTGCTGCACGAGCATTCCATGATAGCTTTAACTTACCAAGGAGAAATATCCAAATGGGCAGATGCTGAATACTATGACAACACTGTGTTAAGAGTGCAGTTACCTTATGTGGCTCCTGCGAATGCACCAGGCTTGACAGTGGAACAACAGAAAGAAAGAAAGAGAGAACTAGCACGAAGACTGATGGAAATCAATGCACGAAAAAGAGAAGAAAGGGTGAGTAACTTTCATGATAGTTTTCCAAAATACTTCATCAGAGAGTAATAATTATGATTTGTAGTTGGCAGAAGACGAAGAGCAATTAAATCAATTATTAGCGGTACAAGATTTATTGGAAGAAGGAGAAACGGACGAATTCGATCAAGCACTGAAGGCATACTCGCTTGCGAATGAAGCGGATTTAATAAAGATGATTAACAATTTGCAAGCGAAAGTCGAGCGGACGCGGCAGAAAATAGTCGCGGCTAATTCGCAAGAGGAGAACATTGTCATGGAGGATCAGAAGCCGAAGATCAAGTCGAGCCTCCAGCCAAAGGACCAACAGGACTTTGACGAATGGATCGCGAGTGTGAGAAAGAAGAGGCAAGACATATTGGAGAAACGAATGGCCAAGCGACAACGTAGACAGGACATGGCGAAGAGACGAACGGCAGCCGCGCAAGAGCGAATGCGAATTATAAGTCAACTGGCCCGCAAGGAAAAACGGGACGACGACTTTGGTATGAGAGACGAAGACTGGGATGTGTACAAAGTTATAAACAGGGTTGGTACATTCTTACTCTCCGATTTTACAAGTTTCTTTGTTTATTTTGCTGACTGAAATATCGTGCGCGTAGGAGGGTGGTGATTCGGACTCCGAGTTGGAACAAGAAAAACTGATGGAACTGGAAGACGTCCTTCGCCATCACGACCCGGAGTTCGACGGTGCTGGATCGAGCGTACCAGTCGTTCCAGGAGAGACGCATCAGCTGCACGTTGGCGTGGAACGGTTACGAGCGCCCGAAGTATTATTCCAGCCTTCCATGATTGGTTCCATGGAAGCTGGCATCGCTGAGACCATTGAATTTGTACTTAAACTTTATCCACTGGAGCAGCAGGCACGTATCGTGAGTAACGTCTTTCTCACTGGAGGTCCAACTGCCTATCCTGGACTGGTCGAAAGATTAAATCGAGAACTTCGCGAAATGCGGCCGTTCGGCTCAAATTTCCAAGTGAATATCGCGAAGAACACCAGTGTCGACGCATGGTATGGTGCGAGGGATTTCGGTTTAAACGGCAATCTGCCCGAGTTCTTGATGAGTCGGAAGGAGTACGAGGAAAAGGGTGGGGAATACTTTAAGGAACATTCAACTAGTAATAATTATACTCGATCGCCCGATCCTTTACCTACCGTCCAAGTGCCTGTAACATCCGAGCAAGTGATCGTCGAGGATGCGGTAGTGGATATTGAAATCGAGTAAGTCCAGTAAGTTAAATGTATAGGTGGGTACAATATAAAACTAAAGAAAGCAATGAGTGTTTCTTCATGGATATCTACTTTATTACACAAGTGTTTTCGGTTTGTTCATGTAATTACGAACAAACTACATTGTAGTCTGTTGTTTCTGATCACAATATACAGTTCCCAATCATGGCGCATCTCATCATTCAAAGACAAATACGCGGGTGCGACTTGGTTGGTTTTCACGCTCATCGAGAATAGTTGATATCCGTTTCTTGGCGCTCCCGAGTAGTCTAAAAAAACTGCGAAAGTGATCCCTCACCTCAGCGATAGGATTAACTACAGCGACCTCGAGAAACTCTCCCACTCCGGTCGATGGCTTAAGTTAACATCACAATACAGTGTATATACTGAAAATATCGTGCAGCCCGTAGGGCAGTTACATCTAATATAAAGGATTCTTGTGTCTCGTTAACAAAGGAACATACCAGAACGCGAGAGCTCGGCGATGGAGGCGATCTCGCGCGGCACGGGGCGCATAGAAAATCAAGTTAGCGTTAGTTTCGGAAAGATAAACCATTATATAAATCATTAGGTAAGATCACAAGCGCACAGCGTTTGTTAATACACAGATAGATTTACAGAGCTCCCCTCGATCCAATCGGACTGTTTTCGTTATCGCGTGCGGCTACATTTTTACATTGAAAATATACTGCACAATGTAACGCACAGGTGATTGCACCAGATTGGTTGGTTGGCGCCGATAATAATCCGCAGTTAGACATCTATAGCCGATATGAATGCCTTGAATGGACTTGGCTCTATATATCAGGCCAACTTCATTCCCTACTAGTGTACAGAGGCCTCTTGTTCTCGGATGAATTGCCGATCGATGTTCGTATATTTCCCGTAATACAAAGGACCCTTAATTAAAATAATATCTTTTATATCTATCACAGGCTGAGGTCGCTGCAGTTTAATGACTCGCTAACAGTCAACGCACTGCTCAATCCGTTCGTTTTCGTATAGCGTACAGTGGAAGGGTAGTAAGATATGGAGGACACTTGTCTCATTATACAATAAAAGTGAGGTAGAGTCCAATCTGAAAAAATAAGGACAGAGTTTTTTTGCTTCTATTTGCAGCTGCTAAGAGTGAGGGCCTACCTTCTTCAACGACAGCGTTACTCTAATTAAAAGTATACATAGCTTCAGTATGTGTGTTCGTCTCGTGAGGATGATCGTCATAATAATTATACAGGATAATGACAATAATAGTCGTAAACTCGAAAATAATGACAGCAATTAGTATAACAATGATTAATGTTCATCAATATAATGGCTTTTTACGAATTTATATATATATATATATATTTATAATATTTATATATTTATATGTAGTCTTATGGTGGTGGTTGAGTGGAGAGGGCGGAGGGGGGGGGGATAAGTGGCCGAAAGGTAAGTGACAGCTATGTACATTACATACTTGCCTTAGTTGTACCATCGTTATGTGTACCTAGGTTCTCGATAGCAATAATATATGACGATAAACCATAATCATACTAATCGTAATCATAATCAGTAATAATATTATTTACCGTTTACTCATAAAATACCCTATGCGTGTATAACGTGCGGGTACCGGTAATAATAACTAGGTATGTAGCATGTACGTAAAGAGAGGATGTGTTCAACCAGGATATGTCGGTGAAAACTATGGTAGATATATCTCAAGCGTCAAGTTTTGTCATCCTCCTCGTCAAATTGGTTTCCCTTCTCCGGCTGATTTGTGTTCGCTAGTCGCTTATTCGCTTATCGCTTAGGTTTGCTTTCTCTCAAAACTGCTATTACAAAAGTGCGTACTCGCGTCTTATAGTTATAGGTACATACATGTATCGGCGTGACCTACCTACTTGTTCATTGTCGTTTACATTAGTTCTGTAGCTTTAATCCTCCCTCCAATTATATACTTTTCCTTAACGAGCCGCTACGATAATCCACTTGTTAACATCTCGTTCACGCACGCACGCACGCACGCACGCACGCACACACACACACTCACGCGCACCTATCCGGCGTAGATTCTCGGTCACACCTGCTCTCTCGGTCTGCCTTTCTCACTCTTGTTCTCTCTCTCCTTTCCTCGTTTATCATACATACATACATACATATACACGCGTGTATGTACCCCTTCTCCTAGCTGTGTATACATAATTATTCGTATAATTATATATATATATGTGTATATATATATATTATTATTAATAATATTATTATTATTCAATATATGACACGGTACTTTCTACGCATCGACGGTCTGCCTATAGGTATTAACCTTAACTCGCTATAATATCGTTAATTTTGTTCCTCCGATTAATCTGCAATCATGATCTCGCTCTCGTCGGCGAGGCGGCGAGGCGGCGAACCCGCGGACCGGGCGACTCTCCTCCTCCGCGATCGTCGCCCGCGGGCCTCCGCCCGCCGACGCGCGCCATTCAGAACTCGCTTCCTTTTCGCACGGGTTTCATCAATCAAAGCTTTTAGGCACCGTACGGGGCTCCGGCTCAGAGGGAAGATATTAACCCGAGACGAGTTTTCCTCTCTCTCTCTCTTTCTCTCGCTCTCTCTCTGGATGCCTCTGAATGTCGAGTGCGCTTTCAGCAGAAGCGTTTAAAAACTCGGCGGAACTGCGGCCGCGGGGGAAACTATTGCTATTATTGCTGTTGCGCGGCCGAGCTGAGTCGAATTGCTTTGGAAGATCGGGCCCGGCCAATTCCGCGCAGAAAGAGATTGCTTGGGGGGTGGGGGGCGCGCTCGCGTAGCTTCGAAAGTAAAAGCCAGCGATGGAGGTGCGTGTCCCGCGTGTCGCTCTTCCAGCTCCAGGGGGGGAGAGCCGCGCTCGTTCGCCGCCGCCGCGATCTCTACGCGCTATTTGTTTAATGCGCAGGCCTCTAAGACTTACGGTAGCACGGTAAACCTCTATAAAAATAAGAGCTATCCTACGTAAACGTATTACAAAAATAAATGGCATTGTACTCTGCTAAAGAAGCGAAAATGGTAGAGGCGCAATGTCGAGCGGCGCGAGCATCTTCATTAATTAACTCTCTCCGTCCCTGCCGTCCTCCACCGTCGCCCGCGGCCCCCGAGGTCCGATATTAATCCGAGATTGATTTCGCCCCGGCGCCTTCAATTCGATTATCATCCGGCTCTCCAACAGCGAGCCCTCTCTCTCTCGCTCTCGCTCTCTCCGCGCGCTCCAGCCCTCCTCCCAGGAAAGTCCCTTTAATTACATCACGTGCCGCTCGTACCAGGAGACGAGCTCGAGTATTAAACGTGCGAGCCAGGGCTCTGCTCTGCTCAGTGAGTATCACAACTGTGTCTCTGTGTGTATCTACGTGTAGAGGGGGGTTGGGTTGGGGGTTGGGGGGCACGGGACAATAAAGCACCCTGAAAGTTTCGCCGGGAGAGTCGACTCGATTTGCCTGATATTATACTTTGCAAGATTTTTCCAGGGCCCCGGGAGAGCAGCGGATCTCCATAAGAATTGCATGGAAATAACACTGGCTTTCCGCGGGGCCCCTGCGAAGGTTCTCCTCCGGTGGAAAAGCGTCCGTCGAGACACACTTGGCTCGGACTCGCCACTATCGCATAAGAGCGCGCAATCCCCTGTAACAGGAGATCTCGCACTTCGCTCTTTCCATTCGATCCACCTGAACTCCGCGCAGTGGACTTTGAGATTCCTCTGGAGAGAGAGGGAGAGAGAGGGTCGCGCGAAACTATCTGGGGTTGACGGGGGGAGTGAAAGAAGTAGAGCGGCGGCCAATTAGCAGCGCACTACTCGGACGTTAATTAGTTGGCGACACACTGTCCCGAGCGAGTGTTTGAGAGCGTCGAGACTATGCGGCCGATTTCCGTTGCGGCCTTGGAGCGCGCGCGCGCGGGGGCCAAGGTCGCCGAGGACCACGCGGATATCCTGGGGCCGATTGATATTAATTGCGGATCAATCGGACTCGACGGACCAACCCTCCGCGCCTCCTGACATTCCCCCCCGCCGCACCGCAGCATCGCCGCACCGCCGCCACTCCGATCGACCTCGGCCAATCCTATAGCATACTCTTACATATACACCTCTATGTATACATATAAAAGACACTCCATACTTTTCTCTGTAAGCCTACACACACGCACGCACACGCACACACAGAGGTCGAGCGGAGAGTGAATCGATGTGACACGTCCGCGCAAACTGTGCGCCGCCGGCACACGCTGACCGCTCTCGCCTTTCCTCGTCCTCTCCGTTCCTCCTGCTCGAGAGCCTTTAAGCTTTAAGCCGTCGACGAGTCTCTCTCTCTCCCTCGTTGGAGCGGAGCAACGCGGCGGTGCGGCTGGAGAAATTAGCGCGAAAGGAGGATAAGATGGTCCTCGCTCGGCGAAGCGAGAGATAATCGGGGAGGTCCAATCGATCCGAGGGAGACTAGTTGAAATTTAGGAGTCTAGGAGTCGCGAGATCTCGCCTAGCCTACCCCTACGTGTATAAATACGGCCTAAGTGTTATCTATTGTACATCGCAAAGTCCTGCGGAGCTTTGCCTGCGCTTTTGGTCAAGTCGGCTGCGGAGGACTCTCTCTCTCTCTCTCTCTCTCTCTAGAAGCCGTCGCCTCTGAGCGCTACTTGTCCCTCCGACTCTCTTCGGTAAAGGCAGTCCGTTTATACGTCGTTTGAAAAAGAACTCACTTGGTAGACACAGACATCGGTCCGCGGTGTAAGCGTGTACAATTATCTTATTATTGTTCTTGCTAATGCGCCCGCGACGAGGGGGGTGCCACGGGGTGGGGGGGGGGGGGGGAGAACTCGGCTCTCCGAAGCGTAGGAGGCGAAGGTGGGGAATGCGAATTGGAGATTCTAGAAGTGTGGAAGTCGAGTGCGATCAATCGAGCTCCCCTCGAGGAAGACAGGTGCGCAGAAGATAGTGCGAGGGGGCGGTGATTAATTGGTGCGGGCGCGCGGTTGCGGGGGGTGGGGGGGGTGCATAAATAGGCGGGTTATAATACTGAAGCGAGCGAACGCCGATAGTAATAATTAACAATTAATTAGAATAATATTTACAGGCGAGAACGGACGCCGAAGGAAGGGGGGATGTCGGGTGTCGAAGCGGGGGAAGAGGGGGAAGGCCGAGTTCGAGGCGAAACTTTGGTGTCCGGCGGGATCGCTAAATGGTCGCGATCGGGCAGTGCCAGTGGTGGGGCAACACCTCCGAGTCCCTGCTAGCCGATATATAACGCACCGAGCACACTCCGACCGAAATAGACTGTACACGTGCTCGAGAACGCAATAAACTCACACAGTGCGCTCCTCTCCCGCTTTCGATATGTCCCACTGCCAAGGATATACAGCCACGCACACACACACACACCCACGAGCGATCCGAGTTCTCGAGTTCTCGAGTTCCTATCACATGCGCGCGCTCTCTGCCAGAACGAAAAGCCGCCGAGCTCTCGAGCTCTCCGCGAGAACTCCCTCAAAGCCATGGGGAGCAGCAGCAGGGGAGGAGGAACCTCGCTGGTTTCTCTCCTGCGCTCGCTAAAAAGGAGGGAAATTGATAAAAATACTCTCTTAAAAATTAAAGCACAACGAAGGGATAAAAGCCAATTCATATTCAACAAAATTGGAATTGTATTCCACGCGATATATATAACAAAATTTCGTATAGCTAGGAAACAATAGGAGCTTCGGTTTACAATTAACAGGGCTCTCTCGCTCTCCTCGGAGTCTGTTGGTTGTTTCGTGTTCGTTTGTACATAGGGCTCGCGTGTCCTCGCAATCGAATCTCGCGGCCCTCTTTGCCGCAACGCGCAACGCGTGCACACGTGCGCACGTGCGCCTGCCTCGCAGAGGCGGAGAAGAGGAGTGGGTGCCGAATAGAATAGAGTATAGAGTTTAGAGTTTAGAGAGATGGCGGAGAGTAAGGAGAGTGAGAGAGAGAGAGAGAGAGAGAGAAAGAGAGATCGGAATGAAGGATCGACTGACGAATGAGAACCGGAGATTTTCCCGGTTCTTTCCCCTAGAAGCTAGCTACTTACAATGGCGATAAGCTACAGAATCCGTATCACTAGAATTAGGAGCAGCTGCGCGAACATATGCACGGAGGCTTTACATCACAGCTTTGTAGTATGATTAATTATCTCGTAATAGAGCTCCACAATGACTAGCCGGCATGAAGATCATTGCTTTATTCTCATTGCACCCCGTCGCGCCCGTCGCGCCCCGCCGTCGCCGACGCGAGGCCGACGAAAAATATATAAGCTATATATATCTCTCTCTCTTCTCGAGCACTGCTTCTTGCGCACCAATCCAGTCTCTACCTCTCGCCGTACTTTCTTTTTTCTCTTCTTTTTCTTTTTCCTTTTCTTTTCTTTTCTCTCCTCTGTCCGCCCTTGCAGATAACCGCGCACTGCTCCCCCTCCCACTCTCTCTCTCTCCCTCTCTCCCTCTCTCGGACAACGCGAAAAAGGATAAAGATTTGTGTCACCGTACTTTACAATAAATCAGTCTTTCCCGGGTGACTTCGTATCTCTTTGAAATCGAAAGCCTCTGGCATACGCGCGCAGGCGAACGCGTTTCGCTCTTTTCTCCACGAGCCGCGAAACGCTAAAAAAAACAATCGCGAAACAATTAAAATCTCTCGCCTCCCTCGCACCTAGTGTGCCCGCGATCGACACGCGGCTATCGAATGCGAGAGGGTGCCTTCTTCCTACCAAATTAATTTACACACTAATACGCCCCACTCTATCCTAACTCGAATCTTTCCCTCGCAATCGGATCATCAAGTGGAGTGCGCGAATTTTCGATTAGGCTCGATACAATCTTTGCGTATATATCAATGTACACATCTCTCTCTCTCTCTCTCTCTCCCTCTATATATTCTATATGCGTACCGGCGAGTGTCATGGTTCCCCCGCGTTGCGTCCAAGCTTTCTGCCGTTAGTAATAAAAGGTTAATAGTACGAGGGCTAGCGATGACGATGACAACAGCTGTGACGGCCGCTAGATTAATGATAATAGTAATCATACCAACTGACAACGATACTCGCTAAGAGAACTAATCTCTAGTAGTGGTCGGAAAGGGAAAGACAAGAAACAAAGAGAAATCAACAGCCCTGCTAGTTACTCTCCTAGTAGTTAGGACTTGTAAACCTGCACTTTCTTCCATCCGCCCCTTCTTTATAATACACTCGCATTATATGTATACGTATATACAATGTATATATATATATATATAGTTCTATATATATATATATAGGTTTTCTGTGTACAATCACTTCGATATGTGAAAAGTAAGTACACCTATGGAACTGATTGAAAGCTGTACGGTACTCCTAACGCGGCGGCCCGCGCATCGGTGGGACCTACACGTAGCAAACGAGTAACTGAGTATACATTTAGCAAAGTAATACCGGGCACGGAAAGACGACCAGTGGAGAAGGGACATCTAGGGAGATTGAGGGGGGAAAAATGAGTAGATGAGTCGCCGTCCGGTTTTCCCAGCAGAAAAGAAATCGCCCGACGACCACACGCAGTGCGAGAAGAGTTCTCCTCACTCGCACGCCGTTGGACCCGCTCGTGAAGAGACGTCCGCTCGCACTGGCCCGGTAACGATGCTAGTGGAGGATAATAGTGGTGACGGCGGCTCGCACTGGGTGGTAGAGCGGGTTTAGTCGTAATTGGGGAGGGATGTCGATGAGTAGTGATTGGGGCGATGATAAGAGTGTCGACAGCAATAGCAATAGTAGTAGTAGTAGTTGTAGTAATAGTAGTAGTAGTAGTAGTAGTAGCGGTACGTTTAGCGGTAGAAGTGTTCTTCTCTCATTTCGCACTGGTTGGTTCTGCGGTTGTTAAAGAAATAGGTAGGGTGTCTACCAAACACCTTCGGTAGAGACCAATTTCTCGTTGGACTGTTATGTAGCTACTGAATGGCTAGATCGCTCTCGGTGACATTGCTTGCTTGCTTGCGTTTTTTTTCTCTCTCTCTCATCCGCGATTTCTTTTTGATATCACCGAAAATAGTAAACCAATAGTTTAAACGTTGTAGACAATAATTACTATCTATATCACAGATCCAAGTGACTAAACTCCTTTAAAAATATAATATAAATATGTGTATGTGTGTTGCAATGGTTCGCACATAATATATATACACACATAGTAATATATATATGTATATACTATATATATATGTATATGTACTCGCAGACATGGTCGAGAAACAGTTAAATGAAGAAGTGCTGAAACGGCGGAAACTCGTAAAAACTCTTACGCATTCCTTTTATGCCAACGTCGATTTGCCGCGTGAGGCGCGACGGCGGCAGGGGGGTGGGGGCTGTAGAGAGGGAAGGAGGCGCGCGATCGATCAAGCTTCGCGAGCTCTCATCGATCGCGCAAGACTCTTCGAGCGGTGCCATTCAATTCTCGTGGAAAACGCACTCTCCTGAACGCAAAATCCATTTGATGGACGTGAAGTAGACGCACGTACATGGACGCGCGGAGCGGCGGCGATCAATTTAGAATTGATTCGCGGCGATTACACCTGGCCCCGGGCGCGCGGGGGAGTTGGCGTGGTGCGCGCGTGAAAAAGTCCCCCCGCTATTTACTAGACCCAATGATAAGATAAGCATCCATCGCGATCCAGAAGCGGATGCTGCTTAGGCACTTTGCTTTGATCAACCAGCACCATTGAATGAGACGCGCTCGAAGAGCCGAGCTCCGTAGCGGGTGGATGGTGAGAAGTACGATATATGTGTCTGACTATCTGGAGTCGACGGTGGCATAAAGCTGGCTAAAATCTCAGTTGTTGAACTGAACGTATTCGGTATAGGAGATCGGTGATCCGGGGTTGGTATACTGAGCGTACAGGTAGAGTGCGGGGTGAAGCCCTGGCGGTGGAATAGCGCAGTGGAGTTGGCGCGTTTGTTGATGGGATTCCGGGGGATCTATGGGGGAGGACAAGTGGAGATAGAGTTGAGAGTTGGGGCTGTCCTGCGAGCTCGGGGAGCCCGTCGTTTGGTAGACACTCTGCGGTGTGGTGGTGTGCTCGTAAGAGACGGGTGAATTAAGTATGAATGGCGAAGATGCCGTGGTGAGACATACTACTTGCTGTTGCGGCGATTGCTGTTGCGGTAGGGACTGAGAGACGCTGCCGTCTAAACACTAGTTGGTGGTCTGCGGGTGTAACAACGGTAGAGGAAGCTGCAGATTGTTCTGCTTGGCTAAACTTGCGACCTCGGCGAGTATGCCGCCTTTCCCGCCGGCCAAGCCGTCCAGCGACGAAGGGCCCTCGTTATAGCGCAGATCACATACAGGACTCTCGAACCCCGTGCCAGATGTTCCGCCACCGGTGCTCTGCGGCGTCGGTGGATTGTGATTGGCGTTGCTCGCGTTCAGGTCGCGATGCACTCGATTCTGATGCCGAATCAAGTAACTATCTCGCACGAAGGTGCGCCCGCAGATGTTGCACTCGTAGGTCGTGCTCGCCGTGTGGGTGCGGATGTGGATTGCGAATTGACTCTTAGACGTAAAGGTGAGAGAACATCGGTCACAGACCAGCGGCTTTTCGGCGACATGACTCCAACGGTGCGCCGTCACGTAACTCTTGACTGCGAAACGCTTCTGGCAGATATCGCAAGCGTACGGCCTTTCTCCCGTGTGCACCCGCTTGTGAGTATTGAGACTGCTCTTCTGCGTAAACCTTTTCAAACACAGCTCACATTGAAAGGGTCGCTCGCCTGTGTGCGTCCTCATGTGCACTTCCAAGTAGGGTTTCCTGCAGAAACTCGCCTCGCACACCGTGCAGTGGTAAGGCTTGTTCCCCGAGTGTAGCTTCATATGTACGTAGTAGGAGGAAGCGGAAGACAACACCTTGCCGCATACTTTGCAAGGCTGCGGCTTGGACCTCGAGCCTTCCTTCACAGTCTGCTGCCCCGTAGACTGGCGAGTTGGAACATCCTGTCCGCTCTGACCCTGCTGTTGGCCCTGCTGCACTTGCTGCTGATTCTGCTGCTGACTCTGCTGGGCCTGCTGCTGACTCAGCTGCATGCTCTGCTGCTGCGACTGGAGGTGCCCCTCCTGTTGCGAGAGCTCCTCCCTTTCATCGGACAGGGTCACCATGGAATTAGAGCCGTCCGATCGGCTCGATGCTACAGAGTAGAAGCCCATGGGCTCGCTCTTGATCTGCTGCTCGAACATGGATGTCATTATGTCGGCCTCCTGTGGCTGAGCCAACTGTTGGGACTGTGGCTCCTGTTCTTGCGCCGCTTGTTGGTCGGGGAGCAGAGTCAGGTTGCGTTTGACAAACTGCTCATATCCTGCGTACCAATCCACCTATGTGCAAAGAATGGATTATCAGTTGTCATCCTGAGAGAAGGCGAGTGGAGGAGGCGAGTATATGTCGAGTGGCGGGAATCGATGGGACCGCTGGCAGGCTGCTCGGCTCCGGCAGCGAGAGGGACGCGTGTCAGGTTAGAAGAATTGCTTTGACATTTATCTTGACAAGTGACAGAAGGTAGCTGAACGATCAGCTGATTGCATAACTTTTATGCCAAGCGGTCCAAGAGGATGCGATGGCTCGCTCGGTGGAAGCGCGGGGCGAACGGCGAGCGAGAGGGTGAACGCTATTTTTAAAGGGGGGGGCCAAATCGAAAGAAACTCGGGAATATTTCCACTGGGAAACCGGATTCCTTGTAAGCGCGTTTGGACGGCGAGTGGGGGGGCTCGCTCGCGCTCGCCAGAGTCGCAGATAAAGGAATCCTCGCGCTACGAACCTTTGCTATTGTAGTGGTCCAAGCTAGGGTCGAAAAACGTCACGCCTCATCGAGCGCACGCCTCCCGTTCTCGAGCGGCTTCACGGGCAATCGCGAGACATTTCCACGGGACAAATTGTTTTTCTCCGACACAAAATATAAGATGGCTGCGCTACTATATCCCACCGACCGTCACCTATATGCACTGACACACCGAGGCACACACGCGCGCGCCAACCACCGACCGACCGACCGACCGACCGACGCGCGCGATATATGCACCAACTTTTCTAATTGGCTGCGCTTCTTAAGCCGCCACTTCTGCACGCCTCGACACCCGACACAACTGATCCCCGACTTACCCCTGATTGGAGAGCCGCGCCGCGCAAAGCTTCATTCACCTGTTTCCTATTATCTCCACATTTCATCCCGCCCGAGCCACACTTCCCACTGCTTCCCACCCTTTCGCACGCTACGCTCGACTCTAGCACCCACCGACCACTCTCCGATCGCTCCCGCTCGCTCGCCCGTCAACTTGAACCTTCGTCTATAAAAAGCTCTCTCTTCTCGACGCGCGCTTTACGCGCGCCTTTATTACGCTTCCCGTCCTTCCCGATGCCGCGCGAAACGCGAAACGCCAAACTTTTCCTCCTTCCGATATCATATCGCCCCTCTCATCTCTTCTCACCCACCAGTCCAGCACACAGCGAGGAAACCTCGTCGCCGCACATCTACGCGCCAATTCCGAAAGCTAGCGAGCAGCCTCTGCCAGATCGTCCATAGCGCGGTGGATGCGCTACTGCCAAAGTTTGTTTATAGATTCTCGCGCTTCTGAGCTAGCGCAATTCGGGATCGCAACTCCTCAGAGTCGAGCGAGACAATTGGCCAATCAATGTGCACGATGTGCACCTAGTGCTAAATGCGGTTAGGAATTCGAGGGAGTCTGGCTGCGGTTAGATTCATGTTAAATCAATGATCCTCATCCATTTCCCTTTTCAGCGACTTAACCGTGGAGTTATTGGTGCTGGTAATTAGGGATTCGAGGGGAGTGGGCGTGATGTCAATATGCTAAATATATACCTTTATGTAATAATTGTAATTCTCGCTCAAAGTATAATTGCGCACTGCGTAGTAGGGGACTGGTCGCGATGACGAGGAATGCAATTTTCGAACGCACCCTTCTCACCAACACATGCACAGATGATCGTATAGGACGGATTTCTCCCGCTGGCCGTTCATGCGCGATATTTATACGGCCGTAGCTTATATAGGTATATAGTAAGGACAATATTCGAAAGGCTCTCTCTGCTTTCTGAATTAGAGGGGGCTCTAACATCTCGCGGACCGTGAAAAGAACCTCTCACTCTCTCGCTCTTCGTTTACAAACATTATCATTCACAGCTCGATTCAGTTAGAGTCGGCCCATAAGCTTAAGCTCCCCTCGGCACTCGGCTTCGCTCGTTCGAAATGGTTCGAAAAGCCAACCTCGCAGCATCCGATTGAGCCAGCGGGGTTAAACAACCACTGGCAACTATATATATACACAGCTATCTATTTTCTAAATACTTTCGATTCACGCGGACCTTACCGGTTAAACGTTAAACGGACATTTCAAGCCCGTTCGGCACGAGTGGTGGAAAAGTGGTGTTTGATGAAACTGAGTGGCGTGGTGCGAGAGGAACTCGAGGGGATAACGTATCTTAGTTTTACCAAAGTTTTAGGCCGAGCTCCTCGCAATCTTCACAGTACGCAGTATGCATTATCGAGTTGTCGGTGGGAGAGTCGAGTGCTCGACGGATTTTATGTGGGAAACTTGCCGGTTTCAGTCATGGCTGTGTCTTCGGAGGACGTGATGAATCCCGGCCTCAACGACCCTGTAACCAAAGCTGTAGTCGACAATATCATGGGTAATTTACCCACCAAGAAACCCTTAGTGAGATGCGACGATTGCGACCTTTCCTTCACCAGCCAGACAGTCTTAGATACACATTTGCAAGGCGCAAGGCATGCAAAACAGGTGAGTTTACAACGATGCTGGTGAGACTCTTTGGCTTCTGGAGTCTGAGACTGTTCTTTGTACATTACAGATTAGGTCCAAGAGTATAATGGCATCGCTGGAAGAGACAAAGGTAGCATTTTCAAAGGACGAAGAAACGAACGGCCTCAAATGCAACATATGCAATGTGTGTCTAAACTCCATACAGCAACTCCAGACTCACTTGAATGGTAAGTTGTGACTCGAGGCTACAACTACTATCTGAGATTATTGAAAATTGAACCGATTAACGTGATGTCTGTTTGCACAGGAAGCCGGCATAAAAAGAAAGCAACAAGAGGTAATAAACCCTTTATGGTAAGAAAGGCATTACCGTATGGGTTTAGATGTAGTCGCAGTCTGTGTCTGGATAAAGTGCTAGAGAAAAATGCTGTCATACTTATTTATTGTTTAATTCTGTTCACATTCGCATGCCTCACAATGCTGCTTACTTTTGCTTTCCACCTATTTCTATGAACTAATCTAGGATTAACTCTGCCTGCTGCACAGATAGCTTTAATCATTGAAGAACCGCTAACCATTGTGGCTGAATTTTCATAATCTTTTATAATCATGTGCCATTATCCGCTGTTTGCTATTTATTATTAATCTTATTATTTATTCCTCGTAAATTATTCGTGATTCGTAGCACACTTATTTATTGCCGTAATTATTATTATTATTATTATTATTATTATTATTTATTTGGGCCTGCGCGAGAATTGTATATTTATTATTTATTCGTGGATGTATCGGCGGAAACTCGATCGCGAGTTATTGAGTTGTTTGGTCAATAAAGTGGCTGTTATTTATAACATACCAAGACTCTTACTAATTATTTGGACTTTGATCTCTTAGTTATTTGAGTTCTTTGAGAGAGAGAATATATGTCCTTCCCTGAAAGACGTTGCATTGGTATGATTAAGTTTATTTAGGAGGAGAGTCCATCACATACATGCATTAATTGTTGCTTTTCCTATTGGCATGAATGTAGTGTTCAAGCTGATTTATTATCACAGATGACCGCTAATGCGGTTGTGATACATAGATAGTGTTGATCGCACATTGATGCTTAGGTGGGTGGTCTGGCCCAGAAGTCCTCAGCCAAGGCAGCTCTCTGCCCTCGCATACCAATCCACAGGATAAGACAAATCCTATGAAAACGGTCACCCTCTCGTGCAATATGTGCAATAAGTTCTTCAATTCGCCGATGCAATACAATGTGGTACACATCTCTTGTATACATTCAATGTCTGTACCGCTGCCTGCACGCAAGGGGGAATCGCCCACTAACGCTCTTACTGTATTCCAGCATATAACATCCAAAAAGCACACCGGTAAATTGAAAACGGCAAAGGCTGCGAAAAAGAAAAGGTTCTTCCCCTACTGGAAGAAATCCAAGACGGACGCGAGCTCGAAAACTCACGTCCAATCACTACCGAATAACTTCGTGTCGGGTGGTGTCATGAACCCAACTAGATCATAAACTCCGCTTTTGTCTAATTAATATCAATCTCTGTGTTCCACATTTTTCGTTACATCTTCTCTTCAATGCATCTTCATTTCGCAAGTCTTACATGTATAGGTCATCGTTCGCGTAGGACATGCAATCGTTAGCGAATAATAGGAGATGCTCGAAATTTTATTAGCCGCTCAGGAATGTTTCCATATACTTGATTCAATGATCCAATACATGTCCTTGTCACTACATCCTTGAATACTAATGCTACTAACTGATCGAGAAATTTGTCCACTCTACATAAATCTGTATATGTTCTCGAATGATGACAAGAAATATATGTACGCCATTGTGTATCACATACAGTGTTCCTATCCCCAGATGGTATTTTCAATTTGTAGTAGTTCTCGGTTCTCCGTCATCTCATCCTGCGTCGTATCATTGCGCTCCGGCTAAAACCATGTAACTAATTATACAAGCACTGTCACGTATTTCACAGTACTAAACATGTCCCACCTTGCAAGTCTTTAGCAAGCGCTTTAGCTCTTGGTTTTGCCGCTGCAACGATTCCGTCTCGACATTTAATACATGCCTCTCCTTTAATGCCTCGTAATACTTCTTTAATCCAACTACCAAGACATCCCACGTTTTCTCCTTCTCCTCGGAGAAAACTTCTTTGTATCTGTGCCAGAACTTGGATAGATCCTCGTCAGTAATACACCTCGATATGGTCACCTTGTCCTTTCCAGCTCTCTCTTTTAGGTCCGGTGCCTCATTGTCGCGTTTTATGAATTCGTACTTCTCCACGAACTCTATTAAAGCTTTTGAAACCGACGCTGTTTCAATTTCTAATGAGTGGCCGTTCGGACACGTCAACTTTCGTTTGTCTAGTTCCCCTGAAGCAAATGTATTTCAATAATTTCATGGGAATCTCCGAGTGATCTATCTCTGCGAAGGAAGAAATGCAAGGAGACCTTGTGAACTGGAGCTTTGACTACTTTCAGCAGCGATAGACATAGAAGAGATTTCATTCTCCTCGTTCGTCGAAGTATTTGTGACAAAACTACGAGGAGTCGTACTGGGAATAGGAACGCAAGTATCATTGAAACATTGATTTTCGCACTCTTCTTCATGTATCGCCTTTTTCACGAGATTAAGAACCTTCGCATCCGCGGATACCGAATCCTCGGTATGTCCTCCAGACGTATCGACGGAGGCTGCCCTGTTGTTGAAAGATTTATGAGAAATTTGATGGCTTTTTGCTTCAGTGATAACGGATCCTTACTTTGCAGGACAAGGCTCGGAAGGGTACAGCCAGTCGGAGTTGTCAGACGTACTCGTACTTGACTTGTTGGTACAAATAGGACAATAGGCGTAGGGTAGGAAAAAGTCCAATATGAAATGAAGCTCTTCCACGGACGTGATTCCCAGGGCCTGTAGTCGCAAGATATAAGCTTAATGTCTGAATAAGATAAGCCCAACTTTTTTATAATCCACCTGAAATGCGTTGTCCAATCGAATTATCAGTCTATTGTTCTCCGTGTACTGCGAGAGCAGTTCTTGCAAGCTATCCTCAAGCAGATAGCCACATTGATCGCATATTTGCCGAAGAATATGGTTGAGAAGTTTCCGCTCGAGATTTATGTCCTCGAGACTTGTAGCCGGTTTACTAGGAATTGTTACCTTTCGGGCTGACTCTCTCTCTGTGTATCGAATTCATTAGGTGAGATGTAAAGTCTATATGGAGTGGTCTACTGATCTAACTATACCTCTCTTAATAGCCTGTTTTGCACTGCGGTACGAGGGAAGATCTTCCTTTTTAATCAGTTCAACTTCCGGCGCTTGCCACTCAACATTAAGTATCTGCTCGTGGATTACTCTGTCAGCTGTTAGAATCTACAACTTGGAGAAATTAGTGACTAGCTCTATTCTTAATTCTAGAAGCAACGGATTTGGGCGATACCTTGTCTAATAACTGGTTGGCTGTTTTGGCATTGAGGTCCCAGATTTGCATAAACTTTCTATCTTCTATAATCGCGTATTGATCCGCTTTCCCTTGAATATCTAGTATCCCTTTATGAGCTTTTAAAACTTGCTCAGTGAGCTTCTGAATCTCGAGCTTGGACGATTCCTCCAGTTTCTTGTAATCCTTTCTCAGATCATTAATTACATCTTGCAGTCTACAGAAGATACGGGAAATAACATTGCTTGACTCTATCTCGAAGAGGCCTCAACCAATAGGATAACGCGGCCCACTTGTTAATCTTTCGCTTCTGCTGGTTCCTGATTATGGAATTCTCGTCCTCGCGAGCCTTGAGCACCGCGTAATTGTAATCCAACTTCTCGATGTTCATCAAGCAGAGAGTCTTCATCTTCTCGATCTCCTGCTGGAGTTTCTGGATCTCCAACTCGTACTTGATCTTCTGTGCTCGGAATTCCTCCTGGTGTAGAGTGATCGCTTTCTGCATTCCCTCCTCGTACTCGCGCATTATCGCCCGCCGCTTCTCGAGACTCTCCTTGCCGCCGTCCTGGATCTTCTGGTAATATCCTTCCCACTGCTCGACGGCAGAGTCGAGGAGCGCACGCCGCTCGCTCTCGATCACGTTGTCGATCATCATCAATTCCTGCCTGTACGCCTTGGCCATGCCCTGAGCCTGGAAATGTTTGCCTTTTAAAGCCTGCGAGAGATTCGAGGAAGCGCGAGAGAATTCGAGGAGGTCTGACTTGATTTTCCATTCGCTCGATCAGCAGATCAATATCCTCGTTTTGCTTTTTAAGGTCCTCCTCGAACAGCAAATCCGCCTTCTCCAATTCTTCCTTGAGTTCCTCGATGAGCGCGTCTTTCTTCGCCAGGACTGCCAGACACTTGTTATTCTGGACCGCCATTTCCGCGTGTATGTCCAGAGGATCATTGGACGACAGGATGCTCGGCCATTTCTCTGTGATTTCCTTGTACCTCTCCGTGCATTCCTTGTCGTCTTCCTCGAGCTTCTCCAGCAGCCTCCGCCTAATCTCTTTCTCCTCGCAGCGCCTTTGCAGCTCTCGTGCATCGTTCGCGATTTGTACGCTGGTCACCTGAAGAGCAGATTTATTGAAACTGCGTTTTGTAAAAGGTTTTACTTTACAGAAATACATGTAATCGTACCACTTCGTTGCCTTCGCCTGTTAAGTTCTCGAGTAAAGAAATGCTCTCTGCGATCTGCTTCTCGACTGCGCTCTTTTCTACCACTTGTTCACCCTGTTCCCCGACTTCCCTGCAATACATCTTTCAATCAATTCTCATTCTTACCACTAACATCTATATTCCATTCTTACTTAATCTTGGCTTCCAAACGACGCTGAATGCGCTGCCTGCGGGCCAACTTTCGCTCGTACGCGTCCGACGATTGAATCGACGGCCCTGGGCCATTCTCATCCATTATCTAGCAATATTTTCGTCTTAGAGTACTTCTTTCACTGGGGAGAATTGCTCGATTAACCAAGCCGCGAGTGGAGGATGAATCGGGTGGCATTGTTTGTTCAATAAGAGCCACTTTCGAATTGGCCGCTGGGCAGCAGTCTAAAGTGAGTTTAGTTGTTCGGATTGGCGAGCGATGGCGCTGCATGGCTAAAGAGATGCCGAAGTCAAGCGAGTTCGACCGCGCGGCGGCGCCACTTGTACCTCGGCACCGACGGAAGACGGCCATATTGGGAGTAGGCTCTCGCCCGTAGAATCGCCAATAAGATCGCAAAGGCTTTAATGTCCGAATGTTGGACTGCGTCGAATCCGCTCTGGCAGAGCCGGATGTCCATTATTACACGTCTCCGCGGATGAATCGGACTAATCTCGGGAGCGATCGATGGCGACGCTCTCCCGCTCTCTCCGCGACTCATTGCGAACCGCTACTTTCTTAACTGTACTTGCACTTGCAGCCGCGCAAACGGACGTCCAGCGCGAGTCGTCTAATAGCAGAATTAAGAGTCGGCCTAGTAGTGCCGGTCCTTAAAAGAACGCGGAAGCGTCCGGTCTACGTGGAAGGAATTTTCGTGGGGACTGGAGGCGCGCGCGACGGCCACGGCAGCGGCGAAAAGCGCCGGCTCTCGCGGATACACTAGCCTCAACCTCAACTATGCCCTGCCACGTCTCGCAGCGATCATTCCACCGCACACCTTCCGGCGACTGAAGCGCAGTATGCGCGTCATAGGGTAAACGATCGAGCGTGAAAATAGCTTTATCCGAACGGGGCGAGAATCGGCAATCGTACTCGATAAGGGCGAGGAGATAAAACTCGGAAACCGGCTAATTCGCCTTCCATTCGGCTGGCCCCCTCGCCAACGTACGCCGCCTCTTCGCTGTACTGCCAGACCGCACACCACGTATCTCTCACCGGCCAGTCGTAAACAATATACGAGCGACGAATGTTCATGTTTGGCATAAAAATTACTCGAGCGCGCAAGGTCGCCCCAGCGTCCACGAGCCACTGTGTGTATCTTTCGGAAGGGGCTTTCTCGAGCGGCGATTATTCCCCTTGAGTGGTGCCGGCCACCTTTTGTCACGTACTTCCTGGCAATGCCGACGACTCTTCCGCCAATATTAATAATACGTCGATACTCTCCAAACTGATGAGCCCCCGGGTGAATATCGTTTAAGGATATTTCGCGGTGCATGTTCTCTCGTCGGCAGGTTCAACTAGGAGTAGCGAGGTGAGAAGAACTAGTAGCGGGCGGGTCGGGAGAATGATTAACAATAAATAACACAGTGCCCCGTCCGAAGGAGACATGGCCGCTTTTGGACGTGGCGGTCCGAGCACGAGGGAAATCGCTTTCTCTACCCGTAGCGAGCCAGGGCCCAGTTTAATAAACGAGCGCTCGACATTGTCGCCAATCGAATTAGACTGGAGCGAGTCTACTGGCCATCGGCCATCGGGGGGAATCTATGACACGAACGAATAAACCAACGGAGGACTCTCGTGGAAGGCGCAGCTCTGCGACATCGACGCCATGAACCTACGACGGTCTTTGACGCGATTCTAGTGGAAACAAGATGGAGCGAACTCAGGCTCGGCCAATGCCCAACTCGCGCCCCAGGCATTCGTCGATCCTGTTATTTCTCTATATCAAGCATCACGCCGTTAATAACTCCCCGTTCAAGCCACGTGCGACTCGCACTCATGCGAATATATCAGCCGAACACGATTCCGCAAAAGATTTAATCGCCACTAACAATTCCTTTAAAGCCCGACACTTTATCATGCAAATTCCAAATCCGAAAGAGGACAGAGCCTCGAGAGAAGGACGCGTCCTGCGAGTCGAACTCTGACGAGATCGTCGCCCGCTGTCATTGACAACGCAGCCTATCGATTCTAGCATCGAAATAACGTTATCCTCGGCATTTATCCCTCGAGGATGATTCGATCGACGAAACTACAAAGCGAGAGAGAGAGGAGAGAAGGTTCGTAGCTCGGGGCAGAGTCTAGTGGTGAAGCAAAGCCCGATGCGCGGTATGCGTCCCGTCCTATCCATCGTCACTCCCTCGATTAGGGAGCACGTCGGAAAGTTAAGCAGTTTTATTTTCCTAATGTAATCCGATTGTCCGTCTTTATTCCCGGGTAGAAAGTAGCGATGGCCCGGGTAATTGGCCGGCCGCAGCCCGGCCCTGCTGCGAGCGAGGAGGACGGCGTGAGAGCGGGAGGGGAGAACGGCGGAACGAAGATGGCCGGCGACGAAGCGGCTGAGGCTGGTGGCGGCGGCAGCGTCGGGAGGAGGAAGAGGACATGGAGGTTACAGCTCGCGAGGCGACCGAGGGGAAAGAGGAGAGAGAGGAGCGGAGCGGAGCGGAGCGCAGAGGGAAGAGACGGGAAAGGTGTAGGAGAATAGGGGGGTTGCGAGGGGTCGAGAGGGTTCGCCGAGAGACTCGGCGTGGTGGTGGGCATAGGCAGTGGGCATAGGCGGGGGGCGCAGGTCGCCGAGAGGGATAGAAACATTTCAAGAGGGACGAGAGCGGCTCGGGGTTCGGGTTAGCTCGTTCGACCCGTTATCCCTCCTCTAGCCACGAGTCCGGAGTTCTCCCTACCTGTCCTTGCTTCGATTCGAACCAGTCCCTCTCTCTCGGCCTCGATTCTCTAACCGGCTCGCTCGCTCTCTCGCTCTCGCGCTGGGGCTCTCTTCCGCCCCTCCGCCGCTCGGAGGAAAAATGTGCCCCACTGCCGGGGCGAACGAGTGGAGAGCCGAGAGCGGCTGGCGGGCGAGAATCGTGATTGCGAGCCGCCGCCTCCCGAGCGTCCCCTCCCCTCCCCTTTCCACAGCACCGAGGTAGACTCGTTTCGTTCCCCTACGGCGTTTCTCCCCCCTCCTTCCCCACTGCTCGCAGGAAAGACCGTGCTAGCCAGCGAGCCGTACTACGATCCCGCCACGGTGACGTCACTCCGAGTAGTGTAGTGCAGTGAGAAGGAGCAAAGCCAGCTCCGTCCGCGTTACATGGCCCGAATGAACGAAGCGAGTGCGTTTGAGGCGTGCGTTGAGGAGCGTGGAGCGTAGCGATCGCGAGCCGCCATTACGCGCGCGCGACAGAGTATACACCAAGCCGAGAGACGGATAGAGGACCGAGGACCGAGGCGAACCACTCTCGTCGTCGTGTGTCGAAGCCCAGCGCCTCCTCTCCACACGCTGTACGCGCCGCGGAACGTTTGCCCCCGAGGATCTCGCGCGCGCTCTCGAGGGAGAGAAGGTGGAAAGCAGCCGCGCCTTGCTCTTCCCACGGAACCCTTCTCCCCTCTGTGTGTTTCGCTGTGCCGACGTGCTCTGGACGCACGTCCTCCTCAACGTCGTCGTGATCGTCGTGCTCGACGTGCTCGTACGCCTCCTACGGCCGGAGGCCCGCGCGGTGCGCGCCGGTTAAAATGCAGTGCTGTGAAAGAAGCAACTACGCCTACTAGTGAGTACACGTATCGGCCGCTCGCTCGACGGAGAAGACGAGTCACGGCGAAGCCGCGCGGATAATCGACGAAACCTGTACATACATATACCCACTACATACCCACGTATATATATCTAATATATATATATAGATATATATATATATATATATCCACACACACATAGATATATATAGATATATAATTGAGTGTCGCGAGAGTCGTGCGAGAAAAAGTTACGCTGCGCCGCGCTGCTAATGTAACGGAGTGAGCGCTCGAGAACTAGAGAGAGAAGGCGCGAGTGCGAGCGCCAGAGGGAGTGAGAGAGATAGAAGGAGAAGGAGAGAACGAGGCGGCGGGTCTAGCAGTAGCACAGGCAGGGAGCGTCGATCGGTTCGGGCATAAATCGGGCCAGATCGAATGTTCTCTCCGACAGTGAGTTGGCCTCACCGGCGGGGCTGAAGCGGTTAAAGTCGTCTCTACGCTGCTAAATTGTTCTCGGAGTGTGCTCTTGTTCCGCCGCTCGTCAGGAGGAGGACGAGGCGCGCGGCCGCGATCAAGAGAGAGAAAGAGAAAGAGAGAGAGAGATAGAGAGAAGAGGCGAGAGGGAGCGCGAACGAAAGAGAGTGAGCGAGCGAGAAAGGGCGATAGAGAGAGGGAGGGAGGGAGAGAGAAAGAGAGAGAGGGAGATAGAGGGAGGCGGCGGCGGGTATAATATATCGGTGCGAGTGGTGCGATTATGTCCGGTCGAAATATGCGACGAGGGGATGTGTCGGATCCGCCGCGCGCTGTGCCTGGTGTGCTTGGTGTGACGTGTGATTAGCCGCCTCTTTCCTCGTACGGGATCCAGTGGTGTACGATGTGGTGTGCGGCGACGCTCCTGGTAATCCTCGTCGCCGTTGCCGTAAGTGGTGTCCACACTCGAGGCTCCTCTTCCCCGTTGTTCCCCTCGCTCTTGTTGCCCGAGTTGTTCGCGCAGCCGGCATTGTACTCGCCCGCGGCGTGCATCGCCGCCGTCACGCAAAACGCTGCCTTCGCCTTCGCCTTCGCCGGCCTCTTCTTCTTCCCCCGTGAGAGCCCCCTCGCCAGCAGCACCAGCAGCCCGAGCCGTCGGCCGAACCTAGCACGGCGTTGCCCCAAAGACAACACCGCCGCTCCTCTCATACTCCCCGGCCCCTGCCCCTGCCCCTGTGCGCTGCGTTCGCCGCGTTCGCCGCCGACGACCACGACCACCGCGACAACGACAAACAGTCGTCGCTAGTGACCAGTGATTACCGGCCGCGGCTTTGTTGCCAGTGTTCCAAACCGAAACAACAAGGATCATCGTCGCCCCCCGCCTATTGGGAGTGTCCTCTCAAGTCCCAGCAAGAGAGGGAGCGAGACGGACGAAAGAGAGAGAGCGCGTACGATTGGGCGATAGCGCGCGCGCCAGAAGGAGAGAGAGAGAGCGAGCGCACGAGAGAAGCCAGAGAGAAAGAGGGCGAGCAGAGCACTGGTACGAGCGCGTTGCCGGAGCGCAAGAGAGAGAGAAGGCAAGAGGGCGGGAGGGAGTGAGTGAGCTCGTTCCCTCGTGTGCGGGAATACACCTAACGGTTCCTCCGTCTTGGAGTCGCGTGTGTCGCGCGCGCCTCGAGTTCACCGTGAATAGAATAAGCTATCGCGCGCGATCGATCCTGTCCTTCCGGATAGAGAGCGGGCTTTTCTGGATCGCGGTGCCGATATTTGTGCCGCGCGCGCTCTTTGCTCTCGCCCCATCCGCGGGATAGGAGGCGAGAGAGGAACGAGAGCAGAAGCAGCATCGGAAGAAGCAGCCAGCACCAGCAGAGAGCAGGCGGGCGAGCGAGGACTCGGTTGCGCTCTCGGTTGGAGCCGGCCCGGGAAGCAGCGCGAGGGCCACCAGCGGCTCCACGCTTCCCGGAGTGCCGAGCGCGTCCGAGCCCCAGAGAGCCCCGCGGCCCCCCCCCGATTTATTGGTGGTGGTGTGTGTGTCTCTGTGTCTTCTTGTCTGTGCGCGCCTACTCTGTGTGTGATCGAGAGTGCTGTCTGATCCCGTGATATATTTTGTCGTGCTCGGGCGAGGTTGTGTGTCGTTGTACAGTGCCGCCAAACGATACCACAACATCCGATCCCAAATGAAGAGTTCGGAGCAAAATGGTTAGAGAGACACGTCACCTGTGGGTTGGAAATCTGCCGGAAAACATCCGAGAGGATCGCATAAGAGAGCACTTCAAACGGTGAGTTTTACAATCTTCTTCTTTCTATCTTTCCATCTTTTCATCTTTTCATCTACTCGGACGCCTTACGTAAGTAGATTTCGACCTCTTCCTATCCTCCTACAAGCCCCACACACAAACCACGCCGTCGATATTCCCTCTATCCCAACGCTATGCTAACGACGCGAGGCTTTTTCCCCGCGCGCTTCCATCCACGCTACCTGTTCACTTCCGGCATTCCGCAGCGCGCACCGAGTCTGTGCCCGGAGAATGTTGGTGACCTTTCGCATATTGTAAGTCGCGCGCGGCGCTGACGAGCCGGCCGATTCGGAAATGAGCCTCTCCTGCATACGCTTGAATGCGAAAGCAGGCCCGCCAGGCTTGTTCCCGTACGTTCCCGTACGTACTCTCTCGGCCGGCGCTCATTTCGCTCGCAACTTTACGAGCGCGCGCCCGTGTCCGCCGAGAGGAGATTTAGCATCGCGACGAGCGCGGGGCCCATGGTTGAAAGGCAGGAGGCGCGGAAGAGCGAGCAAGTGCACGCTCTCTCGACACGCGCGCTCTATCCATCTCTCTTGGCTCTCTCGAGCCGTCATAGGGCGAACGAACTCTCGCATGCGCGCGCGACGGAGACAGAGTCAGAGTCCGAGAGAAAGAGGCAAGCCGTGCCGAGGAGGAGGTGGGGGAGGAGGGGTGGCGTTGCAGCACACTCGTTATTTTGCCGATTCGCTTTTGTTTTCGCTGGCCGGCGGAAAGAGAGCAGAGGAGAGGCGCGCAGGAACGTTATCGCAGTGTCGCGCGGCCACGATGAACCGAACCGAACCGAACTGAGGGATTGAGGAAAGACGGGCGCGCAAGGTGCGTCGATGTTTTCGGTCTCGAGCGTAGGAGACGTCGAGAGAGTGCCGTCCGTCCGCCCGCGCCGGACAAGAAGGGGATATACACGCTCGTACACGTCCACACCCGCGCACACGCCTACCAATGCACGATATGCTGCCGGGAGAGAGCCAACGCTCTCTTTCTCTCTCCCTCTCCTTCCCTTCCTCCTCTCTCTCTCCCTCCGTGGCGTGGCAGCGTGAGCGCGCCGCCGTCATTTGTTTTTTCCCCGAAGTAATAATAGCTGAGGACAGCCATTTTGAGAGCTCGCCGCGGCACGAAGTTATTGTTCGACAGTGACACTCAAACGTGGGCTCCCGCCGGCAACGCCTCGTCCCGTCCTCGCGCCTTGTTCCTCCACTTGCTCCATGTCCACTCGACGGACGCGGCTCCCTCGCCACTCAATAACAATCTTTAACCTATCTTTAGCAATGCAGATCCAAATCTCTACTCTTTATTTATCTCCCTTGCAGAGCGAGCGGCCGGCCTCGTTACGCCGCGCCGTTTGACGTACGTTTTCGCGTTATCTCTCTTGATTGTATAAGCCGATTCCTACTGATTCGTTTGTTCCCTCGAGTTCTTTTCAAGTGATTCGACATTGTCGACTCATCAGCGATTCCCCAGCCGAGTATTCCTTGCTTCCTTTTAGCCGAGCAGAAGGCGAACGTCGCTTCAATTGTATGTAGTTGGGAAGCGGCATTGTGGATTTTGAAGGTACAACTGTCAGTGTCAAGTGGGTGGGAGAGAGCGATTGCTGAAGTGGATTAGAAGGAAGAAACGGGCGTCGGTGAGGAGGAGAGAAATGTGGAAGCAGGAGAATCCAAGTAGGAAAAGACGAGCGGGAGCTAACGGTGACGTGGCCCAGTGTCGCTCAATTCGGGGATACCCAGTCCCGCGAGGTAGCTCAGTAACACAAGCTTCTCTCGCCCAACTCTCGTCCTTCTCTCATTTATTTACCAACGGTCAACGATACACAGGATTCCCAGACGCAATCCTCTATACCAATAGGAATGTTCGACTCCCCGACGAAATGAATTCGTCGTTAGAGGAGAAAGAGTCTGCCGATCGAGTTCTAGTCTCCCGGCAAACACGTCGTTTACTATCTTAGGACAATAGAGTCTACTTGGAGTTACGGAATGAGCGGTCTATTATCAATTGGCGGCGCTTATTGTGCAAAACATGTTTTCCTTGCGCGCACCGCTCGCGCAAGAAAGCCAGGGAATATTCCAGTATGCTGGAGCGCGAGGGCATTTTTCTCCTCGAAAGCCCAAGAGTGGCGTTATTGTCGATAGAGAGAGAGAGAGAGTGGGCTCGAGTGCCAGCTGGCGTGTAGCCTCTCTCTTTCTCTCTGTCGATGTGGTGGATGGAATAGTCTGGATTGAAGCGTGGTGCGTCGGAGTCTTAAAGGTTCGTCCTTAAAATGGCGGTCGGCGTCGTTGCGCCGCTGACCCTCCGACTCGTTGACTCTCTCGCCCTCTCTCACTATCTCATCCGAGCTCTGCTCTTAAAAATTCTAACCTCATCTAGCACGTCGACCTCCAAACTTTCCTCAAACTTCTTCTTTCTTCCCCGCTCTCGGACCAATGCGTAGCCGCGCAATCATTTTTCCTCCATCGACTCTCTCTCTCTCTCGCCGGTTCGATGTCGAAGGCCAACTCTGATTGGTGGGTGAAGTCGTAGAGTTGTTTGGCGAGTAAATCGGAACGCTCTCTCTCGAAAGAGAGTAAATAGCTTACTTATGATTCCAGGTGACCTTTTCACGGTCTGTTTAGGGATACTCGCCATTATACAATGCAATTTTAATCAGTTTAAGCAGTAGGTCTTCCTACACTCTCATTTACCCACGCCACCTTTACATCCATCCATCCACTACCCTCGATTCAGGAATAAACCATTTCTCCCTTTCCCTCCAGTGTCATTTGCGTGCTTGGTCTATGATACATTGTGGGACTCGATCCAACTACTTTTGTAGTGTCCGAGTTTACTTTCCTCGACTCGCAACAATGTTTGAGGAGATTGGAGGGTAGAGTGCTGGTGGTGCCCTGGATAATTAGGAAACACTGTTGCACTCGTCGATTGAAATGTCCCTGTTGCAAGGATGGCACGGGGCGGGAAGAGAGGGGAAGGCCCCAGGGGTATTGGAGGAACGTGCGGTTGATACGTGCGCGGCAGTATTTGAGCATTTCCGAGCGCTTTTGCCACGCACGCACGTTTCCAAAGTGTCCCGAGCGGCAGAAAACGGTGTGATTGTCGCGATGTTACATTCTTGGGGGAATGTAAGCCGCGCGATATCACAACTATGCCATTGCCAGAGTGCGCGTTCGGGCGCGCTCGGTAGCATCATGACAATACTGGTTCTCGCGCACGTGAAGATAAAGTGCGGCCGATCTCTCGAGGGAATTTATAGGCGGCGAGATAAGCTCTCGCCGGATTTCGCGCGTCCACTCGCACTGATCGGCGACGCGCGGATATTTCTCGGCGGGTAGAATTTGGTAGGCTTGCCGCCCTGGCCGACGCTACTCCTAGAGATAGGTGTACGAGTTTATTGACAGAGCGAGTGGGGCGAGGGGAGAGGGGAGAGGGGAGAGTGTAGCGGCGTGTACGTGTGTGCGCGCACGCGTACATGTGTGTATGTGCGCGGCGGGTTACCGGCGTATTTTGTTATATTGATCGCGCGTGGTCGACCATCTCCCCCCTTCCAGCTTCACTCTTTGCCCCATCTCGAGGCAGCCCGCACCCCGAGCGCGCACCCTCTTCCTCTCCGGCAGAGAGCACCGCCACCCCACCAGTACGCCGACACCCCAACAGCTCGGCTTGCTGCCTTGCCTCTCCGCCCCTCCGCCCCTCCACCTCACTCCTCCTCTCCTCGACTCTCCTCCGCCGCGCTCTCTCTACGTCTTTCTCTCCCGTTCCACTCGACGTCACCCGTCCGAAAACCTTCGAGTCGAGTGACACGGGCCCGCGAGCCACGCCGAACCGCACGGGATATGATGCATGGCCCGTCGCTACGTGTATCCGAGTTACACAGCCGTCTCTACTGGCCAAGCGCATCCGCTCCACTCGAATCAACCGACTCCTCGCACGAGAGCTCGATATCGCGCTCTTTCACTCGGCGACGAGAGCTCTGCCCGTGCTCGTTTCCTTGGAAGGCGGCAGGGGCGGGAGGGTGGGGGATAGAAACGCTCGATGGAATGTTATTTATTCCCGCGGATGCGGACGCGCCTGCCATTGATCGGGCGATGAGTCGGTGCGCTTTAATAAGAACGGGGAAGGCGAGTAGGCGAGTATGCGGTCTCGCTCGACGTATTCCTAGTCTCTTTCGGGGAATAGCTCGGGGCGCACGCCGAGAGGAGAGAATGGAGAGAATGTTATTTCTGAGGGAGATTGTCTGTTTGGAGTTGCGTGGTCTCTCTGGGGGATCTGTTGCCGTGGCGCGACACCTGCGAGAGGAGAGGAGAGGAGAGGGGCGAGATAGCGCCAAATTTCTTAATCCGTCGACCCTGTTACGGCTATCTGGCAAGCGGCCGGCATTGCGTTTCAGGCCGAAAGGACGTCGACGGCGACGCCGCTGCTGTGCCGCCTCCTCCGCGTCTCGCGACGTGTCTCTAGTCCCCCGGCGCTGTTGCCAGACGCCCGACGGCGGCACCAGCGAGCCGAGAACGGCAACGCCGCGCTCTCGTGCACTCCCGTACAGTAAACCGACTTGGATCGGCTCCTCGGCGAGCCGAGAGAGTGAGAGAGTGAGGGAGCGAAGGAGCGCGAGGCGGGTGGAAGGGAGAGAGGAAAGGAGCCGGAGAGGTCCGTCGGTGTAGTACTCTTGGGGCGATCAGCCTTCTGCGAACTCACACACGTCGCCCGTTCACCAGCCGAAGGAGCTTGCGGTATGCCGGGCTTTCGGCTTTAATTCCCCTCGCAACCGAGCGATCTCGTCATGCGAACCGCAGCTTTTCCTGCCCCTCTTTTTTCTCTCTCTCTCTCTCGCTCTCTCGCTCTCTTGGGTTCCTGGAACCACAAAGATAATTCGTGACGCAATCGTTTACATAACTGTCTCTCCTCTCTACGATAGTTTGCCTCTCGTACGATTTTATCGCGCGGGTAAACCGAACTCGTCGGCCGCTCGGTAAACAGTGGGCAGGGGCGAGCGCAGACACTTGGACTCTGGTGCTCGGGCCTCGGAAGGCTCGACAGTTCGCCTTGGAAGGCAGAGTCGAGAGTGGAGAGTGGAGAGTTGGGCGCGCTCTCACCGCGTCTACTATAGATCGGTATTGGAGCGCGCGAGGGCTATTTATGCGGCCGAGTGCTACCTTCGCCTCATGCTAATCTCGCCGATTCACTTATAAACATGGCTGGCATCATTCATGCGCGAGCCAGTCAGCCGATAGACTTAGAGGGCTTTCCGATGGATTTTCCTTATTTACTCGCTCAGCCCTCTAATGGCCTGGCGCTCCGACTCAGTAAATATTGTGCGCCGCACCACACTCAGACTCGACTACCTACCTACCTCTACCTCTACCTCTACATCTCGGCCTACTCGCAATTCCGCGTGCCAGCTAATCGCACGCCAGAGAGAGAGAGCCGGCGACTCTACGGAAAGTATGGTTTCCATATTACGATCGATCCCCCCGCGAGCCCCCGGATTCTTGTGCACGCCCTCGCCAACGCATACTCCAACCCTCTCTCTCTCTCTCTCTTGCTCGCTCTCGTCTCGGTGCACGTACGCGCTATTGTACGAGGGCTCTTGCTCGCGTAGAACGCACGGCTGACTTTCACCGGGACGCAGAGAGAGAGAGAGAGAGAGAGAGAGAGAGAGAGAGAGAGAGAGGGAGAGAGGGCAGACGTAGACGTGGCTCGAAAAAGCGCGGAGGAAGCTGCGAGGCTCGAAAAAGCTCGAGTGCTAAGGCTGCAGTTCGCATCGCTTTATCGCCGGTTCCGCGTAGGAGGTGGAGGAGGTGGAGGAGGTGGAGGAGAGTCGCTCTTGAGAGGAGTCTCGGGTATAAATGATGGAGGAGTTGGCCGATGAGATTCTTGTTCCGCGACACTCGCACGGTGCTCCTTGGAGCGGAGGATTCAATTTGGTCAATTATAGACTCGATCCTGCATACGTTGCCTCTCGTAAACTCCAATGGAACTGGTATACCGTTCAGTGACCCTCTTTAATAGTTTCCGAGCGCCCGTCCCCACTTTTCTCCAATGCACACGCCCCGGAAAATAACGGCATCAACTCTTTTCAGATTGATTCAATATTGCCCACCACCCCCTTCCTCCCTCCCTCCCCCCCGGCCGGCCGGCCGCCGCTCCAATTACCAGCGGCGCCCGGTTAATTTGCAATAAAACGGCCGGCTCATTCACGAGCTGTAAAATGTGTACCTCGATAAACATTGATACCGGCGGGCGTAACGCCAATAAGATTATTCTCGGCGATAACAAGCGGCTCCGTGTAACATTAAATAGTGTGAGCGCGGCCAGGTTTGTTTTCAGTGGGATTCTTTCTCGCTCGACGAGGAGCGATGAGCGAGAGTGTGGCCTGTGGGCCTCTGTGTCCGTGTCTGTTGCAATATTGGTCTCTTTGTGCCAGACGTCCCCTCGGCCATTCAGCACTTTTCCCTTCCCTTCCCCTCTTTTGCCAGCGGTGTTTATCTTGTGCCCGCCAGACCCCTCAACTGCCCCCCTCTCCCCCAAATAGTAATCGTATGTCTGGAACACCTGCCTATTAAACTTTCTTTTCCGCTCGACTCCTAACGGCGCCTCCGCCGCGGTCGGCGCGCGGAGAAGGAGAATTCGGACTCTGCTATTAATGGAATACTCGATCGAGTATCGCCGCCCTGACCACTCGACTGGTTGCTCGGCTGGTTGCTTGGCTGGCGTCTCCGGTCAAAGTGGAACAGAAGGCAAGGGACTGGCTTTCTCGGAAGGCGGCCGCGCACGAAAGGTCTCGCTCGAGTGCGAACTCTGCATTTCCGAAATGGCATTTCACCGCTTGTGGGAAAGTCGATCGGGCGCGTGATGGAGGTGTTGTGTGTCTCCTCGGGGGGATATTCCTCGAAGAGGGGCCCCGCATTCGCCGCGAGAAGCCGGCAACGCCGCTCGCGCGCTCCCAGTCATCCTTTTTTTCTCTCCACTTCAAGGCCCTGCCTTTCGGATTCGGGACTAATCCCCGCATACGGGGCCCCGCACACTCGATTAATTGTATCGTTCGATCCCCGTGCCCCTTTGTCCACTCGACTCGACTCGGCTCTCCCAGTTTCCCGTCGGTCCCTGCTTACACGACGTCGCTCATCCTGCATGGAAATCTCTCCTTTTTTCAGTTTCACCTCGCGCCAGGTTTTCCGCGCGAACGTAAATCGCGGACGAATACTATGCGCGCATTATCCGCATTGTTGACGACAGCGCGTCGCTTTTGTTATACGAATCTTCTTTAATACCTATTTCAATGACACCGCCGGATTCCTCGTACTCGCCACAAGCATTGTCCTCGGCGATCCCGCGCTCCCAACTAGGATCCCCGAGTGGCCGCGCGCGTGCGTTTTATCCCGCGCGGAAGAACAATGGCGAGCGCGAGCCGAGGGAAAGAAAGCGTCTTCGATGTATCGTGAAATACGGGCGATCGCGAGAGAGTTAACGCGTATAACGGCCCGGCGAGGGTAACCGCTCGACAAAGAACAAAGGGAGGAGAGCGAGAGAGAGAGAGGGAGAGAGAGTGGGGCAGAAGCCGGTGTGTATATTCGGTTGATATTTTTCAAGCGTCGAATAAGTAGAGCGAGGCCTGCTCGAAAGGGCCTGCTCGGGGAGGGGAGCGGGTAATCCGAGATCCGGAACCAGTCGAAGACATCCGGACTGGGGTAGGGCCCGAGTTCTCAGGGACAAAGGGAACAGCCATAATAGGCCCGCCCGGCGAATAAAGACACCAACACCTCGAGAGCCGCGTACCGCGCACTCCCGGGGCCCCAGCCTCCTCTTCTCTTCTTCTCTTCTTCGTACGCTCGAAGGACGCCCGGACCTCGCGTCCGTCCTATCCTCCCAATCCTCCGCCTCCTCCTCCTCCTCCTCCTCCTCCTCCTAATTTCGCTCGGAGAAACTCGCCTCCTGTTAAACCAGCACGTAATACCCCGAGTAACACGTAAACCAAAGGCAATCTAGCCCTTGGGGAGAGGCGAGGCGAGGCGAGGCGAGGCGAGGCGATATTCCTAGCCAGGTGTTACGAGGGCTCTGTCGAGAGAGGGAGAGAGCGCAGCATGTTCCAAAGGCGCGCGCGCGCACGTCCCCGAGCGAATTCCCAAGCGTGCGAAACGGCCAGAGGATGATAGGACTAGGACGGAAAGATATATTTTCGAGGGCGGTTGGGCGTACGCCTTATATTTCGTCCATCTCCGAGCGCGCGGCTCTAGCCGGCAGGTAGGCAGGCGAGCGTAGCCAGGCAAAGAGAGCGCTCGCTTCTAGAGCAACCAAGGCAGGCAGGCAGGCAGGCAGGCGAGCGAGGCAACGGGCAGAGCAGAGAAGCAACCAACGGACACGGTAGACCGAGCGAGTCGAGAGGAGAGGAGCCGGCAACGCCGCGGTGCGCCGTTGGAAGCCTGGCAACGGCGCGCGCTCCTATTATGTAACACCCGGCAACGTCGCCGGGATAGAACGTGGGGCGCCGGGTGCGGAATATCGATGGAGAGCAGGGAGGCAAGGGAGAGTCGCGCGGACGGCGAGAAAGAGAGCCCGAGAGAAGGTGGGCGGCCGCGCGCTGCCGGGAGAACGCGAGGGTGAGGCCGAGGGCACGCTAGAGGGCTGAAGAGCGCGAGCGAGACGGAGCAAGAGAGAGAAAGAGAGCGCGAGAGAGAGCACTTAGTATTATGTACCCGGGCGAAAGAGAGAGGCCAAGCGCACGTACATAGAACAGCAGGGTCCCCACCCTTAAAGCTGCTGCTGCGTCACACGAGGCAACGCTCCTTTCTCTCTCTCTCTCTCTCTCTTTCCCTCTACCCCCTTGCGCCTTGTCCATCTTCTTTCCCTACCACCTAGATATCTGCCCTCGAGAACTCGGACTACCTTTTCCCACTGGCTACTCACTCTGCTCCCTGGGATGCGGCGAAATCCCGGCGAATCGACACTCGACTCCCATTCTACATCGCTGAGATCTAGCAAGCGCCGATGCCTCGTTACAACGCGTCTCTCCGTTGCATCAGGATTGTTCCTCGGCCGGCGAAAATGTTGGTGCGCGCGGTGAGAGGCTGAGAGAGCGAGCGCGCGATGGGAAGGGAAGCTAATGCGTAGATCGCGTGATCTCTGAATGCCAGCCGGTGCAGTGCGCGCGTACGAGAGACGAGAGACGGGAGATCGCGCGCGGAGGTTTATTGTTGCCGGTGATTGCGTAAATCGGACAGCTGGCAAAGGTGGTGCTCTTTCCCGGCCGGCGCGGCGCGACGCGGCGATTATGAGAGTTTGGAGGTGGAAGGATGCCGAGGGAAATGAGGGCGGAAAGAGTCGTGATATCTAGTCCCAGCGGCGAGGGATCCGATAGAGTTTTTGAGACGTGAGGAGAATCCTGCGAGGATTTATCGGCGGCGGCAAGTGGGATTACGGGAAGTGTGTGCCGGCGCGCGCTCGCATCTCTCGCGGCACAGCTGAAATGATCGCGGCCCAACAGCCAACAGCCAACAGCCAAGAGCGAAGAGCGTCGGAGAGTTGGAGAGTTGGCGGGGATCGATTTTCAATCGGGGCCGCGCAATCGTGTCACATTTCAGAGGGCGGCCGCTCTCTCTCTCTCTCTCTCTCTCTCTCTCTCTCTCTCTCTCTCTTTCTCTCTCGGCGCGCGCGCTTCCTCGAAAAGGACGTTGCCCCGTTGGGAAATTGCCCTCGCTAGGGTTTCCAGGATTCACTTACGTAAAATTCTGTAAGGCGACTCGACTCGGCTCGGCCGCCGTCCACCCAATTAGAATCGATCGGCCTCCTTCGAGAGCAGAGGCCACCAGGCGCTCGCGCTCGCCTTCGCGTTCGCCTTAAAGAAAGAATGATGGAATTTCCTCGATCATTATGATCCTCTCTGTATGGCGGCGAGCGCTTTCGCTTTCCCAGAAGAGCTCGTCGGAGCGTTTGGTGAGGGCCGCCGGCGTCGTCTAGAGTCTAGAGTCTAGAGTCTAGAGGTTCATTGAGAAGTTTCGCAATTACAAAGGCAAGCCAAGCCGGGCCGGGCGCCACCGGCGCGTATGTTTAGACGTTTAGAGAAAGCGAAATAAGACCACCCACGCCCCACGTGGCATATAACTATCGAGTCTCTCTATTGAGGGGATTGGGAAGCCGAGACTCTCCTCTTTCCCGCCCAGCTACAAATAACGCCACTGAAAATAGTCGGCCCAATCCTTTCCTTCCATCCTCCTCGCAAACCTCGCACTCAGCACAACTCTTCTCCTCAGACTATGAACTCTAGCATTAACCCGAGGACGTCGCAATCTTCTCGCATTCGCGAAGGCGAACCTCTCACATTAACGCACCAAACCCACCAACAGAGAAAGATGGGGACAGAAGGACAGTGCGCACCCTTTCGGTCTAGGGCAGTAAGGTTCCATCGGCAATCCCTGGCTTTTTCCCCGCAGCCGATATCCTCCGTCGTTAGCGGAGACAGGCATGGATCGTGATAGAAAAAAGAAGCTTGAGCGGTAATTACCGGAGCACAGAGACCGAGACAAATGGAGAGGAGCCGGCAAGAAGGCACGCCCGCCTCTTCCTGCGCGGGGTTTTTAGGTTCTTCCGCGCTTCTCTCTCTCTCTATTTGTCTCTCTCGCGGTTCAACGACTCCTTCCCAGCCACCTCCGCCAGATCTTCCTCCGCTTGGAATCATCCACCTTCACCTCCTCCGCAGTAGCTGGTTGCTTGTCGCGGGTGAAAAGAGCGTCGCGAGACACCTAGCTACACACCTACGTCGCGCGCTCCCTCATAGACGGAAGGCGCACGCGGCACCGACCGCCACGCCGGATTATAAATATTCATAAGAATCACTGGCGTAGGACGCGGTCATCTAGACTCTTCCCATACCACCCTCTCTCTCTATTCTTCTCTGGACTCGACGCCCACACGAGAGAAACAGTAAGCATTCATTTGGACCAGTCCGCTCCACCTCCCCGGAACCTGCCAGAGCCACAAGTCATCCGGCTGGAATCACCAGTGAATTAGGCGGTTGTGTTTTTTTCCCCTGAGAAATTCCTTGGACTGCGATTAATAATCGAGTGTGACGGGAAGTGGATACGTCCGGGGAGGGGTTTTTGCGGCGAGCAGTCTTTCCTTTGGAGAGTCGGCTGATGAACCGATCCTTTGATCGGGGGCTCTCGTCGCCCGCTCTTTCTCCCTTATTGCGCCGTGTACGCCACCAAGCCACCAAGCCACTACGCCACTACGCCGGCTCGTAAAGGTTAAATGTGCGCGAGGAGCCGAGGGAGCGAGCGCGTAATGTCTATGTATCTTGATCAGGTAGGAGAGAGGCTTCTGGAGAAGGCGCAGGTAGGGACCTCGTAACACCACCCTCCTCCTCCACCTGTAACACTCCTCTCTGCCACTCAGCGTCTATTGCTTCTTCTCGAGATATACGTTCGTTCCTTCTTCTCCCTGGACGGCCTGGACTCGCCCCGCGAGATATACCACAGCGACTGTGGCGGTGTGCGCGCCGGCAGATACATAGGGGCCGATGTTTTACTGTACACTCACCTTTCGGACGTGTGTATCGGGAGAGAAGCTTCCCTCGCACCCGCCGGCGCCCCCGCGCCCCCGCGCCCCCGCGCCCGTGCGCCGCTAAACGAGCGTCGTTCCTACTACCGGCTGGCCGTGACACACTTACGCCACCGCCCGGAGAGCAACGCCATCCACACACACGCTCTCCTCACCACCAAAATCACCCGGATTTCTTTCTTTCTTCCTTTCCTCCTCCACTCGATATTCCCCGCCCTGGCGCCACTATTGCACGCAGTTGGAGATTGATGGATGATTATTTAGGAATTTTAAGGAGGCAGATTTAAGGAGGCGTTTTTTGAGACATGTGGTTTAGATGGGGGATGGGGCGAGGTGTCGGTTGACGGGGGATCGGATTGCTGGATAGTGTAGGTGGATTGGCTCGACCTTGATACTCGAGGAGCCAACTCGGGAGTACAGCCAGTCATTAAACTTGGAAGACGATCTTCCCGGAGATAAGCAACTTTCCTTTGATTTACGAGGGCGACGGGCTAGTTGAATTTATCGCTTTGATAGTCGCTGGTTGCTTGGCTCGCGTCGCTTTTCCCCGTGCGTTGGGAAAGAGTATTGCGAGATTTCCTGAGAGAGAAAGAGAGAGAGGGAGAGGTTGTACCGTTTGGGATTGTTTTCTTAATTGTTTGGAGGCAATTAGGACGAGCGAACCAGCGCATGAAGAGAACCGTGTTACGCTTTTGCATGCGCTGAAATGTCCGATTGGAGGATCTGGGAGGGGCAGGCCAGGGCAGAGTAACAGTTTTTCCTAACTGGTGCTCGCTGGAATGTCTGGCGAGTGCGCGAGTGCGCTCGTTACGCCGAATGCCGCAACGATAACCAATGCGATTAGAGCCAGGAGGTGAACGCACCGGATTGTCAGTCGCGCTCTCCGGCAATGTCGTGGGAGAAAAACCGATCTCACTCGAGATCGCTTGGTGCGGCTGATGGGGAGGATGCTGGGGAGGAGAGTCCCAACGAGAAGAGCTACACGCCACGTACGTGGATGCCGCGGTTAAATGTCATGCGAAAGTTTTCCAGACACGCGCGCACCTAGAACCAACCTCCATCGGCCAAACTGAGGCCACGGATTTGTCCTCTGAGCGTGACATTTCTACTTTTCCTCGGCCATGATGCCGCGCTTTTCCTCTCTCACCCTGTTGAATACTTGGGTGGGGCAACACCACACATATTTCCACGCTGACCCCAGCATTGTTCTTTCTATGCGTCGAGCTAGAGCCAACCTTTCGTTTCTTCGAGGTTCGAGCTGTCGAGGACTCCGGGTGCTGGTTGGTGGTGTGAATGGATGGCTCGTACGACACATTTATGGACTGTGATAGACTGATTTCGTGTTAGATGTTAGTTTTAGGGATAAAACTGTGGAAAAATGGTGAAATAAGACGAGTTGGAAAAATGTCGAAAAATTGAAAAAATGAGAAGGGGTAGGTATGGAAAAATTTCCAATTTTTTGAAGGTTTTCGAATTTCCACGAATACTTGATATTTCTTTAGTTTGACTCTAGAAACTAAGTTTCAGCACAAAATTGGCTGGCTAGAGGCCGAAACTGTGCCGAACGGATGAGATTTCGACGATTTTCATCCGAAAATCGGAGAAATATCGCCCATACGGCTCAATTATGGACACTGGCCTACTAATTCTGTGTTATTTCTTAGTTCTAGGGATAAACCTATGGAAAAATGCCAAAATCGGCCGAGTTGAAAAAATGTCAAAAAATCGAAAAAATGAGAAGGGGTAGGTATGGAAAAATTTTCAATTTTTCGAAGGTTCCCGAAATCGAACGAATGCTTGATATTTCTTTAGTTTGACCCTAGAAACTAACTTTCAGCACAAAATTAGTTGGTCAGAAGGCGTAACTGTGCCGAACGGATGAGATTTCGACGATTTTGGTCCGAAAATCGGTGAAATATCGTTCGTACGACACAATTACCGACTCTAACCCACTAATTCTGTGTTATTTCTTAGTTTTAGGGATAAGACTATTGAAAAATACCAAAATCGGCCGAGTTGAAAAAATGTCGAAAAATCGAAAAAATGAGAAGGGGTAGGTATGGAAAAATTTTCGATTTTTCGAAGGTTTCCGAACTCGAACGAATGCTTGATATTTCTTTAGTTTGACTCTAAAAACTAACTTTCAGCACAAAATTAGCGGGCTAGAGGCCGAAACTGTGCCGAACGGATGAGATTTCGAGGATTTTCACCTGAAAATCGGCGAAATGTCGGTCGTACGACACAATTATGGACTCTGACCGACTAATTTTGTGTTATTTCTTAGTTATAGATGTAAAACTAACAAGAAATCATGAATTGGTCGGAATCGGGAGACCTTCGAAAAATTGAAAAAATGAGAAGGGGTAAGTATGGAAAAAATTTCATTTTTTCGAAGGTTCTCGAAATCGATCGAATCCTTCATATTTCTTTAGTTTGAGCCTAGAAACAATGTTTCAGCACAAAATTAGTGGTCTACAGGCCATAAATGTGTCGCACCAACAAGATTCCCATAATTGTTGTTCGAAAAATTGTGAAAACCTACTCCAACCCCCCAATAAATAACACCAAAAACTCTGCCTCTTCCTCCCTGTACATCTAGTAGCTAATATTAGTATCTTAGTAATGAAGTCAACATAGATGGAAGGTTGGCAGATGCGAGATAGCGAGGAGTCGCGCTCGCCAAGAGCTACTTTCAACTCTTGTACATTGTGGGCGAAGACGTGGCGCTAAACGCTAAACGCTCGCCCGCTCGCTCGGCAGCGACTGGCACTGTCGACGCGACAGACGAATTCGCCGGTGCTTGCTTTTAACAACAAGGTCAACAGCATCAGCCATCCGTGTTCTCCTCGTGGAAGATCAGCGTGCGTGCCGCTGCGCATTATCGCGCGTCTCTCGAGCGAAAGTCGAGAGGAGGAGGCCGAGCGGGCGAGCGGGCGAGCGGGCGCGTGGCAGTAAAGATGGAAATCCCAGCGTGCGTATATCATCTCATCTCCAATTCATTGGCACAGACCTCCTTCCTCGGTGCAGCATGGAGCATTTCAAATGGCTGATAAACAGTTGGATATTGATCCTCTGAGGTCTCTCTCTGTTGACGGCGGCTCGAGGGCAGAGCCTGTCGAATGAATGGGAGAATGGAGTGTCGGGCGGGAGTTGCGTCTCTCATTATTTTTCCGCAACTTTCACGCTCGATCGGCTCCCACTCGAGTTATCGGGGCATTGACGCGCGCTCCAACTGGCGTTGCCGCTCATTGATCAGGAGAGTCGAGTCCGCTGATTGATTTAGGGAAAGTGAGTTGGGCCACTGGCGACGCATCTGCCGCTCCGAGCGGGAGATTAGATCGCGCAACCTCCGCTCGAATTGGCCCGGCCGGCATTGACAACTTTCTCTGGGAGCGCGCGAGGAGGAGCTCTCTTTCGTGTCCCAGGGCTAACGTGGCTAACGTGGCTAACGTGGAGAGTGGTCGGTTCGATTTTATTGGAGGATTGAAGGTCAGTTGGAGATGAGTGGCGCGTGTCTCGGACAACACTCGATCCTAAAGTTCATGGGTTTGTTGATGAGAGTCTCCTACTCTCACCCTGCATAATTACTCTCCCATCTTTTGATTCGACCTAGACAGAGCGAATGGAGTCTGCCGGAACTAAATATGGTCAGAGCTCACTGAGACTCTCCCATCAAGATATCTCGAGCCGCGAAGAAGGAAGGTCAGATTTCCAGGTTACATACTGTACGCCGGTTGGGAGGTTGTAGACTGGCAGTCATACGATCGAGTCCTCGGACTTAATCGTCGTCGGGCTTCAGTGCGCGCAAGGCCGCGCTCGCTCGTTATCGCTTAGACATTCGCGTATCGACGCAATCCGTCGCCGTCGTCGCCGTCGTCGCCGCGCGATAGGTTAATCGAGCGGCCGCTTTAACCAAAGCCTAAACGCGCCTTCTCCATAGAACACACCGCACTCCTCTCTCTCTTCCATTAGCGCGCGCGCCGGCGGCGAGAGAAAAAGCCGGCGGCAAGTAATATCGGTCACTAGTCCCTTTAAGCTGGCGGCGTTGCGCCGGCTCGATGCTTTAAAGCAGTGCCGATGCCACTGCGCCCCGAAATACTCGCGTACAAAGAGCGAGAGAGGTTGGCAGTAAAATTTTAATGACGCTGGAATCGCCGGACAGCGCGCTCGGTGAGTTCTATATCGAGCGTATTGCGCTATCGATTCGAAGCCGTGGGGTTTCTTAGTTAAAGAATCCGCGCGCGATCCGAGGATTTCCTATCGGGAGTGCTAAACGCACGTGTCTTTATTATTAGTAAAGGCGTTGGGCGTTTGGGCGTTTGGGCGTTTGGGCGGCTGTAGCGCGCGGCGGCTTTCTACCCTCGCGATTCCTCGTGCTATTTATAAGAGGTCTTATTTCGAGCCGATCTTGACCGCTATGGTAATCGTCGAATCGAATACTCGGCCAGGCCTCCTCGAAAACACTCGAGCATCACTCCTATCGTCCTCTCTCTCTCTCCCTCTCACGCGGCGGATGCGCGACAAATAGCCCGATAACATTTTTGCACGTGCCTTTGCCTGATAACTGAAAACTTAACTCGAGAGAGAGAGAGAGGCTTTTTCACCTGGGCTTCTTTCCCAGGGTGGAGAAGAGAGGATGATTATAGGGTGCGCAGGCGGTTGGATGTTGCTGTTGAGGTAGAGAGGAGAGGAGAGGAGAGGAGAGGAGAGGAGAGGGTGGTGTGCAAGGGTATGATTGCGTGTGGAGAGTGCGTAGAATGACGGGTAACGATCGAAGATCGGGTCGACGGGGTAATTGGCCGGGGCTGGTTTGATCCGGTGGCTCTTCCTCGGCGTCGGTCAAAAGCGCGAGGTTTCTCACGATTAACGCGTCCAGAAGGATCCTAGGAGGAACTGCACTTCGGACCGCTCACTCTTCTCCCCTCGACTTTCTTACACGACCTCTCAGTCATTAACGCGTGATTCACTAGCCGCCTTGCCTTGCCCCGCATCGTAACACCAGCATAATCCTCGATCAATAAGACAGAGCGGACCGAGAAGAAGGTTTAATCGATCTCAAAGTCCGGCGATCACGACTCCTCCAAGCCAAGTGCGCATCTCACTCGATCAGATTGGTAGATCCAACTTCTCGCGACGCCGACCAGACGAACGTCGTCTCGCGTACAATTCCTCAATTGGTCGTGGCAGCGAGTGCATTCGGAGATATTGGAGTGATGGCTGTTGTTCATTGAAGGGGGCACGGGCGGGGGTCACTCGATACTCGACTATCGGCATGACCCGCGGATCTTGCACAACCGACCGGCTCTCCTTAATCTCTCCGGTCCAAATGTCGATCGGCTCTCGCCAAGACGTCAAATCCACTCTCCCACCTCAACACCTCAACACCTAATATACCTGCTCGACTCACGGTTAACAAGCGGCAGGATTACGCAACCATTGTTTCTATTGCCGATTCGAATGAAAGTCGTAACATACGCACACACTGGAGGCTTTGAGGGCCTGAAGGGTTGTATGTTCGAAGAGGGATTGTTCTAGAGAACAATCGCAACTCTGTCGATTGGTTAATTCGAGGAGGTGGATTCTTGCCCTCGCACATTGCGCTAATTCTATCGGGGTGCGTTGTACATAACTCTCTGTGTTCTCGATGGCCTGTGGCTATCTGGTGGTTGGAGCAACATTTGTTCTCAAGTGTATCTCGGGATCAGTGTACTGGCTCTCTCGCTCTCTCCAAGTCGGCCAGTTGAAATTGGTAGAAATGCGCGAGGGGAGACGGCAGGTGGCTCGTTAATACCATCTGCTATCTCAAGATCGGCCAGATAATTCTCTTTGTTCCGGCGGGGAGAGAGGGGAGTGGCGTGTGCGTATTGATAGGAGTCGATCGAGCTCGTTAGAGTGGTTCGTTCCTGCCCGGAGATGACCGCGCGCAACCTCTCCTCTCAATACTATCGGGAATTTCATCGGGCTTTTCTCCGCCACGCAATACTGCCTTACTTCGCCGGGAGGAGAATCGAGTGTGTTGGGTCGCGGTATAAACATTGAGCTGATCTACTCGAAGAGATGGATCCATGGGTCGCGAGTCGGTGCATTGGACTTGTAACCTCGAAAGAGGAGGATTTGGTGCATCGGCAAGACGTGCCAATTACCATGTCGTGCGCATGCTGAACTCACCCCTTCCCCTTCGCTCTTCTTCTCATTGCGCCCTCGCGATTTTACTCCTCGAATACTTGATTTATATTACATTAATTTGGCCTCGAGTGGCCGAACGGCGAGTGCTCGAGGCCACTCGATTATAACCCGGCTCTGGCATTCCAAATGACAATCAAACAAAACATTGGTCTCTGTCTCTGGCTCTGTGTTTTGGTTTGGTTGTCGAATCGCTCTCGAGCGATCGGCAGCATCTGTTTTGGTGGGCGCGCTGTGTTGATGTTTCGGCGCTGAAAGTTGAAAGGCGGCCGAGAAGCGCTGGCGCGGTGAGTGACGCTCGTCGAGGACAGTGATTCTTTGTGCATGGCTCGCGTCTCTCGAATTATACCTCGGGGGAATTCATCGGGAGTAATCGAGGCTGAGTTGCGCGCTCGATCGGCGTAAGGGCCATGGGGGAGGGTTCGTTCCCTCGGCTTCCTTAAACGCGCCTCTTCCCTCTTCCCTCTTCCCTCTTCCCTCTTCCCTCTTGCGAGGGGGTGGAGGTGGTGGAGGTGGTGGAGGCGGAGGGCGCGCGCCGCCCCTGCAGAGCCGGTGTATTGATGGATCGATGGGGATGATTAGAGAACTGGTCGGTTATCACCGGTTATTACAGTCTCCCCCACTGCCCGGACGCCTCGACTTACTCTCAACGCCCGAGAACCCAAGAACCCAAGAAAACCTCTCGCTCCTCTTACGTCTTATTCGATCTTACCACTGGCCGCTCCATTTCCGTTCCTCCTCGCTCTTTAGCCGAGCGTAACGAGACCTCCGTGTTTTCTTTCCACCCTCTCCCCTCCTCATAATTCACTTGCTGTGGAATGCAAAGCAGCATTTCTTCTCCTTCTCTCCTTCTCTCCTTCCGCCGAACACAAGGTGTCAAAGACCACCTGCTCCCGGCCAGGAGAACCCTGCGCAAGGTGCCTTCCTTACACTCTCCTTCTCAGTATTCACCATATCTACTTTCCTCTCTACGTAGAGGGCGATTCTCTTGATCGCAGCGTCCGCCTCGAGTGTTCAACTATGAACGTTGAGGATGACAGAGTGAAAATGACTGGCGCTTTGAACTTGGTTGTACTATTGTTGATAGATAGTCTGTCGTCGGCGGCGGAGGGTACTGGTAGGAAGTGCGCGGGTTGGTTTGATCGGGCGGTGGACTCTGAATGGAAAGAGAGAGGGTGGGAGGATTGAGGGGTGGGGTGCGTGTCGGCGCGTATTGAGTCCGAATTGAATCAATTGCCACTTATGAAATCACACTGCGCGCGACGGCGACGGCGGCAACGGCGGCAACGACGGCTGGGGTTACGTAAAGCGGCAACGGCAGCGGGCGACTTGGCCGCTCTCCGGCTCGGGTGGAGGTTTGCAGCTCGCCGAGAGAGAGCCTATGACGAATGGGCTTCGAGTATGGATCTCGGCCTCCCGAGAGCCCGCTTCTTCTCTTCTCTTCCAAGGAGAGCTTTGCATCGCTTGCGTAATAAGGACCCAACACTCTCTTTCCCTCTCTCGAGTAACCTCTCGTCGATCGGCCCTGTAATTGGCCTCACCTTGTTACACAATCCTTTCGCGCCACTGATACCATTGACAACGCACTCTGCGGATATTGCGTCATTTGGCGCGACACCTGCCAACCCTCCCTATTAGCCAAGAGCAATATCGAGGAAGCCCCGACAAAAGTCCCTTAGATTCTCTCCACTCGAACCGTCCCACGCGCATTGTTCCTCGAGGATCGAAAGCCCCGAGAAGGCTACTCGCTCCCATTAGAGAGAATTTTTACGGGGCCGCGTGCGCGCCGCTGAGAAAATTGCCGCGATGCCTCCTGGCCGATAAAAAGTGCCGGCGGGCAAGGTGGTACCTGGTACTCACTCGATCGCTGTCCCACCGCACTCCCCACTAGGACCATCCTTCCTTCCTCCGCACTAATCTCTATTGACCCGCCGTTCTAACTACATATGTACCCATCTCGTCTCCGGTGCGAGTCCTCTCCAGGAAGGATACGCTTTCCCGTTCATTCTTCGCGCGGCGATTCAATGACTCGCTCGAGGGAGTCGCGGGGAGACGCTCATTTGGCTATGCGCCAGACTCTCTTCCTCCTTCTCGCTCTTTTCCTCAGTTAGCATTGCAACTTAACCTGCGTGGCCGAGCGTACACGTAGGATTGCGTATTCTCGGAAGGAGAAGCTAGTGATTGAGGAGAATTAATAAAGGCTGATATTAGCGGGGAATTCCCGGAAGGAATCCTGAGATCTCGCGATGTCGATCTATCTCAGTGATACGTGTACAGAGATAGGTGGTAGAGTCATCTTATCGGCTTGATGATTTAACAATCGCGAGTCGCTTTTTATGCCTCGCGTGAATAAGCAGATATCTCTACTCAGTATTTAGAAGAACCTACGCACATCGCAAGGATCTAACAGGCTCACAAAACATCCCTAAACATCCAAAGCCCCAACTTGCCCCAACGATCTCATTCAACCTCTTGAACCACAAAACATAGAGAAACTCTCCGATCTCGATCTCGACGATAAAACCTCAAGTATCCGCGCGAACCTGAGCGCAGGTGGGCAACTGAAAGATTTTCATCGGGCGGTCTGTGCGCTGGACGTATTTGGCGTGCGTTAGGCGCCGCTCTCTTCCAAAATAGGCCGCGCACCTGCTCGAGTAGCACGGCAATCGATGCCCGTCTACACACCTACACCTACCCACACACCTCCACCGGTGCTGCTCTGCTGCTCCGCTGGTTCTCTCTGGCGGGCGAGCGAGAGCGGAGGGAAATTCGCAGCAATCTACTACTTGACGAATCTCTCGGGGCGCTCGAGCCGCGGATGAGAACGGTCGCGTCGGGGTCGGGAGGGTGCGAGAAAAAAGGGGGCGGTTGGGAATGGGGAATCGGGGAGAGAGGCTAGCGGTAATAAAGGGGCGGAGAGGGAAGAGGGTTGGTGGATGGATGGGGGGAAAGTGGGGTAGGGGTTGAGGAGAGAGATAATAAGAACGGGTGGGGGAACTCGGCTTGGAAACGGGGGATGGAGGGGTTGCTCCGCTCGGCGGACGTCGGATACAGGGTAGTATCCAAGTCACTCTCGCAACTGCTCCAACGAAACTGCTCCTCTCTGAGCATCAGGCTTCTTATACCTTTTCTCGGATCAACTCATCAACTTGCCAACGCTCCTACCTATCGAGGAATGAGAGTTGAGTTGGGATACATCTCGGCTGGCTCTCCGCGTGACCGTTTCCACCAGGAAATAAGACTCGGGTGGGGGCAAGTGTTGGAATTGGGAGGCATTAATCATTTTTGCCCTCGGAATCCAATAACTGGAGATTTAATGATTCGGAAGAGGGTCATAGCCCTAATGTTTTGGATCACCTTGTACGGGGTTGGCCAGGGAGGGTTGCCGGGAGGAGGGCGCGGCAGAAGGAGGGGAGAAGGAAGAGGGAATCCCGCGTGCGCCAAGCACCCTGGTGGCTGGCTGGCTGGCTGGCTGGCTGGCTGGCTGGCTCGTCAGACTTGGAGCCCTCGGGTTGGGTTGGGTTGAACCCTCGTCGAGGGGTTGGCAGACTCTCTCTCGGTGGTGGTGGAGAGTTGCGGAGGGGAAAGTGGGGTGAGTCGGGGTTGCGAATCTCTTCTCGACCATTCCGCCTCGCCATCCATCGAAATGGAACGCGGATATATCGTGCGCGGTGCGGCGCGCGCTCGATCTCTACTTTAAGAATCGCGGGAGAAAGTATCCCGTGCGAGTGTCGCATAGCCGAGTTGAGTCGAGTCGCGCGGCAACGCACCTCGAGCGAGCTAAATTCCAAATGAGAAACGAGAGCCGACCCTCCACCCACCTACGCCCTCGAGATCCAATGCGCCCACCTTTATTCCACTCGACTCTAACCAAAGCGCCTCTGGGACACGATAGATTTCAACCACTGCCAGACATTCTCCCCGACTTCGAGCCCCCCAAGCCCCAACACTCAACCCTCATCTTTTTCACGGTCCGCTCATTAGTATTCTTCGCCGGCGAGAGCCCCACTGTATGATGCAACCGACTCGATAGCGGCTAATTCGTACTGGGAGCGTGAAACGGAAAACGTGAGAGTCGCTGGCAGGGGTAGAGAGAGGTAGGTAGGTTCTCCACGTGTAGGAGAGAGAGGGGGTTGGCTATCGGTAGTGGTGTCGGGGGGTTGGGTTGATTGGCGGAGGAAGCTCGCTCGGACGCATCCTCTTATCGGCTCAAGTAGGAGCGGGCGTCGGGCGTCGGGCGTCGAGCGGCGAGAGTGAGGAAAAGGCGAGGGAAAGAGTTAAATTTTGCGGGATATCGAGCCCGTGCCCCAGTCTTGTTCCCCAGAGCGACAGCTGGATCGATATATGGCGGCGTTGCCGAGCGTGAACCCTGGAGCGGCGCTCTCTCGCCGCCGCTTCCACCGCTTCCACCGGCGAGCTCTCTCGCTCGGCGTGTTCCGGGGGGAGAAGTTTTGACCGAGGCGGCGCCCTCCTGCCACTCGGCCGATCTTTCGCCGCCCGGTCAATTCTTCCCCCTCGCCAATTATGCACACCAGTTTCCAAGCCCCCTTTATATCCCAGAAACGTTTGCCGCGCTCGACCTTGTATTTATTTACGTATCGAAATATATCGCGGCCACTAGCACCCACCAACTCCAGCCCCCATCTCCTCCCTCCCCTCCCTCCCCTCCCTCGAGGATTCTTCTCGCTCGCTCGAGCAGCCACCATTCCGGTTTTCCATGTGCGCCGTTGGACCGAGAGTCAAGTACCGGTACTCGAGATTGCGTGAATTTTCCGCCTGGCCCTCCTCCTCCTCCTCCTCCTCCTCCTCTCAGCTCTTCCTTCTCTCTTTGCGCCCGGTGCTTGATGGAACGAAAATAGAAGCCGCTCCACTCGATTCTTCCATAGTCGAGGAACCCAGAGAGAGAGGCCTAGACGAAAACGACCCCCTTTCAGCACTGGCAGTGCCGACCCCGTTCTCTCCTCCACTCTTGGTGGCTTCGCTCAGGCTAGTTATACCAATTTCTCCAAGGCCTCTTTCCTCCTCCATCCACACACTTCAAAATCATCTATATCCATTGGCAGTAGATGTATCGCAGCATTATCCATGCTTGGTCAGACGCGCGTGCTACATCTCGCGTAAAGGTCTGCGGCCCACTGATAACGAAAGGAACCTCTCCCCCCGGCCCCCTTCGATCGATCCACCTCTCCAAAGCCGCGCATTATGTATACTCGCTCGAAACGAACTGGACGGCGATCCTTGGCTGTACATAGCCCGATGCCCACCGCATTGGAAATCGATCGAGGAGAAGGGAAGAAGGGAAGTGGTGGCGCGATTCCTCCGAGAGTAATCGAGGCCGCATTGATCTGAAATAATTATGCGCCGGCTTATGAAAGTGTAGAGAGGAGAGTTGGTGGGTTAGGGCCGGTGGTCGCCGGGGCCTCGAATTGAGAGAGGAAGGGAAGGGGAAGGGTTCGGTGCGTCGTAGAGTCGAGTATTTATCGACGCCGGCTAGGTGCCGGTACCCTCGTGTTTGCCCGTGAAGTTCGCAAGGGCAAATATGGCCGCCGATAAATAAATAGCTCGGAATACGGTGAATGCGGCGTCGGCGGCGGCGCATATGCTCGCTCGCCCCCCGTGTACACGTCCATATGTACGACCCAGTTTCGCCGGAGAAACTCTACGTGGAAAACATTTTCCAGCGGACTACATATACCTCGCCTCGCCTCGCCTCGCCTCGCCTCTCCACCACGCTAAGGTGCACATTGTCATTGCTCGGCCTACCAGCAAACTATAGTCTTCACCGGCACCACCGGCACGGGCTACTCCCATCGATTCTATTATTCCTCGGTTTCGCCGGCTTTTACTCTCAGGCCGAGCATCCCTATATCGTCTTTAAGCTTTAAACACTTATCAAACTTCAACTCAAACCTCCGCTAGACATAATCGACATTCTTAAAACACTTGATATTAATGCCTACAAATATATCAATATTAATATTATTAATTAATATTAATACATTCCTACCATCTCGAGTTTATGTCCCTAATCTTTCATCAATTGTTCACTGTTCTTCCAGTCCTATTGGTTCATCCCTGAACCAAAGACCTTAACAAAGAAAAAAGGAAAAAGGAATGTTTAAACAGGCCAACTGGTAGTTGCTCGGAATGTTGTCTCGCGGGTCAAAGTCTGGCAGGAGGTGGACTGGTAGAGAGAGGAGTGTGTTGCGTGTGGCGGAAAGGTTAGAGCGGTGGCGGCGAGCGACGGGACGGTAATATCATCCATCATTAGAGGAGAGCGGCCGAGCGAGGATAGATGATGATCGTAGCCGCGGCGAACACGGGGGAGTTTTGACCAGTTAATATTCACCTGTTGCTCGGCTAATCCCCGCGATACTCAACGAAATATCATAGGGAATCTTACGCTCGTCGAGTCTAGTGAGCCTTTGGACATTTGTCTCGGGGTTCCTGTGCCGCGAGCTCAACTTCCTAGTCGAATTGGATTGTTTCGATGAGGACGGAAAATTCGCCTTGGACGATGCTGGTTGGAAATGATTCACGCATCGCCGATCACCTATCGTCCTCTCTTTCGCATCGAGAGAGAGAGAGAGAGAGAGAGAGAGAGAGAGGGGAGTGTGTTGAGAAGGTAGAAAAGTGGAATGAGCCACCAATTGAAATCGGCAACTCACTCGCTCGCAATCTCCATACTGGACGAGTGACGTATCAGCCGGTGCGCGACTCATCCGAATTCATTTGCAGGAGGGCGAGAAGGCGACCGGTCGACCGGTCGCCCGGTCGTTCGGGTGGGGAATCGTATGCAAATACGGGAAATGGGATGGGCTGACGTAACCAGTGTCACTTGTACAAACGAGACTGGGAGCAACTGGCTCGATGACACATCCACCGCGCTCGCTCGCCCGGTTCCTCTCTCCGCACTCGCACTCGCACTCGCACTCGCACTCGCGCGGCCACGGGCGCGGGCGCGGGCGCGTATTAAATGTGGATCGGCCGATTGCGACGTCAGATAACAAGCTACTCACTGACAAAGACTGAGATGATGCCTCGCTGGCCTCCTTACTCTCCGAGCCCGACGTGCCCAGCTGGACACCAACCTTCTCCACCTCCTTTATTCCTCGCGAGTACTCGCTCATTCAGTTGACTTTCAATCCTTGTCATTTGTCGCGCGCTTGACCTTCGATCTCAAAATAAGTAAAGTGGTTTTTTGCGAGAGAAATTTCTATGCATTTTTTTCTCTCGTTTGCTAGTAACTGCAGGATAGGATAGGCCTCGATTGCGTAAGATAGGCTGGAGCCTCTTGGAGATGGATCTGCTTATTCCTCGGGCTCCTCGGGCGAATTGGAATATAGTGGAGGAGGATATCTCCGGCATCCTCCCCGCCGAGGTGATCTTTGGAGGAAAAGGTTCTTAGCTCTATTCACAGGGGCCTTTTCGCTCTCCGCTATTATGCGTCGATCCTCCGCTCGGCTTGGAGGATCCTCGATCGAATAGCGAGAGTCTTTCTCGCTAATGTGAAATTTCGAGGCGGCTGATCGATGTGCAGGCAGCCGATACTCCGTCAATCCCCGCGCGCCAACTTGCCCTCATCGATAATACATTGACGTTGCGGAGTTCTCTTCTCCCAGACCTACCCACCTCGCCTCGCACTACATAGTCGACAGTCGATAGTCGACAGTCGACAGTCGCGTTTCGGTAATTCTTGCGCCGCGAGGGAGCGAGAGAGCGAGAGAGCGAGAGATCCGGTTCTCCTCAACGAAATCCTAGCCGCGTAACTCTACGCTCTCGCAGCAGAGACTTGAGATCGCGGCTATTTCGTTACGCAGCCGGCAAAAGGGCGGCAGCGGTGTCTTTTCGGTAGTGAGCGCACTCGCATTCCACCAGTCGCTCCAGCCATTTCCCTCTGGCACTGCTCTCTCTCGCTTCCATCCGGTATTATCGCTCGAGATTCTGTGGGGAGAGGGGAAAAAAGGGAGATCTCCTGGGCAATTAGGTTGCCGGGGCGAGCACGTACGATAACAGGGCGATAAGCGGCCCCGAGAGCGGTAGATTCTCTCTCTCTCTCTCCTCTCCTCGACGCTCTCTCCGATGTAGCCGAGAGAGTTTATCGCGGCAGTGTGCGCCGGATTATTCGGCATTATCGCTGCCCGACTTCCAGACCAAAAATCCCAATCCCATCGATCCGCCTCCCCCGCTTTCGATAGCGGCGATACCTGTGTACTTCCTCGGCCTGCCCCTCACCTCCAGCTACTTCCGAGGGAACCGCGAGGGATATCTCGAAAAAGTAGCCGGTGATTATATCTCCTTGAGGAGCGTCCGCTATAAATAAAAGCCTTGAGGAGACGGGCCTGATTCATTCGACCCTCGAGAGCGCGAGGGAGAGAGAGGAGTGGGTTGAAGATGAAGAGAGAAAGTGTTGGGTTATAGCCGGCAGCCGGGCACATTTGTTCTTTGTCAGGGATGGCTGTGTTGTGGATTAGACGATAATAGAAGGAAAACGTACTCGCCGGCTCTACTCTTCTCTTCTCTTCTCTGGTCTCCTATCAATTGGCCGGGATCGCCGGGAGCGCGCTCTCGGTACAAGATCCTCTCGCTCTCGGCGCGCACGCCGAGTAAGTTCTCATCCCTTAATGGAATTAGTTGGCCGGCACACTCGGACAATGGACGCGCCGGCGGCGGAGCCCTGCTCTTTCAGATATCGCTCTATTTATAACTATTCCGAGGGCATTCTACCCAAAGGTCACTGGCCCCCTCTCTCGCTCTCTCGAGAGAAGCAGAGCAGAGCAGAGCCCGGCAGCGGGTTGCACTGTTATCTTTGGGAGCGGAGATTTTACGGGTGCTCGTAAAGGAGGAGTCGCTCGCTCGTCCTGGCCCTGCTGGTTCCTTGTGCTTTGTCGGTGTCCCCGATGCTTCGAGAGGAGGAGGAGGAGGATGGTGTGGTGTCTGTCTTTGGGCCTGTTTGTCTCGAGAAAGCCGGGAAAAAGACGGAGGTCGCTTTTCCTCGGCCTCGCCGTGGGTGGCGCGGTAGAGTCGGTACCGCTGCGTCGCTGGGGACAGCAATGGTGAACCTGTACGCTCGTCCGCTCGCTTCCTTCCTTCCTTCCGTCCTTCCTTCCGTCTAATGACGTTCTATTTTTGTCGATGCCATTTCAACTCCCCTCGCCCCTCGCCCCTCGCCCCTCGCCCCACCTCGGGCCGCCGCTACTCTTCTGTTTTCTCAGTCAACAGGAAGCAATAGAATTTAATTCTCCGGCGCAGCACGTTTCCACTTGCTCGACCTTCTTCCTCGCCGCCGCGCCGGGCCACACCGTGCGCGCTCCTCGCTCTCTTTCATTCGATTGGGATCCCTCCGGTCAGAGGATCAATTAAATTCTCTCCCGAGGAAATCGATTTGGAATTTCCCTTCCGCGGACATGGAGACGGGAAATCTTCTCGAGAGATGGAGATGGTGTGGAGGCTTGGATGTCCTGTGAGGTTAAAGTCGAGGGAGCAGAGCGCGATGTATCCCGGGGAGTCCCGGGGAGTCCCGGGGAGGAAAGTCTCCGGCGATGATTAAGGGGATTTTAGTATCGGGAAGATCGACCTCGCTCTCTAATAGCCCATTATATATCGCCAGCATCCCAGAGACAAATTGGTCTCGCGGTGCTTCACACTAACATCACTGGGCTTCACCCTCCAACCCCCCTTCCACCCATCCACCCTTCCACCCATCCAGCCAAGATTAATTGCGCAAGTTGGACGGAGCTCTCACCGCGCAGATACACCAATCTCTCGCTCGCTCGCTCGCTCGCTCGGCCGAGCTTATTTTTACTGGAGGAGGAAAATCCGGCAGGCGAGCGGGCATTGGAGGAGGAGGCGATATCGCGCCGATTTCGCCCCCGAGTGCGTCAGCATACCTAAAGCGTCGATCGAACGTCGAACGGCGGCCGCCCGAGGAATTGTTAAGTGGCGATATCGAACGGAACCAATCGAATTATCCAACTGCACCTCGAGAAGGTGGAGAAGCTGGCGAAGGCCGCGCGCGATCGCATTCGACTGACGTCTCTCTAATTCTCTACGAGTTATTGTGCTTTCTGGGCGTCGAAGGGATTTTCCCGGACATTTTAACGCATTTCTTGGTTGGATGGGAGAGAGACTTGATTGGCAGGTTCTGGCGTTGGTTGGTTTGATATTAAAGGTCGGAAGACGAGGGTAAAAGAGTGGCGTGGAAAGGTGGAAACCTGGTGATTTCTTAGGATGGAAAGCGAAACCCAGTTGGCCGTGCTCTAGATACAGAGCCACCCACCCCACCCCCCTGCGTACGTGTCCTGGCTAATTAACTTTCGAAGCACGCGAGATCCTCCAGGGCCTCCAGGGCGTCGAGGTGGGTTGGGGGAGTGTCGCAGCGTGACGGTTCTCCATTCGCAGAATCGGACGCAGAGGTTGACGTGAAAGTTCAACGTGGGTTCGGCACGTTCGCGGTTCATCGACCGCCGATAGAAAGAAGCCGGCCCGGAGCACGTGGGGGCTGCGGCTCGCTCGCTCTCCTTCGTTCCATCTACTCCGGCGACTTGCGTAGGGGTTGTCGCTCGAGGAATTCCTCATTTCTATCTACCCCTCGATCAATCACCTTTGAGAATAGCGTCCTTCCGGGGGCTTTTCGGAAACTAGCCGTTGAAAAGCGGAGCAGCGCACTTGTGCGGAGGCGGATGAGGTCTCCGAGGCAAAGCGTGGTGAAATCGCCGCCAGGACGGGAAGACGCAGGCAAAGAGAGAGAGGACGGTGGAAGGGAAGCCCGGAAAAAGCAGCGGGCTCGCTGTGAATCGCACGCAATGGCGTAACTCTCACCACGCAACAACCGTCCTCTCTCTCTCCCTTGGTGAAGAATTAGTTCTCTTCTCAGGTTCTTCTATCGTAAGCCTGGATATTTCTGGGTTCAATGGAGCGCGCGAGCCCGCAGCTCCATAAAGAGAAGAGCAGCTCCGCGTCCACTGATGACACAGATCGAAGGACTCTCGCTCCTCGAGCGCGTACAACTCTCGACAACGTTTCGAAACGTAGCCGGTCACGCGGTGCACCAGCGTGCACCAGCGTCCACCAGCCTCTGTCCTGCTTTCCTTCCTCGCGATAGTCGAGCTCTCGCCCTCGAGATTCCTTCCACCTCTATCCATCACTCCTATCGCAGAGGACTCATCTTCCGTCATTGGTCGCCGGTGACTTCCGGGCGCCGAGGCCTCCGATAACTGGGAGATAGTGGGAATCATCCGGCGACGAGGTACACCTGCAATTAATTCCTTGGATAGCCTCGGTAATGACCGTCTTTGCTCCCCATAACCGGCCCTGACAATAAATCAACAACATATCCGCGCTCGGCTTGTCAAAAGAGCGCGCGAGGCTCACTCGCGTCTCCTTTCGCCGAGTTTTACGTAAGGAGGAGACACATCTCGCAAGAGGGCAGAAATCTCGGCTTTGATTACTTAACTAGCTTGCAATTGTTGGCCTGTCATCGTTGCCGGTTGAAAGAGGCCTCTACTCGGAGGCTTTTCTCCGAGTGGAGTATGTAGCTCGAGCTCGAGCTCGGACGGCGCGGCCGCCGCAAATGGCCGGAGCGAGTAAGCTCCGAGGACGGGGGGAACGCGTTACACTAACGCGGTTTCCTGCAACTGGGCGCACCGAGCGAACCGGCACACAAGCAACCTCGCCGGACCTCGAGGGAGGGCGGCGGAGAGGTGGAGAGGTGGAGAGGTGGAGAGAAGCAAGTGTAGTTTCCACACGCGTCTCTCTTTTGAAATAGTCCCGGTGTGTGCACCTGCAATCGTTGCCCGTAGAAATTACGCCAGTGGCTTGTGCGACTCGCCTTCCTCTCCCTCTCTCTCTCTCGCTCTCGCGCCTTCCTCTTCGATTCTACCAACGCATTTCTCCCCCGTCTCTCTCTCTCGAAGGCCCCGAGAGACATTGTCACTCGCGGCAGTCTCTCACCATCCTCCTTCTCCCTCCCTTTGCTTCTGCGAGGCTCAGCAGCCTCCATGGCTTTTCTCCCCGTCTCCCGTCTCTCTTCCGCTCCCGCTGTCTCCGCTCGAGAAGAAACCCTTCTTGGCGGCGGCGCTCGCAAGAACTCTCCAAGATTCAAAGGCGCACGCTAGCAGCGAGTAGAGCGGGAGAAAGAGAGCCGACCTGCCTCTGGCTGGCTGGCTGGCTGCCTGTTGTCGAGAGTATATTTTTACACGCACGCCTTTCCCGCCCTACACGTCCTCTCTCACGCTACTGCCTGGCTGGCTGGTTGCTTGGTTGCTTGGTTGCTTGCGCTCCTCTCCGCCAGCCAGAGCCGCCGCACTTGTTTCCTCGACGCGCGCACTTAGTCTGCGAGAGCGGCAGCGGCGACGGCGGCGGCGGCCACCAGAATAGAGGGAACCGTGAAACATTCACATTTTCCCCGGCGAGACGCCTCGATGAGACCACGAGGAGATCGACTGGGTTGGGGCGGCTTTAATTAATCTCGAAATTCATTCCCACTTCAGAGAAAGGGGGGTTTAGTGGATTGATTAGTAGTGGAGAATTGGAATATTAGAATGTTATAAAGATTGGAAGATTGTGCCGGGGTTTTGTTTTTGGTTTGGAGGGAGCGGCGCAATATAAAGCGACACGATTCGGCTTTCTCCTGGAAGGAAGGCGGCCGGGCGACAAACGTGTGCCGTGGACTGGTGGGCTATAGGCGCAGAGGCAGAGGGAGATGCCGGGCGCAGTGGCTGTAATGCCGACTACCGTTACTCCTCGTACCTTCCTCTCTTTCCATCGGCTTCTCTCCTATGTAGGCTGCTCTCGATCGGGCCCGCTCGACCGCCCGTGCCTGCTCCTTCACCTTTCTTTCACCTTCCGGCCGCCCGGTCGCCCGGTCGCCCGGCCGCCCGGCCGATCTCTTTTATGACCTGGCTGGCCGTGCGGCACCGCGCGGCGCCCTCGCTCTCTCGAGAGAGGCAGAGAGCAGTGCTGCTGGTGCCCCGGCGACACTCCTCTCCCGACACCGCCACCGCCGCTGCCACCTCACCGCCTTCACTCGATCCTCGAGCCGATCGCCTCGGAACTTGATATTCTGGGAAGCCCGGCTCGTTCCGGCTATCGACAGGTATCGTCGACCAACACTCGGATCGCCGAGCAAACCAGCCGCAGCACCCTCGCCCCCGCCCCCGCCCCCGCCCCGTCCCCCACAATAAACTACGCCCAATACGTCGCTCTCCTTACTCGGCCTACCTAGTAGAGTGCGTCATAAAGAAATCCACGTAAACCAAAGTCCGCCGCTAAATCATTTGCATCCTTTCCACTGCCATGCGGGCCTCTCTCTCTCTCTCGGACCTGGAACTATGGTCATTGGGTATACGCCCTCCGGCAGTATAACTATTCTGCCGATCCCAATAAAACAGTACCCGTTTCAGTACCCGGGAGTTTATTGTGTCGAGATTTACCTCCAAAGCCGTTAAGTCCCTTTGGCATTATAGGTGGACTGCTGCTGCTGCTGCTCGTTGGTCGATTGGCAGAGCGGCAGAGCGGCAGAGCGGCGTTGGAGTAAGATTGAACGTGCATTGGAAGAGGAGAGTGGGATTCTCTAATCGCGGGCGAATGGTTATAGGAAACTGGGATGGGAGAGAGAGAGGTTGTAGGAGTGAAGGAGTGAAGGAGTGAAGGAGCGGTGGAGTGTGCTGCGTGCAAATGTGGCTGTGGCTGTGGCGCGCGCGCGCCTTTCATTCTCGTCCGGGCCACGTATCTGCATTAAAATAACGGCACTGCCGGCTACGACAGAGAGCGCGCGCGGACGGAGAGCCGGCAGTCGCCCAACGTGACTCTCCGTGCTGCTTCGACCTCGAACCCACGCGGCCGACGCCGCCGACGCCGCCGACGCCACCACCGCCGCCGGCGACCTCGCCACCGACCGTTTCCCGCCTCCTCCTCCCTCGCTCGCTCGCCCTATTAGAACGCCGCCGACGCCGCCGCCGCCGCGACAGATAACGCATGAATTATTGCCGCGATCGCCGCCGCGTCGATCCTCCCTCTTCCAACTATCTCTCTTTCTCCCTCTCTCTCCGGCTAGAAGATAGTCGGCCGCTCCACGAATCGGCCAACGCTCCTCTTCTTTCTCGGCCGCGAACAGCAACAGGACCTGCGAGATTTCAATGAACGAAGCAACTACGTTGCACTCGAAAGCTTCTTCGCTTCTGAGAAGAAGCCTCTTTGGTGAAAGTTGTTCAGGGTTCCTCTTTCGTGCACCAACGATGCCAAACGTTCGAGCACTGATAGTAGTCACACGCTCGTCTTCTATAGGGTGACTCACTTGACTTGGAATCGTTAGTCGCAGCTATAGCTTGCTGTTGATTATTAGGGGTATTTTGTGTTATTGTTGTTTTAGTGACCAGGAATCCCCGTTCGGACACTAATTTCTTGCTGAATCTCAGTTTCTAGGTTGAAACTAAAGAAATATGAAGGATTCGTTCTATTTCGGGGACCTTCGAAAAATGGACAATTTTTCCATACCTACCCCTTCTCATTTTTTCGATTTTTTGACATTTTTTCAACTCGACCGATTTCGTCATTTTTCAATAGTTTTATCCCTAAAACTAAGAAATAACACAGAGTTAGTCGGCCAGAGTCCATAATTGTGTTGTGCGAGCAATATTTCGCCGATTTTCGGACTAAAATCCTCGAAAAATCATCCGTTCGGCACTGTTACGGCCTCTGACCAACTAATTTTGTGCTGAAAGTTAGTTTCTAGGTTCAAACTAAAGAAATATAAGGTATTCGATCGATTTCCCAAACCTTCGAAAAATCGAAAAATTTTCCATACCTACCCCTTCTCATTTTTTCGAATTTTTGACATTTTTTCGACTTGCCCGATTTTGGTATTTTTCAATAGTCTTATCCCTAAAACTAAGAAATAACACAAAATTAGGCAGTTAGAGTCCGTAATTGCGTCGTACGGTCGATATTTCGCCGATTTTCGGACCAAAATCGTCGAAATCTCATCCGTTCGCCACAGTTTCGGCCTCTAACTGTCTAATTTTGTGCTGAAACTTAGTTTCTAGGGTCAAACTAAAGAAATATCAAGCATTCGTTCGAGTTCGAGAACCTTCAAAAAATTCGAAATTTTTCCATACCTACCCCTTCTTATTTTTTCGAATTTTTGACAGTTTTTCAACTCGACTGATTTCGGCTTTTTTCAATACTGTTAGCCCTAAAACTAAGAAATAATGCAGAATCAGTCGGTCAGAGTCCGTAATTGTTTCGTATGAGCGAAATTTCATCAATTTTCGGTCGAAAATCCTCGAAATCTCATCTGTTCGACACAGTTATGGCCCCTAGCCTGCTAATTTTGTGCTGAAAGTTAGTTTCTAGGGTCAAACTAAAGAAATATCAAGCATTCGTTCGATTTCGAGAACCTTCGAAAAATCGATAATTTTTCCATACCTACCCCTTCTCATTTTTTCAATTTTTCGACATTTTCCCATCTCGCCCGATTTCGACATTTTTTAATGGGTTTAACCCTAAAACTAATATCTAACACGAAATCAGTGTGTCACAAGCCGTAAATGTGTCAGACGAGGAATATTTTATAAAATTGTGTAGACGATCGCTAAGCAGTAACAATGACTGGAGGCTCAGTGAATCATCCTATACGTAATAACAAGTGACGATAACCTTCGACGAGTGGGGTAGCATGAACAATCGAGACACGCTATCGCCGACGTGGCCGTCCAGCCACTCTTTTCCATATCGCAGAATCCCCGGCAATTTTCCACTCCCCTCCTCGCTCTCTAGTCCACTTCTTTTCAACTGGCTCGCTCGGCTCTTCTCATTTTCTTCTGTTGGTCTCCTTTGTGGATCGGCGTGTATGTATAGGTAGTGGGCGATGATCCGCGCGATGACTCGGATGCGGGTTGGTTCAGTGGTTCATCGGGAGCACTCGCTCGGGCGAGACACACCTTGCCGGAAAAAGATATCTCTAGGAAGTAGCGGCGCTCTGACGTGCGTTGAACCTCGCTCATTGCAATGCCGGCATCTCCACTCTCCTTCTCCTCGCTTTCTCATTTCCATGCGATCGTATATTCGCCCGTGTATTTATACTAATTGGTTACCGCATTAATTAGATAATCGTCGAGCACCTTGAGTGTCGCGCGATTTATCGCCCGGCCACTTTTTTCGTCGCCACTGTCCTCTCCCTCTCTCGGCGTCCTGCTCGGATTACGAAACGCTGCGCCCCGCAAGGATCCACCTTCGACCGCGTCGTATGAGTAATTTACGATAATTGCTTGTTTTTCGCCGCAGGATAATAGTCGGAGCGCTCGAGAGTGGGGAGGAGTAAAGAGGCAAGGTGGATTGGAGAGTGTTCTATTTATAGTGGACACGAGTTGCTTTAATTCCGTTCGGAGGTATGAAAGTACTTGCTAATCGTCTAGGGAAGTGGACGATAACCCACATTTTAACCCCGGCACGCTATCCTTACCAGGCTTGAATTCCTGAGCAGAGGAATTACGCTCGATTCCTCGCACTTTTCGAGGAAACCGTCCAGTGGACAAGACACGAGTGGACAAGTCGACTGGATTGGCAACAACATTTTATTAGCTTCTGTTAGCACAGGAAAAGGCCTGGCCTCCGGGAGCATATCGGAATCGCGATCAGTTTGTCGCTGTAAAAACGACACGCGAAGCCCCGGCGCAACAAATTGCCTCCTGTCCATTATTGACTAGATTAATATCGAGCGATTCCACCTAGAAAAGAAGGAGCGCGAGTGTAGAGCGCATTGACAAATGGAGGGGCAGGAGCCACTTGGTCAACGTGTACAATCGCAATTGCAGGAAGCCACTTTCCTGTCGGTGCGAGAGCGTCCAGTCCATCTTCGGGCAAAACTTGCATCCTCGTCTGCGGTCAACTCGGTGGACTTGTCCCTCTTCCGGGGGAACAACCGAGTTAAATATCCTCCCCGCCACCGTCCATCTCTCGGTTCTCCGACTTTCCTCCTGTGCTACTGTACTACGCAGTCATTAGCAGTCATTACGCATTATATACTCTCGGATCGCGCGTCTCTTTGAGTAAACTCGTGGCTCGCTAGTTTCCGTGGAACTGTAAGCTGTTCTATGTACCGAGTGGATGTGTGGTATTAGCGATTATTACATAAGGATAAGTTGGACTGGAGGAATCGTGGCATCAACGTTTGCGTGTAAATGCCGAAGGCAGGCAGAGGCAGAGGCAGAGGCAAAGGCCCGGGCTGCGTTTGGTCCGAGAGGCGAGTGCAGAGCACACGTAGCACGCGTTCTCTTGGCAGGGTAGCTGGGTCGGGCGCGCGCGTCCCTCTCTCCGCCGTCCTAGCATAGAGAGAGAAAGAGAGAGAGAGAGAGAGAGAGAGCCGCTGGACCCTCGCCTTGGTCCTTTTTCCCTGCACCTGGATCACGTTGCATTGTTCGGTGCCTGGCAGCAGCAGCGGCGGCAGCGGCGGCGGCGGCGGGTATACAGGAGCGAAATGGCAGGACGAGGAAGAGGCGTGCAGGGTACGGCGGGGGGAAGAGAGCCGGCCCTGAAAGAGAGACGAGCCCGAAAAGAAAAGGAGCAGAAGAAACGCTCGCTCGCTCTCGGGGGAATGGGGGATATTCGAGCGGCGGCGGCGGCGGTGGGCCCCGGTGGAAGGGTGGGATGGCACGTGAGGAGGGAAGGAGGGGCCGTGTTGCGGCTGTTGGGTGGGGAGAAGGGGATAAAAAAGGAGAAAGACCGAGGGCGCGCTGGGATCGGCGGGCGAGGGACGCCTGGAGAGGATCGGTGCGGGGAGCAGCGCGAGGAACGAGGAGAGAAAGCAGAGTGGGACGCCGAGCGGATGGCGGAGAGGTGTTTTTCTTCCAAAGGGGACTTTGCACGCTCGTCTCTCGGCCGCCGCCGCCAGCGTCGACGACGACGACGACGACGCCGCCGTGTAGGAATCGGCCCGCGCTCATTGCCGGCGGCCCGGTGGGGGGAAACGAGTTGTCAGAATCCCAAGAGAGTAGAAGCGCGAGTCGGGGTCGCGCGGCCGAGTGGTGGGGAGCGAAGGAAGGAGCGGTAAGCCGATAGGGGCGAGCGAGAGAGGAGGGCGTTGGACGAGTGGCGAATGGGAGAGAGAGCGCAGGAGTCCGGGACACAACACGAGGAAGGATAGAATCGAGTCGTATCCGCCTGGCGGAGAACTCCCTGCCGGAGGAGAAGGGCGTCAGCTGCGTAGTGGATAGCCGGGCGGTAGTGCAGGGCCAGGGGGGTAATGGTTGGAACGAGGAGAGCTGAGTCATAGCACTGTTGCCACGTCTTCCACGGCCTCGTTGGGGCCTCCCGGCGCTGCTGCCATTTCTACTCTGCCTCTCTGATCCTCAGTTTTCCTCGGTTCTATGCGCTCTGCTGCCAGCCGCCAGCCAGCCAGCCAGGCCTCTCTTCTCTTCTTTCGTTCTGCTCGACTGTGCCATAGCCCTACCAGTCCCTAATGCCCTTGCCTCTGAAGGGCGGCTCTTCCTAGTACCGATCATTCCGCCCGTCGTCTACAAAGCACACCAGACTCTCTCCTCTCCTCTACTCTCCTCTACTCTACTCTCCTCCGCGCGTACTTTATAATCTTCTTGCACACTGTGCCACGTATTCCTCCTCTGACTCTGCTGACTTTCTAACTCGACGCCGCTCGACGCCGCTCGACGCCGCTCGACTGGCTCGCTGCTTTTCGCACACGATGCCCCTTAGACATACCGCGCGATTAACAATCGCCCGTCTTCCACTCGATTCTCGGACGAACCGCGAGCAGCTCCGCTCGGATCGTTGAATTAACGAAAGAAGAAGAAGATGGTTGCAGGGCAGAGGCGGGGGTTTTAGTGTATTTTTATTAGAGTCCGCAACCTCCCATAGAGAATATCCCGGAGGTAGAAGCGTCCCTGTGGCACCAGCCGCTTTTTTATTCAGTTTGGCGAGAGCCAGAACGGAATCGCGCGCGCACGGCCATCACCGGGGGGGAACGAGAAAGAGCCGAGGAACAAAAGCCCTGGTCGTCCCTCTCTCTCTCTTTCTCTCTCCCTCTGTCACTGGCCCCTTCTCTCTCCCTTTCCTCGTTGTTGTCCTGCAGTGGACGGTTCTGCGTGCTAGTTCTTTTTAGCCGGCTTGCTTTTCGCAGAATCGTAGAATCCCCGGCTATTGTTGAGAGGAGCTAGGATCGACAGAGCCGCGGTGCGGTGCGTCTGGAATGCCTGCCGTGATATATCTCTCGGTCTCTCGGTCTCTCGGATAGAGGAGGAAGAAGCGCGCAGAGAGCCAGGCCAGCCTCCACGCAAACTCAGTCTCACGTCGAGCCTTGGAACTGGCGCACAGCATTCCGCCTCTGCCCTCTCGAGACTCGCTCGCTCGCGCTCTCCATCGCTCTCCATCGCTATCCATCGCTACCCGCAATTCTCTTCACCTTTCCAGTTGTATTTCGAGCATTAAACTCTACGCACCGTCGGCCAACCAGCAGGGCCACTCTCCGCCACCGCCACCGCCACCGCCGTCCTTCTAGAATCTCCATTCACGTGCTCTATCCGTCTATGTCTATATTCTCGCGTCGGGGACGGCGGACGCTCGAACGCACTTCGAAATGGCTTCCCCCCGGAGAGGCTCCTTTTCTCTTTCTCGCGCTGATCGCTAGAGTATCGTCAACACAGTTGACTGAAGGAAAGAGGACGGCGGGCGGATCTGCATTGCTCGTAGGATTCCGACGGACTCGCGCGACGCGCTCGCTCTCTGCCCCCCTCCGAACCCCTTCCTTCTCATACACACCCCTCGAACTCCTCTTAACCATGGTCCGATGTATTGATTTCCTGTACGTCTTCCATTTCGAAGGTGGAAAGACAAACGATCCTGCTCGGCCAGCTGCCGTAGGCCCCAACGATTGGCCGCTTCTCGAGCATATTCCATTTACAGATAGCACACACCACCTTCCTCCTCCTTCCTCTTATGAATCCTCGCTTTAAATCGTATTATCGGTGCCGGGAATCCATCTCCCCGAAAATCGATCACTCCAAACGAGCGCTCGTGGAAGATTTTCGCCCCCACACCAAAGGCACAAAACGAGAAGGCAGGCAGGCCAGGCAGGCAGGCAGGCCTGTTCGATTGGCATGTTGGTTCTCTCTGGGAGCGCGCGGCCGGATACACGTGGCTTATCAGTTGTTTTTGCAGACCGCTCTCTTCCCCCATGTGGTATACACGATTGCGGCTCTCATCTAAATAGACGCGTTCTTCACGAGCCGCAGGAGGAACCTGCCTTTTTCACCTAAACTCTTGAGCCGCCGCGCCGCCTATTATTCCCACATACCCTTTCCACGAGTCTATACATATACATCCTCGATAAATTATGAAGCTCCTAGCGAAGGGAATCGAGGCTGATCGAGGGAAATTCCTCGTCTCGCTTCGCCGAGGAGTGGAGAGGCGAGGAGAGCGTAGGCAACAAGCATCGTACAAGGGTCCAGAGGGGAATGGATGGACGGACGGTTGGTGGCGCGTTATTCGTGCGCGAGCTATCCAGCCAGCCACCGTGGCACTTGGATCTCTTTCCCTCCTCCTCGCGGCCACCGCCACCGCCGCTGTTATTTCCTCCCGCTCTCCTCCACTCCCCTCTCACCCGCTTTCACTCATGTGTGCCACAGAAAAGGCCGTGTCCACGTTATATGCAAGGCTTCTCGCCACCGCGCTCTCGCCCCTCTCTCTCCTCGCCTTCGCCGCTCCCGCTTTCGACTGTCGGTGTGGTGGGGGCCTGTGTGTGCGTGCGTTATCTCGCTGGCTGTGTGGGAGAAGGAAGCCGCGGGGGCAAGTGGGGGGTGGGGAAGATGGTGGGAGAAATGGCGGATGGGAAGATGGTGGGGGAAGGAGGCAGAGAGCGACTCCCAGCGGTGGAACACAGAGCGCGATCAGGTCTCTCTGGCAAAATATCGCAGGAGAAAAAGCGGCCGAAGGCTAGATTACGGGAATCGCGTTGATAATCCTCGAGGCCCCCGATATATGTTCACTGTTTTGCACTTTATTCCATTGTCGCGTGGCATTGTCGGGCGTGATAAAGGCAGCGGAGCTGCTGGCCGAGCGGGGGGATGCGCCTCGTTTTCGAGAGAGGCCAATTCCCGAGAAGCAGCAGTTGCATCCGAGCAGCACAGAGCACACATATCACAATTGATCGAACCTCCTCGGGATATATCCTCCTCCACCTCGTCCTCCACCTCCTCTCGGAGAGCAGAGGCGTAGAGGCGTAGAAGCGTAGAGCGAACTCTAGGACATTGCGAGAACGCCGACCGCAATCGCAACGGCGGCCATTGATTCTAAGGGAACACGTAGCAAGCAGAGCAGAGCAGAGCAGAGCAGAACAGGGCGGTGGCGGCGGCGGCACTTTCTCGACTGCCGCGTTTGGTACGAAATATGTTGCACAGGGGAGATGCGTGTGTGGTTGGTGTACTATGTAATATTTGGCCATCTTCCTTGCTGAGAGATGGAGAGTCAGCGAGAAGAAGAAAGCAGCAGCAACGGGAGCTCTCGGCCGCGATGCGCCTCGAGGCTCGATGATCGCGCGTCCATCGTGCATTGGGCACTCGGTGACTGGGAATGAGCTCGGAACTCGAGGAGAACAGGAGAACGAGAAAAGTCGAGAGGCAGCGGCAGCAGCAGCAGCAGGCAGGCGCACACACTGCCAGTACGAAAATGGCCTCGCATCGTCGTCGCTCTATCGAGAATCGCACGCATATGGAACGACCACGCCCCAGACAGTCTCTCTCTTTTCACGATAGCAGACCAGCCGTTAAAGCAATCGGCAGAAACTAATTGTCCCTTCGTTATCTCTCTCTCTCTGCGCCTCTCCCTATAGCCAGGTGGTCCACACCTTTCCGCTTAGTCCCGCGGGAGGTATATCTAGGGAATAGTTTGCGCACGATTAGTCCAGCAGGCGAAATGGCGTCGCTGACACCGCCACCCGACTCTGACTCGACTCTCTCGCTCTCTCTCTCTCTCTGACTCTGACTCTCCCTCGCGTCCCAGACTGAGAGGCCTGCGACAGAGAACCCGGCAACAGATTTTCGAGAGAGACTACTGATGTGCATTTTTCCCTGGTGCGCCTGACTGGTTACGGTAATCCGGTTAGAAGACAATGGAGATATATATCCTTTCGGAGGAGCGTACAGGAGGACTACGTGCGACTCTCGCGAGATTAGACGACCGACTCCCCGGGATTGTCCGCGGTCGTCAGCGTCTTTGCGCTTGCGCGTCATCGTTCTCCTTCGGCGGACCTATGGGACCGCGAGGATCCCCACCTTTTTTACCCACTCGCTAGCCCCCACCCCTGCGCCTTTCTGCTGCCGCTCGTCCTCCTTGGATCACCTTCACTTTGCGCCCTCGGCTCTCCCCACCGCCAACCACCCACCCACCCTTCCTCCTCCTCCTTCTTCTCCGCGTCGCCCTCTCCTCGCGGCACAAGGTGTGCCAGAAACAACTCCGGCGCACTTTGTTTTCTTTAATTTCGTCGAAATTCAATATCTCAGTTTTCTATAGGGCGAAAACAAGCCGCGCTTTCTTTAAGGCCGCCGATTTGAAATTGTGCCTCTCTCGCTGCGAGAGCGGTGGCGTTGGGGAGGGGGCACCTCGAAGCGGCGAAGAGGGAACCACTCGGCCTCAGCGACGAGGTCTTCCTGTGGTTCTTCTCAATTACCGGTGGACCCGCACTTGCCCTCGATACTACTCTCTCCACTTCCAACTCGAGATTATTACAGTGCACATTTGTAGAATACTTTTCTCGATATTACGTCTTATGGTGGATGGTTGGCCTCTGCGAGAGGAGTTGAGCTCGTGACCTCACGTAGATCTAACCCTCGAGAAGGAACACTTGGATCGAAGCTTCCTATTGCACCAGCAATGTCACTTGCCCCCTTCTCCTCCCTCTTCCCCTCTCTCTCTGGCTCTGTAGGTTGATCTACTCCTCTTGCTGTTCGTCCAATTTAATTTCCTGCCCTCGCGTCGGGTATCAATAGAGAGGCAGGCAGTCCTGTAGCCAGAGGATTACAGGCCTTCCGTCCTCCCATCTTTCCCTCCCTTCTGCCAAATCCTCCCCGAACCTGACTAGAATCCATCTCCTCCCAGGACCAAACAAAACCGCACCGCCAATATTCCACCAATCAGCACACGAACACCTTACACCTCATTTCTTCTAAGGTTTATTTTTGTACAATTGGGGAAGAAAGTTGAGCATATATTAAAGATTGTGTATGTTATGATTGCAGGTATGGACGCGTGCAGAGCGTCAAATTGCTGCCACGGGGCGAAGAGTGCCCCGTGGACGGAGGTTCCGGTGGTTCCCTCGGAGAAGGCAACGAGGGTGGTTCCGGTTCGAGTTGCGGGAGCGGCGGCGGGGGCGGTGGCGGCGGCGGGGGTGGCGGTTTCTCGAGCAGCAGCGGGGCTGCCTCAGCGACGGTGGCGTTCATGGATATCAAGTCCGCAGCGAAGGCTCACGCGACTGAGCACACCCTGGACGAGCGAGCCCTTACCACACAGTACTACGAGCCCCAGCATCTACAACACAGGTTTCCCTCGCACGGGTAAGTCGCTCCTTTCTCTAGGATACTCAATCCACCACTCTACCGCGAGGGACCCATAGATTCGATGGGATCCCTTGCCAGCGCTTTTGCGACACGATTGCTCGCGCGATGCGTTACGTGATGCCGTGATGCGCGCTATCAGCGAGCGAGCAGTCTGACAAGATAGAGGCGACCGCCTTCCGAGAAGCAGCCACTCGTACGATTGCTCGGGTAATTGTGTTGGCTCGTGTAGTTCATAGACCCAATCCGCCTCCCGGCGTTAATGTCGGTGAATCACTCACTTAATGCCAGCCGTATCTTAATTGGCCGCTTTAATCGGAACGCTGGTCTCTCCTCTCTCTCTCGCGCGATGTGGCGCGAAGAAAGCCGCTCAGTTTTTCTTGGCCCTCGAGTTTTATAGTAGCGCGCCGATGCTATCGGGGGGCCGCGATAGGAGGACCAAGTGTATGTGCGCCGATGGTCGCGGACGAGTCGCGTCACGGGAATTAGTCGAATGGCTCGAATGGCTCGAATGGCGCGTCACGCCAGGTAAAGTGACATCGAAATGTCGTTAGCGCCCGGCGGACTTTTGTCATTAACACTCCGCCGGAATTGCGAGTCTCGCCGGACTTCCATTTGGACGATCGAAATCTTGCTGTCTGCTTCCGTCTATCTTCTATCCACTTGTACTCTATCTCGTCTCGTCGCGACGTTTCTTCCCGCGAGCGGACCAACCGCTCCACGTGCGATTAGAAGCCGCCAGTCTCGGGAGATTACGATCAGCAAACACATGGCGCTTCCAACTGAGAAGCACACGTGGTGGGCGCGTAGGTGCGCGGGATGTAAAAATCCATAGGGAGCCTCGCTAATTTCCTTGGTCCACATTGGGCTGTGGGTGGGAGGGTTGGAGAGCGGCGCATTATGTGTATAGAAAGGCGGGAGGTTGGAGGAGGTTGGAGGAGGTTGGAGGCTGAGCGTGAGAAAAGGCTGCTTTTCTAAAGGCGGTCGCGCGTCCTCCGACACATCCGTCTAGGTGGGTGTAGGCGCACACCTATTCACCTCGCGGTATACCTGCGCCGGTGTGGTTTGCGACACCGGTTAATGACTTCGCTAATGGATGAAAGTGGAACGGATGGATCTTAGAATTAGCATACGCGAAATATCTCGAGGGCATAGAGTTTCTTCTCTAAGCCCGCGGCGGTACGATGCGTCCTCATTTTCAACCACTCTCCAAAACCCCGGACTTAGTTGCCCGGCCATACAACCTCCCTCGAAATACATCTCTTTCATTAGCTCTCCTCTATGCACCGGCAACCGGCAACCGGCAACCGGCAACCTGCGAGCCGCGCGGAGACGTTCACCCGAGCCGAGCCACGTGACAATCTTTCGCCCGAGAGTTGCTCCGCTGCGCACTTTCTCCAGTGCGTCGCTCGCGAGGATCTACGCGTTTCTGAGGCGCAGGAGGAGGAGGAGGTGGGCTCTGTAGAGTAGATATATCGAGGCGAGGGATCGATGCCACATCGGCACGGAAAGAGAGCGAAATAAAAGTGGCGCGTACACGTTCCGTCGACGCGCGTTATCATGGAGCGAGCGAGCGAGCGAGCAGGGGCACATCGGGTTTCCACGAAAAGTCAGGTGACCGTGACGACGACGTGGTCGCTGGCGACGTTGCCACGTTGTACCCTCCTCCTCCTCCACCTCCTCCTCTCGAGGGCATGCGTTCGCTCGCCCGAGCCTTCTCAAGCGCCAGCGAACCGAGACCTCGCTGCCAGCGGCGCGAGGGAGAGGGAAAGAGTCCCTCTCTCACGCGCGCACTCTGTCTAGAGGGAGAGGAGGCTTAACTGTCAGTAACGTAGTTATGGGATTACGGGCCCCCGTCCCGTCCCGTCCCGTCTGCCGGCTCGAAACGGAGCGAGACGCCACTCGGCATGGAACGAAACTCCTCCTCCCTCCGTATCCGTCCGCTCGCCACTTTTTTCCACCTCCGCGTCTTCTTCCCTCCGAGAATCCCATCAAACTTGTCTCGTAGCCCTTCTCTCTATTACCATCCGCCCCCCATGGAAAGCCGACGAAAAATCGTGGTCCGCGGCGAGCAGAGTCGCGCCGGATAAATTGGCGAGCGGAGGAGCTCTCCATAACGCGCTCGATTATAGTTTCGAAATTAGAATCCGGACCTTGTACCATAGGAACCGAGACGCCTCGTTATGCAACCACCGGCAAGCGGCGATAGCGCGCCCGCCCAATATTTCAGTAGTTGGCGTCTAATTATCGCCCAGCCATGACTCACCCGAGTGCTTTTTATTTGTCGCGCAGGGGGGCGGGGGGACGGGGGAGGGGGGGCTGTGAATGGCGTGAGTGTATTTGTCGGTAAATCGCGTTAGGAGTCTCTATCTCCGTCAATGCAGCGATGTCTTATTAGAGAAATTCTCCGGGAAAACTTGAACTCGCCGCACAATATCCGACGAAGAGGGGAGGGAGGGGGAGGAGTTGGGAACAAAGTTAATAGTTGGGAAGTAGGAGCGAGAGAGTGTAGGCGCGGGCATGCGCGAATATCGTAATGCGACCCTGAAAATATCTTATCGGCGGTGTTATCGCGCGGCCGAACCGTGCACATGCCGCGCGCGCTCAAGCTATCGAGTGCGGCTCCAGGGAGGTGGGAGGTGGGAGCGAGGGAGCGAGGGAGCGAGGAGGAAGGAGGGTAGACTCGAGGCTTCTACGAAATGGTACAATCGTGTGTCGGCCGTCACAACAAGGAAGTAGAATTACAGCTACTGCTCTGCATGACTTGCTCGCCAAGCCGGCGGCGGAACCTCCTCGTAAATACGTCTCCGGCGTAGATAAAACCGGGATCTTCTTTGGCCCAACCGCTCTCGACGGCGTCGCTTTCTTTTACCTATCGAATCGCGCCGCGCCGCTCAAAAAATGCTCTTGTTTATCGGAGACTCGCTCGCTCGCTCGCTCGCGCGCGATAGCTTCCTATCGCCGAATGTAAAAGGTTGCAGCTTAGCGCGGGCCATCGATAACGCGCAGGGCGGCTACGATAAATTAAGTCTGCCTTCGCTTTTATCGCTTTTATCGCCCGTTCATCGTCCACCGTCGAGAAGCCGCCGTCGAGAAGCCGATACACTGACACGGATTCGAGTTGGCGCAATTTGGCCCGATTGGGCCCAATATCCCCCGAACGTTGGAGAGCGTTGGGCTTCAAGACTGGAAGACTGGTCGGGAGGATATTGAATGGCGCGCGGGCTATCGGTATAGCGTAGAGATATCGTCGTTTTGTCCTTGACGGGCGCGAGAGTGCGTGCGAGCGAGAGGAGACACACATTCGCGTAGGACTTCTCTCCGGCAGGCCCGTGAAAGCGTAATCTCATTGCCCGAGAGTCGAGAGCTGAGAGCCGAGAGCGGCCTCGAGTAAAAAGGGACGGGACGCCGAGTCTTTTTCGTTCCGCCCTCGAGTTTCCCATCACGAATCCCATTAAAGCGGAATTCATTCGCACCTCGCGGAGTTTATGCCTCTGGGACGACGGCAGAGCGCGGCGCAACGTGCACCACGCGCGCCCATATTCCTAGCGCTCTTTACGACCGCTAAGACGCGTGCTGTTTTATCGCTCGGACTAGGGAGATTTATGCGCCCACTAAATGAATAAAGATCGAGTTATTGGCGCGGTGGCGTAGTGGCGCGGTGGCGTGGCCGAATCATTCGGGAGCTCTCGCCATCGCGAATCCTCGGTATAAGCCTCATTGCCGCTCGCCGACCATCAGAGCCCACTCTTCCCCTTCGCTTTACGAGACGCGCCCGGTGCGGTGCTCTAATAGCGATTCTCTTCTAGTTAAAAGGGTGGCCGGTCGCCTTCTCAAAGAAAGAGCCGCCGGCCCACACAATCTTCCAATTGCGCGCTCGCCCGCGCGCTTAACTATGTCAAGGTGTGTCAAAATATTTGGCGAGCACGTTCTGCCCGCTGCCCGCTGCCCAGAAGGAAAGGTCAAGCCGGTGGATTTAATAAAGGCGGAGGGCCGCTACTAATGCGCGGTAAGTGGCTGTGAGTGGAACCGTTGCCGCTCACCGCGTTCGCCGTCAAAGCGCGCGGGAAGATCGCCGGAGAAATCGGCGGGTGGTACCGCGCGGCGAACGCGTCCGCGGGACTTAACGGCCAAACGCACTTGGTGGTGAAATATCTACTGGTCCCGCGTCAACCGTTACCGTCGCCAATCGGACGAGCATCTCATTTTAGTATCAATTAGCTGGCTTTATGTGTCTCCTACAACCGACCGCCAATAAAAGTACAGTAGTGTACTTTAAATGAATACTTTAAATGAAAACCGGGCGAGAAGCGATTAATAATCGAGGCCTGGGAGCTGTTTGGCCGTTTAGAGGCTGCGATTTGGACGGGCTCCAGGGACGCGTGGCCCTCGCACACGCGTTAATATCGGTGGGTCGCGTATTTTGCGATGCAAATCTCATTAGGTTTCATCAGCGCGCGTTATCGGCGGCGCGAGCGAGCGCGCGCTGGCGATTTCGAAAGTTTTGATGAGATTCGCTTGTAGCCGGCTCAAGATGGACCAATCGGCCGGCTTGTTTGCATGCAAATCGTTTTATTTGCCGCGGCGAGTGCATGCGCCCTGCGATGCGGCTGTGCCCCCTTCCCCCCGATAGCAAATAATCCGGCCTTAATTTACTCGAGCCCTCGACATAATCACTTCGATTTATCATATCGACTGGCAGTCCTTCCAAACGCATTACTCCGTCCCGCGAGCCCTCAAAGGCCAATTTCCCTCCGACTAGATTTCCATCCACGCGCCATGCGATCCCGATCGGAGGAAGGCAAAGTGTACCGGAGGGTTCGGCGGGAGGAGGACGGCGCGCCGGTGGCCCGGATCACCTGAGCGGGTAAACAAGATCGCCGGAGAAACGAGCGGTGACCAGGCGTAATCCGGGCTTTAAAGAGATTCAGGTCGAAGTTTCACGGCGCGAGGAGGTGGGAGGAGGTGGGAGGAGGTGGGAGGAGGCGGGAGATAAGCGCGCGATGACCGTAGACTAACGGAATGAGCTTGCCGCGCTCTTGGCCAGGGAGAAAGGGGCCGCAACGATCCTTACCGGCGATCGCCGCACCGCGCACCGCATCTTGTTACGAGGAGGAGCGAACGAGCTCGACGGAGAGGCGTAAAATGCACGCAGCGGCGTTCTTGAACTTCAATCCCGCGGGATGTGCGCGAGCTAAAGGGAGGGAGGGGAGTGAAAAGCCGGTGGATTTTTCCCGTCTGCTAACTACCGAGCGCGGAAGGATCTATCGCTCTCGGAAGCTCTCGAGGAAATTTATGCCCCGGCCAGAGATGGATTAAGGCTCTTCGCAAATATAGCTCGTACCACTCTCGCGCTTTCCGGCTCCGTGATCTCGAACGGCCTGCACATACACACTGGCGGCCCGCTCCTTCTGCATCCTGGCAAGCTTTATCGGACCACTTTGTGAGATCCATCTAGGAATGCTCTACGCTCTATGGCTAAGTTGAGGCGTCTTGGAGACTGCTCGCGCGTATACTCGGGAGTTTATTCGCTAAGATTGAGGGAGTAGGGAAAGAGGAGTGGAGTGGAGAGAGTAATGTTGGATATGTGAATGTTTCAGAAGTTCGGAGGACCATGGCTCCAGCGGCGGCGTCGTCGGTCTGGTCGGCAGCAGCGGCGGAGTCGGAGGAGTGGTGGTCGTCGGGAGCAGCGTCGGCGTCGGTTGTTCCGGCGTGGTCAGCGGGAGCGTCGGGATCGGCGGCGTGGTCGGCGTCGGGGGCGTCAGTAGCGTCGTCGGCGTCGGCGTCGGGAGCGTTGGCAGTGGAGTCAGCGTCGGGAGCGTTGGCGGCGTTGGCGTTGGAAGCAGCGGCGTCGGTGTCGGAGGCGGCGGCATCGGCGGCGGCAGCGGCAGCAGTGGCAGCGGCAGCGGCAGCAGCGCCAGTGGGGTCGGAGGATCCGGCGTCGTCGTCGTCGGGGGTATCGGCGGCGGCGGGAGCGTCGGCGTCGGGAGCGTCGGGATCGGCGCTCTCGGGCTCGGGCTCGGCCTCGGCCTCGGGGTCGGCGGTGGCGTTGGTGGCGGCGGCAGTGGCAGCGGCGGCGGCAGCGGTAGCGGCGGCGGTGGCAATAGCACTGGCGGCGTCGGCGGCGTCGAGAGAGAGAGGGACCGGGACCGCGAGAGGGAGAGGGAGAGGGACCGGGAGCGGGACAGAGACCGCGACCGGGACCGCGAGAGAGACCGTGACCGAGAGAGGGAGAGGGAGCGGGAGAGGGAGAGGGAGAGAGAGAGGGAGAGGGAGAGAGAGAGGGAGAGGGACCGAGAGCGGGAGCGAGAACGAGAGCGGGACCGCGACAGAGAGCGGGACCGGGAGCAGCGGGAGCGGGAGCGTGATCGGGAGCGAGAACGGGATCGCGAGAGAGGAAGCGAGAGCTTCGAGTCACGCAGCTCCCACAGCAGTTTCTACGGCAGCGAGCGGAGCAACCGGGTGGTCGGCTCCGGGGGCGGCGGCGTCGGCGGCGGCGGTGGCGTCGTCGTCGGCGGCGGCCATCCGGGGGACCCTTCCCCGGGGGATCCTGGCGGCTACATACCCCGCGGCCGCCCGACGCCCGCAACCTCTTACCACGTGACATCGAGCAGGGCGAGGGATCGGCTCTATCCGAGAACCGGCCCTTATGCGCCTGGGCCGCCGCCCCCGCCCCACATAGATCGGCATCGTGCCACCTTGCCGCCCTCCTCCTGGTCGGCCTATGAGTCGACGACCTCCAGATACGGCAACGCGCCGCCACCACCCTCGCCCGCCAACAACGACGCTTACCAGGACGAGCAAGGTAATTGCCCCGCCACCCAACCCCACCCAACCACCTTCCACCGCGCCACCTTCCACCTACCTACCACCTGCTTTCGCGCCACCCTCCTATCCCTCCTCCTCCTCCTCCTCCTCCTCCTATCCCAAGTCGCTGCAACTCCACTCCCTCTCCTCTTCGCGGATATGCGCGTTACATTCTCGCGCTGCTCTTCTCTGCCTGCCTGGCTGGCTATACCACCATCCCAACTCCTGCGGGACCATGTGAGTTGGCGGCAACTGTCACTTCCTAGCAACCACGTGGCCCAGCAGGTGCACCGAGCCTCCCGTGACTCAGAGCCACGCCACCGTCCAAACAAATGCACTCGTTTAATCGATGCTCAATCACACATCCCCTTGACTCACCTCTTTCCCTCCTGTCGCGAGTCCATTAACGTCTGAAACTAATCATGAAATGTGTATGTACCTCTGGCTGTATTACATTGTCGATGTTTTTGTTGACTAGGCGGCGGCGGCGTCGGCGGCAGCAGCGGCGGCGGTGCGCTGCGACAGCACAAAAAGCAGCGGAGAAAATCGCGCAGCGGCAGCAGCTCGCCGAGCGGCAGCAGCCGATCGGGAAGCAGCAGCAGCAGCCGGAGCGGCAGTTCCGCCGGCAGCACTTCCGGCGGCAGCACCTCGCCGGGGAGTTCGCCTCACCGGGCGGGAAATGCCGCGGTCACCGAGGACCGCAGGCCCCTCGCGATCTGCGTGCGGAACTTGCCCGCGCGCAGCAGTGACACCTCCCTCAAGGACGGCCTCTTCCACGAGTACAAGAAGCACGGCAAAGTCACGTGGGTGAAGGTCGTCGGGGCGGCGGGCGACAGGTACGCCCTGGTCTGCTTCAAGAAGCCCGAAGACGTGGAGAAGGCCCTCGAGGTCTCCCACGACAAGCTCTTTTTCGGCTGCAAGATCGAGGTCGCGCCCTACCAAGGCTACGATGTCGAGGACAATGAGTTCAGGCCGTACGAGGCCGAGCTCGACGAGTACCATCCTAAGGCCACGCGGACGCTCTTCATCGGCAACCTCGAGAAGGACGTCACCGCCTCCGAACTTAGGAAACATTTCGAGCCCTTCGGCGAGATAATAGTGAGTCCTCCATCTTCCTACTCAACCACCCACCCCCATTTCAACTCATTTCCTCTCATTTCCAGTGCAACACTTGTAGTCTCCCCCTCTCTCTGTACAGACTGCTTTGACAATTGTATCTGGAGGACAAAGCTTTCCCCGCCTCCCCCCCCCCCCCCCCCTGTTTTCAAAGACACTTGTTGCCTGAGACTGATTAGAAAAGGATAGATACACACAGCACACATATGACACACACTTGCTGGAGATGCCAATGAAAATCTCTTTCGAACCTTTTAGGAAATAGATATCAAAAAGCAAGGCGCGGTCTCGAGCTATGCTTTTTGTCAGTATTCCGACATCGGTAGCGTCGTAAAAGCTATGAGGTCGATGGATGGGGAACACCTGGGCGCGAACAGAATAAAACTCGGGTTTGGAAAGTCAATGCCCACGTCTTGTGTTTGGGTTGATGGAATAGGAGGTAATTGTTAGAACTTTTGATATGCAATTAATACGATCGGCGATGGTGAGGAGGTGCTAGCAATAAAATATCCTTCTCGACTATGTTTTAGACTGCATGTCGGAGAAGTACCTGAATATGCAGTTCCATCAATTCGGCCCGATAACTCAGGTAGTAGTAGACCGGGAGCGAGGGCACGCTCTGGTCTTCTTCGAGCAGATAAGCTGCGCTCAAGCGGCGGTAAAGGAGATGAGGGGAGCGGCACTGCGGGGCCGCAGACTCCAAGTAGATTTCGCCTCGAGAGAATGCCAAGAGACGTTCTATGAACACCTCGAGCGGCAAGGAATCGCCGGAGAAAAACCTTGGGATACGAGGCCATCTCCTGCGGCGAGTTTCGATGTCACGTATGTACATAATTATGATTATTACGCGCTGCGTAATAATATGATATTGTACGATACACGATGCGCACTGTATCAATGCACGGGGAGCTGGTAATATCATTGTGCCTTCCTGTTACAGGGTTCCATCGAGGAGGGAGCGTAGCAGTTTCGACTCCTCGGTCACTGTGCCGAACTCGGGCAGCCGTTTCACGCGCTACGAGACCCCGCCAAGGTCGAGGACGGCCAGTTACTCCCGAACTTCCGGGGGAGGCAGCACCCCCGGTGCCAGTCCGGCCCATCCGACAGCCATCTCCCGGAGCAGTAGGCGCTCGTACCAGGACTCCTACTACGACGGCGACTACACCGAGCCAGTGCCGCGTCGCTTCCGCAGCTACGACGAGTTCAGCCAGGGGAGCGGCGCCAGCCACGAGGATTATCAAAGCAGTGTGCTCAGTGACGGCAAGCTCAACGACGATGACTGCCCGCCGCCGTCCCGACGACACGCTGTGCAAAGCGTCGTCACCAGTGTAGATCCCCCCGCGCCCCCACCGCCCCTCTTGCCGCCGCCGGATATCAGGCATTTGCAGAAAGAGCGCGTCCACCTCTTGGAACAACTGGAGGAGTGTCACAGTAGCGGGGACGAGGTGAGTTTCGCCCCGAAGAAACGCGCCAAGCTCGACGGTTCCTCCTCGACGATACTCTGCGAGGATGACGAGCCGGAGATCGCGTCTCTCCTCGTCACGTCGCATTCCAGTCGGAAGGGCATGGACATTCGGCGAGTGAGTGACAGTAAAGTTGTGGTGCATCACGGGACGCGGCGCGGCAGCTGCGAGGGTCGCGGTGCCGGACCCTGCAAGCGACGACGGGACGTTACCAGCAGACACCACGAACACCACGATGGCTCGCGTCCGGGAACCCCCCTGGTCGACGAGCGGCCAGAGAACCTGGTGCCCAGCGAACCGAGGCGCTTTCGAGAGAGGAGCCACGAGGGTCCCCTCTCCCTACCGCTGCCGAGGTTCGCCACCCAGATGATGAACAATAACAACAACACCAGCAACAGCAATAACAATAGTAGTAGCGCGCGTACCAGTAACTCCGGCCTTTCGAAAGTGTCGAGTCCGCCGTGCAGCAACGCGACCACGGCGCCGAGTCCACGTGCCGCGCCCCAACCGCCGGCGTCGCCGCCACCGCGGCACCCCAGTCCAAGCCCCACGAGTTCCGACAGTGAAACGGCCCCGCAATCGCCGAGCCTCGAGGAGAGGATACGCTCCCTCAACGAGAAGTACGAGAAGTGGTCGGGCTCGAGAGCGTTGAGTGCCGCCGGTGGCGACGCCCTCGCCAAGTTGGACGCGAGCGCGAGTGAACGCTTTAGGTTTCGGCACAAGCTCCTCGACTTGGATCTACACGAGGTCCAGCCATCGGACATCGTCAAGTCAGTTCTTGCCAAGAGAAGTGTGTTCGACGAAGACTCTAAGCGGTTAGAGAACTTTAGTGAGAAATACGAGCCGAGGGAGTTTACCGGCGTTATAGGCGTTAGTTCGATGATCGGTAGCACTAGTGGCCTCCCGACGAGCGGAGGCTGTACTAGTAAAGTTTGCTTACAGTATCCATTTCCTAGTCATCCGCCGGTACAGCTGACCAGCAGCTCATCCGCGAGCAGTCAGGTCGGCATGAGCACATCGTTGTCCTCGAGCTTGTCCTTGACGACGACCATGTCCTCCTCCGCGTTAAAGACTGACCCGCGGACCACGGTGCAGCACAATTGCATTCACCCGACACCGGCGACCCCCATTACACCTGGCACGTCAATAAAGACTGTTAGTCCCGAATTACCACCGGTTTCTCTACCAATCGGTCTTGGTAGCGGAACAGCAGCGAGTAGCGGCAGTAGTAGTGGTTTAGCGTCAGCTAGTAGCCTTCTTAGCAGCAACGGTAGTCTAAGTAGTATTCATGCCCTCGGCGCTTCGACCAGTCGCGGGCTCACCAGTGCGCCCGCCATCTCTTCCTCGACCTCGATGCCCACCACGGCCTCGATGACCGCTTTCTCCACCGCGGCGACCACCACCACACTCACAACTACAACCACCACCACCTCCACCACACCGGCGATCACCACACCCACGACCACGACATCCTCGAGCACATCGTCCTCGCTCTCCACCAGTCATCATCAACCTTCCACGACCTCTGCCACCTCCGCAGCGACGCCTCCTTCCGCGGTGGTCACTTCCACCGCTTGTTCGTTAGCCTCTTCGACCTCCACCACCTCCGACGCTCCTCGGCCGCGCGCAAGGAAGGAGCTCAGCAGCAGTAGCAGTCGAGAGAGTCGAGACTCGCGCGACAGTAAAGAGGGCAGGGAGTCGAAATATAGTAAGAGTAAAGACTGCCAGAGGAAGTCGCGCAAGGAGGATGTGGACGTGGAGCGATCGCGCAAGGACCGCGAGGAGAAGGAGAGCTCGGCGAGCACGAACGACACGGTTGACACCGATAACCATGTGAGGGAGTTGAAAGAAAGCAAAGAGGCGAGACACGAGCGGAAAGAGCGCGAGGAGAAGGAGAGGCGAGAGAAGGAAGAGCGCGAAAGGCAGGAAAGGCGCGAGAAGGAAGAACGCGAGCGCCAGGAGCGAAAGGAACGCGAGGAGCGCGAGAGGCGCGAGAAGGAAGAAGAGCGGCGCGAACGCGAGAGGCTCGAAAAAGAGCGACAAGAAAAGGAGAGGAAAGAGCGGGAGGAACGCGAGCGCGAGAGAAAGGAGCGGGAGGAAAATGAGCTGAAGGAAAAAGAGAGGAAGGAAAGGGAGCGTCTGGAGCGCGAGAAGCGCGAGCGCGAAGAAAAGGAACGGCAGGAGCGCCGCGAACGGGAAGAGCGGGAAAGGAGAGAGCGCGAAGAGCGCGAGAGAAAAGAGCGCGAGCGGCTCGAGCGTGAGAAGCAGGAAAAGGAGCGCCTGAGAAAAGAGCGGGAAGAACAAGAGAGGCGAGAACGGGAAGAGCGGGAGAGGATGGAGCGCGAGAGGCGGCGCGAGGAGAAAGAGCGGCTCGAGCGCGAACGAAAGCGCGAAAGGGAAGAAAAAGAAAGGCTGGAGCGCGAGCGGAGAAAGGAAAAGGAGGAGCGAGAGCGCGCGGAGAAAGAAAAGCGAGAGAAGGAAGAACGGGAGCGGCTCGAACGGGAGAAGCACGAGCGCGAAAAGCGGAGAGAGCGCGAGGACCAGGAGAGGCGCGAGAAGGAAAAGTCGGAGCGCGAGAAGCGAAGGGACCGCGAGGAAAAGGACAAGGACAAGGAGAAGCGCGAGCGCGACGAGAGAAGGCAGCCCACCGAAAATCATCTCCATCAGTCGGCGGCCGCTCAGTCGCAGAACCAAACCTCCCCCGCGCCCATACCAATTAAGCGGAGATGCTCATCTCAAGATGGCCCGGGAGAGGAGGACGCGAAGCGCATGAAGCTCTCGGAGCACCGGCGAGATTGCAAAGAGCGGCCCAGACAGAATCGAAGGTCCGAGGACCGCAAGCATCGCAACGACTCGCATCGCTCGAGCCGCGAGAGCAGGGAGAGCCGCGAGAGCAAGGAGAACAGCACCGCCGCCTCTCAAGAGAGCAGAGACACCAGCAGCCACGGGGAGCTCGGCCGCGAGTCCAATCGCGAGTCTAATCGCGAGTCCAATCGCGAGAACAGAGACAACAACCGCGAGAGCGCCAAGGAGAAGCAACGCAGTAAACGCAGTCGCTCCGAGAAGGAGTCCCGCGAACGAAGTCCCCGCGTCTCCCACGAGCCGGATAAAGAGTTCCTATCGAGACTCGAGCTCTCCAAGAGAACCGACTCCAACTCGCCGAGCGAGCAGGCCTCCAACCACTCGAGAGAGTCCCAGCAGCATCATCAGCAACAGTCTTCCCTCAATCTCCACAGCGACGTCGACGACGGTCCCCTCTCGACCCACGACATGCAGACCACCCGGCATCCATCGGCCACCGACACCGACAGCGACGAGCCCAAGAAGCACTCCATCTTCGACATCGTCGACGATGAGCCCGCTTACATCAGTATGTACGACAAGGTCAAGGCCCGCTCGACCAAAAACATGCAGAAATTGGAAGAAGAGAAGCGGCAGGTACGCCTTAAGGATAAATTCTCTCAACTGAAGCAGAGCCGAGCGAGGCGCGAGGAGAAGAAGCAGAGCACATCGTGGGACGGCGATTCCGTGAGCAGTAAGGCTCTCACCGAGGACGAGGCGACGTCCGAGTCGGACTCGGCGCGGGCCAAGTCCCTCTCGCGGAAGGGCTCGCGATCCCGAATACATTCCGACACCAGCGAGGAGGACGAGTCCTTTAACAATAAGATCCGCAAGGTCGTCAAGACCGAGCGGTTCCTCGAGAGCGACGTCGATCTCGGCTTCGCCGACACCGAGGAGAAACAGACGCCCCTCGAGAGCTCGAGCGTCGTTGTGAACAGCGTCCACCCGAACATCAAGGAGGAGCCGCGGACGTCCGACGACGACGAGCGCGTCAGTTTTCGCGCCAGCCACCCGACGATCGCCGTCAACAACCACGAGAGGGACTCGCGCAAGAAGTCGCACAAGAAGAAGCAGAAGCGACAGAAGAACTCGATATCGACCGAGGACAGTTCCAAGACCGAGTCCTCCGAGAGCACCGAGCACCAGAAGAGCAAGTCGAGCTCGGTCTCCGGGAGCACCGAGTCCTCCCGCCCGAATCACACCTCCGAATCCATTTCGGTCAGCACCACTCCGTCGAGGGTCGACACCACCCTCGAGTCCACCGAGGAGAGGATGCGCTCGGAGAAGAAGCAGCGCAGCAAAAAGGACAAGCGAAGAGAGAGGAACTCCGAGGATAAGGCGAAAGCGAGGAGAAAGCGGCTCAATAGGCAGGAAGCGAGAGACTCGCAGCGGATGGAGGACATTTTTGGACCACTGTCCGACGATGTCGATGACAATCCGCCGAACACCTTCTTCAATAGGCTGAGTAACATGCCGCCGGAGAACAACACCTATCCATCGGACAGTGACGGTGGTCAGAGTCCCGCGCTGGACGTCGAGAGAGTGCGGCGGAAAACGGAGAAGAAGCGTCGCCATCAGCCCGAGGACGAGAACAGCGTCGACCTCGCGGAAGCCGGTCGAGAAATCGAAGCGAAGCTCCTGGGTTTGCCGAGTTCCCCGAAACCTGCCGCGGCCTGTACAGAACCCAACGACCACGATGTATTCCGATTCACCGACGACAACGACAGCATCGAGCCCTCCACGCCCACCGCGGCTCCCGAGAAGGTCAAAGAGAAGAAGAAGAAGAGAAAGAAGTCTAAAGAGGAGCGGAGTCGCAAAGATTACCACCATCACCACCACCACCATCATCATCACCACGAGAAAAGCGCCGACCTGCCGTACCTCGGTGCGGATCCCAGTCCACCGAGAGCAAGCAGTCCACTGATACCAAAAACAATGTCACCTACTCTCCCAACACCGAGGGACACTCTCTTGAGTCCAATTCCAAAGGTCCCGACGACCGTGTCGACGGTCACGGCAATCACTCCTCCAGTGGTGACGGGCGGAATCCAGCCATCCAAGCCCGAGAAGAAGAAGGACAAGTTTATCCCAGGCTTCGGCATCGAGATCGACGAGAGCGTCCATGAAAATGCGGTGAAGAGTATTTCGGAACCAGAGGAGCGCGAGAGCAGTCAGTCGCGGAGCGTGAGGGAGGAGCCGGATGTAGCTGCCTCGAGTACTCCACCGACTCAAACCGAGGACAAGCCGCGCGTCGCGATATCTCAGGAAGAAACGGAAGACGCGGTCGCAGCCCTATTGGAGGAGACCTTCGGCGGTTCCACCGAGGACTTCTCCTATGAAGGCGAGGAAGAAGAGCCCGAGGCCGACGGCGCGACGGAACCACCTGCAGATGCGCCCCAGGAAGACGTGGAGGAAATGCAACAAGCTGTTGAGAGTTTGAACGCGTCCACCGGCGAGACCGAGGCGGATTTGAAGCCGGACACTCCGCAGAGCGAGCACGATCTCCAGATCGACACGGACACCGAGGAGGATCCGAATTATGAGAGCTTTGATCTTACGCAGCCACCAAAGACACCGGATATACCATCGTTCTATAAATCGCCGACCAAGACACTCTCGAGCATTACACCTGCCTTGGCTACTCCGGAGAAGCCTGTCGAGCCTCGACTACCGACCATCCCCCGGAAAGCCCAGAGTCCTCCTAGTTCCGTCATCGCCCACTCTTGGAACCTAAACGAGCACAAGCCTCGCGAGATAGTGAAACCACCAGTGCTGATGGAGCCAACCGAGCCAGATGTAACAGTAGCCAGTCCAGAGCGAGCCGCCCAGGCTCATAGGACCTCAACCTCACCACCTCCGCAGTTCAAGCAACTAATGCTGGGTCCGTGCAGTGTACCGATTACCAGCGAAACACCGAGGATCACTGCAGCGAGTCCGCGTCCTCCGCCAATCAGCGTGCAGCCGCTCTATCAACGGCTCTCGGTTTCCCCGCAGACGCAAATGGTGCCGATGCGGCAAGCTTCTCCGAGAATGCAAAGTGTCCCTGCAGTTTCGTCGGGCGCCTCTCCGAACTTGACGCCTCTACCGCCGCTGGTCCCGTCGAGGATACCACCGCTCGTTCCCTCACAATTATCGCCGAGAATTCCGCAGCCGCTCTCGCCGAACGGCCAATGGTCTCGCAATCCAACTTTGAGTCCGCACGTGCCGAACGTCGGGAAACCGTCGCCACCGCCGGCCAGGATCACCGTGAGCGTGCCGGTCTCGGCGCACAGGCCCGAAGCGCCCTCGCAGCAGATCTACTCGACCGCGGCGACCCAGCAACCGGTCATTCAACACGCACCCGGAATGCGAGCGCTCGCGCCCAGTTATCCGAGAGGCGGCTTGCCGCCTTTGACGCTGAATATTCCACCGCGGCCTTATATGCCTGTGCCGCCGTTGGCGCCTGGGGTGCAAGTCAAGAGCTCGAGGGATGCGAGCATTGGAGGGAAGTCTGTCATCGAAACTCTGCTTCCGGTTAATCCGAACGAGCCACCGCAACGGCTGGAAGAGCCCAAGTTGTCGCCGGCGGTGATACCGGAGTCGAGCAATAAAGCGTCCACCTCACCCAAAGTTCCTTCGCCGAATCAGCCGCCGACTTATATACCCGAGACGGCCAAGATCGACATCAATGCCAGTACGTCCAGTCCTGTCTTTGGGAAACCAACTACCATGGCAGACACCTGTGCGCTGACGTCGAGGTCGCAGAAGCAGATCCCTGCTCCCATCACAACTGACAGTAATTTGTTATCGCCGAGGCAGAAACAGGATTTATCGAACCTGCAACTCTTGACGACGCACATTCCACGATCGTCCACTCCTAGTCCGGTGATCGTCGCTCACGGTCAACCTCATTTGACGCATAAATCCGTGGTTCACTCTTTGGGACCTTCGACCGTGTCGACCGCGAATCAGCCGCTTATCAAGACGGTTGTTCCGATTGTCTCGCAACAACTTACACCGACTCTACCGGTCACGACACCCGACGAGAAGCCCATGACACCGCAGGCGACAATACCCATCACCACTTGCCAGCGACAGTCTCCCGTCTCCCAGATTGCGCAGATTCCAAAGCCACATATACCACTGGTGTCGACAGTTGCTCAAACTATCATCGCCCGAGCAGTACCACCGGTTGTCTCAACCGTTTCGACGCCACCTCTCCCCGAGCCCAGTCCAGTAGTCGAGTGTGTCGAGGAGCCCAGAGTTCCACCCGAGCAAGAGTTGGAATTGGACGCTGAAACACAAATCAGCCAGACGGCCCAGCCGATGCAACTTACCCCTCCGATCCAACCGACCCAACCGTTGGATGTGATAAAGCACGAGCCAGTCGAAACAGTCAAGGAAGAAGAAGTCTCGCCGAAAGAAGAAGTGAAATCCCCGATCCCGGAACCGGAAGCTCCTTTGAGCGAGGTCTGCGCCAAGGCTGACATCAAACCGAAGCTCGAGCAGCCAGAAGTCATCAAGAACGAAACTCCACCGTGCGTTCCGAAAACCGAGGTGCAAGAGCCACTGGTGCCGAAGGTGGAGATTGAGGCGACGGTTAAAACGGAAATCCTGCCAAGTGAAATTAAGGAGGAGGAAGTTACGAAGGAGAGCGAGGAGACCGAGATGAACGAAGAGCCGGTGGAGGACCCGTTGAAGGAGCCGAGCACTGACCCACTCGCGATAGACGTGAACAAGGAAGACCAGGCGGACAGCAAGGAGGACAGCGATTACTGGTCGGCGAAGGAAGTGAACATCGAGAGTGTGATAAAGAAGGTGGATGCCCTCTGCGACGGGGAAGGGAACGACGGGGACGAAGAAGCGGCGCAGACTCAGCTCACAAATAACGATCCGAACGACTCGTCCAAGAATGAGTCCGACTGGTTTGACGCCGAGACAGGGGACGGCGATGGGAAGAAGTCCTTCACCAGTAATGAAGAGCAAGACGAAGGTGTGGAGACCTGTGAGAATGAATCAACGAGGAGCAGCCGTCGCGGTAGATCGAAAGGCAAGCGAGGAATCGGAAGTCGCGGAGGCGTCACTACGCGCCGCGGTAGCAGGAACACCGCCAGTGTCACTCACAGAAGAGGCGGCCGAACCTCCAGGGGCAGTAAACACCACGTCGAAAAGAACAAACTGCCGGCAGACGTTTATGAATTCCACGACGACAGCGAGGAGGACAATGCCGGTCGTCCGCGACTTATCCTCACAATTAAATCCCCGGTTCCAAACCTCTCGGGGCCAAATCCGCAGCCAGTGACGCACGTCGCAGCGGTGAAGGAAATACCACCGGAGGAATTCGTCTCGCCCGCGGCGAACACCAGGAAGTCCAAGAGACTGGCGGAACGGGACGGAAGTCGAAATACCGTGGACGATGTTATCGAGGACGTGGTCCGTGGCTCAGCTGTGAATAAGGGACTGGCGAGCGGAGGTGCTGGAAGTGTACACGCGACCAGGCGAAGCACCAGGCACAACAATGCCCCGAGGAATATGCAATCGTCGATGCAACAGGCTCCCCAGGTGAACGAGCCTCGAAAATCACCGAGAGGCAGTCGCAAGTCGATTAGGCGGACGTCGGAGAACAACGACGACAGCGGGGAAGAGAAAGTTAAGGAGGTGCCGTCAACACCACAAGAAGCCCCGGTCAAAGAAGAGAGCGGCGCACCTGTTCTCGAGGAGCCAGCAAAGGTTGAGGAGGCCAATCCAACGGTGGTGGTTCCATCGCCGACGCAGAAGCCAGTCTCCCACGAGCCGACGACTCTGATTGACCCTGTCACTGGATTGCTCATCCCAATGAGAGAATCGGAAGAGGGTCAATACATTCCGGTGTCTACGGGCTCGGTCCAGAGTCAGGTGCAATCGGCGGCGAGAGTTTCCTGCGAATCGAGACCGGCGCTCGTCACCACCACCGGAGTTATCAGCAGCAGTCCGGTCCAAGCAGTGGAACCATTGCGGGTGGCGAAGCCCGTGCAGGAAAATATTATCTTACCAACAGCTGAAGAATCAAAGAAGGAGCAACCTGTGGAACACGTGACCTGTCAGCCGATTCAAAGCCAACCGATTCCGCCACAAACCAGCGTCATTACCAAGCCACCGTCACCAGTCATTCAGGCGACGCCTACTATTACCTTGGTTCAATCACCTACAACTTCCACGACCGTTACTACCATGTCGGCCGTCACCGCTGCCGCTGCTGCCGCGGCCACGGTTCTGCCAACGCCGCAAGCAGTGTCTACTTGTTCCCCTCAGCCGAAGCCCACGAGTCTCAAAGCTCACGTATTGAATGCCAGTAAATTAGCGAACCCTCCTCAACAACAAGCAGTTATCACCAAACCGCCAGTTCCAAGTGTACCTAATCCGTCTGTAGTACAGAACATCGTGAAACCAGTGCAACCGGCACAAGGACTCCATCTCCAGATACCGAGCGGACCGATTGGTTCTCCGAGCCTGAGCCCACGAGCGAAGCAGGTCGCGCCACTCAATGCTGTGAATGGGAAGAATCAAGTTCAAGTTCAGGGCCAGCCGATGTCCCCTGTCCTCAATAATACCGGGGCGCCACCCAATCCCAAGCAACACTTATTGCAAGCGGCCAAACAGCAGGCGCAGACAATAGTCAATCTACCCCAGAAACTCCCTATGAATGTGCATCCAGTGAACGTGACAACACCACCCTCCCAGAGGATACATCTACCAGTTTCGCAGCCTACTGTCCATAAGGGCATCAATGGCCAGCCGCATCCTCTCAATCCGAAAGCTCATCTCTTGCAAGCAGTAGTCCCACCAATGGTGAATCCTGCAGTGGCTAGTCCACCTATTCAGCCGCATCTTCTCAATCCGCAAACAGTCGCACCGGTTGTTGTCTGCTCACGTCCGCCTGCACCAAAGCCACCGGTAAGATTCAGGATCATCTATTTCGAATATTGTTTCTTGCTCGTGCTCTTGCGGACCTTATTAAGATATTATTTTTTGATTAATATTACAGGGCCCAATGGAACCCCCCAAAGTAGAAGTGTCTATGTCTGGTTGTATCATGGTACCAACAGCAAGTCCTCAAGCACGTGGAGTGCCAATAACGACGTACGAAGGACCACTGGTAAGTCTAGTTTTATGGAACAATATTCTTTCTAGATTCAGCGTATTAAGACTATTGTTGAAAGTTTTCGCCTTCTATGATTTGAATTGTTGCGAGCTATTAACTATTATCTATAAGAGATTAAAGTTACGATAATAGTATAGAAGAGACTCTGATGGCTAAAAACTAACTTGTGCTTGGTTTTGGCTAGCATGGAAGTGCGGGTGCTGCCCCATCGCCAGGGGGTCAATACGGACTGGTTCCCCCGCATCGATCCCAGAGTCCTCCATTACCCCCACCTGCCCATCATCATGCTAATGCTTCCCAGGTACTTAAACACTAACTAAATTATCTCATATATCAAATAATAGTGTACTGTTTGTTTATTGCATATGCTTTTTCTGCGTTTGAGCTGGAAGAATACCATTTGCGCATCTTGCATTCAACACTGGACGATTTCTTTTCTCAGGGCGAAGTCGTGAACCACTACGGGGGATTGGCGCGAGGCGCAGAACTTCCACCACACTACATGCATCCTCAAGTGCTGCAGTATCAGTATCTGCGAGCACAGCAAGAAGCATTGACGGCGCCGCGCATAGCATATCACATTCCAAGAACAAGATCTCCTCATTTACCTTTGGATCCGAAACTTGACACCGGTGTGGAAGACAGTCACAGCCCGCCCTTAGAACTAAGCTCCCGCACTGTAGTTCGTCCTACAAGGACGCCGCAGGATCGTACCACCGATAGTCCTCAAGTGGCACAGGTTTATATGCTGCACGGAGGAACTGCAAGACTACCGCCACCTCCGCAGTATAATGCGGGAACTAATCCACCGTTAGCTGGCCCCCCAACTGCTGCTCGTGGCGCGTACTACGAGCCACCGCCTGCACATCTACGCTCGCAATATCCGATGGCGGCAAGCGAAGCTCCGACTGACAGAGCTATTACACCTGATAGGCCACGAAAACACCAAGTGGTCACGCCGCCGCACGCTGCCCAAGTTCCACCGCAGGCAGACTCCTTTCAAATGCTGCTACAACGTTATCCCGTCATGTGGCAAGGCCTACTGGCACTCAAAAATGACCAGGCTGCAGTTCAGATGCACTTTGTCTTTGGCAATCCCAACGTAGCCACTGACAGCTTGCCTCGCAACAGCGACGTCTCGATGCCTCCACTGCGAATCGCCCAAAGAATGAGATTGGAACAGACACAGGTCGAAGGTGTTGCAAGAAAGATGCAGGTATGTATCATTTGTTGGGTGATTTTACATGTTGTTCAGAATAGAACTTTTATTTAATGCTCTTTTTATGTGCTTTTTTCAGACGGATAACGAGCACTGTATGTTACTGGCATTACCCTGTGGCAGAGATGAAGTTGATGTATTGCAACAGAGCAAAAACTTACAAACTGGATTTATAATGTACCTGCAGCAGAAACAGGCTGCTGGAATTGTCAATATCGCTGCACCCGGATCACAACAGGTACGTTATAGACATTGTCGAGGAAGTATATTTAGCAGAGGGGAAATTATTATGCCACATGTGCTAATGATACGTTTGTTATTGTTACAGCCCGCCTACGTAGTCCACATTTTTCCATCGTGCGACTTCGCGAATGAGAGTCTGGCGCGAATAGCGCCGGACTTGTTACATCGTGTCGCGAAGATCGCCCACCTGCTCATCGTGATCGCCACGGTTTGAGATCAATCAGCGGTCTGTTGGATTGCGATCTATTAGTCATATCTCTCGCGTTCCCGCACTGTAGGACGCTTCACATGTGGCATGAAGCCAGCCTGGAGTGTCCGTCTGAGAAAGTGCGAAGTTAAGCGGACAAGACGGAAGGAGGAAGAAGGAGTAAACGAACGAGAGAAGGAAAGTGGAATAGACATGATGACGACGACGATGACGAAGACGATGACGACGATGACGAAGACGCCGACGAGGTATAAATGGGAGGAGAGGAGAGAAGAGGAGAAGACTTGTCTCCGTCTCTCTCTCTGTCTCTTGGATGGAGAATGGAGATATATCAGTGACAATCAAATGGATTCCGGCAAAGCGCCGATCGTAGATCGCGGGCCTAAACGGGACGTGGGGTTGTGTGGAGCAGGGAGGCTAGCAGGGTCATTGCTTGGGCATCAGCCTGCCTGTCTCTCTGTCGGACGCTAGGCGGACGTTAGGTTGTTGTTGTGGAAGATAAGATACTGGCGGTACGCCGACTAAACTGACAACGTTTGTGAGATCGACCGACATGACTCTTGGTCTTTCTGACAAGCGGGTCAGGCATAACCCCAGCCCCTAGAAAAAGACCTTCGATTGACCACGCGATGTCCTCCGGACTATATAGACTCACGCTCGGCCCTCCTGTGTAGGCAAAGGGTTAATAGACCGACCAGCTACTACCGTTGCGCTAGATGGACAGTCGATTTCGTAAGTAAGAGATAGAAAGAACTAACGTACCCCTACCACTATACACGAGCTATTTTAAGTAAGGCTTAGACTCTAATGATACTGTGTAAATTATAAGCGAGCCAGCGAGGGCATAACTACTGTGATTTTAATTATTTAACGATATATATCTGCGTAAAGACGATGAAAACAAAAAGTAAAAACATATAATGGTGACCGACACTGGTCCGCGCGCGGTATGTGATGTGTTTTTTGTATAATACTGCTCTATATAAATACCTATGTATTATATTACTGTAACAATAGTTGCTGCTGCCGCTGTTGCTGCTGCCGCTCGTGTCGAAACTAGAAAGTAACAATTACGATCTAGACCTCTAGTGAAAAGAGCGAAAGAAAAGGACTACCTAAGTAGCGTTTATCCCTAGTGTAATATAATTTCCCATAGCAGGATGTAACATATTATTAATTATCATTATCACCTTAGCACCTATGTACATTATAAAAAGATTTTTAATATTAATTCTTATTTTGATTCTTTATTATTATTCTTATTATTGTCATTTAGTACTGCTATCCTTATTATTATTCTCACCGTCATTATGATTGTCGATTATTATTGTCATTACCACTACCACTACTGCTACTACTACTATTACTACTATACTATTACCACCATTACTACTACTATTATTATTACCACTACTCTACTACTACTATTATCGCTGCTATTAATTATTATTAACGTTATTACATCAGGCTAGCTAGAAAGTACCAGTCCGCACGTTAAACAGGGGGCTTAAAGTATATCATACTGGAGCAGAGCAGTGTGATTGATCTCATTGACTATTGACGCCGCCCCATTCTACACACTTCCATCCCCATTACTCTCTCTCTCTCTCTCTCTATCTCTATCTCTCTCTATCTCTCTCTCTCTTATCCATTGTCGCCTTTTGCGCGATGTGTCATAGACTCTTTAGGAATCGTGTCCAAGATAATAATGCGCTTACGTGTATAGACCAGAAGTTACGCTATATCACACGGAGCCGTGGAAAACACATTAAGTAATATAAAAAAACTTACCTATTTACGATATTATTGCTGCTGCGCGTACGGCGCATGCCTCTAGAGAGTAATCATGTGTAAAAGTATTAGGGATGGCCAAAACATACAACATTCGGTTTTCCCCCGCCGGCGCCGATTCCGTTCATTTCCTTCTCTTACCCTCCTCTCACTCTAATTTAGCTTTAGGAGTCCAACTCTCCCTTCCTCTCTTCCTTTCTTCCTTCTCTTCTTGAGATTCTTCTCTGGAAGACACTCTCCCGTCGCGAGCATACGTCCGGCACGTTTTCACGGATTTGGAATCGCGGAAAGTCAGGCAGGCAGACGATTGATTTGCCGATATATCGAGAGAGTGGGCTTATTATTATAGTGGAGGGCCGCTAAGGAGCGCAGCCATGAGCGCGTCGTCCAAAAGTTCCGAAACGTGTTCTGGCGATCCCTGGTAAATACGATTAATATAAGGCAGCGCGGATACTCGTGGAGCGTGTGCATGTACAGTGTAAAAGATGCGTTGTGCATATGTACAGTGTAGAGGTATAAGTGAGCGAACGAAGTGAATAAAAAAAGCATATATATTACAGCTACGGAATAAGTATAATAGGCCGCGAACGAGACGCACGCGCCGCCTACAGAAAGATTTCTCTCGTTTTCCGAGCTGTCGACCCGGGAACACGGCCTCTTCTCGCCCCTTCGCCCCCCGCCCCGTTGTTCTCCGCCCCCCATCTCACCGTGTTACACGTTAGACCTCGCGTTTCATCCGCGTGCCCTTCTTCTCGTCGCGCGATCATCCTCCTCCTCCTTCTTCTACCCCCTTTCTCTTCTATGTATAAAGAAGCGCGTAAGCTCGACTTCGCGGCGCGTGCGTCCGCCTCGCGACCTACCTACCTTGTAAAATATCTGTGAATATTACCATTTAATTTCTTCCTATTGTAGGCTACCGGTATACAGAAAGAAGTTTATGTTACTCACTTAAGGAGAAGAGAATGTACAGATATCACCATTTTTTGTTTTGTGTTTTACTGTAGTTATTGATAATTATATGGATATTAACGATAATAATAACTATGATTAAAAAAACTTAAAAGCACGGCTCGATGCATCATCCTTGAAACAAACCCGCCGGAGAGAGCGCAAGTCACTTTTGGATATTCCGTCTAGCGAGTTTCCGAGTCGTGGTCCAAAACCGAGTAACAAGTCCACCCTTGCCAATAGTCGCAGACTTAATTCAGTTATATATATATATACATATATATATATACCGGATAGTCGATATGCGTGAATTAGTTGTGCTCGATTCCGTTTTTCAAGAGAGGCATATCATTATTGTCATCGGTTTGTTTAGCGAGAGCATTTTCTTTTATACTTAAGTAGGAGCTGGACTTCTCGTCTCGTTCAGAGTAACAACACAATAAAGCATCAACTTTCACTTCAGACGCCTAGTTATATTCTTTGCATGCACTTTCTCGCATTGCCTGTCACATCTTCTAATCTTCGTTCGCTAATAACATAACATACTTAGTATACCAGGGAAACCCTGAAATTCGATCATTCTCATTCATCAGTAAGGGATAGGCATTCCCCGTCGCGTATCAATGTAAAGGTAAGTGGAACCAAACATATTACATCCTTCAGTTTCCTCAAAGCGGTCAAAGTAGCCCAGTAGCGACGGTGGCGCCACTCGGTAATAGCGCAGTGGCGGCGCGCCGAACTACTAGAGCCGTCAAAGCAGCCCAGCGGCGATGGTGGCGCCACTCGGGAACAGCGCGGTGGCGGCGCGCCGAACTACTACAGCGGTCGAAGCAGCACGGCGGTGACGGTGGCGCCACTCGGGGACAGCAGCGCGGTGGCGGCGCGGCGAACTAATACCGCGGGCAAGCAGCACGGCGGCGTCGGTGGCGCCACTCGGGGACAGCAGCGACTGTGGCGGCACGCGGAACTACTCACTGCTGCGAAATTCAAACGCAACCTGAATCGGTTTCTTCTTAAATAAATGACTTTAACGCAAATAAGAACCAATTTTCAATAGCAACAATTATACACATCGAAGTTGAGTCTTGTTATTAACAACAAACCAAATATTACCAGGCCAATTAGCAGTTGCTGACCGGATGAGAGATATGTGTGTCGGAGCACGGTAAATCTTCGTAGATCGTGTGAACCGTACGACAACGTAACGCTGACCCGCGTCTTGCGTTTGCGATGCACTAGTACTGCATAGTGCAATCGGTGCAAGACTCATTGTTGTCATATAGTTATACGAAAAGGCAGAGAATCGACTATAAAAAGGTAGCGATGATTTGGCGAGACTTTGGTTCTAGTCCTTAGTTACCAAGAAAACCTTTATCCTAAAATTACATGCTGTGTTTGTCCAAGTTTTGGAAATACGATAGTGTATAATATCTGGGAGGTTATGTCAGTTGCAAAGAGTCGTTTTGTAGCTTCAAACAATGGCAGCGTTCAGCAGTGGCAGAACACTCCGCTGCGCAGGGATGTAGCGAACCTGCATGCTGGCCGTACGAGTTTTAAACGAACTGCTCAAGTCTTGTTGTCGTATACATAGGAATGACACATCAATTTCTGTATAGTACTCCGACCTCAATGATTCCACGAGCGTCATAAAGCAAGCAAAAGGTGCATCCTGCTCCGATCCCGCGATTCGACGTCTCTCTCTACCAACTCTGTCAAGTAGTTAGAGTGGAGCAGCGAGCCAGACACTGTCTCCATCTTATTGCGACTAGGGATTCGACACAAGTAGAACTCTATCTGCAGCGGGGAACAGTTGGAAAGGACGCATGAGCAGCTCTCTCTGTTTATGTACCGGTGCTATAAAGCGTACTCTTTCCAGATTCTCGCAGAACTCACGATTTGATTATGGCATTGTCCCGTCTGAGCAGATCTTACAGTGTACTTGGCAACTTATCGCGGCTTTCTTACTCAGGTATGACTCGAACAATAACCGAATAGAATAATCTTTGATCACCCGTTGTTATATTTATCTAAGTGAAGATGCTGTATACAAATTTTGCGAGTCTTTACAGCAGAGTACGTGATAAAAGAACTCCGATATTTTCAGGGAATCAGTCGCTCCAGAAACTGCAATCGGAGCAACATGCAGTTTTACGCCGGGATTCCCCCAAGTGTACAAATATAGGGAATATTCGACATTACGGCCAGAATAAAGATTTATACTTTTCTTATCGCCTGAAGAATTTTGTAGTAGATCAATGCACTAGTGTGCCGTCCAGGGGATTTCACACAAATATTGCCGAATGCAAGGCCAACGAGAAGGTAGAACCAGAGAAAGAGGAAGGCCTGACGAAAGCGCAGGCGTTGAAAAAGGCGATAGCGCGATACGGCTCGATTATACTTGTATTTCATATCAGTCATTCTTTGGTGACACTGGGAATTTTCTATTTATTAGTAAAAAGGTTAGTCTGCTATCGGGAAAGAAGGATATAGAATCCCCTTGGTTTGTTAGATGTTAATGCGGTAATATTGTCGGATTTCAGTGGCGTGGATATGTTCCCGTTCGCAGAGAAGTTTTCGGACAGCGATGCCGATCAGATAAAAACAATGCTTTACACCTCATCGACGTTCGTAGTGGCATACTCACTCTACAAGTTAACTGCACCGATAAGAATTGGAATAACTCTAGTAGGATTCCCGTATGTGATGAGAGTATTGCGCCACTTCGGTTACCAGCGTGCACCACCGCCCCGTCCGTCGAAGCCTTAAGACTAACGTGGAGTTGTCAATCATTCCTTGGAACGGATGATTTTCACCATTTATTCTGTATACCTATCGTTTCTACATTGTTTTACGCCCAAGAATAAATCGCAGTGCCTATATTGTACTTTCTTGCATAACAGTAGGATATGCTCCTCTCGTCGATAGAATGCAACAGCTATATATATTCATTTTTATTTATTATATAAAGAATATAATAGTAATATGTAATTACTTTACACAACGTCACGCCGATTTGATGTGAGACACTCTTATGTAGTGATTAATGTACGAGTGGCGAAGTTATCGCCGTCAATAATTTTCTTCGCTGAACGCCGCATAGTCTTACGTGACATACACAAAAGCTCGGCAGTTTCAATGGACGAATGTATCATTAATAGTGGAACAATGATTATCCCGAACGATGGGTACGTTGATGTACATACCGGCTCATTCGCAATTTGATTACAGAGATAGGAAACATGAAGACGCCAACGTCTGGCTGACATATATGTATGTACATAACTTTTTAAAAATATATTATAGTACATAGTAAAATTAATGCATATAAGTATATACAATTTGATTTAGTCTAATGTAGCACACGTCCTAATAGTTAATTTTATATCTCATACTAATTCTCTTGTGCTCAACTCAGTTATTTCTTATGAGATAAATCGTAAAAATTCATTATAAAACGAAATGGCTTAAACATTAGCTAGAAAAAACATGTTTAAAGTCTTAATTGAGTATTATAAAGTATCTCCAGACGGAATCGTAAAAGATGTAAAAGTTCTCTGCAGGTTTACTAAGCGTAATAGATTCAGTTTCTCAATGATTAATAGACAACAGAAATGTGGAAGGTGTGATCAACTATTCTTGTAAGCATTAGCTTTCTTTTTTTTTGCAGACTCAACGGTCTATGAAAATCATCAAACACTTTGTTTGATGTGTAAGATATTTGAGCATTCCTAACTTAAGTAGTGAGTCGTGATCGGTTAAAACACATACGAAAAATAACATAGCTTAAATGCAACATGATCATTGTCTAATAATACTTGCAAAGTAATCGTTAACTATTTCTAACATTTTATACAATCCTTGTGCGATTTTCCAAGGAGTAGTGAGAGCCTTCTGTATACTATACGTTGATAAAGTGACACGGTGTCGTGATAGAAAAAATATTTTGGCACATTTTTCGCAATGATTTCCCAAAAGGCAGTGGCAGTGTAAATACGGAATATAAAAAACTATTCCAATTTGTCGCAACTCAAATAATAATTAAGTCAATCGTCTGCACGAGACTTTGTCTAGTGCGACAAAGTACACCAACTCCCAACGTACTTTCAGCGTCATGATATAAGCTTAACTCGATCGTTCGTAAACAGGTATAATAGTCTGGAAAGATAGTTTCCTTGAAATTCTAAACTTACCATTGAAACGAGACTTCAAACATACGCCTCTGCGCGTCGGCCTTGTATATGATTGAAGAACTGTCGCCAGCTGGTAAGGGTTTTGCTAGACCATACCCAAAAGCTACTCGTTATGCCAACGATCATAGCCATCAGGTATTTTATCATAAAGACTTCGAACTCAGGCCGGCGGCCGACGTCGCGGGTTCGCTCGCCCACTGGACAAGGCATCGAGTAAAGAGACTGCGGCCCGGGACGCGAGCACATATCCATATTCCAGGTCAGCATCCACTGGTCGAAGTATGCTTGCTCGTAAAATAAGCACGCGATAACAATTAGTGCAGGAACTATGTAGAGTACAGAAAATATTCCTATGCGGATCATAAGCTTCTCTAATTTGTCAGTCTTGGTGCCGTCGTGCTTCATGACTGTGCGTATGCGGAACAGAGAGACGAATCCAGCCAGTAAAAAGGCAGTTCCAAGGATTAGATAGACACACAATGGTGCTAGGACAAATCCGCGTAAGGCATCCACGTTCCACAATCCGACATAGCAAACGCCGGATAGTATATCTCCTGCAATCAGAAACCAAGAATATTCAACAATTCCATCCAATAATCTTCCCAAAAATCCTCTCAAAGACAACACTCACCTTCCACCTTCCCCATTGCCAGGATAGTAACTGTCTTTACAGCAGGTGCAGCCCAAGCAGCCAAATGGAAGTATTGGGAATTGGCTTCTATTGCTTCGTGACCCCATTTCAATCCAGCAGCCAAGAACCATGTCAGAGTCAAGATCACCCACCAAATGCTAGATGCCATCCCAAAGAAGTAGAGTACCATAAAGAGTACCGTACACAATTCATGCTTAGTACCCTGTGTTATGGTAGATGCCATTTGAATTCTTATGTCTAAAGGCGGTGGGAAGGGCTCTCTGCACGAGATAGAATTTCCAGCAGCCCATCCAATAACATAGGCCAGTGCCACCATTAAGTAGCACACAGACAAAAATATTATAGGCCTTTCGGGATACCTGCATCAAAACATACTCAATCAACACATCTATCTCCACACTTACAACAAAGAATCTACCCACCAACACTGCCTTACCTAAATCGATCCGTGTCAATGAGGAAGGTCAAAAAGGTGAAGAAGCAGGATGCCGCACAGAGAGAAGCCCAAGTGCCGACCCAGACCCTGGAGAATCTTCTCTCCCTCTCGGTAAAGAACATTCCGTCGCAAGGAGCTCCGCAATTCTGCTCGACCTTATCCCCTACTTTCAAAGAGTATCCAAAGTCATGCGGCACTTTGAAGTGTATGGGGCAAACAAATCCAAAGTCCCTGGCACCGAGCATGAAGCCACTGCCATAGGGTTTAGGGCCTGTGCTCCAAGGTGGTTGGAACTCGGCGACCGGCATCCTGGGCGGCGGATAAACAGGTGCGGAGGGTTCTGGCGGTGTGGTCTCATTGTTGCCGACGCAGAGTTCCCTGCCGCCGTTCTCAGGGAGTTTGGAGCAATCGAGGCTATCGGGCCAGGCTACGTCGAAGCTGTTCATGTGATGCTCGCAGCCGGCGCGCACGCTCTCGCAGAGAGACCTGCAGGGCGGCAGGGCCTTCTCGATGATGGTGCAGATCGGCGCGTAAACCGTGCAGAGGAAGAAGCGGAGGTCGGGGCTGCAGTTGATCTTGACGAGGGGTGCCAGTTGATGCATCGCGAGGCCGGCCTCCTCCTGCTTCTGGTGGTTCATTAGGTTGGGCATGATGGTCTCGTTGTAGGGGAGATTCATGCAGAGATTGATAGTGATCGGCTCGCATCTACCGTGATGAGCGAGCGGGTCTCTCGAGTGGAGAGCATTGACACCGAGCGCGGCGACCAAAAGGCCATAGAGGATCCTTAAGCAGGAGAGAGTCATCGCTGCGCCTGGCCCTGTCGGATCACCAGTCCCACTCACGCTATTCCTCGAGGGGCCGAGCCAACGATTCCGCGATGCAGCAGTGCACCACACCTTGCGCGCATCACCAGGGATGCCGAGTCGTGCCGGACATAATAATTCTCCTTGGCCAGAGCGCGGAGCGTTACCACCAGTTACCACTGACGATGATGGAGTTGGTGTTGGACGCAGTTGGACGCGAGCGAAGCGCAGCGTAGCAGCACCACTGTAAACAGAACGCGGACGCACCGACTCTGACTAGACCAGAAACTCCAAGCCACAGCCTTCATCGATTCGCTCTCTCCGCCACCGCGCACTCCTGCCGCTGCCGCTGCTCCTGCCCTCCGCCAGCAAAGCAGAGACATCTCTTCGCTCCTCAGCCCTTCAACTGCTCTATGTCCTTTCGATTGTCAATCTAGATAATCCAATTTCTTGGCAAACTATATACTTTTCTTTGCTAGCCGTAGTACAGATGGGAGGGTGAGGATATTGGGGGAGAATGATAATAATGAAACGAAGGAAACTGATCGATGGATTTTGATTTTATTTCTTTCCCGACATATAATGCACAATATGTTCGATTTCGTTAGTCGTAACGCGTAACGTAACGTTAGTGGCCGCGCTGATGATTGGCGCGAGCCAGTAAGTGCGCCAGGCGGTTTCTCTCGTAGTGTCCTTTACCTTTAAATCGTTAATAGTAGGTACGTGCTGGTGGAACCGGTGCACAGTTTGTCGACGGGGTTCGCGGCCCCGGGCGCTCGCTCGGTTAATCCTGCGCTCTATGTACAATTGATAGTCCGGCGAGCCGCGCACGAGTCGCCCGTGATACGATTCGCGTGATACGGCCTCGTTTATATCGTAAACAAATAAATAATTTCTCTCCTCGGAATACTCTCTCAACATGAACCGTCGCAAAGGACGTAGGAGGTCAGCCTTACGTTCTTATGATTAGTAACACTTAAGATTCAATACGGAAGATTTAAATGCGTCGGGCGCAGCCCGCACCACCTTCGCCCTCCTTCTCACTCTCTCTCTCTCTTTCTTTCAGCCTTGATTCCTTCGTTCTACGCCTCTACGGCTTCGAGGATGGCTCTCTCCTCCCCCGAGTAAAAGAAGCCCTTCCAGTCAAACGCGCCTACCTGATACTCAATCGACAGGAATCTCGCACTTGTTCTACTCCATTTCAAAAGCTCCCCTTTCGCCCGAGACGACTCTGCACCCTACCCTAACTCCTCCCTGCCACTAGAGTACTAGACGCACGGGGAAGTTAAAGGTCACTTGAGATTATCGGCGTGCTCCTGCGGAAGGGTTCGAAATGCATCGGGTAAATAGAATCCGGATGGTATAGGCTCGCGGCTGCGTTCTTCCCCCTCCCGGGAGGGAAACTGGAGAAGCGAAGGGCGTTTTTAAAAGATTAAGATTGTTGGCACAGACCACCGAGGAATATATATATATATCACATAAATAGTGTACGACGGCGCGAATGCGAGACCCCCAAAAGGAATACCGAAAGGCGGCGGCGTCCAGCGCGCAACTGGCTTCTCGGCGATTGCAAGGAGTCCCGGATTCGTGGGACTCGACATCACCATCCCCGTCTTACCCTAGAATAGAGAGATCACTCATCGTCGCGTATATGTATAATACGTGTAATAGGTGTAGGTGTGTGGGTGGAGGAGAGTTGTTGCGCTTCCCTCCTCGACTCGAGTAAAATCAATGGAGACTCGAGGGGCCGCATATGTCGCATGTACTAGAGAGAGTCCTCGAAGGAGCGCGAAGGGTGGCGGGCGACTTAGCCCGACAGAGAAGACAATAGACTCTTCCTCTGGCCGTATACGAGGACGCGGAGAAAGGTGGTTGGCCGCGTGTCCGCGGACGCCTATTATTAAAGTGTGTGCCCTATACGCACAGAGGTTCGACGAGCTATGTAGAGGATTGCGTGTAAAATGGAGCGCGCAATGCCAGAAGAGTGTTGGGTCGTCGGGTGTCGGATGTCGGGTTTTGCCCGATTGGCCGTCAGTTAGCCCGGCTCGGACGTTCGTCGTCCTGCAACCGAACGCGATTCGCAAGCCATCTGGCGAGCTTCAAAAGACACTCGGCCCGTCCTCGACTCAGGAACCAAATACTAGACATCATCATTAATATACTCGCCACTACGAATCCTCGGCTCTGCAGAGTCTCTCTCTCTCTCTCTCTCTCTCTCTTTTTCCCTCGTTTTCTCTCTCTTCCTCTCGCCCGCACTCGCGCTGAATAGGTGAAGCGGGAGTGTGCGAGGTTGGCTAGAAAAATAATAGTCGATAGAGCTCTCTGGTCGAGAGAGTGCAAAGGTACCTTTTCTCTGGAGGCTACTCCGATTAGCACCGAACTTAATCTCTAGTTAGTATACGCTTGTATGTATGTATATATCAGGACGAGTTCCACGCAGGTTCTCCCTCCGCACCGAGGCTAAACTGGGATTGCGTTCTTCTGCCGTTGCGCGACACGCAACACGCAAACACAGTGTAGACTGTAGAGATTAAAATACTTTCGAGACATTCGAAAAAATGGACAGACTTTCTTGGAATATTCAGCGAGATTAATAATCGTATGTATAGAACGTACGTGTAGAATGGCCGCAGCTAGTTTCTCTATATCTCGTATCTTAGCCGCACGTGTCCCGTACATACAACGTGTCGAGATATTTATCTATCTATCGATCTAGCTACCATCGTTCTAGCGACACTAGTCCGTGCCCACCTAACTTACTCCCCGACTGTGATACCGGCGCTTTCATTGTTCCGCGTACCTTTGTACATAGATTTCAAATGGGAACGACGTCGTATCTACTAGGTAGAGTTGATCTTTCTCTCATCTCGGCTTGGCTTGGCTTGGAATGGTTGCGTGTGTGCCTGTCTGTCTCTCTATCTGCCTCTCTGTAAGTGTGTGCTCTCTGTTATAGTACTACATATTTGGTAAGAGTGGTTTGGTTACCCCGCGGTATTTCACCCGTAAATGGATTAGGTTAGTCGTGCGACAAGACCTCGACGCCTCTAGGCGAGCAGCGCGCGCGCTTAGGACAAAACGGTTTTGTGTACTCAGGTACGTGAAACAGGATAACGCGCTACGGGCGAACACGTCGAAAGATTAGCACTGGAAGAAACGGAATGTAAGAGTAGTACACAGTTGCACTTTTGAGCAAACGATCGCTCTCATCGCGTATCATAGACGTATGTACATCTCAATCTCTCGCCTCTCTCTCGCCTCTCTCTCGCCTCTCTCACCGCGCGACCTGGGAAGATAGATACATTTGGCACTGGATTCTCCCCTTTTCTCACTTCCTCTCGGCCGACGGGTGTCGCGCGCCCCGCGCGCCTCTCGCGGATACTCCCTAGGACCTCTGTCAAACACCTGGCAGCCTAGTAAACTAGTTTGAGAGTTGGTAGTAAAATCTTGAAAGAGTTTTGTGCATGCAATATCGCTAGCTACGCCCTAATAGGAGTATAGACGCGTCAAGAAGAATTCTCACCGTGAGCCGCGTTCAATTAAAAGATCTCGTCGAGTAAATCCTTTGGTCCGTCAAACCGTTAGAAATTTGATGAGAGGATGAAAGAGTTCTGGTGCTCGCTATCGGCCTGCCAGGATATTGACAGGGGGCGGCCGGCGGATACACGATACACCGAGATTCCTAGGTATCAGACATTGACTTTCCGTGCGAACCGAGCGAGATATCAGAGGAACGAGACATCGAGTAACACCATTGGAGTTTCCACGAGGAGAGCTTAACAATTTTTCATATTCCCAGGAGCAGAGCGTCTCCGTCTCCGTCTCCTGTCTCGCGGAGAAACCTCGCCGCTTTTCTCTGCTATCCTCCGTAGTAGGATCGAGCGGCCGATTAAAATGCGAAAAAATATAGATTGGCCGCGTAAATCTCTGGTTTTACACGAGTAAAACTCTCTCTCTCTCTCTTCGCTTGTCAAGAGTCGATCTGGTGACTCCGTTGGCTGCCGTTCTGGAATGTCCCTTATACGTATATATGTGTGTGTATATATATATATCTCTTATACCTGCGGATAGCGGTCGAGTGACCAGCGAGTAGATGTCGGCCGACGATAAAGTGCGGCCGCGTTAATGAGTAAAATCTAACGAGCACCTTGAGATTGTTTCGCCGATAGGAGGAGCGGCGACCTCGCGCGATCACCCTTTAAAGGACGTTTGTACGGCGATCGGGATACGAGGCCGAGCCGCCGAGCCGCCGAGGCTCCCTTCTACAGTTGGTTGGTTGGATCTTGTTGAGTTGGCTGCCGCGTCAAGTGTCTCGTTGAGCGGAGCGGGTGGGTCGGCGCGAGTTGGATTAAAAGAGACCGAAGAACAAGAGAATGGCGAGGAGGAGAATCGGCCGGAATCGGGAGCGGACTGCCAGCAGGAGGACTCGTCGAAGCGAATCAGGAGGAAGGCGTCGCGAGACGTTGATATGGCACCGGAGGTCTCCCCTTCCTCTCGACGAGGGCTCGGCCTTAGCTGTTCATGACGGTGGTCCGCCTCGAGTATCCGCGCCTCGTCACCGTCTCCCCCTGAGCCTCGCACTCCCTCTTCACCCGATCAATTATGTCGGCCACCAGCTTCTCTTCCTTCTCCCGCTGCGACGCCCAGTCCGCATCCTTCCCGAGCTGTGGGCCCACACCAGTCACGCCATCATCCTCCGCTCTTTCTAGCTATCTTCGCGCAGCAAGAGCGAGCGCCGCTCAACAGAATAGTATGCAGAAGGGAGCGCAAACTAAAGAGGCAGCCAGTGCAAAAATGCAGGCAGGCAGAGAAGCAGGCGGGTAGCCAGGCAGGCAGGGTGGCACAAGATGATAATATCAAGTATGGTGAAGCGGCAAATGCGTGGGATGAGATTGGCGCGTGGAAGCGTGGGTGAGGTTGGTTGGTTGGTTGCTGAAGGGAAAGAGACTTACGTCGGAGGTCTTGCGGGCCTTCTTGTTGGCCGACTCCTCCCGGTTCTCGTCGTTCTCGTTGTCCGAGTGCCGCGAGCTCAGGTGGCCGATGTAACCCTTGCGGGATTTGAAGTAAGTATTACAGCTGTGGCACTTGAACAGCGGCGCCGGCTGAGCGACCTGGGTGGAGACGTGGAGTTTGTACTTGTGCCTGTACCAACGGGTTCGAGACGGTAGGACCTCGCCGCACCACTTGCAGACTACGGAACCGTCGTTTTGAATGAGGTATTCCAGCAGCTTGGAAAACAACGTTTATTTGGTTTTTTTCTCTTCCTCTCTCCCGCTCTCTCGCTCATTCTCACTCGCTCGCTCGCTCGCTCGCTCTTTCTCTCTCGCTCTCTCTTTCTTTCTTTCTTTCTTTCTTTCTCTCGTCGCTGTGTTCCCTCGAATCCGAGTCGTGTTTTGTTACAGGAAACGCTTACGGTGCCGCGAGAGGCTGCTCTCTCTCTCTTTCACTCTATCACTCTCCCTCTCTCGGCGGGAAGGGCTGCAAGGACCTCGAACGTGTGCCGGCTTGGAGCGGATTGTACAAGAATTTAGCCTATCGCACTTCTTCCCGATTACAGTAGAGTACATGCATTGCCAATTGTGCTACTCGACAACTCGACTGCCCGATGCTTTCCATTCGGCTAACACTAGGACCATCGCGCCAATTCGATTCTCACTCGCTATGCTATATCAATCAACAAGGGTACGTAACGCGCGTTCGCCAACACTTGCCACTCAACACTACACACCGCACGGGAACGAGGGACACAAACATAATAAATTATTCCAAACGTACGATAAACTCACATATGCCTAACATCAATTTGCCTATACAATGATTAATTAATCTAGAGAAGTTGCGGGGGTGGGGGGTTGTGGGTCCTGCCCGCAGAGGTAATTGGGCCTAAATGTTTGCACGAGCCTATAAGGAGACCGGCAGGGAAGCGAGAGGGTGCGAATGGAAAGCATCCTGTCAAATGCGCGGCCACGCGACCCTCTGCAGTGGCCTCCTAGCGATCGGCTTAGCTCTGCTGGAGCAGTTGGCGCGTGTCCGCGCCGCGTGAGCGCGAATTTTCCTCGGGGCTCTGCTAGTCCGTGCGAAGCCGGGCACGGCGGGCGGTGCGCTGGTGGTGGTGCCGGTACCAAGAGCAGCGTGCCAACCAACCTGTTTCCGGACCTCCGGTTCCGCGTCCCCGGACTCCGACTTGGGCAGCAACAGTTCGCCGCGCTCCTCTTCTCGGTCGGTGAGGAAGTGCATACCGCTCACGACCCTCTCCGTCTTGATGAAGGTGGTGCTGGCGGTGCTGCCGGCGCTACCACCTCCGCCGTCGCCGTCGCCGTCGCCGTCGCCCCCTCCGTCGTCGTCCCCGGCAGGGTTCTCCTCGGTGAGACTGTCCTCGGTGAGGCTCGCCGTCACCGCGTTCGGCGGCGCCGGCGCCGGCGACGAGGAGCAGGAGGAGCTGCAGATCTCGAAGGTGATGTCGTTCGGCAGGATCGGCAGCTGGTCTGCTAGGACATGCAAAGAGAAGAGGAGAAAGGGCTCGTGTTAGTAATTGCGGAGAGGGTTGAACAGTTAGTATGCGCCGCGCAGCTCCTCGATGAACCGAGGGGAGCGAAAAGCGGCCGGGATCGCCCTTTTACATTCGGCACACGTCCTGCTGCTGGCCAGTTAACCTGCCGGTTGAAGGAGGCCTGCACAGGTGTATGTATGCTCGTGCATTGTAATATGCGAGGGCTCTCTCCCTCTTTGAGCAGAGAGGGGCTGCGGCGATGCAGGTGCGATCCCGGATAGACGGGCGCCGACCGAGTACCTCCTAGAGCGATATGGCATCGAGAATGATGAAGAGCATGCAGCAGATTTGACCGGACGATGAGAGTCGACTCGATGAAGGAGAGTGCTTATCAGATTCGTTCGAAATGAGTCTTGTATTTCTCTATGTTGCTTTAATAAAGGATGCGCTAGTAGATACAAGGGGTAAACGATCGGATAAACTATTGCAGTGTATATCACAAAGAGTTACAAAGAAACTAGAATTAGATAAAAACAAATAAAAATAATAATAGGTATTAAATTGTTATTCTTAACGCCCACCAGGCACCAAGGTAATAGGTACATATGTACGTACATACACTTAGACAAACGCTCGGCCGACGATACTGTGCGAACATGCTGCTTGCTTTCTTTATTGTTACTGTTATATATATACTCATATATAACGTTCTTTAAAGGTGCTTCCACCCCGGCTGGGATGGACGTACATTATAACATAATATAATATATTTATATATAATATATAATAGATTTTCTGCCATTCGCAACCTGTGTAATCATCTAATAGTTCTCGCAATGTTGTCTCTCGCTCTCTATTGCAAATAATAAAGGGTGTGCCGTTGAGTTGGTAGTTGGTGACTTGGTGTGCAGCCTGCTCTTCTCTTCTAGAAACGCCAATCGCGAATCGCGAATCGCGTTCTGCTCGCCCGTTCACCGTTCAAACCAAAAGAGAGAGTGCACTGTGTGTGATTTTCGGTGAGGGTTCTCGGTGCAGTGATATAGGTGCTGCTACGTGTTTTCCCCGATAAAAAGATATGTCCCTCTGGAAGGATCCTATCGTTTCCGCTTAAAGTATGAAAGTGCATAAGTAAGAATGGTGCAGGCCGAACGCACATCGCGCGAGCGCGCGCTTATAAGTCCGGCCGGTGCTTTCGCCCGAGCCCCCTAAGTGCAGCCAAACACATCCCCGCTGCGAATTGAATTCGCAGAAGTTGGCCTGCACGGTGCTCCGGCATTGGACGCGGACAAGTCAAGAGCATTCTACCGGTTCTCGGAGAGGGGCCATCCCGCGCATTCCTCCGGGAGGGAGGAAGGGGGGCCCCGCGTCTTTCTTGGGATTCCCTCGCAAATGTACTTTTGCAGCCTTAACTATCATAAATAGATCCATTCTGCCGGAAGACCTTGATACAATGCACACCTCAGTTGTACCGCATAAGTGGGAACAGATGGCGCATCTCTTTCTCGCCTCTCGCTCTCGTTAACCAAAGCTTGTAACGCTTCAATAAAATATCTCCATTATGAATATAATATACGCGCTCGCATTTTACGTAGCCTACTAGCTAGAACGCTCGACTTCTAACGCGCTCGTTATACATATACTATGATGCCTTGGAGGCCTATCGCACCTTACCGCGCTAACTAACTAGTACCCGGTGTGTGTCTGTGTGTGTTATGGATAAAATTAGAAATAAAATAATAAACGTTACTCGACGACGTGGACGATAGTAGTAGCGGTATGACATAAACTATTATGTAGTATCGTAATAATACAGCGACGATAATATTGGTATAAAACTAAAAGGTAGAAAGTAGGCCTCTAGCCACCACGCCATCCGTGCAGACGCGGTGAAGAAAAAAGCAAACACGATCGGCTTTCGTTCGGCGACCAATTCTCTCTCGCCCCCCTTCGCGCCTACGACTCTCGCAGAGTCAAGTCGATTCGGAAGAAGCTTCCAGTCGACAGCCGTGTATGCATCGATCACATGAGAATCACCGATAGGTTCGTGCTGCTGTGGAATTAGCGAAACAAGTTGATCCGAGGGGCCGCGACGCGGCGGCGAAAGATTTCGTGTACGAATATCGATTTTAAGAAAGATTTGACAGATTCTGAATGAGATTTGTCAAGTATAAGTCACCAAGAAATCACGCGCACCTGCACATTTCCACCGCTCACGAAACATATCTCCTTTCAATATACAAAAATTCTTTTAAATAGTTCTCTGGCAACAATCACGCGGACACGCATTGCACGTAGTACATTCACGCAAATCCCTCTTACAGTAGCCTGAAGAATACTCTCTCACGCGGAGTACGCCGATGCGGAAGACGAGAATACTGCTCCCCGTTCGGGATTCGTTCGGAAAAGTAGAGTGGTAAGAAGAGATAGAGGTGACACCAAGGGGAACATGGAACTTTAGCCAAGTTATCTTCCAATTGTTTTACTCGAACCGGTTCTCCTCCCGACACCGACACCGACAGATATCTCTCTCAACAATATAGAAGGGATAGATTTTCCGAGATTTAAACCAACGAATGAACGAAAAAAGTATAATAATAATAAATCAAAGAGAAAAAACAAATGGTGAGGACACCCGCCGAAATACGGGGCCAATCATAATATGTATACTATCTGTCTGTATATATATTCTATGTATGTATATATATATAATATATAAATTTTCTGTCTAACGTGTGCGTGTGCCTGTGCATTGACTTATATACCTAGTAATAATAATTCTTTACCGTTTGCTTGTCCACAGCTAAAAGTTAATAGTTCTTATGAAACAAGTAATAATATTAATAGCAATAATCGTAACGGTGATGATAAAAATAATATTGTTGCTGAATTAATAGTAGTGCGAGAGTAATGGTATCCGATACTAGCAATTAATAGTTAATTGTCGATATATAACTATAATACATTTCCGCCCCAAAAAAGAAAAGAATCCTGTACACGTACCGAGGCTGCTATGCAGTATGCATCGTGTTCCTTCTTTCTCCATTAGACGCTACATCAATCAACTGTACGAGTCTCTTATTCTCGCAGCTTGACATTATAAATTCTCTGATAAATATACATATTCCTTGTTTAACATTTCATTAATACCAACTCCTACGCACCATGGAATCAAATTGGTTGGAAGCTTTACAAAAGTTATAAAAGTATCCGACTTCGGAACTCTGCACGCTGTCTTCTCCGAAACCATTGCTTCGCTCTTTTTTTTTCTCTTTTTTTTCTATCGGCTTTTTCTATCGAGTCAAGTCGGGCAGTTGCTCGGTGTCTGATTGGCTTTTGGTAGTCTGGTTGCAGAATGTCTTTTACCGCGAGGGTGCAGAGTTTTGCCTGCTTATTCATTGGGTGTTTTTTTCGGGCTGTGTGTGTTTTCTAGAATCTAGGAGAAGAGGATCCATGCCTGCCTGTACAAGCATCGTGTCACATCTCTCTCCGATGTCGGAGTTTCAAGTCTGCTGAGAGAATCAGCGAATGCGGAAACACTAATGCTCTTAAAGCTATCACGGAGTGATTGTGGAAAATAAAAATGTTATCGCGCGTTAACATATCCTGTAAGTCCTAGTATTCGTATTGCTTTCGTTATAAAATAGACCACTTCCAAAAATGCATAGATCTTTGAACGTGTCCCCGACCACTCACTTAAAAGTTACACCATTAATTCATACCCCAATTACTGTCACCACAATTTTTAACTCCAACTAGTTTTAAAGGCCGATCGATAAAGGCACGAGAAAGCTCGTTAGTCATCTAGAAAGAATAGTTCCCTCCCGTTTGTTCGTCGACGTCGTTAAACTTTGATCCTCGAAAAATAACGATATGTGGGTGTGGAATTCGCGCAGACTACGCCCGCGTAAAATACTGCGAAGTTCGAAAGCTTTCGGCGCACGGGCTCGACACTTGGTCAATGTCTCGACCTTGTGAAACAGTGGTACGGATACGTTTGATCGTAAGAAAATAGAGACCTCTTCCAGCGCGACGGCCACGCGGTCGGTCGCGGTCTTCGTCGACCCTTTTACCTCACCGACCCTCCCGCCCGACCGCCCGCCCGCCTATACATACAACATACACATCAGGCACAATATAAAAGGCAGAGGCCTGCGCGAAGAAAACCGGCGAGTCCTAATCAGGCGCAAGCATTGCGCGTTATTGCACAACTCAAGAATCATATAATACTAACGTACACACGCTCTATCACCACGCATCGAGTTTCCTCACGAACGTTTAATCGTTCCACGGGCTCGCGCGTGCTCTTTTCCACTCGATATCTCGATCGACGAGTTCTACTTCCACTCGATCTACATCCATCTCGTCTCCGTCTCCTTCGCCAGGCAACGCGATCTCTTGCTCCTCCTTCCTCCCGGATCCAACAACCAAACACTCTATGATTGTGCGGGGGTGAGGTGGGCTCTGCAACTTCTTCTCTCTCTCTGTCTTGGCTCTTCCACTGCTCTCGTTCCTATCGACGAGTTACATATCCGTGCCGCATATCTACCAACCCTGTGTGTATCCAATCGCCACACGCGTACTGGCAAGGCTCGCTGGGAATTTATTATTAACCGATCTGAGCGCGCGCGCGCGCGCGCGTTTGTGTATGTGTGTGTGGGTGTTGGTGTGTAAGTGTGCGTGTGCGTGTGCGTGTGCGTGTGCTGTTTTCACGTACTTCCTATTTGCGGTCGATTCACATTCTAATATCAATCTCTCAGTACGGAAGTGTGATTACGAATGACGGAAGTATGATAGTACAAAGTGCCTGGAACACAGGGGATAAAGGGAGACGATCTAAGGGGGGAGGGTGGCGATCAGACGGTGAGACGGTCAAGCGTTACGTCCGCGTCTGATTGCCGAGCCAGTCCTCGAAGGGGCGGCGTGCCTCATCGCGAACCTCGAGGCGGCGTTCTTGACGATCCTGCGGGCCGCAGCGAGAGTGCGGGTACGGCCTGTTGTCGTGCTGGTACTGCTCTCCGTGTTGCTCGAGACGGGGGCGGTCTGCGCCCTTCGTGCCGGGCTTGCCGGAGCAGCAGCCCTCGTCAGCCCACCTCGCCCTCGCACCACCTGCTAAGGTGGGAGAAAGAAGCTAAACGGCATCACGCAATCTTTCGGCATGAAGCAATCGTGGACTGTCTTCATGTGGTTCTTCATCTTGTCCGGGCGCGAGAACTCCTTGCCGCAGACCGGGCAGGGAAAGACCTTCCGCTGGTGGCCCTCGTGGTAGAGGAAGGCGTGGCGCTGGAAGCTGTACTTGTTCTTGAAGGTCTTCTGTATGTCGACCTTGGCGCACTCGGTGCACTGGTAGACGCCCTCGGAGATGGAGGCGTAACGAAAGAGATTCAAACCGCGGACAGACATCTCGGTGAGCTGCTCGGCTGGATCCTGGGAGTGGGAGGTCGCGCGACGCCTCATGCGTCTCTTGGGCACCTGCCGCCCGGTCGGCGCCGACATGCTACCGGCCACGTGGTGGCTCGCCGACGACGAGTTGGTCGTCGGCGCGGGACTACTGCTGGTGCTGCTGGTGCCGCCGCCGGCGCTGTTCTGCGCGTTGTTTCGCCCGCAAGCGGGCGGCGCCGAGAGGCCTCGCGCGGTGGTGGTCGTGGTGGTCCCGGTGCTCGGCGATGTACTCGCTGTCGAGCTCGCCGTCGTTGTCAGAGGGGACGTGGTCGTTCTTGCGCTTGCCTCGGGCGTCGAGTTCCTTGAGCCGCTTCGTGACTTTTCCTTCCAATTCTCGCCGCCTCCTCCTCCACCTCCTCCTCCTCCTCCGCCATCGGACTTGCCGTTTCCCGACTCTGTGAAAAGATGTAAGTCAGTGATGGTTCGTACTCCGAGCACAGTTTACTATCTGCGTCATACAACATTAAGTAATCGAGAATCAAATCTAGTCTCTACTCGTCCTGCTCGACTAGTGCTAGTCTACGAGCAAGCGTCATATCTCTCACATGCAATAATGAATAATGATCACGACGATGATCGTCAGCCCTGCGGCTGACTTTTTACATACGACCAGCGTGCAAAAGTAACTTCAATCATAAATTCATGATACTTGGCACGTGAAACAAACATAATTTCATTCCATCAGGAATATAAATAAGAGGTCAACTTAAAGTAAAAATCTTACACTCTAGAATCAAATGGTGGGGGAAAGTGGGGGGTGGGGTGGGGATGAATGGTGGAGGGTCGGCTTGGAGTGTCAACAAAAATAAAGCACCACTTTGACTGAACAAAACAAAATGAAATCGTACTATTCTTTAATGAATTGCGCGATAAAATGTGCCTATTTATGCCTCACGTAAGTGTACTTTAATAATAGGATCATAGCACAGTAGCCTATCTACAAAAAGAAAAAGACACGTAACGTACGTCGCGAGAGATATTCCCAAGGACTCCATCGGATGGACTCTGAAATTACTTGGTCAATCTCCCACACATCAGCTTAAAAGAGTACAATCATAGCAACTAAGGGTGCTCTTACGCGATCCCAGTGATTAGCCCGTGACACGCAAGAGACTTGCACACGTATCGGGGGGAATCCCCCGATGGCGAGAAATTGCAAAGGATCGAGCCGGCTCTAAACAAGTCCTTGCGTAACACAGACTCCTCGCCGGGCATCGCGCACACGCAAAAGGATCGATCGGCTGTAAAGAGGATATACTGCGGTCGGGAACGACGATTTGCTTTCGATCAACACGTTTGTACTGGCCAACAATTGCAGCGCTATGCCTTTGTACTATGCTTTTTCGCTCTAATGGAATTCTCCGAGGGAGATGGATGCGGCAAAAGTCACCGTAAAACAAGAGAATCGACTTTGAAAGTGAGAAACCGGGGTAGAAAGTTCGAGTCTAGGATAGAATTTGTACGAATTGGGATGGCAGCGCTTACAAAGACTGTGATGTCAAGTGCGGGGACGAGCTAAGACTTACGAGGAAAAGAAGTGAGAAGAAGAGAAAAAAAAGGAAGATAGGTGCACGAACAAATCGTTCCTCCCAACAACAGGAAGCAGCGTTACGTGCAAACAATCAAAGAAGAGTCAAACAATTGTACACCAGCCTGTGCGGCCTCTCGCAATCGAGTCAAGAGTTAAATGCAACGAACAAACCATATACATATATGTATAATACATATATAGATATGTATATATATATAAATATATATAGATATATATATATATTTATCTTCATGTCATTCTCCATAGTTTTACTCTGTCTCATGGTCTCGACGGTAAAAATAATAAATCAACAATGCGCGTACGCAACATGCAAAACAAAAGTCGATAAAAAATAATAATCGCCGACTTCCAATCGGCACGGTCGAATCCTCGAGCAGCGGCGACAGTCGTGTGTGAAAAGAGACGTAGGAAAAGAGAATGAGAATTCTGAGGAGAGACTCTGAGTCCTCTGCTAATTGGATGCGAGAAAAATCGCGTGGAAGGTTTAGTCGCTCGAGGTCACCGTACCGATCGGATCTTAATATCTAAGGGATCGTCTCGTTGGCAACTGCAATCGGCGCAATCCTCGCCCCGATCGATCAATCTCGCTCGGGCACTGGAGGGCGACTCGATAGTTAATTTGCTAATGACAATTGGTGCAGAGTGGGAGCCTCGCTCGACTGGAGCGACCAAAGAGACGATCGCGATTCGCCAACGCTAAAACGAAACTAAATAAAAGTAATTTTTGGCTAAGAGTAACGGTGCTTCGTGGTGAGTGCGGGAGGCTCTCGTATAATCCGGGGGTGGTGTGTGTAAAAGGTACTGTATACCAAAGATACACTGGGCGGTGGATGTCCGTTTGCGTCGAGTGGTATGTATGTAAATATCTATGCATCTATAAATGTATATATATATATATATCTAATAATGGGCTGTGTGTGTGTTTAGTTCTACTATGGACACGCGTGTGGAACGCAATGCGTATTATGACTATCCCGACTTCCAGAAGGGTGCGGGTGAACGCGCGGCTGCCTGCTCTCTCACGTGGGCAGGCTCTCTCCGTTCGCGAGGCGCGTTCACATTCGCCGTGAGAGAATTTTTGGCTGTTAGCAGTAATTATGGCACTCACAAGTGGCCGCTCGCAATCGGAGCGCGGCCCTCTCAACTCTTTTCACTCTCTCGCTCTCTCTCTCTCTCACTCTCTCTCTCTCTCCTTCGCACGCGCGCGCGTCACCAGGATCTTGCTGGGAGCAAAGTCGCGAGTCTACGAGAGGGCGGCGGTGTGCTTTCACGTTCCACATACGTGCGGACAATTTCCAACGCAAGATACAAATAACGTACACGACAAGAGCAAAAAAAGAAGAAAGAAAAAGAAGAAGTAACGCAACGAAAGGATGTCAAAGATGTGAATGGTTCTACTGGGCGCGCGAGACGCGCCCGCTCTGATAGTGCTCATGGTAATTACCTTGCCTTCTCGACTCAATGCAAACAATTCTAGTCCACTCGTCCGATCTTCCCAACGAGTGGACTCTCTCCAGCAATGACAATTTTCCTAAGTAAGCATCGGCCCTATCGGGCTTCGTACGCACATCCTTCGCGCACTTCTCCCCTGGCTCGTTTTTGGTAGAGCGTCGCACAGTAGACGCGAGACCGCACTGCGAGACGCAGATCGAGCGTCCCGACGCGCGCCAGTGTCGCGATGGCAAATCGACTCCGGACACTGGTCGCCTTCGGCCGCGCTTTCGATGCGTCGACGATTGATCGGTTCTATGCAATGTGCAACACCGGCGGACTTTGCGGGACGCGTGGCTGCCTCCCTCCGGCGAGAGTGAAAACCGGCGCCGAAAGAGCTCTCTTCGGAAGAAGAGGCGCAGAGGCAGGCAGTCGGTGCACGAATCCCGCAAAGTCGGCTCTGACGGAGAGCATAGCTACAAATGGTCGAGGTGTGCACGCGCGGAACGGAAACGTGAAATCTACTAGTACGTGACAAGTCGGTGTAGCGAGACTTAAAAATCCTTCGTTTACAATCTATTGAACACCGTTCTTTTTATTATCGATAGTCATAATCAAACAATCAGTGCATATAAAATATACTAAGTCTACCCAGCGTCAGAAAAGACTCGTCATCTCTAAAAAGTTCCCTATAAAATTTCTCCACTTTTTTACGCACATTTTACGTCAAGGTCTCACTTATTTGGCACTAGATTGCGATCGTCGGGCGCGCAATGTTCCTTGCTTTCTTTTTTTTTGTTTACTCTTATTCTTCCTTTGCTTCTTCGAGTTCTCGCACGCTCTTGCGCTCGCTCGCTCGCTCGCATCGTTCGCTCGTCGTCAGAAGAACAGGGGACAATACGCGCGCACGCCTGCACGACCGCGCATTTCCACGATAACAATTTATTTTTTTTTCCTCATCGTCACATTATTTATGTCGCTTAAAAAGGCACCAAATCGGGGATTACTCCGCTACGTATTATTGGATCCCACTGAAGTTACGTTAATTCAACGTATATGATAAAAAAATTAAAGGTCAACCGCATCATATCGTATCTTTCTTTCTTTCTTTCGTCATCCGCCCCATTTTTTTTCACTCTTTACTCTCGTTTTCTGACGCATCACTTCAAAAACTGCAACGACGTTAATAGGTATTATCAACTAGCGCTAAAATATATTCGATATAACTTCTGTTCATATATATAATATATAATAATAATAATAATCATGATAATAATAATTAATAATAATTAATCATCGTAATAATCAGAATAATAATAATAATAATAAATCGCAATAATATAATATGTATATATATATATATATGTACCATCTTTTCGCGCGATTCTCGCGCACTTTGTATATGTGTTTCTCTCTGTATATGTGTCTGTGTACATACGTGTGTAATTTATTCGCGATAATAAACTATGATTCTTTTCTTCTTTAATATATATATGTTTATGTATATATATATATATTTATATATATATTAAAATCTATCCGATAGTACAGTCTGCTTTTTAAGCCTCGTAATTTACCTCTTTCTCTCTCGCCCACCCACCCCCCATCCCTATACTCATCCCTATCCCTCACTCTCTCTCTACCTCTCTCTATCTCTGTCTCCCTGTCTCTCTTTCTCTCTCTCTCTGCGTGTCCTGTTCTCATCTGGCGATGAGCTCTTGCAAAGGTGAACGACGCCGGCACACAAACGCGTGAAAAAAACTTAGAGTAATTGTTTATTGACTGGTGGTCCCTTTCACAAAGGGACGAATAAAGAGACGAGAATCATGCCGGCGAGTGGGCTGCACTATTGCAAGAGTCCACCCATAAATATAATATAATCTATTAAAATCTTCATTCCCCCCTGCCCCATGGCCCATGCCCCCTGCCCCCTGTGTATCTCTCTCGTATTCGTCAAGCCCCGTGTCTATCCAGCCTGCCCCTGGTGTGTCGTCCGTAGACGGATAAATTAATTGAAATCTGTTCAACACGAAAAACTCATCAGCGAGACCATCGCGATGTGATCCTGTCCGCGATCGGCGTGAGAGAATCGCCCGAGTTCGTTCGGGGAAGTTCCCTAGGGGGGTTTCTTTCTTTCTTTCTTTCTTTCTTTCTCGGATTCTCATCTGTCGTCGGATTGAGCTTGAGATGACGCGACAGAGCTGCCAGTTTAGTGGGATAGATCGCCCATTCTTGTCTTTAACGACGAGAGGGAATTAGTCTCGTTCGGGGGGGACGAGGGTTCGCGGAGAGCTATGGCACGTATCGCAATTGTCGGCCGATCTCCGTCTGAGCCTCTTAATAACACGACAACAATTTCCCTTGTTATTTTTTAACTTGCAATCTACGAACACGTTTTTTCTTTTGTACAATTTGAACACTAATTTTTTGTACGAGATCGCGGCACCGCCTAACACGCGCCTGCCGCCCCTCTTATCACCCTCCCACCTAACACTCCCACCCACCGCTTCGTTTTTCGACCCCTCTACGGGTCGATTGGCAACATGAATTTCGTCTTTACAACCTTAAGTCTAGAGTTTCAACAACATTTATCAAAGGCAACAATCGTGAGCGAATGTCGTTACGATTAGAGAAGAGTTTTCGTTTAGTTTAGCATTGCAGCGAGCGCGCCGAGAAGATGCGTCGGTCCATTTTGTTCCTAAAGATTTCAACAATTTCTTTACTAGGTATCGTTTTTACCCTGATCACGAGCCTTAAGATACCAGGTAAGTAATCCAAACTATATATGTATAAATAACGGAGAATCCGCCGGGGTTGCGTACGTGCCGTACTCGCGCGCGCCAGAGTCTGCGAGTCATCTGCCTCGCAACTTCTTCGTCTTTTCAATGGGAAAGGAAGGGTGGCCCGAGGGTGAAATCGGACGCGAAAGGCCAAACGAAAAGGGCTTGGACCAAGCCAATCTAAACCACTTCCTCTGAACACACTGGCGATTTCTCACGCGAATAGTCGACTAGGGTGAACTAACTCTCATTCTCTACGGACGAATAAAATTCCATCTCTCTCTCCCCCTCTCGCCCCAGCAACTCTCCCGCAGAATGCCTCCCTCCCTCCCCAACAGATATGTCTCCTGGTTTGTCAAGTGATCGGAACGGAAGAGAATTGATATTCAAAGAAGAATTGAATAGATGATAAAATTGGGGTGTCGAATGCAAGAAGAAGGTAATAATTTTGGTTTAGGCAAAATCGGAGAGTTCTATTAAACCGCACTCGTGTCCCTACTGACGCGCGCCCATCCCTTATTTCGACTCAGTTCTTGTCTGTCACCTAAAGTTGAGTTAGTCTTAGCCTCTCAGTGATTATCAAATGTGAGTGTATTATTTTAATTATTATTCTGCCTCCCCTTTACTTTAAATCGATATAAGCTGTCTAGCCGCTGCCTCTTTGCACTTGGTTTTAATAATATATCAACTATCAGTTTAAATCCCCCTCCGGCGGCCTCGCCCCGCCCCTCCCTCCCTCCCATTTCTGCCTTCCTCATGCTTTATCGTAATTTTTGTTTAATCCACTTTGGACGGGCTAGCTTCAACCCATCGCGAACACAACGATTTATCATCAAGATCGGCCCCGTAACCACCGAGCCGCTTCGCCTCCTCACTTGGTTAGCCCCCCAGCCCCAGCCCCAGCCCCAGCCCCAGACTCAGCCGCCCTTAAAAGCCTTCTTTTCTCGTCGAAAATAATCTACCAGTATCAGTAGATACTCTTTGGTCCATGAAAGTTTCAAATTTCGAAGATAATTGACCTGAGAGCAAATCGATCTGCGAGTCAGCGGCACGGTCCACACCCCACGATCATCAAACACCCACCCAACCACCCACCCACTCTCTCACTGTTCTATAATTCACTCTTCATATGTCGTTTTACCTAGTTTACTATCTTTGCTGCCTGCCTAGCTAATAATATATCCCTCTATCTTCCTAAAAGTACGCAAGTAATTACGACCGGAGACCACGATTCCTCGACGCTCCGCCTATTTGCTTAGAGCTAGAATTTTTTATCTTTGCAACGCTAGATACCTCTTGAATAACGAACGAACAACACTGGTCAATCGTGGGCGATCGGCGATCGGCGATCGGCTGATATGCTGCCTATCCCTATCCCTGCCCCGTAACTCCTCTCGCCAAAGCCCACTAGAGCATTAAAATAACAACGAAGGTCTCCGACACGACATAATCATTAATTAATAGTAGCAGTAATAATAATAGTTATAATTATTATTATATAGCCTCTAGTCGTCTAACTGCTATGCCCAACTAGTGAAAAAATTTGTATATAAATCGTCTTCGCTTCCTCTCCGGCTCATGCGAATCGTTCATCTCAGCCCCGCGCGACTCAACTATGAACGAAGGTTTCGACTAGAGAGGATTCGACAGTGTAAGGTGCAAAATATAGTAAGCTACGATCGTATTTTAGTGCTGTCTCTTGCGACTAAGCCTATATGCCACCACTGTGCCCGGCGCTCCGCGTTCAACACTCTACATACTCTCTCTACTCTCTCTCCCTCTCTCTCTCATTACTGTGTCGCGAGCACGTCTCTCGGCCATCGGCCATCCACTAAATAGCCGCGCGCGCGCGCCCCAACGATATACACCGAGAGTATATATCCCTGGAAAAATGTCTCGACTACTCGATATACCTCCGATTCAAGACGCCACTGTCGGTAAGACAAGGATAAAGTTTATAATCATTTCTACGACCCTGGATACAGACATCCCTGTCTTACTCCCTGCGGCCCTCACCGACCACGACCACCATCACGACCACGACGATAACACACGATTCAATCAACCGATATATAGTACGAGTACAGGTCGTAACACTAATAGAAAAATCTGACCCGACTCGAGAGAAGATCGTCCCTGGAGGATTCCGTAGGTAGAACTCGCCGCGGTATGTACACGCGAAAACAAAACTATAATAACAGATTTGCAGGATAAACTCTGAATGTACAAAAATTGATAAAGACAACAAAAGAGAAGAAAGGTACGCGATTGGTCTATCTCTCTCTCTCTCTCTCTATCTCGCTCTATCTCTCTATCTCTCTCCCTCAGTGGCAATGGTAAAAATGCTCGGCTCCGAGGAGTCTGGAGCACAGAGTGGCACGGCGTTAAGTTACTACTAAAGTGCCTTCAGTCTATCCAATGTCAGTACTATCTTGTATTTGGTGTCGTTAAAACCGTCCCTCTGCAGTCTTTCAAGAATTGCATGTCCCCCTTTGCTCCGCTAATGTTATACCATCCTAACTTACTTGCTTCCCTAAGCGAACGCGCCTTCGTCGCCATCCTGGCTGCCAGGCTTACGCTACTCTTATCCACGAATCAGACTCGACAGCTCGACGCAACAGCTCAACGCGGCTCAACAAACATGGCGAACGGTCGTCGTACATATTATATTGCATTTACTCAGTCTACGTGGTTCCCTTACTTTATATCATGTATGCATGTAATTGCTTTTGCTTCTTAGCGCGCGAAAACGTCCGCGCTTCTATCACGCGCAACATCTAACACGCTCTCTCTCTCTCTCTCTCGCTCTCGTTCTCGCTCTCTCTCTCTCTACATGCAACACACACCTTTGATTCTCTCCGCAATCATTATAGTCTCGCGACGATAGTAAATATATGTAATAATCTGTGTTGATTTGGATTTACACGCCTCATATCTCCGCGATTCTTTATTTTATAACCGATCGGCCGCCGCCGTGAAACTACGTTAGACGGCGGTGCGGCTCGACCGGTTGGCTCATATATAAACTCTTTGTATGCATATATTCTTTTGTATACGATCGCGGCCCCTCCCGGGAGAGGAGGCACGCGGTAAAGCTCGTTCGTTTATAACTTAATGCCCGTTGCGTGTCTATGCGCGCAAGTCGTCCTCGCGAGGGAGCCAACTTTCGCCACCGAGGATACCGCGACACCACCCACCCCATTCCCGTATCCATCCGTACATCTATCGATGCGTCTATCGATACGTCTGTCGATACGGATCAGGCGGCCTGCTTCTCCGTACCCCGGCCGTCGAAAGTACCGAACCCCCTCGTATCGCCCACCCCCCCGGCGCCATTCGCGAGAAAACGATTGGCTGCTTCGACGCTGCGTCAAGTTATGCGGAGAGGCGCACGTACACCTTTTATCTCCGTCCGTATTCAACACGCACACACACACACACTCCTACTTGGTTACTTTGCGTATCAGCAATGTTATATTCCTTGTTCCCCAGGAGCGAATGAGCATCTGCGCGCTTCTCCGCCTTAAGTCACGTAGCGCCGATCCAGCGGAACGGAGAAACCACGGTTTGAGCTGCAGCGGGCACGCAGCCTCGCGCGATCAACTTCCCCTACCTTTACGGAAATAACGCGTCCACGATTCGCGATTTTCCCCCCTCCCTCTCTCTCCCTTTCGGCATTCTTTCTCTCACAAACACTGCGCCAATACGCATAAGATGAACATATAACTAGTTGCGTACCAACAGTGTTTGTGTGCTTCGAATATACGGACTCGCGCTTACTCAGCTTCTTACCTACCAACCACCCCATGACCCATATCCTTCCATGTTCTCTCTTGATTCCTCTCTTAGCAGCCCCTTCCAGAAACCACCCTCATTCTACCTACCTACCATCTACAAAACTACCTAGCTACAGCTTTCCTCCAGCCGTTCCACGCTCTCATTCGCTCTCACTCGTTCATCTTTAACTGGATGTTTGCCGCTCGTCGGATTGTCACTATCTGACCTTGCTGGCGCAGCCGAGGGTTTATTCGGAAGGCCACTAACGTGTATGTTCGCATCTCCTTTGAGCTTTTCACAACAAGTGTCCGCCTCTTCCGTGGTACATTTGGTTGGCCCGAGCGTTCCCCTTGCGGGTGGTGGGAGGAGGAAAGGGTTTCGAAACAGTGGCAATCACTGTGACAATGATGGCGAGAGATCAGACTGGTTGAGAGGGTGGTTATGAGATTAAAGGGTGGGAGTGGGGTACGCTCGGGGTAGGCGCGGCCAGGAAGGATTGAGACCGAGAGGATGCACTAGCAGCAGCGGCGGTCTACCGGTGTTGGCCCATACTACTGCTGCCACTGCTGCTAAGACTCATGTGCGGCTTAAGGCTATGTATGATTTTGACATGGGCGACCATGTTATCCTTCCGCGTGAATTCCTTGAAGCAGACCGGGCAGGGGTAGTACTTGACGTTAGGCTTGTGCGAGGTGACGTAGTGCCGGCAGAAATTGCTGATGTGTGTATAGGTACGATGGCATACGGTACACCGGTATATGTCGCCCTCCTTCACGCAGAAGTCCCGCACCGAGCCCTCCGTTCTCTCGTTCTCCACCTTAAACGATCCCTCGAAGTCGCTCTGACTGATCTCCGACTCACCGGTGACCAGACTGAATATGGCACTGCTCAAGTTATCTTTCGACACCTTCTGCTCCGACTCGGAGTCGGAGTGCTGCTGTGGCTCCTCGGCGAACGCCGCAGCAGCCGCCGCCCCTTTCCCCTGCAGTGAGGACGCACTGTATTCCTTGCGAAAGCAACGCTCGAAGTTGATGCGAATGTGCGTCGGTGACTGCGAGCCACCGCCACTCGACGTCTCCTCCGAGTCTGAAACGAAGAAAGCTCTCTCCTTTAAGCAATTCTCAACGCCAGCCTTCCTCGCCTTACTAACACTTAGTCTTATATATATATATATATATATACCTATATATAGATATATATATATATATGTTTACTAGATATATGCATCTGCAGCTACTCTCTAAGAGTCATCTACTTCATCAACACATCTCTATCCTTGCATATATATATATATATATGTATATATATTTAATATCCACGCATATAGATATACAGTGTGTGTATAGATATATGCAGGTATCAATATATAAGTGTATAATAATTGTATATATATTGGCATAAACGTATCTCTAGATTTGTGGGGGGAAGCAAGAGGAAGGGTAGAGCCAGCAAAAAAGAGTCACCGTATTTTTCTCAACCGACCGTCCGCCGTCCAACTCTGTCTCCGCGTAAAATCTTTTATCAACGCGCTTTCTCTCGCGGATCCATCATCCCCGTGTCTCATCTCTATCTCTCTTTCTCTCGTGTTCCCTCTCTCTCGTGTTCTCTCGTCGTCGTCATTCCCCTGTTATGTATTCGTTCGCTCGCATACATCCTCTCGCGCTAACTAGTACTCGCTGGCCACTGGTCGCGCGGCATCGTCTCGATCCCGTACAGCTGCAACGTGGACCGTTACGATCCCTCTTGCCAGGCCTCGAGAATACGGCTTCTATCAGCCACGCAACACTGCCGCCCGGAGCCTCTCTTCCTTCCTTTCTTTCTTCCTTTCATTCTCTCTCGCTCTCTCTCGCTCTCTCACACCATCTCCCCACCCCTTCCCTTGCGTTCTTACTCCCGTTCTTTCGCCCCGGCGATGCAATTCGCCTCTTCCCATGCACTCTGCCTCTACCTCGCACGCTCTCTTTCACGCCGATCTCCCAGTTTCAACTCGATCGCTCCACCGTAGCGCACCCTCGCCCACTCGCACACCCGCGCAAACAACCAACTTCACTCGCTCGCTCTCTCGCTCTCTCTCTCTCTCTCTCGTTCTCTCGACTCACTCGACTCACTCGCTCGTCGGGCATAAACCGTCACTTGCTCGCACGGAAGCATACCGAGGCATACACGCGCAATGAGAAAGACACACACACGCACACGCACACACAGAGACACACGGACAGGCAAACAGACACAAGAGACATACGGCTAGGCAGGCGGCACAGCCAGGCATACGCACAAACTCATGCAAGCGAACTGAACATACGAACGCATATTACGGAATACGTACGTCCAGAGGAATGTTAATGGTAACGATACACGTACACACTCGGCAACACAACCCCCTTTCGTCCGTGCGTCCCGTCAGTCTAAGAGTGTTACATCCACATCTGTTCTTTTCTTTTTTTTTTTACGGGAAGACGATCCATCGAGATCGAGGACGCTCGAGAAAACTTAACATATTCTCCTCTTCGCAGCTTTTAGTTTTTTTACACATTTGTAATATATATATATCTATAGTTTGTTTTGTTTTTTTTGGTTTGTTAATGAATGGTATTTTTTTTGGTACTTTAATGACAATCCGCTTTGGCTTCTGGTATCAGATGCTTTTTATTCGGCTTTCTCGTACACTCTGGCATTTTCGAAACGGTCTCGTTTTGAGCGGCTGGCCTCCCCTAGTTCCCTCGCTTCCCCGCGCAAAGGTAATCTCTCAGAGATTCAAATGGTGACTCAGTAATCTCAACTCACCTGCGCAAAGAGAACAAAGCAACAACACGTTTCACGGTCACTACCGAACGATCATCTGCGACATGTCTTCGAAGCACTTTCGCTCGCGTGCGCGCGGTGCGCTTGCGTGTACATCGAATTTTTCTCTTACTTCTTTTCTCTCTCTCTCTCTCTCTCTCTCTCTCTCTCTTTCTTTTGGTATGCGTTCTTTCTCAAGATTTGCCTTCGTTCTATCATAGGTATGTACATGTACATGGAGAAACGTACGTCACACTCGTCAAAGTCTATCTCTCGCTCTCTTCTCTGACACATCCCGCGCTCACTCGCTCCATTCCTCTCTATCTCGATCTCGCACACTCACGCTCTTTTGCTCTCACTCGCTCGCTCTCTTTCGCTCTCTTTCACTCCCCCTCTCTCTCCCGTGTGCTTCTCTACGTCTCTCTTTCTCAGTCAATCTCTCTTCTCTTCCACGTGATCGTGCTTCTCCTCTCTCTCTCCGTAGTTAGTGTCAGCGTTCTCTCTCTCTCTGTTTGGTTTGGTTCGGTTCGGTTGGTCCAGTGGTCCTCTCTGTCCTCCGTCTCGGCTGGGCAAGGAAGGAGCGCACGGGCGCAAGAGAAGACGGAAGCGATAGCCTGCCGACGCTCGCCCTCCGTTACTCCGTTACTAAGCACACTTCCGATTCCTCATTTTTCTACATCCCTTCTCTCTCTCTCGCGGACCGCGATACTAGAGATACTAGAACATGTCCCTCTCTCCCTCTCTCCCTCTCTCAATCTCTCTGTCTCCCTCAGCCGGCACTGGGTGCCGTTCTCGTCCCTTTCCACTTGTTGACCGGCAAAGGGCCCGCGGCCTCCGCGGCCTCCGCGGCCTCCGCGGCCGCGCGACACGCGAACAACAACACAACGCACGCAAAGAAGTTAACCAGCGTTCAAATGAAAATCAAGAAAAAAAGTAAGCACCGCTAAAAGCTGGCTCCACCCCCTCCTTTTACCAAGTGGCCAATGGCAGCGAAGCGTATCTCATTCGTGCGGGGACGATGGTTTGTGTGTGTGTATAATAATAAATGTAATACCATGAGGGGAAGGGTCGAAGAGAGTAAGTACAGAGAGAAAGAGAGCGAGAGCGAGCGAGCGAGAGCGAGAGAGAGAGAGAAAAAGGGTGATAATGGAAGAGAAGAGAAGAGAAGAGTGGTGGTTGTATGCGTATAGGGGGGGATGGGGGGTTGGGGGAGTATAGTGTTTGAGCGAGAAGGAACGAGGCGCGCTGCGCATTGGCCGAGCATTAAATTACGTGGGTTTGTCTATATATCTATATAGCAAAAATATATAAATATAAAGACAGGTGTCTCTGCAACGAGAGCCGGTGGGTGGTGGGTTAGATTTTTGGAGGCTACAGCATTCAAAGGGAAGAAAGTCTTGTGTGTCTGGTGGCACGTTTGGTTCGGCTCGAACGTCTCGTCGCTCGTTCCGAACGAACACAACACAAACGCCTGCCTGCTCTGCCCGCTATGGGCTCTCTCGCTCTCTCCCTCTCTCAACGAGACGACAGCTTCCTCTCTCTCCCGTTCTCTCTCTCGCACACACTCTTCCTTTCTCTCCCTCTCTTTCTCTCCCCCCCCCCCGGCCCCTATACATGTATATATGTATATATGCGCTAGACATATATATGTATATATCCATGTAAATACAACAACATATATGGACGTTGGAACGTTCTTTCCGCCTTATTTTCGTTCCGAGCTGTCACAGGTCAAGAGGATCGCGCGCGCGCGCCACTGCGACTGCAACTCCGATCCTCTCTCCCTCTCGTTCTCTCGTTCTCTCAGTCTCTCGTTCTCTCGTTCTCTCTCGTTCTCTCTCGTTTTCTAAAGCCCCGTGAAACACACAGTGCGTAGGATATCGTGTTTCAATAGTTCGCTACGGCTTCGACAACGGTTTTTACAGCCCGACTTTAGAGACCCGTGACATGAAGAGTCCTGGGAGCAGCACCACCACCTAGCCAACCCCTGCTAGCTCCCTCGCCCCCCTCTCTTTCTCTCTCTCTCTCCCGTTCTCTCGTTCTCTCTCGTTCTCTCTTTCTCTCTCTCTCGTTTGCTCTGTCTCGTCTCTCGATCTGTTTGACTTTCGATCGTGCAAGAATGCTAACTCAGGCGACGTTTCCTCGAGCTAGCATCTCAACGAGTCAGCAGCCTCGTCACCGAATTCATTGAGTACGAGTACACGAAAAATTTGAGTACAATCGACAGACTACCGTTTGTGCTTTTGTTTTGTTTTTGTTTTTTGGTTTGTTTAGGAAGACAGCCCCTCTCTCTCCTCTCTCTTTCTCGCTCTCTCTCTCTCTCTCCCTTCGGAATACTAGAATTGCAGCGCAAGACACAGTGCGCCGCGCGCCGCGTGGCGCGGCAAGCGCGGCAGCATGCGCGGAAGGCTATACTGAAAGTTTAGCTGAAGTGAAAGACAGTTGAGCACTTCTGAAAATGTGAAATCCATTAGCTTATTGTAAAGCGATTGGTTTAGTATGCGCGACGGCGCGCAGTTTCGTTAGCCGTATTACATGTGATGCTAGAGATTGCCTAGATTGCCTGCTAGACTAATTGGCGGAGAACAGTGATATGTATACTATAGAAGATATATATATAGAAGATATAATTGGATAATGTGAGAGTACAAGTTTCGGAGTACAAGAGTCTGAGAGTCTAGGTATTCGAGCGGACCGCAAATGCCCAGCTGCGGTACGTTATACGTTAAGATCGTCGTCGATCGACCTCGACGAATCGTAGGTAGGAAAATATGTTGCCGGCACACACAAATGAGTCCAATCTACTATCTATGTCTCTATATCCGTTGGCTTTTTCTTCTACTCTCCGGGATCCTTCGGTGCAATTGCAAAGGAGATGAAAGCGGTAACGAGAAGAAAAAACCGTTGCACTCATTGGCCTCTCGGTATCTCGTTCTTGCCGTTTCGCAAGTTTGCGCTCAGTGATATGCTGAATGCAGGGTGTTACAGTGAGATTCATCTACTATCTCAGCTGCGCCGGCTTGCGCCGGACCGATTTAGGGGATTGTCAAATCATGCAAGGAGAATCTTACGTGTTTTACTCGTACGTCTCTAATCATTTGTATAATTACTAATTACTTTGGTTCGATCGGCCCTCGGCTAGCAATAGATTGCTTCTCGGGCCAAATGCAAATTCTATGTAGGCCGTTTTCCAAAACAAAATAAACGAGTCAATTTCAACATCTACTTTCAAAAATATCGATATACATATGTATATGTAGTCAGAAGAATATAGTCCGAGTCTGACAAGTTCTTTCGCTCGAAATGCAATGAGTGAAATCAGTGACTACAAAGGTCGTTATCTGATTCGCGAAAATCTCTGGAAAATATCGTTAGCAACGCCAATGGTACAGTGTTACTGGATATGAGATAAAAATGGTCATTATTAATGCGCGAGTATTGTTAACCGGCTAAGCTGGAAAAGTCTTTGCTTACCTTGCTTGAAACTCTCGCTCCCTTGTCTACTGTGCGGCCGTGCAAATGTCTCGTCTGAGGCTGAGGAATGAGAGAAGAAGTAGCGGAATTAGTAATTAGGTGGAAGATTGAGATGAGTATGGATGAGTAGATTAAAGGTAGAGACTGACCTTGCGCAGAGGTGCTAGGCGTTGGTTCTGGTTCCCGTTTGACTCGCGGTGTGAGGGACTCGGGGGTGTCGGTACCGTTTTCCGTGGGTTCGTCCTTCCTCGCGGAGGAGAGGGACGAGGCGGCATTGGCCGAGGAATTGCCGAGATTATTGCTGCTGACGTTGTTTCCATTGGTGGAGGAGTTGCCGGCGGCGCTCCCGCTCCTGGCAGTGTTGCCGGCGGGCTCGCTTTGAAAGTCGATGCCCATCTTCATCTCCATCATCTCCGGGGAGCCTTGCACTAGATCGGCGCCCGAGCACGACTGGAGATCTTGAGCGGAGCTGTCGCCGATGGGTGTGTCCGAGGAGCCACTCAATTTCCTCGGCCTGCCTCGCTTCCTCTTTGGCGCGGTCAAGGCCGAGCCGAGGAGAGGGTGGCTGGACATGTGGTGAAACCTCTTCTGAGAGACATGGTGGTGGGAGCCGATTTGGTTTATTCTATGTAGATTCGGTGGTGGGGGAGGTACTGTGTTTTGATTGCCGAGAAGGGAGGAGGTGATGCTCGGCAGGTCGCACCTGTCCTCGTTCACCTCGGTGAGACCCTTTATCCTGAGGGACTCGGCGACCCTCAGGAAGGCGGTGAGCCTGTCCTGGTCGACGCTCACCTCACCGCGGTACATGAAGTCCAGAAGGCTCCGCATGTCCACGTATGGAACGTCCTTAAGAATGACTATGGGGTGCTTGTCGGGGTGGCCGACGAAAAGGGCCTGCAATACAAGAGAAAACCAGTTGATTCCGCGCACCTCCTACCCCATTCATATATATAACGATCCCATTATGAATTATTAATACGCCCCGTGAATTAATCGGCCATCATGAATAATTGATAATCTCTTAGAAAACGCGTCGCGTCGCGTCGCATCGCATCGCGTCGAGTTAGAGGCCTCGACCGACCGACAGTGTACATGTATTTTCCCTTGGCCCTTGCGGGCCATTGTTGGCGGGGCGCCTGAAAGGCTGGCTTTCTCACCTGAAAGTAGGGGCTACACGCCGACAGCACCATCTTATGTGCCCTGAGTAGCTGACCCTCGACGGCCAGCGTGACGTCGACGAACGACTCGTCATGGAGTAGTTGGTCGAAAACGGAGAGTAAATTGCTTTGATGGTTGTTCCAGCGCAGACAGAACCTCTGCGACGCCATCGCTTCGCTTCTCAGATCCGCCAGGTTACCGTTAATGTCCGCTAACATCAGATCTAGTGTTGATCTTTTTATTGGTATCGCTGCTGCCGCCGCCGCCGACGCCGCCGCCTCGTCGTCGCTTCTTCTCGCCTTCCTCGACGAAGCCGCCGCCGCCGCTTGCTCTTGCTCGTGCTCCTGCTCTTACTCGCGTTCGTCCTCTCTCCTTCATCGGCCGCACCTTATCATGTCCTTCTTTCTCTTGATCTGTTGGCAAAACAAAAAACACAAAATTACAACCAAATCCTCCTGCGCTCTCCACAGAGCACTAGCAGGCAAATTGGCATCGAGCGGCGAGCAATTATCAGCTTCCCAGAAAATAGAAACGGTAGCCGGCGAGGCAGAGCGTTGGGAAAATTGCTCCGAGATCGAGTCCTCCAAACGCTCTCACACACACACACACAGAGGGACAGAGAGAGAGAGAGAGAGAGAGAGACGGAGACGGGCGGACGATAACGCGGCTGCATGCATAATCGTGCGAGTAAGTTCCTCGGACGAAGAGGCAGAGAGAGAGACGTAGGTGTAGGCGACCCTGGGGGAGGTAGGCCGAGAGAGCGACTAGGCGAGTCACTCCTTTCGTGCCTTTTATGAGAAATCTCCCCGTTCGAGTATCACGGTCACGCGCGCACCGAGCCAACCGTCAACAGCCAACAGACACCTTGTCATTCCTGCCAAACTCACGAGGATCATTCTACCAGTTCCAGGGGTTGCAATTGCAAATTCTTTTGCCCGGAAGAGATTGCGGATTATTGCGCAGAAAGCCGCCAATATAGCAGAGAGCGAGAGAGAGGGAGAGAGAGGGAGAGAGAGAAGTCTGTGGTCCGGGGAGAGATAAGAAGGAAAGAAGTAGGAGAGGGGGGGGGGAGGTGTCCTGGTGGCGAATCCCCGCGGCGGAGAGGTCGTCGGGTCGACAGCGGGAGAATCAATAGCATTTTCTACGCAATCCGATCGATAGGGGAGTAGTCCGGTGGTTTCGCGCGCAAATCTCGGCATATACGAGGACACATGCGCGCGAGAAGAGCGGTGGATCGGTGTGGGTATATGTGGGTATGTGTGGTGAAGCGTATGCGCGCCGGCGAGTATATTCGACATAAATGTGGGATGCCAGTGCGACCTTGCACGACCTTGTTAGTACACTGGGAGTGAACGGTTTTCACGGTGAACGGCACGACACCATGGCACAGTGCACCTTCGGCCACTAACGATCGCGCGATCGCCGACTTGAGAAATGCTCGATCGCCGCTTTCGATAGTTCCTTCCTCATTCCTACGTCAGCCGGGCAACCTCGAGCATTTCCGATAAACCGATTACGTAACCAAATCGCACCAACCCGCCGCGGCGATCCCTTGCTGAATCGGTTATATCGGTTATATCGGTTATATCGGACAACCGAGCGAGTGCGAGTGAGAGAGAGAGAGTGGGCCGCGGATTCCGATTTAGCTTAGCTCACTTACATAGTATGTGCAAGCAGATAGAGTGGAGCCGGGCCGATCGATCGGTACTCTCCAGGTTTCCGCGAGTTGGAGTGCGGCGCGGTTGCCGGGCAAAAAATTGTTTTCACGTAATCGTGGGAGGACGCGCGCGCGCGCGCGCGCGAAACCAGAGACACAAGGAGAAACGGGAAACGCAGAATTGGAAGGATGCCGTAATTGCATCCGTGGAGAGCGGACACCACCACTTCGCCATTCATCTGCACGCTCCCTCCACCCCTCTAACCCCCTCTCTCCCTCTCGCGCTCTCTCGCTCTCTCGCTCTTCTGCTGGGTATTGAAGCATGGAAAATGTGAAGGCTCGTGTAACGCAGCCTGGTATTACTTTGGCCGAGGGGACTTTTGAGCACGAGTCCTGCCGCCTTTTTCTCGCAAAATCAACAAGCCGCTCGCTGCCGGCACTGCTGCCGTCCGTCCATAGAATGCGAGCGCGGCGAGAAGAAGGCAGGGAGGCAGGGAGGCAGGCAGCAGTGTACACAATTGCGTTCTTCGAAAGGTGCGCGTATAACTGGTACCCGCGGCCACTCAGTTATGTTTGTTTAGTCGCACCAACATTTCCGAGTGTCGGCCCCCGACCAGTTTTCGGAGCCCGGCCACACACACAGACCCACACGGACATGCACGGACATACAGAGGCGCGCGGATTGGTGTTGGGTGAGAAATGATATGCCACGGCTCGTGTCCTAGTGTTCCGGCCGATTAACTTGGACGGATTGATCTGGGCGGCTCGAGGGCGAAGGAGAGCGCGTTCGCAGACGATTAATTAACGGCGCGGCTTGGTGCGGCTTGGTGCGGCTTGGCGCGCCACGCTCCAATAACGGGAAATGGAGAAATTCGTGGAGGAGCAGGAAGAGGATTGAACGGGAGCAGCATCGCGCTGCTGCCGAGCGACGAGCGACGAGCTAGTTTCGATTGCACATTGGCATCGGGGATAATATAGTGAGGATCGGAGGCCTGGATATCGGGGGATCGCGCAACTGTTGGCCGATAATCTCCCTGAGTACATAATCCCTTGACGCAAAGGGGCTCGAGGGCTTGGCCTGCTCCTCTCGCCGATTCCGAGCGGCCTGGAATAGAGAGCGCGCCAGTGCCAGTGCCAGTGGCAGCGCCAGCGGCCGAGTAGAGTAGAGTCTAGTAGAGTAGAGTCACTCGGCTCCGGCCATGTACCGCTCGAGCGCAGCACGAACTTCGCTCCGTTATATCCCCCCAGCCACCACCCCGCCACCCCACCAACGCCTTCCGCCGCGTTTTTCTTCATCCGACGTCGTCATCGCGGCCCCGACATGCCGCTTTACCTTTATCTTACTTAGCCGAGAGCCGAGAGCCGAGAGCCGAGAGCCGAGAGCCGAGGGCCCTATGTATTCCCTGTGCGTGTACGTCCGCCATGTGCCGTGCACATTGAAACCACGCTATCGCCGCCGCTCTCTGCACTCGCCACCCAGTGCAGCTCCGTCCACACCGCACTTACGCGCTTTCGCCCGCCCACCCCAACCGAACGGACCCTTTTCCTTTTCCACTCGTCTTTTTTTCTCCCACCGACCCTCTCCCACCGGTCTTCCCCAAAGACGCAGGAACGGGTCGACCTGGAGCCTCTCTCTCCTGGTGGCTGCGCTCGTTAACGATTTGTGTTGTAAACAGCCAAGGCGAGAGGGAGAGAGAGAGAGGCTGGGGGAGAAATAAGAAGAGGATGTACAAAGTGGAAGAAGTCCGGGCGAACCTCGATGACATATCGCGCGGCGTACAGTGCGCAACCAATGATTCACGCATAGAGGACACAGGCTTACGTGGGCGCACACGCACGGGCCGCGCGCGCATACCACCACCAGTCGGCCCCGGAGGCCTGTTGCGCGCTCCACGCACGTGCGTGCGAGTTTTACGCAGAGGAACCCTTCATGTGTGTGTGCGTGGCCAACTCGAATCTCGCGGCACACGGAGGCAGCGGCGCGCAGTGTGTTGCATTCTCGTGGCGACATTCGTCGTTCGCTCCTTCTCTCGCTCTCTCTCTCTGGCAGCCGCTCTCTCTCTCTGGCAGCCGCTCTCCCTCCCCCGCTGCTCGGACGCGACGTGGCGCTCTCGCGTGTATGCGAGCACGACTCGCGCGCTGCTCCTCTCATGGCCACGCATTGCGTAATCAGCACCAGCGGCGGCAGAGTCACGCCGAGAGGTACAAAACGAACGACAAAGCGCGGCAAATACCGCTGCGTTTCGAGAGCCTGAAATCCTCGCTCTCTCGTCCTCCTCTCGCCCTCCTCTCGCCCTCCTCTCTCCCTCTAGTGGACGCACCCTCTCGCTCCGAGCACCGCGCACCAAGCCGCTCCCTCCTTCTCGCTCTCTACCCTTTGTGTCTCTTTCTCCACTCTGTCTCCTCGCTTCCCTTCCCGCCCCTTCCCTCCCGCCCGCCCTCCCGCACAGCCTGTGATACTCCGCATGAGTTCTGCCTGCCTGGCTGCCTGGTTGCCTCCTCCTGCCTTTTACCGGCTCGTCGCTTCCGCGTAGAGAGGATACGGCTACGTACACAGAGAGCCACGACGCGACGCTATCCTCCTATCCACCACTCTGTGTATATGAGCACAAGAGCGAGGGAGGGGGAGGAGAATAGTCTTCCTCCAGAGCCACAACACACCCGAGCTCCATTAATAGTGCGAAGTTAAGAGTCGCCGAGGAGACTTTTTATCCTAGGATAATTCTCACTGCGCGCCACCCGCCAGATACTTATCGATACAGGGAGCGAGAGAGAGAGAGCGGGAGAGGGAGAGGGAGAGGGAGAGAGAAGAAACATTCCGCTGAGTCAGCGCTCAAGGATCTACGTGTTCAGCGCCGTGGTCGAAATCGTTTCTGCAGGAATTCTCCGGGCTAGTGCGCCCCCGGCGGCGGCGGCGGAAAGCAGAGGGGGACCGAGAGGGCGAGAGAGGGCGAGAGAGGGAGAGAGGGAGACGGGGTGTGTTGTGTCGCCCGTACTTTTCCTCGCCCGATTTGGCCTTCCCTCTAACGGCGCTGCGGATAATCAGGGAGGATCTCTCGCGCGGATTGCGAAAGAACCACTCTTTCGGCCTCCTCCCCTCGCGTGGGATAGCTCCTCGTCGTCTCGAGCGATTCACGCCCACGATCGCTGCGCCCGTACCAAATGCTCGGTGGAGATCTCGCGACGGGAAAAGCGAGGCTAGCGAGGCTAGCGAGGACCAACTGAGAGGGGCACAAGTACGCACATCCGGCGGCACGGCGCTGGCATTAGTCCTCCTAGGGACCTAGAATATAGGGGGTTGGTCGCTCGCTCGATCGATCGACCGAATTTCAGCGGCGCGATCGAGGTCGAAGCCGGCGGCCGAGCGAAACCGAGATAAACGGATGGAACTCGAGCAGGCGAGCGCGCGCTCTAATACTGGAGGCGTTGTTCGCGCTCGATATCCCACTAGCCGATTCAGAACCCTCCTTCTTCTCCGGGGAAACAGTCATCATGTTCGCGGGCCTTCTCTACTCGAAAACAGAGTCGAGGGAAAGAGGAAGAGAGAGAGGATTTTGACGCGGCGCCCTTGTTCGGTATCGATAATGGAAGACCGAGAAAGCTGACGAATAACAGGATACACGGCCTCTCGAGCCATACGAGTGTAAAAATCAATATCGGCCGCCGGCTAAACACATTGACGGAGGCTGAAAGTAAATCGCCGCACGGCCGGCCGGCGTAGCTCCAAGAGAGCAGCCACCGCCACCGCCACCGCCACCGAGAGCTGCTCAATAACGATTTGGGCCGACCTCTCCGGCAACTAGTTTTTCCCCGTGCGCGCTGGTGATATAATTCGGGAGCATTTGGAGCCGAGTGGGGCGCGCGAGCGTGTGTCCGTCTGTGTCTGTGTGCACTGAGAGATATCTGTCCCTTGTCGCACCTCCTCCCACTGGGGGAGTGCCAGGATGTGCTTGGAACGATGAACGCGCTCTCGCAGTTCACACATTCCCCAGGGCGCACTTGTGTGTGCTACGCTTTGCCATGCGTCTGGCTCCGTATGTGTACGTGTGTGCGCGTGTGTGTGTCGACTAGGCCGGCGGCGCGAGTGGTGTGAGTTGGCCGGCGCGTCGAGGCGGCGCAGGTACGGCTCATTCCGTTAGCTGTGTGGAGAGAAGCCACCAGGTACCGAGAGTTAACGGAGAATTTCGCGGCGCAGGGGCGCAGGGGAAGAGGGAGCGCTCTGCTCCTCTGCTCCTCGGCTCCTCGGCTACCGAGGAGCAGCGTGTCCTACATTTTAGAACCTTAGTCGAGAAGTACTCGCGGCATTCCGAGCCGCCAGGATAACGCGCACAACAACCCGCCGCTCTCCGCCTAACCACTACACTCCAATCCCTCTTTGTTCCGCTCGAAGCCAATCCAACAACGAACGCGCACCCTCTCCGAATATAGCCGACTAATTCGAAAAATTACCCCCCAAACTCGAGCGCGAACCGATCGAAATTTCAAGAGCCGCCTATATCTCCCCATCGACAATCTACCGACTCTGCATAGCAACTGGAGTTTCAGCAATTCGGAGCATCCAAATCCATAATGGCTTGAAAATAAAAGTCCGCCAGAGGGGGAGAGTTTGTTATTAAGAGAAAGAGAGAAAGAGAGAAAGGTTTAAAGGTGGGTTGGGAGTAGAGAAGGATCCCTAAAGATTTGAAAAGGTAGAGAAGTGTATCGCTAACGTCTGCCAACCCTAAACGAGTGCCGGCACGCAGCCACAGGATTCCGAGACGCTGGGTCTCAGTTGTGAAGAGGCGCTCGCTCTTTTGCCCCTCTCAGACATATCACCACAGGCGCACTCGCCTCTATATATACAGGATATACAGGGACGGGACGACTCGGTGGAGGGACCGGCGCACACACACCAGGGCGCGCCCGCTCCCCTCCGTCTGTGTACTCACAGACAGGTCGGCCATCTTTCTTTCTGTTAGCCTCCACCCTGCCCTCCTACACCTCTTCGCCTTCGCGTACCTACCCCTCTCTGACTCGCTCCCTCGTCCTCACCCCCGCGTCCCGCGTCCCGCGCCACTTCCCTTCCCTACCCTACTCCACTCGGCTCGGCTCCGCCGTCGCACACCACCGCACCACTACTGCCACCCTTCCGCCGAGCCGACGACGACGACGCTCGACCTCGCCGCCCGTCCATTGGCGTCCACCCTGCATTTTTTTCAGCCTTCTGCCTCGCGTCCCAAGACTTTTGCTTTTGTCAGAGAGCGCCTAACTAAAACGTTGCCCGGGGGAAGGGACGCGGGGGCGATTACACGCGCGTTAAAGGCGAAAAGGAGCAAGCGAGAGAGAGAGAGAGAGAGAGAGAGAGTAGTGCGGTCGGGCCGAAGTTTCCGGGGATAGCGAGAGCGAGTCAATGATGAAAGCAGGATATTTTTACTGGTACGGGGGCGGCGCGGACGAACCCCACCGGCCCTGCCAGAACACCACAGAAAATAGAACGACAATGTTCGAAGAAGCATCATCCCCCGGCACATCCTCTCCCTCCGTTCGTATTGGCCGCTTAGAGTTCTCTCAGTGGAGTGGCGCTCGCGCGCGCGCGCGTCTTTACGATCGCGAAGCTTATCGAGCCAGTCAATTCGTGCGGATGGATTAAGCGCGGCCAGGAGCATTACAGATTACACGTCCGTCTATCAAACGCCACTTTTTGTTCATAAGAGAGCAGTCGACCCTGCTCCGTATTGTTTCAGCCATTTCCTACGCAACGATCCGTTCCCATAGACCGATTAAATCTATGCACCGTTGCCGACCCTCCGCCAAGTGCAATCGACCCTCGATGCGCATTGCTGCACTCATCACCCTCCTCTCTCTCTCCCACACTGCGCCGTCCTTTTCCGTCCTTTTCACCAGAGGACGCACGCCCCCTCCCTCGGGAACCCCTCGCAGCCCCTAACTACAGATTACTTCCACCGGCAGCGCTCTCAACCGAGCCAACAACAATCACCGCCAGACTTCTCCACGTCCCACCCGGTGGAACCCGGCTCAGATATGAAATCAGCTGGTAATAAAGTCGCCGCGAGCACCACCACCGCTATCGAGCGGGGTGGCTGAGTAATCCGAGCGGAATGTTTCACTTAGGAAGAGCAGGTGTCCGAAAGAGGATTGTTAAGATGACAATAGTGGCGGCGCGGCGGGTGGTGGGTGATCGATTAATATTTCCTCGGCGCGAGCGTTCGAGGTACGTCCAAGGCTTTGCAAACAGCGCGAGCGGCCGGCACGGATCGAGAGAGGGAGAGAGAGAGAAGCGTGGCAACCTCGGCACTCGGCGAGTGTCGTGAAAACGTATTACGTGCCACCACGGTACTAGACGCAGGTGTAACTAGGGCGCGAAGCTGGACAGCCATTGCACGGAGCAGAGTCGAGTGCGCGCTGTTATGAAAACAGGTGCAAATATACACTATTCCTATTGGAGCGCGCCACCACCACCGCTCCCAGTGTTCGGTCTCTCTTTTTTGTCAATGTGACGCTACGCCGAGCAACTAAGCGAGCAAGCGAGCAAGCGAGCAAGCGAGCAACCTCAGCAGCAGACTGTCGATCGCGCAGTCGTCGTCCGTGTCTCTCTCTCTCAAGGATAAAAGAGGAGTTAGGCTCGAAAAAGAACGATGGACCGTGGCGAGCAGCAATGCATCCTTGGAAAAGGTTCCCCCTCGCGCTCCGACTATTATTAAGAGGCATTGTTGGGTAATCGACACCCCTCTGGATACTATTACCCCAGGATAATGTCGAGAGATCTGTAATTGGAGCGAGCTGAGGGTTAGCTAGTCACTCGTCATTGGTGAATAAGCCGGTTACGTAGCAGCCGCTCCAAAATGATGTCATCAAAAAATCGATTGCACAATCGCATTAACGAATTGAATTAAACCACCATCCTCCCATCCTCCCATCCTCCCATCCTCCCATCCTAGAATCCCGCAGCACCGCGCGCGCCATTCGACTTTCGGGCACGTCATATCTCGCCTTTTTATCTCCGCTGCTAATCACCCCCGTTATCCGCTAATGGAGCCCAATTTGTGCTCCTAATTGGCGCGGGCTCATTTAAAAGACATTATACTAGTCGATTCCCCAAAGTGCAACTCTCCGGCCCTTTCTCCCCTGATATAGAGGCTCGGGGTGGCAACGCGACACGGCCGAGAGTCGAGACTCGAGGAGAGTCGAGTAGTAGGGAGTCGGTCGGAGCTGCCGAGGCTGAAAATCAAACTCGTCCCTGCTCGCCACTGCTATAAACTACTGTTGGAGGCCGACATTCTTGTAATGGATATATCCTGACGACCACGCAGTCGTAATCCGTACACGTAATAAAAGGAACAACCAACGAGGAGAGAGAAGAGGGAGAGGCGGAATGCTGCACGGTCATCACCGTTACACGAGCGCGCATGCGCACGCACTTTAGCGAGCTGCCCAGTGTACACTGTACACGCTCTTTTTTCCCCGTCGCGCGTCGCCCAGAACAAGAAAGAACAAGTCGGCAGCGGTGGCTCGCGCGATTCCTCCCAACCTACCTACCACCTTCCACGCTCTTGCCTGGAAGGCTACTCGCTCGCGAGATAACTCTCGGCGCAGATGAAATGCTAAGAGGCAACGCAACGCGACGTTCCACACGCAAGACGGAGTCGAGCCGGCCGCTCGCGTCCCCCGCGCGCGTCTGCCACGCATCTTACAAAACAGAGAAGATCGACGAGGCTTAACAGGTTGGCGCGCGGGAGACTGCGAAGTCCTCTCGCCGCTAGACCAGAGAGAGAGAGAGCCGTGAAACGGGAAAGTCCCCAACGGGCGCGACGTCACGCCAGGCGGGAGAAGGAAATCTTTTTCTCCGCTCGAGGGAGCACCCCTTACCTACGCAGCGCCGCAATCTTCTTTCCTTCCAGGAACGGGAGCCGTCGCCGCCGCCGCCGCCGCGCAGCCAACCCCTTCACGATTCACTTCCCGACTCGACGACTGGTTTGCCAAGGAAAAAAAGGGAACACTTGCCGCTGCCACTCAGATATATATCAAGTCCGCGCCGCGAATGAGAGAGTGGCGGGTTGCATCGCACTAGCACGCCGAGAGGGAGAAGCTCTGGCGACGAGGACACTTGCCAGACTGAATGGATCCGGAATATTAGCCCCCTTCTTCCCACTGGCCTCGCTCGCTCGCTCGCTTTCCCCCGCCCCCCTCTCCCTACGACCACCATCATCGCCACCATAATCGAGCGGCTTCAACCCCTCGCGGGTACCGCGATAAAATCCTCGTCACGCCACTTTAATCGGCTGCCCGCAGGAAGTCCCATGTAAATTCTCATCGAAACGCACGTGGCTGCGGATACGCGAGTCGCTCCGGTGCACAGCCGAGCGAGTGAGCTAGTGAGCGCGCACTTGTCGCCTAGGTCGCACAGGTCGCCGCCGATACTTTTCTCCCTTTTCCCGACACATCCGTGATTCATGATTCATAATGGCCTAACCCTTCGAGTTGCCGGGGCGATGTTATTGTTAGGCCGGCGAGCCCACTCCCTCCCAGTGGCATTAATGCCAGCGTCATTTCCGGGGTGGGCGAGCTCCTACGCGTCAAACTACATACTTGCTCACATCCGCTCTCGACCCGGGGATGAATTGAACGCGCCAAGTCAAACAGAACATGATTTCAGTGGATACGCAGCCAGCCCTCCCAGAGGGCCGTACGCCGTAGAATGTAGGGTGCGAGAGAAAGAGAAAATAGAATGCTAATCACCACGGTGGGTGAGTCTGGTGGAAAACGTCGCACTACGTTGCTCGCGTGAGAGCACGAATTACTGAATTACTCGAATCAACCGGTGGCCAAGTGTTTACTCGGCCGATGAATGCGAGCTGCGTCTATTGGCATCAACATTTGGACCGGTGCGTGTACTTGGATGCACTCGATCTCGGTGCAGCCGAGTGAACTGGGGAGCTCGGGCTCCAAGAGGGTCCAAGGGATGAAAGAAGTATCGAGGTCCTCGATGGCGAGGCGAGTCGAGGCGAAGGGTTGTAAGGACGCAGCGCCACGTGTTCGGCCACGTGGTCGTTAGAGGTTATTTGGCTCGGCGGGAGGCCCGGCCGGGACCGGGCCGGGACCGGGCCGATAGGGGAAGAGCGTTATCGGCGGGAATTGTCTCGCGCGCCGCAATAAATCCGGCCACTCGGATGCGATCGAATGTCGCGAGTGACGGGGCATGAGTAATAGAGCGCGGGCGCGAGGGAAAGCTATTGGAAACGTAAACAGCGGCGAGATAGATAGATAGGTGGCTCTGGCTCGAGGGGTGCCAACCGAACGGGCCAGATAGAGAGGACGGTAGTTGGGGAGTACGGCGATATTCGAGGAATACGCCTTGGTGACGAACTTACGATCTCTCTCTCTCTCTACGACGACTCGACGCGGTGAGGTGTTGGGGCCCAATCTCCGCTCGAGTAGACTTATATCTCGGAGATAAGGACGAATCCCTGCCCGAGATAACTCGAGTTGCCAACTAACCGTAAAGCCCCTCTACTTAGTCATCCTCCCGAGGATTAATCTCCCGGACTGAGAGAAGTAGCCGAGAATTCTGCTAATCTCCAACGAGTGTCCGCCGCCGGAGTCGAGTCCGCTCGACCTTTGCCCAAGGAAGAGCAGCAGCGCGCCACTAACGCGCACCCGCACCCGCACCCGCGCCACCGATTCTGTTCGCGTGCAAACTTCCCAGCGCGACGCGGATAAGAAAAGCGCCGCTGAATAAAAGTAATCGCGGATCAGAGGGAGGGAGAGAGGGGGACGCGCTTCTGCCGAGCGGTCGCGTAAAAGGATTCTGTTTGTCCTGAAAGTGTCTCTCTGTTGTAGCGAGGGAGCGAGGCGGTGGCGGTGCACCTGTAGCAGCAAGTGCTGCTCCGTGTGGAACGTCACACGCAGCCCATATTTCATTCTCCGCTCATTGGCCCATTCACCCATCGGTTTCCCGTAGCGCGCCGGTAAACATTTCACGCGGCGGCCACTAGCAACACACCAGCATTATATTGCCCGCGCTCCGACGCACGCAACGCACGCAACCACGCACGCACGCACATTCCCCGAAAGCAGCGCGCGGCGTATTACATAATTATCGGCGGCGTAATGCGGTGTGTAGCAACGGGAAGGAGAGATTAATCCAAGTGCGCGTGGCGACACTGCTGATGACCGACCGAGCGAGCGAGCGAGCAAGCAAGCGAGGCTCAACCTCGTTGGAGAGACGGACACGTGCTCGCTCGAGAGAGCTCAAGGCAGTCGCCACTGTTCCGAGAGCAGCTAGGACAGCTAGGTTGAACGGCGGTGGCGGCGGCGACTCTCTTCGCCAAGAGACCACGACGACGACGTCGGCGGCGGCGGCGGCTGCTAAGGTGTGTGTACACAACTCACCTGTTATGGTATTCTGCTAGAGCGGCGAGAAACGCCTGCCGCGAGCACACTCTACCACGCGACGCACGAGCGAGAGAAACACACACTAGTCGCACAACGTGGCCAAGAGGGATGGATATATCGAGGAGCGAGGACGGCGCGGAGGGGCAGGAGTGAGGGAAGGAGCCGAGAGCAGAGCAGCAGGAGGACAGTGGAAAATCACGAAAAGGAAGCGCGAGCACGAGGAGAGAGCCACCAGGAGCGGCCAATAATGACGCTCCCTCGCGAGGGAAGCAACTGTCCAGGGAGGAGGCGGAGAGAGAGACTGGGGAGAACAAGCGGCTGCTCAATGAACACAACAAGGGGGAGGATGGTCGGCGGACGGACGGACGAACGACTCGACTTGAGTCGAGTCAGCCTCGGCACCCCGGGGCGTATCGGCGCCTATGGCCAGCGCCATACCCGAGACCGCGCGCCGCACCGCACCGCTCGCGCGGGCGACACGCTCTCGAGAGCGAGAGAGACAGAAAGACAGAGCGGACGGTAGAGGGAGAAGGAGGACGCCGAGTCGTGGAGGTTGAGGGAGAAAGGCAGAGAACGTACGAGCGAACGAGCGAGCGAGCCAACCAACAGGGGGCTGGGAGGGAAGGTAGAGGGCAACAGGAGTGAGATGGAGAAACAGAAACGGGGCGCGGAGGAGGCGAAGGGGGAGGATGAACGGACGAGAGGGAGCGACAGACACTCGGAGCGCCAGAGAGACAAGGACCAACAGCCGACGAAAAGAGGGGAGGGAGGGAGAGATTTACGCAACCCTCTCGCGCTCGAGCGAAAATCCACGTCGAGAGGAACGCTGCCCGTTGATGTCCCGATAAGCCACGTAGTACCCCCTTCTCCCTCCCGCCACTTCCTCTCTCTCTCTGTCCTCCCTATCGCTCTCGCTCACTCGCTCGCGCGCGCTCACGACTTCCTTCCAAGAAGCTGCGAAACTAACCTCCTTTCTTCCACCCTGCGACTGCTCTCTCCCGGGATTAACCCTTCCGAAGCATCCACAGCAGAGCGCATACTGCCACGCACCACCCACACGTACCGAGGCGCACGATGATGATCGTATACAAACTCGCAACACACTCGGGAGCACACTGGCGAACAAGACACACTCGCGGCCGAGAGCACAACACCCGACTCGCAGGATGAACGTGTGCAGTCGCACGGTGCTGCAGTGATAACGCCGCCGACGACGAGGACGACCACGACCACGACCACGACGAGGACGACGTGAGGGAAAGACGGTGGAGGAGTGGAGCGCGCACCTCGGTGCCGTGCTGGTTGCTGCTGCTGCTGGTGGCGGCTAGCCGATGCAAGAAGCAAGGGAGCGAAAGGAGAACGGATGAGGGCGTGAGGGAAAAAGATGTGTACATGGCGCGCGCGCGCTCGCGGCCGCTCTCTGTGTATGCCCGTCGTGGAAAGGGGGAGAGAAAGCGACGAGAAAGTGCGTATGTGTATACGAGTGGTGGTGCTCTTCCCTAGTATGGGTGAGGGAGAGAAAGAGAGAGAGAGAGGAAAAAAGAGTATAAGAAGAAGAAGAGGGCAGGCAGACGGAGGGAAGCGAGCGTCCTCTCTCCCCCGCACTGGTAATATCGATTGGCAGAGAGAGGAGAGAGCGCAGGCAGAGCAGGGTAGGCCCGATGGCAACGACCCTGGCTGCCACGGCGGAGCGTGAGCGCGAGCGCGAGCCACACCACACCGTGGTGTGTGGTGTATTTTTCAGCTTATCGACACCGCCCGGTTTTGAGCGGTTGACACCCGGGTTCCCCGGGAGGCAGGCCCTCTCCGTGGGCTCTGATCGCACCAGGTAATACGCGCGAACACTATGCACCACGTCGACTTACCTTGGCATCCTCGGGATGCGCCCGATTCGACGACGGGGTGAGAGCCTCTTCAGCGAGGACGTGCGACTCGGTCCGTGGAGCGCTAGGACGCCATGTCAGCAAGTTGAGGCGCGGACTTGGGGCAGATACGCGCATACACATGTACACACACGTGCACACCTACAGAGAGAGCGGCACACACACCACTAGCGCGGCCCCCGACCAACCCGGTGCCTGCCGTGCTGGGAATTCCTGCTGCGCCACCGAACGGCCGTCACGGAACCTCGCCTACGCCCGCCTAGCGCCACAGCCGTGCCTTCCGTTTCTGGTACCCTTCACCGCTTCCCAGCCTCGCCGAGCACTCTATACCCGCCTGCTGTGCTGCGCTTGCCTCTGCTTTTCCCTGCTTTACTCTGCTTTACTCTGCTTTACTCTGCTCTGCTTGTTGATCCTTGCCTGCTCCGCCGCTGCTGTTGGTGCTGCTGCTGATGGTGCTGCGCCTCCGTTCGGCTGCCTCGTCGCCGCGCGTGCCTTCGCCTCTTTCGTGTTCAACTCAAGCGGACACCACCGAAGCCCAGAGAACCGCGCACACTACAACCTCCCGCGATCCTACCACCGCCGCCACTCTACTGCCTCTCTCGTTCCGCCAGCCGCCCCACACGCTCCCACCACTGCGAACCCTCCCTACACCCTTCCATCCTCCCTCCTTCGCCGCCGTCGCTGCCGCCGCCGCCGCAACGCTGCTTTTGCGCCCTCTCTCGACCTCCCTCGCACCTCTCGTCTTTCGTCTCGTCCCGTTCCCGTCTCGACCCCTCTCGTCTCGTCACCCCCCACCTACCCGAGCACCCTCTAGCTGTTGCGTCTTCCTCCTCATCGCTACCACCACCACCACCACCACCACCACCAGCGCCGTCGTCGTCGTCATCATCATCGTCGTCATCCTCCCTCGCCTCATCCCGCGACACCCTCGATGCTACCCGCGTACCATCCTGTGCGCTTCGTCCTACTCCTGCCCCTCTCTCTCTCCGACTCATACACGTGCAGCGGACTACATCGGATTCGTTGGCTTACTCAGTCGCGCGAACGCGGTTTCAACCCACACAGATATAGAGAGTCGCTCGGAGGAGCGGAGGTTCTCCCTCTCCCTCTGGCCTGGCTGCTTGCTACGCTACTGCTCCTCGAGAGCAGTGTGGCTGGCGTGAGCTCTCATTCACTCTCGCGCGGCTTTGCGCCGTGCTTCACCCTCGGCGCCTCTCTCTCGCACTCAATGAACGCTTCTCTCCCACCCCGACGAACGCGCGCGCGCGATCCCTGCCTTTTCCTTAGCCCCCGCAAGGAACGAACGGCTCGTCCTCTTTCCGTCCACGCTCTAGCTCTGTCCTTCTCTCACTCCCGCTCTCTCTCGCTCTCTCCTTTTATTTCGTCCGCTCTCGCGCACGCAGCACTGCCGAGAGGGCAGACACGCACACATCTATACGGGTCGTATCCCCCTTGCCCTCCGCCCGACGCTCAAGCGCGCTCTCTCTCGCACTTTCTACCTCCTCACCCTTGATCACCCTCGAAAAAGGGCACTTATTTTCGCCCCTTTGTTCTCACGCTCGTAACCAAGCTCCCTCCTTCGTTCTTTATCTCTTTCTGCTTCTACACCCGCCGCGACTGTCTCTTCCCCGTCTCACCCGCCACCCCCCAGTCCACCGCCCCCTTCCAGTGCACCCCGTGCCTCGGCCAACACGCCCTCGTTCTTCGGGCTTCTTTCTCGAATGCACCCTCTCCCTCCCTGCCGCGCTACGCTACCGCCACTTGTGTGTTGGAGTTGCTGCGCACTCATCCTGGCTAAAGTCGCCATGGACTGGCTGCTTCGTCGCGGCTACAGGAAAAACTATTGCTCGATGACGATTCCACGTGATCCCTCTCTCTCTCTTGCGCGAGCGCGAGCGCGCGCTCCGTTTCTCCGTCTCTCGCGCGAGCACCATACGCTCTCGAATGGTTTATCGCCCCTTATTCTCCTCTCTCTGCTTTGATAGGGAGCAATGCGGGTCAAAGGGATACAACGCGGTGGGACGCGAACGTTTTCGAAGTGGTTGCCTGGGTTGCCGATAATATTGCCGGTTTATCGTCGAGCACGCGTGACCCTCGCAGGTTTTCGCGTGTATTATGAAACCGATGGTAAAGCGGAGACGGAAAGATCCCCACTCGCAGAGAGAGAGAAAGATAGAGAGAGAGAGCAAGGTGGGTGAGAGAGGATCGCCGGCCGAGGAAGGGAGTAAACTTGGCTGGCTGTCGGAGTCGAGTGGGCGAGGGGGTTGAGGAAAGATCGAAGGGTTAACGATGATAGCGGTAGGCTCTCGACGATAGGAATAATACGGGAATCTGCTGAACGCTGGTAGTTAATGTAGGAGGATGAATCGCGGCTTATGCGCGCAGCGCTGTGATTCGCGTCTGCGCACTTTTTCCATGCTGACTGGCCGAGAGGACGGCGCAGCCAATCCAAGATAGAGGGAGCTGGAGAGAGAGAGGGAGGGAGAGAGAGAGCCGCTCTCCGCCACGAGGTCGTCTTTCGACCGCGAGTCGCAAATATATGAGTACCAAGTACCAACCACATTGGCGTGTCCTGCCGGTGGAAATCCTAGTAGTCGTCTCCGAGTACTCCTTCCGCCTTATTGCCCCGGCAGCCAGAGTCAACCAGCGAGGCACAGCCAGCGAGCGAGATGCGCGCAGGGTCGCTGTTTGGAAGGAGGTGGCTCTCGTTCCCTTATCTTGGCGTGCAGAAAGGAGCCACCAGTGGCAAAGAGAGATCGGCCGAGGGAACGGGGGCTCGGGAGCGCGGGCGCGCGCGCGCTCCTCACACACTCCTGATTTCCTGAAACCGTCGGCTCGACGTGTTGAGTGCGTCGTCGTGTCGCTGGCGTGTCGTCACCAGAATCGCTGCGCTACGCTGGCGGCACCTTGACACGTTTACCCCGGCGCGCGTATTTTACGCCGTCGCAACTGCGGAATGTCTTCATTTCGCGACACTCGCCGCGCTATACCAGCAGCGCCCTGCTCCCCGCCAAACCCTCCCAGCCCTCTCTCTATCTCTGTCTGTACCGCGTATGGATGTCTATGCGAGTTGCACTCGGTTCTGCTGTAAGTAACCCTTAGGGCGCGCGCCGTCGGTGTGGGCGATACGGGCGGCTAAAAACATGCGAAAGCCCGCCAGAGAGGAGAGGAGCTAGCTCTCGGGGCTTGAGCGGCCGAATATACACAGAGAGTGAGAGAGAGAGAGAGGTGAAAGCGTGTTGGCAAGCCACGAGGGTTGCTCTCTCTCGGGAGAGAGGGAGAGAGTTGCGGCGAGTTGAGGCGCTCGGAGAGAGAGGAGAGCAATGTGCGCGGGGCGCTGCCGCGGAAGGATCCCCACGGATCTTTTCGGTCGACTGATAAAAAGGCTCGGAGGCTGCCTTGTCGCGATGGACGAGGCGTATACGGACAAAAAAAGTGGCTGGAAGGGGAAGCTCCGGAGAGTCTGAGAGAGGCGAGAGCGAGGACGGCTCGGCGATGAGGACGACTCGGGGTGTGCGGGAACGGAGGAATGGTCCGTCGGTGGCGGTGGCGGCGGCGGCGGCGGTGGCAGAGGGGCTGGGGTGGGAGCGGCGGTAACGGCGGGGACACCACCGGGGACGGGGCAAAGGGACCGAGACTGCCAGACCACGCAGACCATCTCGTGAACGGGGGTGAAGGGGCTCAAGGGGAGCCTTCCCTGCCTTCCACCACCGCCACCATCGCCGCCATCGCCACCATCGCCACCACCGACGGCGCGACTATCGTTCGCCACCGTCACTGCCACCACCGCCGCCTCCGTCGCCGTCGTCGACGCTGCCACGAATTATTCGACTCCTCTCGCTCTCCTGCTTATACCCAACCGCCGCCGCCGCCGCCGCCGCCACCGCTCTTGCCTCCGTTCATCTAAGTGTCCTTGGCTCCTCGCTCTAGCAAGACTAGCGCGCGCGCTCACCGCTTCTAGCCTCGCTTCTACGCTCGGAGAAACTCGGTTGGTTGCCGGCTCTCTGCCTCTGCCCCTGCGCCCACGGCCAGGGCTGTAGATCGCTCGGGGCTGAGATGTTCCTTTCAATTTCACTTCTCCCACCCCGCCGCCGCACCGCTCCCCCTAGATCTCACGCTCCTCTCTCTCTCTCACTCTCGAGCTCAGTGGGCTCTGTCTCGCTCCCTCACGGATTTCGGAAAGCCAGTGAGAGATCTGGGATCTAGCGGCCTTATCTTTATGGCCCGCACCTTATCTCGGAAGGCGACTATGTATTACTTGAGGGACCTCTCGGCCTCTGATTCGGCAGGGTTCACAGTATTAGGTAATAAAAGGTTTCGGACACGTGATAGGATCCTCTTGCACTTCTTGCTGGCTCCTGGCATGATACGGTTATTTGATACATCACGCGAGAAGTATACTTCCAGAGTTTGCGCCACGCTCGCCCGAGCGAACCTGCAAAATCTCCCCTTCTCACCCAAATTCCCACTGGATCCAGCCTGGGAAAGAGTGTGCAGTAACGCGTGGAAATCTCCCTCGAAAGGCAAGGAAGGGAAGGAAAGGGTGCTGTCTCGATCGGAGTGGTGGCTGGAGGGAGGGGGAGTTGGGTCGTTCCTGAGGAGAGTAGCGCGGATAGAGCGGATAGAGCGGATAGAGCGGATAGAGCGAGCAGGGTCCGCCGCGGCGGCGGTATCTAGGGAAGTTGGAGGTATCCAGTGAGAGAAGCGAGTCGAGTAGAAGGGATACTAGACGAGGAGGTGGCAGCCGTGGCACAGCCGTGGCGTTCCAAGTCGCGGGAAAGAGTAGGCAAAGGAGGGGGAGAGGGCTGGCGGTTCGCGTAGCAGCAAGTAGAGGAGGACGAGGGAGGAGGGAGAGAGAGACTGAGAGTCGAAGAGTACTACACGTGTCGCTGCAGCGGGGTGTTGACCCCAAATAGCTTTTTTAACGTGACGTAACCACGAAAGGGTTGAGAAACGGCCAACAACGTCGTCGCTCGGCCAGCCGACTTCTCGACTCGAGCCAAGCCAAGCCCTTGCCTTGCCTTCCTTGCCTTCCTTGCCTTCCCTTTCCTTGCTTTGCGAGTTGCCTTGCCTTGGCTTGCCTTGGCTTGCAATGCCTCGCTCGACCGTACCTTGCCTTCTGGCCTTTCAGTCGCGCGGCTCCCCGTTATGTGCGTGGCACAACGATCCTTTCATACTCGAAAACCCACTTGCGCGACTCCGCCACTGCCGGCCACTCCAACCACAATGTTATAATCCACGTGAAGGATAGATCGTAATCCGCCGCGGTGCGTGCTACACTCCTACCTCCTCCCTACCTCCTCCCTACCTCCCCTCACCACCGCTCCCATTCAGAGCTCGGCAGTAAAGTGCGCAATGGACAAAGCGGCATCCTAATTTCCCTCCAATCAACCGGCAACCCCGAGCAACTGGCTTCGCCTTCCACTCCAAACACCTGTAGATCTCCGCTGACATTGTTCTCCCCCTATTTCCCCAATACATACAACTCGCTTTTCGAGCGGACACGTGTGCCGCGGCAATTGCATAACATGTAAACAGGCTCGGGCAACGGACGAGGTGTTATCGGAGGCTGCGATACTCCCGGGGAAAGCGATGATGGAGCGAGGCGTGGGACTGATTGCCATTCTGTAGGGCGTATGCCAGCAGAGAGAGCGAGAGAGGGAGAGAGAGAGGGGGGGAGATTATGAGGTTGGAGAAGTCGAGTTGGCAAAGGTAGCGCGCGCGCGGTGGCGTAGGTTATATGCGGGTCGTACTGGCACGAGGTGCACTCGCGTCAATTTGACGACGACACGTCGCCAGCAGTGGCCTGCTCTCGTACTTGGAGGCTAAGATCGCCCAGTCGGAATTTACATTACAATTTGCATACGCTTTACCTCGTTGGCCGCGCGCTGCGAAGGCGGAGTACTCTGCTAGGCTCACATGGTCAAGGGTGACGAGTTATAGCAGAGCTGTGCGTCGCGTTGCAACACTACACGAGTACACGACAGCTTCCTGGGAAAGCCAAGACGCGGCCACGTCCTCCCGCCAATCGAGATATATCCTCGCGGATCAACTCGCCCGCTTTTTATCCCGACAATCTCCCTCGGACTCATTCAGGCCGCTTAGCCCATTGAAATACGCGCTTCTACGTTAGAGCGCTCCGGCGCTCGTCCGGCATTTTATTGTTCATAAAGTCGCAGGATACGAGAGAGAGAGCGGTGAGGATGAAGCCGGAAAACGAAAAGGGGAGATGTCGGGGTAGATAGAGCTAGCAGACGGAAATGGTATTCCTCCACGCGATTTTAATACTGGCTTACCTTATGCTATGTTAATTGTATCATAACTCGACAGCAATCTACCCAGCCAGAGAGAGAGAGAGAGAGGGGGGGGGGACGGGGAGTTGAGCTGAGAGAAGAGATGGGCTGTGCAAGTGGGTTAACGAAAAATGGTCAATTTCCCGGGAGATATCGGGAGTAGGATCGATCGAGGAATCCAAACACCGAAAGGAGGTTAAGACGACACTTAACCCCCCATCGCATATGGTCCCCAGTTGGCGCGGCGGGCGCTGCTCTGTCGTAACACAAGCCTTATGTGTACACTGTATGTACCTAATTAGGACCATTGAGGAGAAGGAAGGAAAGACGGAGAAACGGAGAGACGATGAGAGACGATGAGAGACGGTGAGAGACAGTGAGAGACGGTGAATATAGGGCGGCCCTCATTCCTTTCTAATTCGATGTCCAATAGGGGCGGCAGCTCCCAGACAACAAATTCTTCTTCTCCCTTTCAAGACCTCGGGATAATCGTGCGTGTCAAGAGAGAGGAGAGAGAGAAGGCGTTGTCCGATGCAAGAGTGTGGAAGGTGGTGTGAAAAATGTACAGCACGCACGCCGCGCAATGAAAGCAGGGCTTTCTCGCTCTCTCCTACTTTAATAGAGTAGAGTACATAGGCGGGCGGGCGAGCGCGTACGCTTGGAGAGCGGAGCGGAGCAGTGGCTATCTTATCAGGGCAGAGCTACACCCCGAGCGAGCGAGAGAGGCGTAAACGACGATATTTCTCCTATTTACTCCGGCGGCGGTGGGAAAGAGCGAGCGAGAGGGAGTACAGTGGTTCCCTACTCGAATCTAAGCGACCCTCGCCGGGTCAGAGTGTAGGGTTTCGAGGTCGCTGCAAATAGAAGGGCCAGCCAGTCAGCCAGATAGAGAGAAACTCCTCCCCGACTCCCGAGAGATGAGATTCCCCCGGCTCGGCCGCGCGTACTCTCCAACTCTCCGCGCCGGACGCGCCGGACGCGCCGGACGCGCTTCTTTCGAGTTCAAACTCGAGATATCCTTATCCATCGCCGACCGCAAAGGATATTCCGAGAAACCACCGGCAGGAGGAAACGCGCGGCGGCGACGGCGACGGCGACGGCGGTGTCCCGCTCGCTGCTCCTTCCACCCGTTACCCTCCTCCCTACTTTCTTTCCTCTTACTCGGATTGCCCGGGAGGAACTCTGCGCGCGTTCTGTGCCGGCCACCGTACGCAGGATAGTTCTGCACTGACTTATAAATAACGGTACTATTGTTGCTGGCGCGGCGGCGGAGACGGCGGAGATGAGCGGCGGCGAGGCTTGGTAGGCTCGACACGGCGCACGTCAGCAATTATGTATGTAGTGCGTGGTGTGTCCCTCGGAGCGGAGGTGGGCTGCTCTCCACGGGGACTAATGTTGGTCCTTTGAAAAGTCAAAGTGAACCTCTCGGCGAAGAGGGTTAACGCATTCCGGGGGGAGTCGGTTGAAAAGGAATCGTGGAAGATTCCGTCGTTCGATAAAAAGAGTCACTAACCGTGGAGGCAAGTAACGGCGTGCATACCTTACGTATACGTTAGGAAGGGGATGACTCCAAGGGACATTGCTCCCTGGCCTCGCCTGCCCTGCTCTGCTCCGCCGTGTCCAGAAAGGATCCACCTCTATCCTCCTCCTCCTCCTCCTCTCTCACGGCCCTTACAAACCGTGACACCTTCTTCACTTTGAGTCCTTCCGTCCTCCACCCAACCTCTCTCTCTCTCGCTCTCTCCAACTCTCTCTCTACACACACCGGACTTCCCTCAGCGAAACCCCCGAGGACAAATATCCTGTGCGAGGACTCGAATTAACCCTCCTGTCCTTTATCGGCGCGGGCGCCCCCGTCTCCCCCGTCTCCGCTCGGCTAATCTCCGCTCGCCGCGCGCGATAACACACAAGGAAGGCACAGAGGCCCCTCGCGCTGCCGCCCCTTTCGAGGAAACACCCTTCCTCGCCTTCGCCCTCGCCCACTTCCTCCTCTACGTCTATATTTAAGCGCGCTTATATTTATTCCGATCTCCTCGCGCTGTCCAGGCATCCTTGACGAGAGACACGTCGCATCGGGGTGGATGGCTGGCTGGCTGGCTGGCTGGCTGGCTGACTTGGTGGGGCTTGGAGGGAATCGAGCGGATATCGCCGAAAATCAGCAGATTAGGTCCGGGCGATCGAGTGGCCACCCCAACAGGTGGTTAGGCCACTTTGGCCCAAAGACAAAACTTGCTACCCCTTGGGGTGGTGGGGGGAGTAGAGTTCGAGAGAAAGAGAGAGAGGGAACTGGGTCCACGGGGTTTCGGGTACGAACCTGTCCTCGGCTTTTCTATCCCTGCGCCTCTCTCACGGCGCCCTCTCGCCTTACCACCCAACATGGACTTTCTATCCCCGGGCTGCCTTTCAGCTTTTTTCCCTTGGTCCCTCCCGCCCTTCTCCGTCCCCCTCTCGCTCTTTCCCACTGCGCTCTCTCATCCTCCTCCTCCTCCTCCTCCTCCTCCTCCTCCTCCTCTGCCGGGTCTCCCGCCCCACCCGTCCTCGAGCTATCTAGCTGCGCACCTACGTGACTCTCCGCATCCCTATTCCTGACTTCTAAGTCTAACCCTAGCTCTAACCCAACCTGGAGAGCCAGGCGCCCTTATACCCAGACGTCGGCGGCGGCGGCGGCGGCAGCGGCGGCGGCGTCATGGATGGGGAGGCGTATGTATATCCCCACCACGACATCCCTCGTCGAGGGGTCGTTGATCCCCCAAGGACAACGACCTTGCGTCTGCGGCAGCCAACCGTTCGAACGGTTCTGAGTTCCCGGATTCCTCGATTACCAATATCTTTCACTCCTCCTCGCTTCTTCGTCTCCTTCTCCTCGCCCCCTCCTCGTCCCCGTGACCCCCTCGACACTTGCGACTCCTTGCACCCTCTCCTCTCTACCCTTCTCGCTCCTAACCTCCCTCTTCAGTCGCCACTATCCTCTCTCTCTCACCCTTCACCCACCAAGCCTCCCTCCGTCGTCGACGCCGCCGCCGCCGCCGCTCGCTCCTTTCATTCTACTCATTGCTGTTTTCCCCGTCTCTTTCCCGCCGCCGCCGCCGCCGACGCCGCTCACGGTACTCGCCGTTGGCGAATGAGCCTCTTTTTTCATCGGCGACTATCAATGGTGAATCGTCGCCTCCGCCGCGCCGCGCCGCTCCGCGACTACCATGTAGATGTTGAATGTAGAATGTAGATGGAAAGGATGGAAAGAGCGTAGAAAGGACGGCTGGTGAATCGAGCGGAGAGGGAGCTCTGTTGGATTGTCGGGGGGCAGGGGGGGAAAGGGAGGAGGGCAGAGGCATTTAACTGTGCGAGCTAATAATCGCGGTGGAGATGCGGTGGAAGCGAAGGGCCGGGAGCGAAGGGGTCAGTGGGTCTCTGCGAGCGAGGCGCGGGTCACGGCGTTGCTCCTTTTCAAAATCGTAGGAGAGTATGAAAAATTCATGGTTCGCCGGCGCATCGATATGCACGAGCCGACCCCGACCCGCATAGCCCTCTCCTACCGTCCTCCGTCCTGCTGCCTCGCCTCTTCCCCGGCCACCTTCCTTCCTTCCTTCGTCACACACCAGTCGCTATCGTCCCGTGAACCCTCCGAGCTCTTTTTCTTCATCCGTCTATCCCTCAACTATCCACCCAAAATCTTCCCCTTCACTTCCCGATCGACTACGCTTTTCAGATTACCAATGTAAACTCTCGTGTTGCAATGAGGAAACAGGTACCGGGCTGAGTCACTTGGCTTCGAGTCACCAGTCACCAGTATACCTTCCTATCGATCATTACTCTTGGATTACTAGCAAGAATATCCCCTTTGACCAACTAATTTTCTGCGAAAACTTAGTTTCTAGGATGAAACTAAAGAAATATCAAGCATTCGATCGATTTCGCAGACCTTCAAAAAATTGGAATTTTTTCCATACCTACTACCCCTTCTCATTTTTTCGATTTTTCGACATTTTTTCAACTCGGCCGATTTTGGTATTTTTCCATAGTTTTATCCTTAAAACTAAAAAATAACACAGAATTAGTCGGCCAGAGTCCGTAATTGCGTCGTACGAGCGATATTTCGCCGATTTTCGGACCAAAATCGTCGAAATCTCATCCGTTCGCCACAGTTTCGGCCTCTGACTGCGTAATTTTGTGCTGAAAGTTAGTTTCTAAGGTCAAACTAAAGAAATATCAAGCATTCGTTCGAGTTCGAGAACCTTCAAAAAATTCGACATTTTTCCATACCTACCCCTTCTCATTTTTTCGATTTTTCGACATTTTTTCAACTCGGCCGATTTTGGTATTTTTCAATAGCCTTATCCCTAAAACTAAGAAATAACACAGAATTAGTTGGTTAGAGTCGGTAATTGTGTCGTACGAGCGATATTTCACCGATTTTCGGACCAAAATCGTTGAAATCTCATCCATTCGGCACAATTTCGGCTTCTGACTGCATAATTTTGTGCTGAAAGTTAGTTTCTAAGGTCAAACTAAAGAAATATCAAGCATTCGTTCGAGTTCGAGAACCTTCAAAAAATTCGAAATTTTTCCATACCTACCCCTTCTCATTTTTTCGATTTTTCGACATTTTTTTAAATCACCCCATTTCCACATTTTTCCACAGTTTTATCCCTAAAACTAACTTTCTACCCGGAAATACTTGGCCACGGGCCGCAATTGTTCCGTAGGAAGAATATTTTCCAAAATTCTTAAGAAAATCGCTAACCACTCATAACAATTGCAAGTTTAGCGAATCGGTCCTTTACTATATTCCTGTATGGTGAATATTAGCGAGTGGTAGGAGTGCGTGGAAGGAAGGCGGACGGGCGGGCCCTTGGGAGCGGAGCTCGGCCGATAGCAGCCGGTATGTTAAAACATAGTTGCGCGCCGGGTCTAGGTGGGTGGACGGGTGGGTGGTCAAGTACAGACGTAGGAAAGCGAGTCGGCCGCCACACACGCAGGACATATCGTCACGTAGGTACACGCACACTCGGCGATAGCCCGAGCGAACGAGGGGCAGGAAGGGAAGGGAAGGGAAGGGGAGTGAGGGAGTGAGAGAGAGAGCGGTTGGGGCCAGTGTGTAGAAGAGTGGAAGAGAGCGGAGTGGAGTGGAGTGTGCGGGCGCGGGCGCGCGCGAGTTGGGAGGCGCGATGACGCAATCACCGAAGGGAAGGAACAACATCGCCGTTGACCTACTAAAGACTCGACTTTTTCTCGCGTTCCTTTACAGCCCTGCCTTTTCGGTATCTCCTCCGCGCCGAGCGCGCAGTCACGCGCCATGTCCAATTTCCGACGCGCTCTACACCCTCCTCCCCACCTCCCCATCTCCGCACCTCCACAGCTCTTCCTCTATTTCAGAAACGACGCGCTCCTCCCGCGAAACTCGTCCTCCGATGCCCAGAAACGAATACACATAGATACTCGACTACTCGACAGCAGAGCGGGTGTGCATATCTGGCTGGTGGGTGCTCAAAGGTGTAAAGGTGTATCGCGGCGTGTTGAAATTTGGGTTGAGCGAGAGATAGCAGCGAGACGCGACCACGCGAGGTCTATACAGTTACGTAAGGGGAATGCTCGCTCTCCTCTATTAGGAAAAGCTGGCGCGCACACAATGGAGCCAGAAGAATAAATAGACGACAAGTGTTCGCTGACGTAGGAAATACCAAAGTAGGTCCTGCAGGTTTCCCCCGGCGCGGCCTCGACCACCCTATCGTTACGCCCTGGTGACTCCTGACGCGTGAATACGCCCTTTGTTCCCGGGCCCTCTCTCTCTCTTCTCCCCTAGCGGAGAGCTTCGCGGCTCTCTTTTCACCCCGGGAAGCCGCAGCCGGCCCCGGGGCCCGGGGCCCGGGGCCCAGGTAGTCAGGTAGCCGGCGGGCCAAAGTCAATTCCGATTCGATTGAAGGGGAGCCCAAAATTCCCTTTAGAAATCCACTCCACGCCACTTTCGCCTCGCCTCTCACCCCTCTCACGCTTCTCCCCTCTTCGGCTTCGGATCACTTGCAAGTCGTGTTACGCCTCGCTAGCAACCTTCTACCTGGCTTTTATTGTGAGAACCCGGCGCCTAGACACCAAGCCCAATACCCTCTAATACCATCTTCACCTCTATTTAACCACCGACCAGACAATCCACCTATTATCATTAACAGTTCACTTGTTCCGCGCCCGAACAGCGGAAAATTTCCAATCCTAGAAAGGACGCAGGATATTCCCTGGAAATATTGTTCTCTCGAGATATTAATATATTAATATAGGAAGGTAGGATGGTAGGGAGCGCGAGGAGGATTGTTGCAATGGGAAACCCGTGCGGAAATGAATTTTAGAAAGTGCGGGCGTGCGTCGGTTATTGTCTAGGCAAGGCAGAGAGCGCCGCGGCGGGTTGCAGGATCTGAAGCGAGGCAAAGCTGAAAGCAGCCAGCAGCCGGACTCGTCACTGGCTGCGCGCACCTCTCTTCCCAGTTGGCTGCGGACCAGTCTCTCCGATGTTATATGCCTCCCGCTGGCTATGGCGTGCTCTCGGGGTGGTTGCAACAGGTTGTTGCTGTAGCACCACCATCGCCAGTAACGCTGGCTCCCCTTGGTCCCCCAAATAAGCCCGCCGCTCGGATAGGAGCCCTTCACGAGACCAAGCGGACTGACTGGCCCGCTCGCTCGCTCTCAGGTGGTTCCCATAATTATACGGATACTTTCTCTAAAGGACCGCGCTGCCGAAGGTGATCGAGGTGTACATACCAGTCGAAATTAATATATTCCTAGCCCCCTCCCCCTCCCCCTCCCCCGGGCCCCATAGAGAGACGCAAGTTCTATCCTGGGGCAGCGTGAAAATAAGGAATTCCGGCGGCAGCGCCGTATCACCGGGCCCAATCCCATCGAAGCTATCCCACCGCGCGCGATAACGAGATATCGCGCTATCTCCACATATCGCCCTTAAGACGTACGATAGGGCATTGCCTTCCACCTTCGGAACACGTGCATTCCCCGGCTCAAAGCCCTCCTATCTAGCCACTGTTTAACTTATCCGGCAGCGTCAGCCACCGACTACAATGGATATATGTCGTCTCGTCTCGGCCGAGATCCCGCCAACACAAGGAAACCGCCCGAGAGAGAGAGAGAGAGGGGGGGGAGTTGGTGCGGGATGGTGTTTGACCGAGGTACATGTGGACGGCGGGCTTTTATTTCGGAGGGAGAGAATCGAGGGAAGAAAAGTGTATAGGGCTACCCCGAACTGGGAAAGGCTAGTAAAGGGCCCCCCGTCCCCCATAAAATGCCGTAGGAGACGTAGGAGATGAGCAGGATGCGGTGGACGTAGCCTGATGCAATGCGATGTGGGAGCGGCGCGGCTTAACCAGAGGGTCAATGCCCTAGCCCCCGGCCAGCGGCGACCGCGGCTATCTTCCTCCCCAACTACCCCCTAGAAACGAAAGCCAACACTCCCAATCCTCCCTCGCATCGCCCAATTTCCCTCCGTTTCCCTCAGGACGTACTCCGCGCTCCGCTCTCGACTGTTTGACTTTCGATTTTCACCGCGCGGCCACTATCTTTGAGAGGAGGACGCTCGGGGCCGAGCGTCTAACGAGCGGCCCCGCTCCAACGGGCTTAGAAGAGCGAGAAGTGGGCCGCGCGGCCCCGAGGGATTCCGCGCCCGGAGCAGCAGCAGGAGGAGGAGGAGGAGGAGGAGGAGGAGGAGGGGGGATTAAGGAGATTTCTCAATTAAAAGATGGGGTGGCGATAAGCAGCGGCTACTCCGGCGCGCGCGCCGGATATGGTATTACGGGAGTGTACGGGAGTGTACGGGAGTCGCCGGGAGGAGGATGCTACCGGAATATTACTGCGATCAGGCGTTACGATATGTAGACCGTGGAAAGCCAAATGCAGCCGATCCTACCGACGCGATATCCCTATGCTCCCGACTCTCGAGGTACCAGTAGAGACCGTGGGCGCATATAACGAGGAAGCCGGAGTCGAGAACTCGAGAGTCCAGCCAGGACTCGAGATAGTAGGCCGTGGAAGAAGAAGGGAATTCCATGGCGAAGCGTCGACGCTCACCGCTCGACGGTCGAGAAGAGAACCCCCTGTAGGCGGCGGAGGATCGTAAAAAAAGGGTACGAGACCTCGGCGCTCGACGACTCTTGGGTATCTGTATATTTCGTTGAACCCCATTCTACGCGTAAGGATCGAAGCCTCACCGCGAGCTCTCTCGGCTGATACCGTTAAACTGACTTCCGTCTGCCCACCTACCTACCTACCTACCTACTTTCCTTCTCGTACATCGTCCAACTCCTCCGAGAGCCGCCGCCGCCGCTGCCGCCGCGCCGAGCACCGCACTCACCAGCTCCGTTTCGCAATCCGCGGGAGAAAAAGATGCCCCGCATTTCCAAGGGGTTTCCTTCCTTACCACCAATGAATATCTAGATTCTAGAGTCTCGCACTCGGGCGCTCTCCACGGCTAGGGAAAAGAATCCGATGGCGGACACTTGCTTTCCTAATCCCTTGGACCGCAAGTGTACCCGGTGGCTAGAAGAAGCGCAGAGGGTTAGGAGAAGCGAGAGAGAGAGAGAGAGAGAGAGAGAGAGAGGTTAATGGATTGGAGAGTTGGCGGGGATTGGAGAAATGCAGTATTCTCGGCGGCGAGCAGGCGCAGCCAGGGAGAGCAATGGCCAGGTATGTGGGTACCAGTGAGCGGAGCGATCATGCGAGAGAATCCAGCATATAGAACAGGTCACACCCTCCGGGGACCATTATTGCCGAGGACTGTACGTGCACGTGACTCGCGCGCGCAGGGTCGAGACAAGTGGGTTGGTGCAGTCGTTACTGTCGTCCTCGGTACCCCCTGCTCGTTCAACGACCCCGCGCATGCACGCACTCTCGGTGCACGTCTACGTACGCGCGCGCCCGCCACCGCTCCACGCATCCATTCCCCACACTCACGTCACACCAGGATTCCCGGCCACCGCGCGCCAGCCACCGCTCTCTGCGACCTACCATCGTCGCGACGTTTATGTGCGCCAAATAAAAATCACCCACCCCTCCGCCCGCTCTTAAACTTAAGACGGCGTGGCCGATAGCGCACAATTGTGCAGGTTGAATGCAATCGGGCGGCATCCGCGCGCGCGCGCGCGCAAGGAACTCACGCCAAGGAAGTGGAAAAGGAATCAACCACCCATTGTCGAGGAGTCATTGTTCGACAGATACCGTAAGCTCGTGGAGAAGGCGCGAGAAGTAGTCGGTGATCCTCGTGAAGGGGTGTTGGATCCGACCCCTTTCACGGAGAGAGGGCCAGAGAGAGGGCCAGAGAGAGGGAGAGGCTCGAGCAGACACTTTCGGAGAGAGGATGCCTGAGAAAGATGTACTTACACACGAGGTTTCCGAGTAGTGGAAAGGTGGAAGAGCTCGCGGTGGTGCCTTCCGGGAGAGGTGCGAGGTCGCCAGCTTTCCCCACCGGAGTCAAATTGGAATTACATTAGGCGGGGCGAGCCGAGTCGAGGCACCACGTGGGATAGACAGAGCGCCGCGTCGCGCCACCGGGACCAAGGGTCAAGAGTGACAGGAAGCAGTAGTATTGTGTACCGGATGTCGTAACTTCCGAGTCCTTTGCCCTCGCTCGACTCACTCGCTCTCCCCGATGCATGCATGATCATTTAAATCCACCGAGTTCGGCGGCGTCAATCGCCCAGCGAACGCCAGTCGCCGCCGCATCGACGCTCGACGCTCGACGCTCGACGTACCGTACGTACCCGTACGTACCCGTACATAGAGAGAGGCTTCTCTTATCACCGGGGGAAAGGGATTCGGAAAAGGCGTCCGCCGGAGTGTGCTGGAGCAGAGTCGGAGCGCGCGGCCGAGCGCCCCAACGCGCCCTTCCCAAGAGATCAACCGAGCGAGAAATAGCATGAGAGAGCGCGGCTAATACCGCCGGTACCCCAAGAGCGAGCGAGACGGCCCGAGCCAGCGAGCGAGCCAGAAAGGGAGAGAGACGGAGACAGACGAAGAGAGAGAACGAGCAACAGTGTAGAAGAGAGCGATGGCATGAGCGAGACAGAGCGAGACGGCCGACCGAGGGCGGGAGAGAGGGAGAGGGAGAGAGAGAGAAAGAGTGCGCGCGGCGAAGGAAGAGAGAAAGGGTGCCGACGCGGAGTGGCGCGGCGGGAAGAAAGAGAGGGCGGGAAAGAAGGAACGACGAGACAGGAGGGAGGAGGGTATAGTCGTCGTGAGCTCCTTACAGTGCATTGCCTTTACGATCCCCCGAGTCCCCGTCACACCCCGTGCCCCGACAAATCGCGTACGACGTGCCTCTCATGAAGAGATCCACCAAACCAGCTTCGCCGTCGAGCGCGATTCGGGTCGTCGAGATTCATCGAGAGCAAGAGTTTCCTGTATGCGTGACAAACACCGACGCCTCCTCCCGTACATACGTCTATCCTCTATCCTCTATCCTCTATCCAGACGAGACGGCCGCCCGCGCCCCTAAGACACAGGGTACACGCGAGGAGGAGCCACGCGATTCCGTGCCCGGCGCACCCCATGGCCCCGACGCCGACGCGACGTCGTCGATCGTTCGCCTCGGAAAAGAGGCCCGGACCTCTTTTCCGCGGCCGGAGCTCTCCTTTCGTTCCCCTCGAGAACACTGAACCCGCGCGCGCCAGCACTCCGTGCACCGCCGAGACTTTCACCGCTCTAAAGCGTTAGAGCGTACGCAAGTTTCGAGGGTTACAGGGTTATCTGCTCTGCTCCGCTATGTCCTATGCATCGCTTGCCTCTTCGCAGCGTCCTTCTCCTGGACGCGCCTCCTCGCGACGGCTCCCGCATTAATAAGGAAATGACGAGGAGCCAATCTAATCGAGGCCCCGTCGAACCCGTATACTCTTCCAAGTAGAACACGTTCTCTAGCGCGGCGACGCCAACCTAGAAAGCATGCTGCCGCTGCCGCTGCTCGTCCAAGGGCCTCCAGGAGAATGGAGGACTTGTTGTCTCTAGACAGAGGCCGAGCAGGGGCGTTTTTTCAATCGACGGTTCCGGCTGAGGCACCTTGCGCGGGCGAACGCGCCAGAGCAGAGACCGCGCGCTCGCGCTCGCCCGTGCAAAAAGGATGCACGAGAGCGGGCGATTTCCAGCGTTTAAAATAGGATCTTGAAGCTAGGAACTTTCGAAAGAGCCACGTTTCACGGGACAGGAGCGGCTTCGTGAGAGGGCCGCCGCGAGCCGAGACAGCTCCCTTCTCCCCCAGCTCCCAGCCACCAGCCACCCTATTAGCCGTTCCATCTTGTTCGGCACGTTTCCCGTCCCCAACTACCAACTACATACCTCACCGCCGCGCCGCACCGCGCTGTATTTTCTCCTCTTTTCTCCTCTTTTCTCCTCTCTTCTCCACGATCCCATTATTCCACTCGGATCCATCTAGTAATAGGCAGCGTCGATCGCCATTCGGCCCACGATAATCCTGGCTTGTAAGAGAGATATCTGTTAAAACGGGTAGGAAAGGAATCGGTAGGGAATGAAGGAAAGGCGAGTCAAAGAATAGGATTGGCCAGTGCCGGTGGGGTTAGGAAGCGGTAGTACCGTAACTCCTGGATTCGCTGGACGCTCGTCCTGTTTCACCTGTGCCGGTGGTTCACGCCCTTCTTTTACGGCGCGCCACGCTCTCGCTAACGGTGAATCGACATCGACCACTTCTTCCCGATGTCATGTCTCTCCCGTCCCGTCCCGTCCCTTTCCGTCCCGGCACCGCCGCTCAATGCACAGCCAGCGCCATCTTGTGGCGAGAGTGGCGCACTGAAATCCCCCGCAATGGAGTTTAAAGCGCGTCCATGTCCATGCTGCATTTACTAGGTTAACCTGAGATACCGATGACCTGACTGAATAAACCCGTCGTCGGCTAACTTGTATGAGATGTCTCGCCTCTTCTCACACGCCAGCCTTCAGAACTTTGCCAAAGTAATCGTTAGGTACAAACGCGGACCAAATCACTGGGTTAGTAAACGAATTTCTTCATATGTTTACTACTCGTCTCGTGATGGGGCATAGCACAGGTTTTTGATGCTAATGATGGATGAGTTAGAGCGAATGATCATTGCTGGATTTCTTGCAGCTTGAGATTAAAAGGAGGAAGAAAGTACAGAGCCGAGCATTAGACCATTTCGATGATTTCTATGGGAATGTGTACGGCGAGAAGTGGAAGGATATACGAAAGGCACTGCTCGAAGAGAATCACAAGTACATAGCAGTTGTTAATAATTTCAGCGATTCCGAGAAGACTCAGGAATTCTTGAAAGTACTGGAATTTTCACTTGTTGATTGCCGATTCCTGTCGCCCACCTGCTCACTGTATATGTTTGTCTTATTCCTAGGCACAGGGAGCAGTCAATCTGAAGGAAATGTATGATTTATTTGAGAAGCGTTTGAAGGACAGAGCTAACAAAAGGAAATCAAAGAAGAGCAAGACAAGCGGTTCAGTTACCATGGAGGATGTGAATCTTGCGATAGCTGATGCCCAGGCATCCAGCATCGAATCTCTTTATCCAGAAGAGTATCAGGATACATTGGCATTAGCCAAGTCAGATGCAGATGAAACAATTTCTAAATCCACACCAGACACAATTGAGTCTGCACAGATGCACACTATAGACCCGGGCTCGAATGAAATTACTCTCGATCACAGCAGAATCATAAAGCCCAATGTAAATGTGTCAGGCTTATATGAGTATGTTCCAGCAACCAAGATAAAGGGTGGGTTGAAATAGAAATAGTCAAATAACAATAGCTATAAAATCCAATGAGTCACCAATGCAGACAATTTCTTTTGCAGGTATAAATGAGTGGGTTTTGGAATCAGAGTACTATGGACACTACACAAAAGGAAAGGAATTCGTCATAGAGACTGTGGAGGAAACCACACTGTCCTTTCCAAAATATTTACATGCCTACACCTTTGATGCCGACGACCACACAAGATTTCCACCACCTAACACAGGCTCCACAAATGTTCTGGGTTTGTTTACCATTGTAGATTCCAATTCAGAAGAACCGGGGTCATGAACTCACATCTTATTGCTCTACATTTCTCGATAGATTACTATTTATTTGATGGAGCATCGATACTTCCGATCTTAGCATTGGATTTGAAGGGCGGTGAAGTTGTCTTGGACATGTGCGCGGCACCTGGCGGAAAGTCTTTAGCTATTCTTCAGACTCTCGCCCCGAAGGTCTTGGTTCTAAATGATATAATGGAATCGCGGGTGAACAGGATAGTGAGGGTGTTCGATCAATTCACGAAAGGCTTCGAGAACACGCACACGAGAGTCGTCATGTCTCAGGATGACGCGTCCCTAATAGCGGACACAGATATCTACGATAGGGTAAATTATTTAAAGGTCATTTTATAGACAGCAATGAAAATCGCGCAATTCTTCAGATTCTAGTCGATGTACCATGTACAACCGATAGACACAGCTTGCACAGTGATGAAAATAACATCTTTAAACCATCGAGAGTGAAGGAACGTCTGCGAATTCCCGCACAGCAAACAGAAATTTTATTGTATGCAACAGTTATCTAGCACATTTCAGTTAGAGAGGCAAAGGTCATGTATAAGTTATCTCTTCTTGTTACAGGAATGCATTTAGAGTAGTCAAGAAGGGTGGTACAGTAGTTTACTCTACCTGCTCGCTGAGCCCCATTCAAAATGACGGTGTCGTCCAACTAGCTATAAAACGTGCGTGGGAAGAGGAGAACATTCGATTGGTCGTAAAGTATGTAACACAAAACAACATGTATTTCTCATACGAATTAATGTCAACGAATACTTATGCTCATTGATATGATTGCAGGAAGTTGACTACAGCATTGAAACCACTCAGATACTTCTTCGACTTCGGCGATTCCGAGCTCAAGTACGGCCACATAGCAATTCCTAGTCTCCGAAATAACTGGGGGCCGTTGTATTTCTCAAAAATCACGCGCGTAGGGTAATCAATATTTACTGGCAGCAAATGTACATAATAAACACTTGTAAATACTTTCCCGCTAGTCTACCGTCAGCTTATACGCTACAATAAAAAGATATATTTCGGTAAGCTTTATATGAAAATATGAGCACATGCAATATACAATTCATACACATGGAGAACGGCTCTGTCTCCGAGAAATATCATAAATCACAGTTATAGTATGAGTTGGCGATACACAGAGAGAAGATTTTAAATTAACTTAATGAGAATGTCGAGTGATATCGTGAACAATGAAACGAAATGGTGACAACTATAATTAACACTTGCTACTTGGCAAGGATTTTCTACTTGGAGCTATTTTCTTTGAGTGGCAACGTTTGATCGCTGGCCTCTTCGTCGGAGGAGTGCGGTTTGTTCCAGGACTGCTCCTCGCCGGTTCCGAAAATCGTGTAGACCAGTAGCTCGATTACATACAAAACGACTGTGACGAAGAATATGATCCTCCAGGCCCCGATGGTTTGCTGCGGCGGGACGAATCAGTGGTAAAGAAAAGAACGGTGTCACTCGAGCGTCAATTGAGGGTACTTACATTGCCGTGGGTTATTTTGCCGACGAATAGCGGCACCACGAACCCGGGTATGGTGGCTACGCAATTGGTAATGGCAACAAGGGTGCCCGCGAAATTCGGGGCAATATCAATGTGATTGGAGAGGAAGCCGCAAAACATGCCTCCGATACACGTGACCCCAATTGTCATTAACACGACTGCGCCCACCCGATTGCAACCAATGTACGAAACTCCAATTAAACAGACCATTGGAATGACGGACGCTGAAATGAAATATCTTCCGTGATACCTGTGGGCGTATCTGCATTCCTCTCAAAAGACTTTAATTACCAATGGCTGTCCCAATTTTCCGGGATTGCGTCACTGTTATCCAGGCCTTGTCTTGGATAATTGCGAGAATCTTACTGAGGGCCATCGTGAAGATCCACATGCACAGGAACGGCAAGGCAGAAAGCACACCGTTCTAGAAAGAGGATGATGATTATAAGAACTCCACACCGAACGCCGGCGCTGAACTTACCGCGTTCATATTGAAGTGGAGAATCTCTGACATAAAGGTAGGCAACTCGATGAGCAACATGTACCAGCCGAAATTACTACAGAAATGTGCGATCAAGATCGCGAGGAAGGGCTTCGATCGCAACACTTGTCCCCAGGGTACAGCCAAATCCTACAAGTAAAGACAGGCCAATCGATGTACATACAATATCGAGGAGTTTGATTGGAGGGAACTACACCCACTTTATGAATTGCCTCGTCTCTCGTATGACCGAGGGACTGAAGGATATAATCCTTCTCCTGTTGAGTGATGAACCTGGTCTGTTCTTCCGGGGAGTCCTCGATCATAATCCACCAGGCGACGCACCAGATCAAACAGAGCGCGCCCTCGACATAGAATATCCAAATCCATCCGAGATTCGCGGCGAGCAGTCCCGATAAAACCATCGAAATAACCGTGCCGAGTGCGGTGCCGGCGTAAACGATCGAGGCAATGACGCTTCTCTCGCTCGGCGGCGCCCACTTCGCTACCATCACGTGCATCGCCGGGAACGTAACACCCTGAAACGCACAAGTAGTGAAAATTCATTGATGACCAAGGGGGACGATCGCCGCCGCTCATGGGATGGGATACTGACTCCGCCGAGGCCCTGAATGAATCTCATGAGGATGAAGAGGCCGTAATGATACTCGGCGGCAACAGGTGAGAGCATCGAAGCGATCAAGTTGACGAGGACCGATCCGTTCATCACCCATTTCGCCGATAGGAGTTCAGCCATTCTTCCACCCGGCAGTAATGAGACCATGTAGCCCCAGAAATAGGCCGATAATATTAAACCCTGGATGGGCTCGTCCCAGACGAATGTACCGCCCTAACAGAAATATCAACCATAAGGAAAACTCAATGTGAGGGGAAAAAGGTATGGGAATACATACTCCGCTGAAGGATTCGGTAACGTTGGATGCGCTGTCTTCTTCCAGGCAAAGATCCTCCACGGTTATGTTAGAATTCTCCTCGTAGCTCCATAACAGGTCCACCGCGTTATGGTTCACCATAGCGACAATCGCGATGCTAACATTGACTTTGAAGCCGTAGATGATAGCCAAACCGATTGATCCCATAATGGCCATCAAGTAGCGGGTGGGCAATAGGGAGCACCCACCCCCCAATCGACCCCCATCTGCAAATGTATATTTGAGAAATATCCTTCGTGTCATTGAATAACGGCCCCCGGATTATTCATTCTCCCTAGAATCTTTGTTTTGAGGCTCAAATTATAGAGAAATGTCCAAATGGGGCGAGTTAGGAAAATGTCAAAAAATTGAAAAAATAGGAAGGGGTAGGTATGGAAAAATTTTCAATTTTTCGAAAGTTCCCGAACTCGAACGAATGCTTTATATTTCTTTAGTTTGACTCTAGAAACTAACTTTCAGCACAAAATTAGCGGGCTAGAGGCCATAACTGTGACGAACGGATGAGATTTCGACGATTTTGGTCCGAAAATCGGCGAAATATCGCTCGTACGACGCAATTACGGACTCTGTCCGACTAATTCTGTGCAGAAACTTAGTTTTGGGGGTAAAACTATGGAAAAATGTCGAAATAGGCCGAGTTGAAAAAATGTCAAAAATTCGAAAAAATGAGAAGGGGTAGGTATGGAAAAATTTTCAATTTTTCGAAGGTTCCCGAACTCGAACGAATGCTTGATATTTCTTTAGTTTGACTCTAGAAATTAACTTTCAGTACAAAATTAGCGGGCTAGAGGCCATAACTGTGACGAACGGATGAGATTTCGACGATTTTGGTCCGAAAATCGGCGAAATATCGCTCGTACGACGCAATTACGGACTCTGTCCGACTAATTCTGTGCAGAAACTTAGTTTTGGGGGTAAAACTATGGAAAAATGTCGAAATAGGCCGAGTTGAAAAAATGTCAAAAATTCGAAAAAATGAGAAGGGGTAGGTATGGAAAAATTTTCAATTTTTCGAAGGTTCCCGAACTCGAACGAATGCTTGATATTTCTTTAGTTTGACTCTAGAAATTAACTTTCAGTACAAAATTAGCGGGCTAGAGGCCATAACTGTGACGAACGGATGAGATTTCGACGATTTTGGTCCGAAAATCGGCGAAATATCGCTCGTACGACGCAATTACGGACTCTGTCCGACTAATTCTGTGCAGAAACTTAGTTTTGGGGGTAAAACTATGGAAAAATGTCGAAATAGGCCGAGTTGAAAAAATGTCAAAAATTCGAAAAAATGAGAAGGGGTAGGTATGGAAAAATTTTCAATTTTTCGAAGGTTCCCGAACTCGAACGAATGCTTGATATTTCTTTAGTTTGACTCTAGAAATTAACTTTCAGTACAAAATTAGCGGGCTAGAGGCCATAACTGTGACGAACGGATGAGATTTCGACGATTTTGGTCCGAAAATCGGCGAAATATCGCTCGTACGACGCAATTACGGACTCTGTCCGACTAATTCTGTGCAGAAACTTAGTTTTAGGGGTAAAACTATCAAAAAATGCCGAAATCGGGCGAGTTGAAAAAATGTCAAAAATTCGAAAAAATGAGAAGGGGTAGGTATGGAAAAATTTCCAATTTTTCGAAGGTCTCCGAAATCGAACGAATGCTTGATATTTCTTTAGTTTGAGCCTAGAAACTAAGAATGAGGATAAAATTAGTGGCCTAGAGGCCCTCACTGCGTCGCATCAATGAGATTTCGACTAATTTTCGACTGAAAATCGTGAAAGTATGACTAAAACCCTGATAAAAAGCTCTGATGGGACTGGCTTACGAGGTGTTGGGACTTTTGCCGTGTGAGAGCGGAGTGAGAAGGTATTGCATCGGAAGGGGGAGCGGTGGCACCGGTCGTGTATAACAGGATCCGGCGATGGAGGACGTGACCACCGGCATGGAGCTCACGTGAGCACGGGGCTATCGGTTCCCGGACTTTTTGGCCTCACGTGCGCCTCGGCCAGTAATCATATCCCGCCTATATCCAACTAAATATCGCAATCCACGCTCTAACGTCTAACTCTAACTCTGCGTAGACCGCGGACTCTACCCACGCGCGCCTCTCTCACTCATTGTAAACACTAGGCTTCCGCTCGCCAATTTTACCCTCAGAGTCCCCAAGTCACGTTCCACTCTCATCAAGCGTCCGCCAAATTCGATCAATGCTACTCCGAATTCCGAGCGCAAGTCGAAGCGTCCGCGTATTGTGAAATGGTAAAGCGATTCCATAGGAATCATGCGGGTTTCTTTGAGCCTATTTCGAGCGCGCCTTTCCAAGTAAAACACGCGCTCAGCACCGCCCGTACCCGCGGTATGTCGGCTCCTCCCACGTGCGAGGAGAGCTCGAGTGCGCAAATTTATACTAATCGACTTTAACGCGCACATTTCCTCGCGAACCGCGCGATCGCACTCTCCGCTCTCGACCCACTCGAAAAGAGCACACACCGCTCGGGGTAGTGCGAGTTATTTTTCCTCCAATGTTTATCTTCCGTGCGTAAGAGGAAAAACGCGCGGTTACGTTGGTCGTACGTGCAGTGGCGCCTGCAATTAATGGAGAGTAGAGTGCTCTATAAAAAGTGCTATTTATCATTGGTAATAAAGTTGAAATATAGAAGAGTGGGTATAGCAGGGTTGACGGATCGATCGATCCCTTGATTAGAGAAGCGGCAGGCTTGGGAAGGGAGTACGGGTATCGCTGATGCAACACCGTCAAGCGGTATCGGGTGTAGGGGAAAAATATTACGGCAGTTCACGGCGAACCTGTTGCTACGATTGCATCGGGCGGCAGTGCAGCGCGGCGTAACGGTGGAAACCTAGCGGTTTCCCGTGTGACACTACGCGCCACGACGTTTCGTCATACACGCGACCAACCGGCCGATCATCGAATTCGTCACTGCTTTCAATCAGTGCTCGCCGTCTGCGTTTCCAATCAATAAATCCATTAGGTCTCATGGGGGCGAGTTATAGGAAATGACACGAGTAAGACGTCATGGGTGGAGGATCGATCTGGAGCGGAGGACGCGGCAAGGTCGAAAGGACGCGGGAGCTATTTCGCTCTCTCCCACCCTCCACCCCCAATCGCTTTAATAGAATAAACCTGTTACACCCAGCCACCCGCGCAATTAACCCGAGAGTTCCCAATAAATGAGTAATGAAAACGAAATCACTTACTACTCGAAGTGCAGGTCTCCTCAGGCATGGTGTTTCGCTCGGGAGTTTTGGCGGCCAACTGATACGGCGCACTATAGAATGAGCGATTTCGAGCTGCTCACCCTGCGCGCGATAGCTTATCGGTTGGAAATGTGACTTTCACCGAACGGTTATCTCCGATCGAGCGTTTTCGGATTCCAAGGGTACGTTTGACTGACACTGTGCAAAGAGGAGATGATGAAACCGCGCACGAGGCGAGAGAGTGCGATGAAGCGCGCGTCGAGAGCCGAGGTAGAAGGTGTCGGCGTTGCGCGCAGAGCGTAACTGAGGCGACTGAGGCGACTGAGGCGAGTGAGGTCGGGCATGGGAGCCGTGGTCCTCGGAACCTGTCTGAGGGATGCCGGGCCTCCGCCTCTTCTATAAATGCGCCGAGTCCGTCGAGTCCGCCGTGTCCACCGCACTGCCAGCGAGAGAGAAAGAGCGAGAGCCGGACCAATTCGACCTCCTAAAAAGCACGAGGTGTACGTGCCATCTCTCTGCGTACGCACGTCCCCAGCACGCCCGGAGCCGCACGGGATATCGAGTCATTGATCCCGCGCGCACTTTCTTCCCACCACCCTCTCCCTCAGGAACAGCGCGCCATGCACTCTCCTTCACTCGATCCATGCATCTTATCGCCTGGCGGAAAACCGATAAATCCTCCTGAGCAGGAACCTTCGATGACGCACCACCACTTGGCTAGGGCTAGATATACAATGGGGGCAGTCGGTCCTGGAATGGTCAACTTCCGGTAGGATTACCGCCCTAACAGTCGACCAGCCTATCTTAAATCTCTATACTAAATCTGCTTAAATATCAGTCAGTCATCCTCTCCTTATCTACCTCCCTATAATTAGCTCTATAATTATTTATATTTAATTGCATAGTATTTTGGTGAATTATTCGACAGGGGAGGAACCCCTGCGGATCGGAGACTCCGGTGGTAATGAGGAGCGAGGTGAGTCATTCATTTGCACGCGGAGCGGCCTGTAATTTTCAGGGCGATCCAAAAGCTCCCTGTCTATCGATATAAATCGATCGCATGCTCTTTGCAGCGGCAGCTTCTTCTTTGGAACTTAATACAGCCCTTTATAAAGCGGAATGCAAGAGGAAGAAGATCGGCCGTGCATCGCTCGCTTTAGCGTTACTTTTTGGATCGGCGCGAGAGAGAGTGCGATCAGTGGATCGGAGTGACGAGGCGAGCGGCGACCGGGAAGCTCTGCGGGATGAAGTTGCATTTGCAAAGGCACCCTACCAAGTGACTGACTATAGGCCTAGCTCGCAAATCAATTCGCGATATGTCAGAATCGGAGTTGGAATGACAGGTTTGGGAAAATTTCATGTATAAAGAAGAAGGGAGTCTCGCCACCACTGCCGCACTCTTTCTCGCCACTCTCGCATTCCTACATTCCGAGGGCTTTTCGAAGCGCGCGATCGCCAAGATGAGCGCGACGCCCGAAGCAGGTGATAATCTCGAGGAGATCTACGTCTGGATCGAGCAGATACCCTTTTCGCGCCCGAAGAAAAACCTCGCCAGAGACTTCTCCGATGCCGGTAGGTACTGCTGATGAATGCGCCAATTATCCTAGAGAACTGCTCGAGTGACGCGTGTGTGCTTTCTTTGATTGTAGTCTTCATGGCCGAATTGCTCAAGAGATACTATCCCCGGTACGTCGACGTGCACAATTACATAGCGGGCAACAGTTTGGCCAAGAAGATAGATAACTGGTGCACGCTGAATCGTAAGGTCCTCTCCAAGCTCGACATCAAACTGAGCAAAGAGACGATCAATCAATTGGCGAACTCGCAGCCGGGTGTGATAGAGAAAGTGCTGATCGAGCTGCGCGCCAAGATCCTTAAGGATTGCAATGCCGAGAGGGATTCTATGTACTCGGAGTACGACGAGGAGGGTAAAGGAGGTAAAGGGGGCATAGTATTTCAGCACTCGTTTAAAACCTCCTATTCGACGTTCACGATAAAAAACCATAACTATTTCAACGACCAAGAGGCCGTTAAGTCCGTGCTGAATAGCGAGGAGGTCGCGAATAAGACGGTGCCGAAGCACGTTTTCGTCAAGTTGAAACAGGCACTCGACGAGAAGAACGACACCATCACGACATTGCATCAGAAAGTCTCGCATCTCGAGAGCTTAATGAGACTCAAGGACCAAAGGATTGCTGATCTCACCTCCCAGATATCCCGAACCAACGAGAAGGATGAGCCTCCTGCGAGACTCAACACCGCCAGTACTACCAATTCGAAACAACGTACGAGCAAATTCTAATTATGAGTTCTGCGGCTAGAAATCCCTCAGTAAGAATACTTCAATGAGCTACTAGGTCGCAAATTCAATCAAGAAACATTCTTAACAACATTCCCTTTCATGTTCCAGGCCCTACGTTACAGGAGCATGTTTCTCATTCCCATAGAATTAGCTATCCTACAGATATCAAGAAATTCCACAATACCAATGGCTTCCCACCTGAGAAAATCCCCAACCGCAATATACAGAAGAAAGATACTTTCCTAACAGTAGGAAGGTAAATGTCTTTATGTAAAGTTTATTACAGAATATTCCTTAAGCTTTTAACTTATCATGGTTATAACATCAGAGTGATTTCTCTGTTAGGTACGTCTGTCTTATATAGGAGCCCTCATGCTTGGTGGTGAGACCAAGATGACACCGTCCCCACGAACGAATAGCATGGAGATATTCCTCTTGGTAGTGCGATAAACCTCTTCGTAAGTTTCCTCGTCAATCTCTACAGTAGTGACCGTCTCCTCGGCCTCGCCGAGGACCATGTTCAAGTGTTGGTCGTAGGCCTGTTGGAGATTGCTGTGTGCGTTAGTTAGTGCCTAGTTGAAATCAGTGCTGTGTCGAATAAAAGCGTTCTTTACATGTAAGCGGCCCCGCAATTCCCTCTCGTTCCTCATTTTCACGTATATCCGCTCGTCCAAGCTCAGTCTAATGAGATCCAAGGGTTCTTTGACGTTTATCGCAGGAACCTGTTTAAAGTATAGGTTAACTCCTCTGAGGTTATCTTGGTGCTTCTATGCCCTAAAATTACCTGCTCTCCTTCGTCAGCCATTTTAAAGCCAGGCGTTAATTGCGTCTGAGTTAATCAACAAGCCCTGCTGCACTATACTCTCAGGTCGGTACTTTCTGCGCTATTCTCTATTCAGTCATACAAATCGAGAATTACGCGGCATCGTTCCGAAACCGGCAATAAACGCCATTTTACCGCTTCCCTCTCATCACCTCTGATTGCGCGGCCAGCTGGTGGCGCCCTCCAGGAAGCAACTCTCGCCCGCAGGTTTTACAGAAATTTCTAATTTTTATGTCGATTAACTCGTTCGTGAGTCATCCTTATCAACTTTAAAGATAGCGCGGAGGGAGAGTGTTCGGGTTATTTCCGTATATGGATGGAGTGTGTATTTCATTCGTGAAATAACTCTTCATCCAAATTCAGACCCAAACATAAAAACCCCGACAAACTATTGTACTGTAGAATAATCGATCTCATTATACTAAGAACTGTAGATAAATGTTCTATAGAAAACTCTCAAGTCGGACTAAGCCAAGTGGGAACACAATATTGAATTGAAATAATGCGGGCTGTTCGATTGGTTGAGGTCGGGCGTTGGAGGGCGCTGTGGTGTTCGCCGGGCGGCGAGTAGAGAGTAGAGAGTGGTAGAGAGTGGTAGATGAGAGCAGCGAGAGACAGAGGGATTGGTGCGGTGGGTGTTGCGGTGGAGTGGAGTGGAGCGGAGTGGAGCGGAGCGCGCAGCGGCGGAGCCTGGCATCGTATCTGGCATCGCACGCAGGCAGGCAGCAGGGCAGGCAGAGCCAGGCTAGGCATCGTAGCTGTATCGGGCGGCGAGGAGCCAAGAGACAAGCGAGCGAGCGCGAGCAGCCAACGAAGGAAGCGTTCGTCCAGTGGAGAATCAAGTGGCTCGGTGGCTCGCGAGAAAGCGAACCAGCACGCCATTTTCTGCGGCGTTCGCGCGAGTGAGACTGGGGGACGGGACTGGACGGGACTAGTGTGCGAAAGTGGTGTGCGCCGATCCATCGCCGCGGCTCACAAGAAGATATCGGCGGCGAGGCGAGGCGAGGCGAGGCGGAGGAGTGTGTGCTGACGAGGAGAGGAGAGAAGAGATCGAGATCGTGAAGCGCTAAGAGAGTACGAGAGGCGTTTTGGGTTGGGGGGCGGTGGACGTGTCGGGGCCGGGGCGGTGTGCAGTGTTATGCGCGGACACGCGGCGGCCAGCGGTGCAGCAGCGGCGGCGGATATGGTGAGTTTCAGCAGGAGAGAGAGATCGAAGCGCTCCCGGGAGAGCCGCTGACCTACACATATAAGCGTACTACGTCTTCTTGTCACTGGCGCGGCGAGGATGGCCGCCGTCGCCGTCTCCGTCGCCGTCGCCGATAGTACGGCGCTTGCGATAACCACGTAAGTGGCCGCGCCCTCGCTCACCTCCAGTTTCCCGAAGCAACGATCCCGCGATCCCGCGAGCAACGCGCCTCCGATATATATCCCCGGGGTCCGATCGGCCGGATTAAAGACTCGCTTGCCGGGGAGAGCTGTCGGAGCGGAGAGTAGAGTAGTAGAGCGAGAGCGAGCGCTCCCTCGCTCGCTCCACCAATGGGCGGAGGTTTAGGGCTGCACATGGCCGTCGGGGCGCCGGCTGTGCAGGGGGTGGTTTTTCCGGCGAGGCCGGAGCAGTCGATTGCCAAAGGAAAATCCGACCTCCTCCACCAGCCTCGCTGGACCTCACTTCTCTCGACACATCGAGTCCGTGTCTCTCGCGTCCCATCCTCCTAAACCGCCGACGTCGTCGTCATCGCTGCTTCTCGAGTGACAGTGCGCCGAGAAAGAGAGAAGAGAGAAGCAGCAACTTCTCCGTTACGTGCCTCGATTTTTTGCGAGCCGGCCTCCGACTCTCCCCCTCTGGCAGCCGGCTTCTTGATTCTTTCTACGCGCTACGTAGACTACGTAGCCTAAGTAGACCCGTCCTGTCTAGCTCGAGGCTTCGGTGGGACGCACTGTTCCTGCTGGTGGTACGAGAACGACGGGATTGTATCTCGATTCTCGAGCTCGGCACTGGGAGAGAGACTTTGTTGCGTGCGGTCATCTCTCCTCGTCTCTAGTCGCTACGACGACTATCACCAGGAACGTAAGCCAGCCCTCCTTTCTCATTGCTTCTCGCTCGGCTTTATTGCATGCCCTCACCTCCCTCACCTCGGCCCGGACCGCTCTCCATCTAGTTGACCTTGCTGGCCGAGATCTATCAATGAGAGAGCGTTCGATCGCAGGGCGCGTGGACGCGTTAGCATTATCGATCCTCTCCGCTACTGTTGACACCTTTCGGTATGTGTGCAATGCCTGCCCGCCTGGCTCGCTCACTTTTCATTACGTGTCCCCCTCGCAACTCGCCGGGCGACAACTGCTTCGATCGTGAGCAGTGGCGAGCGTGAGAGTCGCGAGCAAAGGCTCGTTGGCTTAATTGAGAGTGGCCGATCCGTTATATAATATCTATCGATGCGATGTCGATGGCTCGCGATCCCCGAGGATTGGCCTCCTCTCGTCTCTCGTTCCAGGGGAATGCGCTCGGCGCAGATTCGATTGAGGAGAGAGAGAAATGAGCGGCGAGCACAATGCGCGCACACCAGCCCCTTTCCGAGCCGCTCGCTCATTCAAATCCCCCGTGACATTCACGCGGCAATTAAGTCGCCCGGCCTTTCGACCTTGTTGACATTTTAAACGTTTTCCCCAGCCCCCACCCTACCCTCTTCCTCTTGCCGGCTTGCACCAAGAAACCCGATAGCTCGGAAGGTTCGACGAGGGCCTTTCGCTCCTCTCCGCTCCTCTCGCACTTCACTAATCTTGGATCATCTTTTTCCGATAGGTCTTCTTACGCCCGCCACCCACTTCGCACGCTTTCAACCCCCATTCTCTCTCTCTCGGCGAGCGGGTCGGATGTAGAGCGGCGAGCGGTTGCGTTTCGTTAGGGAAAACAAACCGGCGAGTATAGTGCGCGGTGGTCGGTGGGTGGTTGGCGCGGAGGAAAGAGCCGGATCGCTCTCCGACAGTCCCATTCAGAGAGAGGGAGAGAGGTCTCGCGGTCCCAGGCACTCGGAGGCGGCCGGCAATGCCACTTGAAGTAACTCGGTGCGGTTGCATTACTTAGCAGCGAAACCCCGGCGCACTCGGCTGTCGTCGACAGCGCCAGTTCGCCGTCAGATCGAAAACCTTTTCTCACCGACGCGTCGCGGCGGAGAGGATGAGATTTGACGGGCGGAGGCGAGGCCGGGGAAATGGAGCCGCCGAGTGTGTGCCAAGCGACTCCTCTCTCTCTCTCTCCCTTGCGCGCTTGCTTGGGCTATATTGTATACACGGGGACACGTGTTCGAGCACGCGACGTGTGCGGGAGAACGAAATTAAAATAACCGTGCGCGCGGCTGCTGGTTTACGGCCCCCTTGGGACACCAGGTCTCCTTGCGCTCGCGGTGTATACGCGCGGTGCAAACGAAAGGGACCGGTGCGTATTAATTCGCTGAAAATTGCCGGGCCACCGTCTCAATGCGGCCAGTGGTGTACTGGTGTGTTTGCGCGGCCCTAAAGAGGAGATGACGGAGCCTCCTTGTAATTGGCCGGGGACGCGTCACAGACCATCTCGCTCTCGCGAACCTTGTCCTCGAGTAGCCGGCTTCTTTGTGTCGCCGAGGGAGAGAGAGGGAGAGCATCGCCTGCATCCTTGGACTCTAAAACTGGTATGTCGGGAGCGGGCGATTACGCTTTGGAAATAGTTATGTGGGTTAGCGAGATAGAGATCGGAGTGTGCAATTCGGGCCGCGCTCTTGATCCAAAAGGGAGCTTGTGCCACGGCGAACTTGTCACGCGGTACCTCGGCAATCCTCTCTCAGAACGATCCCTAGAATCTACTCCACCCTCTCACGGTCGGCCTGATTTATATTAATGGAGGATTGACGCCGAGCGTAATGGACATCCGGTCGATTCGCACGCGAGTCTTGATCGGCTCGTTTTGGTGGATGGACCGGAGCAGTTGGTCTGTCTCAATGACCGATTAAACTCCATCATTTACCAGGCCGAGTTCCCGCTGACTCACCAGATCTCGCGAGATACCCTAGAGGCCTAGAGATTTACGGCCTCGCTCTCACCTCCATCCCACTTTTTTTTACAATAACCATATCCTCATACTCAAAGCGCCGGAATCTACTTGACACTTGAAATGATCCTCTCGACACGCAACGTGTCTCCCGGACAAATGAACGGTGGTTCATTGTCGGCTGGGCCTGTTTTCGCGAAAAGGTAGAGAATACGAGCGGACCAAAATTAATTCGTTCGTAGGAAAGAATGGCGTTGGCACGAAGGATTAATTATTGGTAAAAGGGGGTCGAAGGCACGCGCCATTAGGAATTCCGTGGGATCCGCGCGGCAAACAGGTGCGAGTATTGCGCGATTCCGCGAGGCTTTCCGAGTTGTTTACGGTATATAACGGTGCATCGGCGACGGGCGACCGGCGACCGGCGGCGGCGGCAGAGCTCACAGAAAGAAAGGAAGCCAACAGCCACCGGGTTCTCCACTCACTTCCCAACTACCTACACACCAATTCCCGTCCCACGGCATCTCTATTCTTATCGGGGACGCGCAGGGCTCTAGAAAATTGCCCTCTCCGCAACATACTCTTTTCCGCATATCTACACTCCTCTCTCTCCCTCTCTCCCGCTCTCTCTTGGTTTGGCACAGAAAGGAAGAAAGGCGAGCGATTGGAGCAGTGTCAGTCAGAATGGAGCGGCGACTGGCATTACTCACCATCTCTCGCGGCAGCGAAGCGTAGCTCGATCCCAAGCGAAGCGCGCACTCGCATTCGCTCTCGCCGAGATCTAAAAATGTTTGGCCGCTGCATCGTGAAATTTCGCCGGCGCGTACGCGGATGCATAATGCATGCGTGGTTTGTTGCCGCTTCTGCTCTTTGCCAGAAAGCAGCCAGCCGCGCAAGGATTTCTCTCGCGATACTGCCATCCCGTCGCTTCTCCTCTAAGGTTGTTCCGCTCGAGCGTACTTTCGGAGGATGAAATGCTCGGGATAAGGATCGAGTGGGCTGCTCGCTCCGACTCGAGCCATTGCGCCGGAGGATAATCTTACCTTTCTTTCTTGGGAATTAGATTTCCGTCGCGGAATCTCTCGGTGGAGTGTAGTCGAGCGGAATTCGCTCCTTCCACGACCTCCCCACCCCCCCACCCCCCTCGCCACTCGCAACTCGCCACTCGCCTCTCAACGGGAAAAGTACTGTTTGGTAGTTGGGCGTGTACGCCGTGGCATCGATCCGCGGAGAGTTACCGCTAGCCGGCTTGCTCGAGATAATTGCTAATTAGCGAGTCGTCCATACGAGGCCCCGTCGGAGCTACTTGCTTCTTCTCTTCAATTCGATCTTTCCCTCCTCCTCCGCCCTTCGATCCGACCTGACAACTTTTTCTTTACTCGCCTTCGAGTTCCTTTGGTTGCCGAGGAGGATGAAAAAATGGACCATTTGTCCTTTGGAACCTGGGAGTTATGCTTCCAGTGGAGGATTTGGCGAATCACTGTGCAATCGCGGAAGACGCGAAGGTCAAGGTAGAGTCCTTGGACGAGAGCGAGGCCCCGTAATCAGTGTAAGTGGAGTTTGTCACGGCATTGGCGAGGAACGTCATTGCAACTTGCAACGATGTCGGTGGCGCTTTAGCGTCGAGGAGTCGAGTCTCCCGCTGCCAAATCGAACTTGTTGACAACCTCATTTCACGACCCACCTCGCCATTCCCTCTGCTAATGGAGTCTGGACCGCTTGAGCGTAACGCCTGCACTTTTCTCGCCGGCTAAAAAGCCACACGGCTCGAAGCAACCCGCGCAAGAGAGAGAGAGAGAGAGTAGGGTTCGGCGACGTAAGGCAGTTGGTAATATCGGTGGAAGCACGTGTTGGCCGCGCGTGACTTGGCCGTTCGGCTTTGTTGCCCAGTGAAAAAGCCCCAAAGAATCCCCGGGACGGCCGGGACAATAGCGTCCAGGTTGACCACTTGACCGGTTCGCCGTGAAAAAGAGCGCCGCTTCATTCCCTTTTTCCCCACCGAATCCCACCCGCTCGCCCTTCAGCCCTCGTCGCGTCTCCTCCTCGTTCTCGAGCATAATGACGATTTTGTTCGCATTCCATTCTCCAGGCCGCTCAACGAGTCGCTCTGCGGCAAAAACGTCAATTGCACCCTCGTCGCGCCAGGCAAATTCAAAAGTCCCCAGAGAAAAAGAGAAAAGGAGAGGGGAGGAGTCTGAGGGAGGTTTTGCCAGAGTCGAGAGGAAAGAAACCGAATCCCATTGTCATTGCGACGACAATATCTCCAAGTGGATCAATGAACGAGGAGACTCGCCCGCCTTCGCAATCCCTCAGTGCCGCGTATTGGATTAGCAGAAGTGCACGATTACGTGTCAGTTGCACAACGAGCCCACGCCAAATAGAACACCTGACCCCATTTATGACAGCGGTAACTGGCCCGGGGATCCTTTTAGACCACTATCGAAACACCTGCTCCGCTCCCTCCACATTCTCACACTATTAAATCCTACAATTAAGATAACATTAACGCCCATCCTTATCCGTCGTTAAATCAACTTCCATCATGCCGTTTAATCCTCAATGAATCTCCTCTCTTCAGGAGTGAGAGAGAGAGGGAAAATGGTGCAATTTCATTGCCCGTTACTTTCTGTCGCGCCAAGAGCCCAAGAGCCCAAGAGCCTTGCCCGACTGACATTGTAACTAATTTTGATATCAAGGCGAAGTGGTGTGCCGGCAAGTAAATTACCCGGCGATTTACGAGCCGACTCCGCTGACGCGCCACCGTCACTCCTGTCATTAGCCGGTGAATTGATTGTCCCGGCTCCATCAACCCTCTCACTCTCGACTCGACTTTCCTCCGAGCACCAGCACCAGCAGCCTCCTCCCGAGGAAGCGAGGAATGACTTGTAAAATGGAGAAGTTTGAAGAGAAGTCGAGTCGTTGACACCATTGGTAGAGTAACACGCGAGTTATTACTCCGAGCCAATCAAGAGGGGGAGGAATTACAAAGGAAGGCTTATCCTCGGCCCTAGCTGCCAACCTCCGAGTAATCTACGCCCCGGCGTAATCACCAGACACAGCTGCTCCTCTATGCTGCGTCGGAAACTCTCTCCCTCTCTCTCTTTCTCTCTCTCTCTGATACGGCAAGACGAGTTCCTATCTCCCCTACCAACTCAGGTTTCGCCTTTTCGCACTTTAATCGCACCCTCCTCTCATTAATCCTGTTTCTCCTGGTCTCAGATTTAACTGGCTGTGAATGATTGGCTTGCTCCGCGTTTCGCTTGGCGTTTCTGACATTACACAAACAAGTCGCAGTTGCGTCGGAGTTGTATCGAGTGAGCGGGCAAAACAAAGCACAGTCGCTGACCCAGATGAGTGAGCGCGGCCCTAACTTGAGGAGATGTTGCTCGAGTAGAGGAGAGAGATTGACGCTAGTTCGAATAATCGGTGTTTGCAAACTCAGCGATGCGCCATCCCCGAAACGCCGCTGCCAAACTATCTATCAAAGGTTGCGCAGCACTTTTTCCTTCGTCTGGCTAAAGGCCAGCACTCTTCCCTCTCTCTTGCATTTCTTCTCCATGATCCTTGGCGGTACAAGCTGCTCTACCAACACTGCCACTTCTCTTCGATTTCAATGCGCCCTTTTCAAGTCGTTCAAGTCGCCCGAAACTTTTTCCTCCTCCTCCACCTCCTCCGCCGCCGGCTTCCTCTTTACGCTTTTGCCTCTCGTTCGATTCACCACTGACTCGCTCGGTGTTCCCTCGCGCTCGCGGGGCTTCCTCTCGCCGAGCGGATTTATTCCCGCTCGTGTTCCACTTGCTCCTCTTCCGCAGGCATCTTGGCGCTCAATGGGATTGAGATGCTAAGGCAATCGTGAGTGAAATGTCTTGTTCCACCGTCCCACCCTCCCTCTGGTGGAATGGCGGAGAGAAAGAGTTTCAACAACTAAAGTGGTCAACAACAACTAAAAGGAGAGCTCGGCTTGGATGATATCTACTCGAGCACTCGAGCAGTATGCTGATGCCTCTGATAAGAGCGCGAGCGCTTCCCTATCGGCGATCTACATGCGCCGCTGACAATCAACGGGCAAGTAATCGCTGCGGACAATTTACCTCGCTGGCTCGCGGTGGTCGTTTGAAAAGTAGCCCGCAGCCAACGCCGCTGACGCTTTCCTGCCTCTGGAAAATGAATCCCTCGGCTCCTCCTCCTCCCCCTCCTACCCTCGTTGCCGAGTGTTTGTGTATCTCCGAGGGAGCGAGCGACGGCTAAAGCATTGTCGTTTTTCCCGTTGGTATTCTTGACATTTCGAGCGCTCGCTACTTGTTCCTCCATGAAACAGACGAGAGAGGGAGAGAGGGGTAGTTTTAACTATTTCCCAGCGTCAGCAGCGTGCAATCTCGAAACTCCGCCAGGGGGTTGACGTCCGCGAGCATTGGAGGGAAACTTCTCGGGAATCTGAAAGCAGAGCTTTTTCTTTTGTAAGATGTGATATTTGTAAGAGTAAGCGCTTGTACAAAGTATACGCTTCGTGGTTCGACCGGTTGCAATGTCGCGTGTGTCGGGAGTTGGATTGTGTGTGTACCGTCGGGCGGCGGCGCCTTGCGACATTTTTCCGGAAGTCTTTGAGAGGAGGCATAGACGCGCCGCGAGCCTCGCCGCAACTCTACGAGTTGCCAATGCGGCGCTGGCATTTTTTAAGCAGCCGACGGCTTGTATGGTTGCCACCTTAATCCAAGTCTGGGTTACGGCGAAGACCCTCAATTGCAATTAAGGTTTATGAGACGGCGCTACTATGTATGCTGGCGCATGCCAACCGTCATCCCTCTCTCTCTCTCTCTCTCTTCACTTTCCACGCGTCTTCTCTCCAACTACCTCGGTCTATGTATCTCTGGGATCGAAAAGGTGGCAAAAGGTGGATTAGCTCTCTTTAGCATAATGAGATAACGCGCTCCTCGAGTGCGAAGAATTCTAAAAATGGCTTCGTCGGCCGATCAGATGTACAAGTCTGAATGTCTTGGCTAATCGCAGGAATCTAATAGGCTCCGGTGGCGCTGACACCACTTTTCCTGCTAGCCGATAAAGCGACGCAGAGCGAACGCGCTGATGATTCCAATCTCCCTCCTATCCAATGACGAATGACCCTCTGGCGAATGTCGAATTCCGCTCGCCTCGACAGTATCACTCATTCCTCTTGCCACGATTCCAGAATTCTGTCAGTGGACGATAAGTCACAGTGCTATGTTATTTATGGGGGTAGTTCGGGGCGAATTGCAGCGTCGAGTGAGTTTGTCGGATATAAAGCGGAGGTTGGCGGTGGGATGCGCTTGGAAAGATGTCGATAAGTCCTAGCTCCTAGCAGACTGCCGGTAGACTGGCGGGCGTGGGCGAGCAGCCTCCGTCATGTCGATCGAGTTACCGCTCATCTAGCCCCTTTGCAGAGCTAGTTTCTAGCAGCGCCGGAATTGGGATCCGCGAGCCTGCGATTACGCGCCCGAGAAACTCACTAAACTCTCTGGCGAAGGTTAATTCCGTACCAGCCGGGAGCCACTGACCTTTTCACGCGGCTTTCGCGCACCTCGAGGCCTCACTCACTTCCCTCGCATAACAATTTCATCGAAAATCACTAAAGTCTCGTCCCAAACAATTCCATTCGACCTCCTTTTTTATTTCCACTGTGTTTTTCATCCGGCAACCGACCGATTTCATCTCCGACGGAAGCTTGGCCTCTTTCCTCCAGCTTGGCTCACTCTCCTCCCACTGGCTACATTCATTTTCTCTCGTTTCCCGCCCAGACTCCTCTCAAACTAAGAAGGGAGAATTGAAGAAAATAAATGGATTACTCTCTGGAAATGTATATCTCGTATAAGGTGGGGTGGTGGGTAAGAGAGGAGGCGTCGGTTCTCGTCTTACGATCGGAGCTCGGCTAACGAAGTATCATTAGCCAGGTAATGATGAGTTAGTGTCGTCGGGCTTCCCGGATCCACTGGGCAGAGAGCGGATCGCAGTCTAGTGTCTGGTGTGAAAGGGGCTCGAAAGTGTGGCAGAGTGGATGGACGGGCGAGCGCCCAACTACCGGGATACTAGACCAACCGGCGTATCTCCGAGGTCGACGTCTCCGCATTCACCATGACCAATGTTACCCGATACCCTTACGCTCGCTACTCTCCACATCGCCTCCACGCTTTTTCCTCTCTCCGTCCACTTCCGGCATTCTCCTCCGAACCTCCTCCGAACCTCCTCCGCCAGTCAATTAGTACTCTAACAGCATCACTGCCAAACCGTACCAGAGGCGCTCGCGCACCGCGGAACTCTGTTTATCGAATGTTTGGCGAGGAAATTCAATGAGGACGGTCGGTTTAGCGGTGCTGGCCAATATTCCGCTTTTCCCGCTTTGTCCGGAGCACTCTGTCGGGAGAGCGGGAGAGGCGAGGCGGCGCCCACCCCTTGAAACAAAGCATCGATTATTTAATGTGATAAGAGGAGTATGAATCTCGGGGATGGCGAGTGATTAAAAATAGCTCCGAGTGGGGAGGGCACGAGGAAGAGTGTAGGGTGCGCCGTGACGGGGACTCGATTGAATTGCGGAAGTCTAGTTTGCTTTGGCCTAGTCAGAAGCAAAGCGAGGAGAGGGAGGAGAGGGAGAGCTTCCTTCCAACCGATCCATAACCGGTGGCGTTCGGCGCTCCGGTTTTCCCCGAAAGAAAGGAAGAAAAGGAGATTTTGCACGGGGTGTAGTGTTACTGAGGGCTGGGGAGGGGGGGGGGGGGGGGGGAGACAGTAGCGGCGTGCAGGCTCGAAACCGCACTAACTCGGTGAGCAAGTCGCTGGCAATGTTTTTTCGGTATGCGCCAGACGACAGCAAGGTTAACCAATGCGAACCGGTTAACCGGTTCGCGACACCCGATTCCGATGCTCTCGATCGCCGCTCGATTTAGGTATGAGATCGAGCCACCGCCACCGTTCCCCCTCCCTTTCGCCAAGAGCACTAGGACCATCAGACCTCTATGTGCAGAAAGCGAACCCTGAGCATGGGAGCCTTCCCATCCCGTCCGGTCCCTCTGTTTTATACTAATGTACACATATATAATCGGATATGATTGCCGGGTGGATTCGCGCGCAGTGCTAGACCGGAAACGTCCACGTCCACGTCCACGTCGACGTCGACGGATCCGTTTAAGCGGGGATTAGAGGAAAGGTAGACGCAGAGGAGAGTCGAAGGGTCAAGCTGGCCCCATGTCCTCTCGGACCACGAGTGGCCCACTTAACCACTCGAGTATCCGTCTTGTGCCGCGCTCAATTTTCTGCCCACCTACCCCACCGCCACAGAGAAAGAGAGAAAGAGAGAAAGAGAGAAAGAGAGAGGGAGAGAGAGCCGATTTGCACATTCGCCCTGCGCCAGATCCATTTCACTCGGCTCCAATTGCCTTAATCCGATCGCCTCGCAAGCGCCCTCGCCTCCTCCACCACTCATTCGTAGGAGGAGAGGAATTCTTCTCTTTAATGGGAACTTGAATGGAAACAGAGTAGCCAAGCGGCGGCCGGTGCCGGATGGCGGATGGCGGATGGCGGATGTTGATGCTGGGAGCAGCCTCGCGGAGCGGAGCGGAGATGTTTTCTTAGATGCGAGACATTGGGATTACGAGTGCGGGAGTCGCGTCGAGTTACGGTGTGCGCGAGCTGTCGAGCTCGATTGAATTCGGTGAGGCAATAAAGACACGGGAGGTTCGCCTCTCGCTCGCGAGCGCCGAGTGACTCACCGAACCAAGGGAAACCGCTTCACGGCCGTGCGCCAGCGAACCAACTCGCCGAGCCGAGCCGAGCCAACTTGTACCAGCTGGCTTGATCAATATTGCAAACAGCCGCGCCGCGATGCGACCCCACGCCAACCACCTTCTTTCTCTTCTACTTCAACAACTTCTTCTAGACTCGACTCTCTCCCTCTCTCTCCCACTGCAATCGACTGTCCATGGAAACAATGTCATCCCTGATTATCTTCAATCGGACCAATTAAAGTCCCTTTGAAATGCCGCGGCCATCTAAGATCTATACATGTGGTCGAGGTAGACTGTCGGGATTTGGGGAGAGTGGAGAGAAAGGGCGAAGCTCAGAGTTCGGCCAGTTGGAAAACTGGCTGGCGTGGTAGATTGTGCATTAGACGCGCGGCCGCTTACTCGCTGGGTGTGGGTGTGGGTTGCAAGGGGACACGGGGGAAAGGGCTTGGCACCCCTGTGATCCGTAAATACGGGGAGTATGACGTCACCCTTCTCCCTTTATTATAAGCAGGGGTGTGTGCTAGTGGTGTGTTATCGGCGGAATCGATGTATTACAACCCCAGTTCTCGCTTCTGCCAATTTAACAGTGGCGGTGCGCCGAGGGTGCCCGAGAATAATACACCCTGAGCCCACTTTTTCACAGCCATGGGAACACCACCCTCCTCCTCCTCCTCCTCCTCCTCCTCCTGCTTACTATCGATCTCTTCGAGTCACAATGCCTCTTCCATACTCTGGCAGCGAGCTCGATATAATTTCGGGGGCCCCTTTCAAGATGAAAGTACGGAGTGGACGGTTTCAAGGTCGGCGCCCAGCCATCGGATGGGTGCGCTGCGCACTCGCTAAAAGAACAGTTGATCAATCATACGCGCGACGAATCATCTCTCTACGGCCTGCGCGCTCGTTCTCTCACAACCGGGGCTTTTATATCTGCCAACGGGAGCATCCAGAGTGCACCCAGAGAGAGAGGCGGATGAAACAGGAGATATAAATAATACAGCGGAGGATATACAGGATGATTCATTTTGCAAAATATCCGCCCTACGGGACAATTGCGACTCGCGGCCAACTAATTCCATGTGGAAACATAGTTTTAGGGCTAAAACTATTGGGAATTACCAAAATCGGGCGAATTGGAAAAATGTCGAAAAATTGAAAAAATGAGAAGGGGTAGGTATGGAAAAATTTCGAATTTTTTGAAGGTTCCCGAACTTGCCCGAATCTTTCATATTTCTTTAGTTTGAGTCTAGAAACTAACTTTCAGCACAAAATTAGCGGGCTAGAGGCCATAACTGTGCCGAACGGATGAGATTTCGAGGATTTTGGTCCGAAAATCGGGAAAATATCGCTGATACGACACAATTATGGACTCTCGCCCACTAATTCTGTGTAGAGACTTAGTTTTAGGGATAAAACTATGGAAAAATGCCGAAATCGGCCGAGTTGAAAAAATGTCAAAAATTCGAAAAAATGAGAAGGGGTAGGTATGGAAAAATTTCGAATTTTTTGAAGGTTCCCGAACTTGTCCGAATCCTTCATATTTCTTTAGTTTGAGTCTAGAAACTAACTTTCAGCACAAAATTAGCGGGCTAGAGGCCATAACTGTGACGAACGGATGAGATTTCGACGATTTTGGTCCGAAAATCGGCGAAATATCGCTCGTACGACGCAATTACGGACTCTGTCCGACTAATTCTGTGCAGAAACTTAGTTTTGGGGGTAAAACTATGGAAAAATGCCGAAATCGGCCGAGTTGAAAAAATGTCAAAAATTCGAAAAAATGAGAAGGGGGGTAGGTATGGAAAAATTTTCGATTTTTCGAAGGTCCCGAAAATCGAACGAATGCTTGATATTTCTTTAGTTTAACCCTAGAAACTAAGACTCCGGAAGGAATGAGGGACCTAGAGGGTATATTCCGGCTTGTAATCCAATAATAATGATGGATAGAAAGCTATACTTGTAACACAAACGATTGCAAACGACATGAATCACCCTGTACACATGTGCGTAGCGCAGGGAGTGGGGCCTTTCAGCGCGGGACGCTCCCGTAACGCATAAGTGTCAGTATAATTTATTCAACCTGTCGTCGACCACCCCAACTACTCATATCCTTCCTTTATCAATGACCCGAATATCGCCGGTGCGAGGCGCCTGCTTATCGTTCGTTGACACGTGTGTACTCTCCACTCGCTAGCCACTGCACCAGAACAATCATTTCTCTCTTCACAATCCAAACACACCGACATTTCCCAGAAATCAACCAGAAATTCCAGCCACGGTCATTCCAGAAGCGCGGCGCGGCGCGGTGGCGTTCGCCGACCACGATTGATACTATCAGCAAGTGTTAAGTTTAACTTGTAGAGCGTCGTCGCCGGTGTCTGCTATCGATCTCGATCGAGCTCGGAAGCGGATACATGACGGATTGCATTCCACGCGCTCGAAGGAGCACCTGCAACGATTTTCGCACCGCGACGAGCTATCGAATAGCGCTTTCCCGGCATGCGTGCGCCTATCGACCGCCGAGCGATCGAGCACCGGCGAGGCCAGCTGCGTCCTTTATTGGAAAAGGGGAAACCCTACCTTTCCCCTCGGCATTAATGAGCCGGTGCATCGATTTGTAATGGACACCGTGTCCTGCGTCGATCGGACACCTCGCCGGAGAATTCGCGCGTAACCCACTTTCCCTTACGTAAGAGATCGATTGGCCGCGGGCTCCTTGGAAATTGGCAATTGGTGTCCGTCCAACTGGCGTCGCGCGACTTCCGAGCGAGTTCGATTTGTCCTGTCATAGTTAGCGGGAGGTAGTGCGTCATATCCCCTAGTGGCTCCAGGCGGTGCGGCGTTCTGATTTGCTGGCATTGGAGTTCCAAGGGGAAAAGGACAAGTGGAGCATTGCGAATTACTGGAGAAGGAAGCGAGTGGTCCGTGCTCCGATAGAAACGGGAACTGGCGCACGTCAGGGCGAAATGCCGAGGTCTCTCCGCTAGCGTAACACACCCTCACTGGATCCCATTGTTGGAGCATCGCCGGCCCATTCTCATCCCTCGCTATCGAACCCCGCATTCCGCCGTAGATTGCCATCTGTCTCGCGGCTGCTCAAGAATTCGATGCCTCGAAAAGATCCAACGGAGCATCTTGCGCTGGGCTTATCGAGTGGCGGGAGGGGCGCCGGCCATAAATAGGGAGCGACGAAGTATCGATGATAGTAGGCAGGCATTGACTGGCTACCGAAAGGGCCCGAAATAGTCAGTAATCTCGGGTCGAGCCAGGTCAAGTATCTCTATCGCACCGCGCAAGGTGTACCGGCGCCATAAGAAAGCGAGCGGGAGGGAGATTGAAACCCGCCATTCTCCACTCTGTCGGGCAAGACACGTACGTTACGGTCAAGTCCCATGAAATATTTAACGAACGTGAAATCTGGGTCGTGGTACTGCGCCAATTCACAAGGGCCTCTGCACCCCCGAATAAACCTACCTAGCCCGGCATCCTCCATCACCGCCGCCAGCAGCTCCTACGTCCGGGCTACACTCGGCAAACTGGACCACCGCCCTCCTGCTAGTTCATTAGCATAAATTACACGTGCCGAGTTTGCCGCTCGTCCACCGGGCTTTCGGACTACTCGGCCTTCTCTGCCCCGCTGGCCACGCTCGAACAAAGCCTGCCGATTGCGAATGCGAGACGCGTTACAGCATTGGAGCTCTTTCTCTCCGTCTGGCTGGTTCCGCCGGTCGGAGATGTCACACCTCACACCTTCTGTTTCATAAAGGCGGCGAGCGCGCCACGTAATCCGGATGATACTCGGGCGCCGTTTACCACTGGGAGATTCCTGCGAGGAGACAAGAGCTGACGGAGGCAAGGATGCGAGTGATGATCGTCTTTGTCGCCGTCGCCGTCGACAAAGAGCCTTATGCTAATATGCAGGACGTGCCGCGATTTTGCAATCTCGGCCGGGCCTGATACGCCCGACACTCTCCACCGAGACTACCGGCGTCGGCGTCGGCGTCGGCGTCGGCGCACACACTCACCTGGAATGCCTCTCTCACCGCGACGCGCATTCCTCGGCTGCCGATTGCGTTACTCCGCCAGTTTCCTTCAACAATCCGATTAGTTATTTGCCGATCGCTCCTCCGATCGATGTGCTAATACGCTGGGAATTGCTGCTCGCCGCTCTGAGTGGGGCGTGCGCGAGGCCCAGATTTTCCGGTTCGAGTCACCGATATTTTCATTGGTGCTTCGAGTCTCCTGGTGGCAGTCGTTTAGAAACTATGACGAATCCAAGGATAATGCGCAGTCGGTAGTGGTCTCTGAGAGTTCCCTCATCGTGGGAACAACCGATGGTTAACCTCCAGGTAATCTTGGATTAGATCTGATTGCTTCCCTCGAGTTCTGGAATATCAATAAGGTGAATTAGGCGAGAGAAGATTGCGAGGGGTCTGTTGCGCCAGAGGGATGCCGTAGAGTGTAGACAATGGCTCGAGTCTAATGTTAAATCGAACGCGTAGGATCCGAGCAGAGGATAAGGTTCTTACTCATTGGACGCGTATGATACTGGGACGGTTCGTGCGCGGATGTGTGGGCCCAGATGGGCGACATGTGCACTCGCGGTGCTGCACACGTGCGCTCCAGGAGTGAGCCAAGTAGAACGTCCTCCAGTCACCATTCACTCATTGCCAATCGTTAATGTGCTTCGAGAGACTAAATTAGAACAAACTCATTGTCTCTAACTTGGGTCCATCCGGAAGTAAAACCCTTCGAATTCGACTAAAAGTATTGTGATTTTTTGGATGCGTAGAAAGGCAGCGTGGAATGAGTAGTAGAAGGAAAGGTCCACGGATGCTGGGAACGCGATTGAAGTGCGCGGCCCACATTGAATGATGCGGCTGTTATCGGGCGGGCGCCGTCCGATGATAACGAGAGTGTACACAATAGACGTAACACTCGGCAAGTGGCTACACAATACGCGCTTGCCGGCAATGCAAGTCGGTGGCGTTTTATGACTGGACTCGCTAATTAATCGGCGCCCGGCTAATTGGAGGGTGAAATTAGCGGGACGCGTATTAAGTAGCCCAATGGGGATTCGATTAGCGGCTAAAACCAACTCACACGGCTCCCGCCGAGTTTTATGGGTTACGTCAGCCTTGCATATATTTAGTTTCCCATGGGGAGGGAAGTGCAAGGGAGGAAGGAGCCGTGAACCGGTTCAGCCACTCTTCCGCACTTCCCTCCTGCAATTTCCTTCACCGCTCGCTCCTCCTCTCCTCCTCTCCAGCCTTTTTCTCGCGCTCGCGGTGCGCCTTTATTTTTAGAGGCCGCCGTCGTCGCCGATTATAATAAATCATCGATTAATGTTGACCAGAGTGGAGGAAGTGAGTAGAGGAGTCTGTTTGACTCGCTGGGAATGGAGTTCGCTTCTATATCCGTTGGGTTGGTCGTTGGAGTCAGGGTCCGCGACCCTGGCTTTAATTAAGTACTGCTAATACGGCCACTAAAACGCGTCACGCTGCACTTGGCGTAATTGGGACGCGGAGGAAGCGAGCCCCGATTAATTGCAATGGAAACTAACAGCACCAGAGCCGATCTCCCGGACCGCACTGCCTCCTCGTCGTCATTGATTTAGTCGCATGGCGAGGAATCATTCTCAACTCGCTCCGGCCAAATAAGAGCACGAACCCCAGTACGAATCCTAGGTGTCCTTGTCTCAGTTTGAACGAGGAGAAATTCATAGGGCACGAAGCTTTACACCCTGCGCTGCACGGGCGGATCGGTAAATCGTGTGGTAGGTGCGCGAATGCGTGGGAGTGTGCACCAAGTGCGCATAGTACGGGCGGGGTGCGCTGTAAGGTTGAAGCTGAAGGGTCTAGGTGGACCGAGTGACTCATGTTTCAGTGTACGGTGCAATCCAGCTTGGAATCATTGTTGCACCGCGATTGTCCCCGATTCGAGCGCAGCCTCGCCGTGACGGCTGCTTTGTCCTAGCCAGGCTAAGACACTTCCCCGTGGCATTAACGTTTATCCCCGGCAACTCTTGCCGCTTTCCTCCGACAATGCCGTTCCGCGCCGATTCTCCCCGTAGAATCTAGACTCGCGAGAGCAGAGCCGATGCTTCCTAAAGCGCACCAATCTCCTAGTTGGATTATCTCTCTCCTCGAGCTGAGTCTGGCGCGCTCTTTTGAGCGAGGAAAAGCTAGTATGCAGACAGGGAGAGGCGGGAGTGAGGAGTAGGCGTGTATCCCCGGGGACGACTGGATCGACCAACGGTAATATCGTGCGAGATTAATCTGTCGATTAGAGGGCGGATGTGGCGCGGACAGTGCGGGGGAGGAAGCGGCGCTGCACTCACAGTAATTATAATCCTGGCGTCCAATGGTGCGTGCAGCCAATCGATTGGCTCGGACCAAGCAAAGCTAAAGTATCGAAATTAATTACATTCTTAGAGCAACGTGTACCTTGGAATCGTCATTCAGCGCGCGGCAGCGGTCGTTTGGTATGAGGCGCGGCAATCCCTCTCGCAATCCGTGATGCCAGGATTCACTCGGCCACTCACGATTTCGCTGATTTGGAAAGCCGTATTAGCCAGCCGTATAATAGAAATGCCGGCTCACGCGGAGAAACCACGGCGCGACAAGCTTTCCACTCACGCTGCATTCCCCCGCTCCGCCTCTCTCTCTCGCTCACTGAGAACATAATGCAGAGAATACAGTGGAGAGCGTAAATGTCAGGCGATGGATATGGCCGGGATGATTTCTAGCGAGGAGAACGGCGTGAAAAGAGCATCGGGCACGCGTACCATCGCTCTAATGGCCAGCACCTCCAATACCTACGTGCGTAATGAGCGCAACACTTTCCTCGCCGCTTCCACTATGGACTCGTCGGTTTTTAGTCTTTTAGTGGGTTGAATTACGCCGAGGACGCCGCAGGAGAGCCTGGACTAAGAAAGATATCTCATTAAAGCCAGACTTTCATTGTCTTTAATACCCAGTGATGCCTGTGCGCGGGGGAGCAACGGCCTCCGAGAAATTGGGGAGTGAGAGAGAGCGAAGGCTCTGCTTCTGGTATTGTCAGCTTCCTTTTCACTCGGCTCCACTGTCATTGCCGGTGTATATATATATATATATATAAGAGAGCCGTAGTGCTCCGCCACTCTAATGAGGGAATGAACGAAAGCCTGTTACTTCGCTCGACGCTCCTAATTAACAGCAGTTTGTCTATTGCCTCCCTCTCCGATCGAGTCGCCGGCGTACTCGGATCGACGATTGTTTTGCGCCGCTTCTCCCCGCCCCCTCTCTCTCATCCACCCCCGAGACCCGAGAGTTTCGATAATTAGATCCGAGGACCAGTGGGACCTCGCTTTTCTCCGGGCCCCTGATGAACCTGTAGTGTCGGGGACGGCGGCAAGCCTCCTCTTCTCCCTGAAAGTCACGTATCGTACACTAGGCGAGCGACTCCTCCGGCAGGTGCAACATCCGGCGGAGTGCGCCGCAAGACCCAACCTCTTACGGCAACTAATTGCTAATTAGGAGAAGCCGCTAGTACAATAGCTGCGCGCTGCGACGCACGCGGCCGCTTGCACCCTGGTCACGGTCGTATCATTGACCCTGCCGTCCGCTTAAAACCGCCGCCGCGCCGCCGCCTCCTCCTAGAGTCAGGAAATCACAACTATTCATGGCCGCCGCCACTACGGGTACGGCTTTCCAGTTGAAATGGCCAGTAGAAAGAATTAGCTCGCTCGGCGCATTCTCCCCGCGGGAGTTGTTAGGCGTGGAGGCTGGACTGGTTTGGGATCAAAGTGAACTCGGGCAGGGTTCGCCCCTCGCGGCGGGCTTTTCCACGTATTTTCACAGCGATGAGAGAGTCTGGGCCGTGGGGCGAGCCGGAGAGTCCGAGAGTCGCTAATTACCTTGGCGTGTTGACCCTGGGAAAAAGGGGGATAGTGAGTGAGGGAGCGAGAGTCGAGTAGAGGGGTGGGTTGGGAGGAGAGCGATAAGAGGCAACAACCGGGGCAAGTTAATCGGGGGCAATGGGATCGCGGGCAAGCGCGCTTGCCACGGGAAACGCAACGAAAGGAAAGGAGTCAAGGCGAGGCGAGCCACTCTCGGCAGTCATTGCACTCTCGTTAGAATTGGCTCGTCCGATCAGCCGATACCGTTCCGCCGACCATCTACACACGCAACCACCTCCCCGTCGATCCCACTACCAATCCACTTCCTTCCCTATAGTTTCCTTCTGATCGAACATTAGCATCGCAAGATGTACATAGGAGGATCCTCAGATATTTCGTCCACTGACATTGCACATCGCGCGCCCAATGATGATAAGATTCCGCTGCTATCTTTGGAATGCGCTTTTACGCGCCCAGTGCGTGCCGACGAGACTGTCGAGCAAGGTGTAGACTGTAGAGCATCTGATACATCGTCGCAGGGCAAAGTTTCGCTTTTTACTCAGATTGGTTGGAGGCGTGTGCGTTGGTGATAGGGTTAGATTTAGACGAGCAGTCACGCTGGGCCGTTAACTGCGAGCGTGATTGCAGCGGGGAATGACGTTTACTTTAATCGCGGTCTGTGGATTTCCGGCCGGCACGAAACCTAAAATCTCACGCTTTTCTTACTGCCAGTTATTTACCGGTAAAAACATCGGGAATCCAAAGCCGGGCGACGCCACCAGTGCTTCTTGGCTAATTTCTTCCAAATCATCTCTTCGCACGCCATTGGCCCGTGGCTCTCCCCTCCTCGTGCGCCATTGGTGGTCAGTTTGAAATTAGCAAGAAATTGCCCATGATGCATCGGTACCTAACTGAGGGCGTTGGCGGGAATTTTGAATGGACTATTGGAACTAAAGAAGATTTTTGGTTTGTTTCAGGTATCGAGAGAGCGGTGAGTGATCTTCGGAGGAGAGTTAGGAGTTTGCCGTGGTGCGCGTCCAGCTAGAAAATGCCTCTCCCAAAGCGGCTGGTGGAGCCGGTGCACGTGGCACGGGGCACCATCCCCGAGGACTTCCCACTGCCTTCGGAATTGGAGGCTGCGACAAACGGCACCCTCGCCAATACTATTAGGCAATTGTCCAGTCTCTCGAGGCATGCCGAGGATCTCTTCGGCGAGCTCGCCCGGGAGGCGCACGGCCTCAGCGACCGGGCCAACTCCTTGCAGGCCAGGATAGACAGACTCGCCGTTAAAGTCACCCAACTCGATAGTAACGTCGAAGAAGGTACGCTTCTATCTCCTCACCATTTCTCACTGATTTCATCACTCTGTGAATCTGACTCGAGCTTTATTTCTCTTCTTCTCAGTTTCGCTGCAAGATATCCACATGAGGAAGGCGTTCAAGAGCTCGGTGGTGTTCGACCAGCAGGTCGTCTCGCGGGACACGATGCCGACAGCGATGATGGAGACCTACCACCAGTGCGATACACCGCCACCCCTGGATAAGCTTAACGTTTACAGGTACTCGAAGAATTTCACCCGCAATTCGGAGAGATCGATTTAAGCTAAACAATGTGTATACTCGTTTCAGGGAGGATGGTAAGGATGGACTCAAGTTTTACACAGATCCGAATTACTTCTTTGATCTGTGGAGCCAGGAGATGCTCAAGGACACGGAGAAGAAGCTGCACGATCGGGGGAAAAAGGTAAGGTGTCGCAGATCAATTGGCTACTGGTATCTGTGCACCTCGATGTACCTAGGAAAGCGAAAGAGGAGAGCTAGTTTTTATTTATTGTATTTGTCTACCGTTAGTTTCTTGGCCGGTCAGTGTTAACGGTGGTTTGTGGTAGAATTAATTTGATTTGTACACGGCCAAGTTAACTCTGCTCGAGGTGCGCAACAACACAATACAAATAGACAGTGATTAATAACCTGGTATTACCATTCTAACTATGGAAACTATCCCGTTGGTTATAGACCGAGTCTGAATATGCCGAACCGTTCAGAGAGGCAAGTCGATGGTTTGGATCTTTGTAGTTTTCTTTATTACCCTATACCCAGTTTTACTGAATTATTGATCGCCAGCCACTCACTCATACATAATCAAACTCACTTCTCTGTGGTTTTTCATTAACCGATTATCTATTTGCGCTGATAGAGACTGCGCTAGATGCTCGCTTTCAGAGTTCTGTAGTTATGTGCTAGGTTTAGCAAATGACTTGGCATCCTTCGGTGTTCGTCCTTCGCAAGGGATTCGATCATTGCGCAGACCGAATACACTTGGCTGAACCTCTCTCTCACTTTGTGAAACTGTATGCCTGTTAATCGTCCGATGTTCGATCTACGCCGAACCATAGTGGTTCGGCATACCGATCTAACTCGACTGTTTTGAGCTCGGATCTAGTTCTCTCACCGTTTCATCACATACTCGATATATACAATATCTCACTTGCATTACCGTTTTCGATAACCATGCAAGTTGTGAATGTTCTCATACAAGTTTCGCATTATCACTCACACTTCGATGTACTACAACTCATATGGCTCCCTCCTGTGAATCTCAACTTCACTTTAAGACTCTTTTCTTCCCGATTCGTCATGTATCAAATGTAGGAAATAAAAGCTGAGCCGTTGCAAGGCTCTTCTTGCTTCTTTCCCACGGCAAATGATATACATATACGGGCACAAATCCAATGTTTTCACTAATAATTTTATTTCCTACAAAGTGTGTCACCTTCAATCATTGATTCGGTGAGACCTTACTAATGATTCCGTGAGTCCGAGTGCTGAGATTTTTCCCCAAAGATAACTAAATAGACGATTCGACCACACCGAATCAATGAGATAGCCATTTTCGACTGGTCAAATTGAGCTTGCCTTGCACACTTGCCGGCAATTGACATTTTCGACAAGTTGAACTATAATATCGACATTTTACACCACAGCCACATAGGCCTCGGAACGAGAGCGGCGGCGGCGGCGGTGGCAGGCACAAGAAGCGTATAAGGCAGCCACATAACACAAGAGAGCGGCAGAGACAATTGGCTGTGGGTCATGGTGAATATATTATGCCAACCCAAGGCGTCCAGTACAGGGCACCGCACAACATACCGGATGAATCACTACTGGGTATGGTGATGACGGACCCAAGACCACCTAGGCCCAATAGTATCGAATTGAGACGGAGTTACCCGCCGGAAGAGCAGCATCTTTACAGTCCTCCTTCTTCAGAGCATTATAGGTCTGTACTCCTTTATTTTACCATCAATGAATAGCACCAACTTGAACGATAATATTAACCTGCTGACATTTGTCATAACAGGGCAGCAAATTATGTGGCTCAGGGTTACGAAGATAGCTTATACAGTTCACATTATGGCTCTAGCCAAGGTCAACCGGGTAGCGAGACTTACCAGAGTCCTGGTGGACAGAGCACTCCTAGCAGAGGAGGAAGGTCGCGACCCTCCCAGCCACCGCCTGCACCTCCAAGTAACGCTTCCAGCAATTCGACGCCTACTGTAGCTTCTGCCAATAACACACCAACGAGGGGAAGGTCCATGAGCACAGGAAGAGACACACTTCCACCCCCGCCTCCTCCGCCCGGAGAGATTATGTCTCCTCCATCCATGAATGGTAATTACTCATCCATCGCAGTGCTGCCAATATCGTTTTCTCTCCGGTCTCTATTACCGCATTGTTCTTCCAGGTTCTATACCATCTCACCTCTTGAATAGAAATGGGAGTCGCTCGAACAGTCCGCTACCGAGTCATCACTCGACACCCACTCCACCGAACCATACAACCCAGATGGGTACAGACGAAACTGACCCAGCCCCACAAGACTTACCTCCACCACCGCCTACTCCCGATCCAACACCGCCCAGACCCATTTCTCCTCCTTGCAATATACCACCGCCTCCACCTCCTCCTCCACCACCACCAGTGTTGAACGGGCCTACGCCACCCTTGCCATTGACAAACGGTGATATCGCCAAGATGATTGCCATGAATCCACCGAAGCTGAAACCGCTGAAGCCATTGAAGAATTCGGTGGACGGGCCGCGAAAGCCCGGTAACAATCCTAACATACCACTAGTTGATCCAAGGAATGATTTGCTGAAGGCAATTAGAGACGGTGAGTGAAGGAGCTCTGTTTATTTTCTTCTGTGTGCTTGGGTCTCGAGTGGGCCTTATTGATGTGTTGATTTCATGTGTTGCAGGGATAAAATTGCGCAAGGTCGAGAAGATCGAAATGAAGGAGGTCGAGCGCGTGAATGCGCTGAACGACGTAGCTTCGATTCTTGCGCGTCGCGTGGCAGTTGAGTTCAGTGACAGCGATTCTGCGTCGGAGAGCGAGTGCGACAGCGAGGGATGGGGCGAGCAGGAGTCGAATCTCGCGTGACCCACCTCCCTTCCGTCTACTGCTACTGCCTCCTAGAGAACTGGCTGACGATTCTATCATTTCTCTCTCCGCGGACAGTTAGCTTTGCCTTGTGCGTAAAGCGACTCGTATTCCGTTGCTTGCGCGAGGAGCGTGTCAGCGGTGGAATAAATGCTGCACCCAGTAGACTATACTGGTGCGTAGCTGCGTTAGCGTAATCAATAATAGATAGGTGTGCAGTGCATGGCTGCATGCGATCGTGTACATTAAATTGTCGCGCTAAGTACTATTATAATTAAACGTATAAATGTAATACAACCCCTCAACAACGATTATTTCCTTACACACCAACTACGGTCACTTTCGAACACGATCTATGCTAACCCAGGTCATACAGGACACAGAGAGGCAGGCTCAATGTAGCATCGTCGATGATTCACAGATAACCGATTTGGCGATAGGCGATTCTGAGAATCGTCAGCCAGAAGTCACACTTTATTTATTACAGTGATAAGACAGTAGACTAAGGGCGAAGTGTGTACACGGAGGTAACAGTGGTGTCAAATGTGGAGAGAAATCTTTCACCGGGTGATAATAGCTTCACGTTTAGTCCAATTCGTTTCCAACGAATCTTCAGAAGTACCTTTAATTTTCTTAAAAATTGTAACTAACCCTGCAACATCTATTGGGGATCGAGATATTTTCCGTTTCCTTCTGCTGCATGTAAGAGATTTACTGCAGATGAGAAATGAGTTAGAAGAGAGCCGTTGCAGATGCACGTTGGTGAACGCGCAGCATTAGATAACCAAGGAATCTCGAGTGGTGATCGACCAAGTGGAAAAGCGTGACTTGGAAGCTAGAAGGTTGATAGATAGAGAAAATACGAGGAGGATAGAATGCGCACAGAGAATCGAGCGTTAGCTCTCGATGCCGCTGCTAGAGGAAGTGTTCCCTTTCCGGTCACATTCCATAATACTAATACGGTATGGTGATAAGCTCCTACCATGTCGTCTTGGACGTTTGTTTGTATAATGGTAACATACGTAAGTATCTATCTAATGGACAGCAGATGCTCCGTGTTATATACATAGATTTAGGTGAACGTGAGCATTGTATGTGAGTCAAGCCAAAATGAAAGCTATTTTTCCTTTCTTCTGTATGATATTGTACCTCAGACCCTTTCGTATGCTTGTCATGTAGTAATAGGACAACGTGCGCCCCATCGCAACGAGATTACCCACGCGAGCTTCTCCCATCTCATTGTTCTCTATTGCATATGTACTACTCGCGTCAACTTTCATATCGTGTCGCAACGGTGCACGCGGTATGGCCGAGAGGAGGAGTGGGGCTCATTTCATAGCAGCATCGCAAACCAAAATACTACATTGTTCGTAAGGCGTCTCGATGATGTAATTAATGTGGAAGCGCGAGTGGTTCACGCTTCATAGGGTTTAGCGACGAAACCAAGGTAGTAAGATATATACCATTGTTATGGTAAAGATTATAGTTGCCAATATAGAAGGTAGTCCACGAGGGAAAAACGATTGTGATTGATTTTGCATCGATGTTGCCGCGGCAAGATGGTTAATCGCAAGTGCCCTATATCTGTGTATATCGGGAGGAGATATATGTGTGTATCTGATCGTTAAGATTATTGTATAATCTTATGTGTTCGTGAAGAGAAGAAGCGTTTTCGGGAAGCAGTGCTCGCTTCCCCCCCGCTGCCTCGCAACACCTCTCCCGCTTGTCTCTGATGCAATGTCCTACGACCTGATAAAACCTGTCATTGGCTCAACTCCACCGCAACAACGGGGCTCGATTGACTCGAGCCGCCGTCACGTAGTAGTTAACTTGTACTGTACCATTTGCGCTACGCTCGAAAGGCCGATCTTCTCTCTGAATCTTGTATAAAATGTGAATGCGGTAAGTGGGGCCCGAGGCTCGCGATTTCATCGGCAACGAGACACGTGTACATTAATATAATTCTAAATTTTGCTACTGCAGCCTCATGTAACGATAAGCGAACCACTCTCTTCTGTACTATGTTTATATTATACATACTATACATAATATTATTACGGAGTTAAACTTCATTAAGCGTAAACGGATCGTTAGTCGTAGGGTAAAACTCTTTAGCTATCTCGCCAATTACGACGCAGTATTTATCGTGGAAAACTTTTGTAACGCGCCGCGACGCGCAACCGCTTCACCTTTCCGTGCAAGCGAGCCTCCTGTATGAATGGATTATTATTGTCGACTGTGCTTTCCCGCAGGTATCGCGCGTACTAAATTATTGCGAGGATACTGTACCTAAGGACACCGGTATTCCAAAGCTTAAATAAGAAAGTGTTCTCCTATCTCTCTCTCTCACTTTCTCTCTCCCCCTCATATTTAATCCCGCGGTCAACATTCATTACGGTTTCACCTAACACACCGACGCCATGATCCCCGAGTTTCAACAGGTGCAAAACTGTCAGTGTGATTCTATCGACTATCAATAAATAGAGCAGGCAAATGAAAGACCACTGTGAGAATCGAGTTGGTTCTCTAGACTCAATGCAATAAGAACGACTTTGTCCGTTGGCATGCGGCAGAGAATGTGCAATGCACGCGACCCACGCTGATAACGATGACGATGACGATGATGATGATGATGATGATGATGATCACAAATGTACGACGGTATTATTAATGGTAAAAAAAAGTTTGTAGCAAATCTGTACAGAGCCAAATAAATCAAAAACTTTGATAAATCACAGGAAGAGCACTGCTTTACCTCCTCAGAGCTCTAGGTGAGTAGTGTTGGTTGGTTGGGATGTTTGGTGGAAATGGTGGGCACTTGTAATAAAATTAACATTTTATTTGAAAAATTGAGACATACACAGATGCGAAAACAATGGTAGCACATTGGTAGCACCGATAAATAGACGTTTAAAACGATACTTTAGACTTTAGAGTGACTACGCGCGGGACTAATTGCTCGTCTGTATTGAGCGAGTCTCATATCTGCCAGGAGAATATTAGAGCGTCGACTTTCAGCATGACGCCGACACATCCTACATATGCCCCTTTCTCATTCGTTCATCCGTTGCTTCGTTCCTATCGATATCTCTAGGATCAACTAGATATTACAAGATTCCTCGAGAAAAGATGAGAACAAAGAATCGTTGCTCGTGGCCCGACGATCGCCACTCTCTCTACATACACACGTATACTTCTTATTCTTATAAATCTCTCTCTCTCTCTCTCTCTCTCTCTCTCTTTCTCTCTCTGTTAAAGCTGACCGACCGTTCCTCTTGACCTTGCCCCCTTCGAGTAGAAGCGTGCGACGAATGCGACGAGCGACAGGACTAACGATTTACAATTTGACATAGTTCTGCGATATAGAGGATAGACGCTAGGAATTACGTAGTTTAAACAATTGCGGCAATCGTTCTCGCTTCACGCGACACACACACACCCAACAGGCATTCATAGAGACGCGCGCGGGCGCGTGCGACGTTGTCCTTAGAGACAGAGACAGGTAAAAAGGAACTGTCGAGAATTGAACACGGACCTAAATCAGCCAGCGTGCCACGCGCTGCTCCGGCTCTATCGTAATATATCGTTAGACTTAAAGGTTAGACAGAGACACCGAGTGCGGTGGCGGTTGAGACTGTCGTTGTCTTCGATATTCCCTCCCTCGTCGAGACCTAGCGCCAAGGATATAACAGCAGGCAGAGAGGACTAAAGTATCGTATTATTGCTTCGGCTCTATTAATGAATCGCTCGCGCTCGAGCAAGGCGTGGCACCCCCGTATATTTGAACGCCCAGAACGCCCAGATATTATAATCCTACGCTTATTACAAAAGAACTATCTCCTCGCGCCGCTCTCGCTCGCGTACGAGTTCTCATGCGTCGCGTCGTTCAGTCCATGCCGGAGTAGAGACAGAAAGAGTCCGTTTCCCTATTGCCTATGGTAGAAAAAGAACTCAAGTGAGTGTGTATATCGAGAATGATAATGGAGGCGTGGGGGCTCTGCGTAGAAATGGGCCGGGCCGCTAGTACTCTTGTCTTACTCGATCAGGATTAAACCTCGCCCTCGCCCTCGCCCTCGCCGGCGAAATGATGAGAGAGGGTCGATGAAGAAAAGGCTAGGTATATCTATCCTGAGCGATGCTCCGCTAGACGCAGCTTCTTGCTTCCGGTTGTTACTGCTAAGTCTCGTTAGACACGTAATAAGTCAGTTTGCTGGATGGACGCCGGGCGCAGCTGGCGGTCCATCGTCCATCGTCTTTACAAGAATAATATTCGTCGGCCTCTAGGAGCCCGCGTTCTCCCGCGCAAACCTCGCGGACGAATCTCTACTATTGGCACTAGAATTGCAGTCGCTTGTCACTAGAATTGCCTGCGCGCGCACTCTCCCTTTCTCCCTTTCGCCCTTTCTTCCTGGCGCTTACCCGTTTAGCGATTCGATGCGTTACTGCTGTCGAGGGAGAAACGATGCTTCGCCGAGATGCAGATAGATACTTGTGGCGATCGAATCAATCGCTCCCTCGCTATTACACTGAGATAATCGAGATAATCGGGGCTTTCACTAGCTACCGCCGCGTTAGATGCTAACAGCTTGGGATCGATATGTAGATGATGATTGATGATTTGATCTCGCTTCCGCTCCGAATTAACTAGTACGAGCGGAGTCCGCAGGCGTCGCTAGCCCCATGCAATAGAGAATTCCTAACCGATCTATGGCGGATGAGGCGGAGAAAGTGTCGACTGGTGACTGAACACATTAATCGCGAATACGTGTTAAGAAATCCTAGTAAAACGAGATCATGGTGTCGCATGTTTCCGTGACCCTTGGCACACTCTCTCCCAGTCAGCGACGTCCAAGAAGCCGAAGAATCCGAAGAATCCTGGCTCCAGGTGACCACCAGCCCTAAGTCTTGGTCCAGATCCCGGTAAAGTGTCTATCAAAATCGGAGACGATTCTCTCCCTCTCCACCACGTCCTCCACCACGTCCTCCAGCAGCTTCTTTGATTCCAAGTGCGATGCGATCGATGCAATTGCGCGAATGCGCTCCTTGAGAATTTGGCACGGAGACAGGAGGTGCCGGGATCCCGTAACAATGGAGATTGAGCCGATCGGTGTGTCCTGATAAGAAATGGCTCGACTCTCGGGGACAGCCGGGGTTGGTCGGGCCGAAACTCTGGACCTCGGAGCTTTCCTCTTGTAAAAGCCTTCAAAGCGCCAAGCTTCGCCAAGCACATTCCATTCCCTATCTACCAGTAATTCCATTCGATCGGACCACCCGAGTACTCCTCGTCCTCCTCCTTGTAAATATCCGCCACCTCCTCCCGCTCGGATCTGCCCGATCGCCTTAGCTAGATTCTTTATTTATATATCTATATATATATATATATATATATCTTTAGCGAGATATATATATACATACATATTTGTAATATGTGTATATATAATATATACGATAAAATTCAAAAAATACAACCGCAACTACGTCGACTCGAAACAAAAGGACAACGAGATACTCTTCTTTATTACTTTCGGAGAGACGTCTGTCCACTGTCGGGACAGGGCGCGTTATACTCTACATATAAGACTCTAGGGGCAATATCTCCGCCCGATAATCCCGCGCACGATCGACACTTCCCCAATAAACATTTAACGGAGCACAACAACAACCGAACGGATTTAATCGAATTGGCCTAGGCAAGCAACAGAGGGCAGCAAGGTGTGTCCGCGGCCGAGAGAGCCCGGCACACTCTAGTTGAGAAGAGAAGGTCGGTTGGGGATTGTTGGGTACGGAAAGGTTGGGTGCTACCCTTAAATGAGAAGGTTTCCAACGACGCCCAAAGAACGAGTGCGATGACCTTCCGGAACCCCTTCCTTTCGAATGAGAAGATCTGAGACCCACGCTATCGCCAAGCATCGGGGACATGGAAAAGTGTGCGGCGCTTTCGCACCACTTTGATCATCGTCATTATCTACCCGAGAGAGCCGACTTCCCTCCTCCCACCGCCCTCCTCTTAATAGTTCCCGGTACGAAGCTGGATACATCGAACAGTATTACTCTCAGTGGGCTATCCTACGCGATTCCAGATTCAGTAGAAAATTATTCAAACGCGTGTACCTAGCTCCCTAACGGGGCCTCATTCCTCCTCGACGCTAATGTCGACGGTCTTGACCCTCGAGGAGTCGGTCGGCAGGAGCTGAAGCCGATCGGGCTCGACGTCGAGCATGATGATGCACATGAAGCTCTTGCCGGAAGCCTGGTCCATCGGGTATATCGTGACGGGGGCGAACTTGTCCACGCTCCCGTCCACGTACGCTCTCAGCTTCTTATAGACCTGGGGGAAGTGCCGCCTCAGTGAGACTCCCCTCAGCTTCAGCTGCCGCTGTATATTGGTGAAACTGATCTCGCGAATCTTCCTCGGCGTGTGTTGGCCGTTGGTACCCGGTTGCGAAGTCAGCACCAGCATCTCCGGCGAGTCCATCTCCCTGGTGATGTTGCAGGGCGACGTCGACTGCTGCCTACCTCGCGGCGACGTCGACGATGAGGAGGTGCGGTGCCTGGTGGCCGAGTCGAGGTGGATCTTGGCGCAGCGCGAAACCAGCTGCCGCTCCCATTTAACGGCCCCGCTGGTCGGCACTTCGCTCACCACGCAGACGGCCACGTAGAGGACGAGCCTCGTGTCGGGATTATAGGACTTGCAGAGCCTGATGAGCTCGGCGTAGAGCTCGGCGCCCATCTCGCATGCGAGTAGGTCCGAGAAGCGGACGTAAGTCAATTCGCCGAGGTCGACGAAGCCGTTCTCGATGAACTTCTCGGCGGCCTCGGGACTGCTGAAGAAGCACTTGACGGCGCCACGGTTGTGCGAAACGTGTCCGCGCTTAGCGATGATCGAGATGTGCTTGAGGGTGGCGGGGTCCTCCTTCGCGGAAGAGAGGACCTGCCGGCAGAGGGTGCCGGCCCGCGAGTGGAGGCAGGTGCGCCGGTGGCGCTGCCAGTGGGCCCGTCGGCAGTCCCGCGAACAGTACAGGCAGGTGCAATTGTGGCAGCTCTTGTAACTACGACGCGCCTCCGCCACGCTCGCCGAGTTGGTGCACTTGTTGTTCCGGCACTTGATCACCTTCTCGCCGGCCAGCAGACCGTTCGCCTCCTGCGTGCTGTCGAACGAAACCCTTCGCTGCCGCAGTTGACCCGACACCCGCGATTGCAGACCTCCCCCCGTCCTCGAGGCTATCGTGTCGCTCCCCTCGCTCTTCCGCCTCACCAGTTCGCCCACGTAGTAGGAGGCTCGCTCCTCCGAGGCTCCCTGCTGAACGTCCATCGCACTCCTAGCGGACTCTGCGACAAGTGACAAACCATGCATTCCTAAGGGTACGAGTTTGCTCCAGTGCGCTCGATCGGCGAATCGACCGCGACCAATCCGACCAGCCTCCGCCTCCACCCATCACTCTTTCCTCTCTTTGGATGCGACTCCTCTTTCGAGGTGAGAGAGAGAGAGACAAGTGTGTGGGGGGAGGTTCGCCTTGGAGTGGTCGCGGCGTATGATCGGATGTATCAAGCAAGAATGAAATGTGGTTATGTAAGCGGTTTCGTGTTAATGGAATGAAAGTGATTACCATAATGTTTCCCTGTGACTGCGGTGTTTTCGGCAGTAAGAGAGAGAGATAGAGAGAGACAGAGAGAGATGGATAGATAGATGGAGAGCTTAGAAATGTGCGAGCCGGCAGGCTCGGCAGAGTTGTCGAGCCGAGAGTGAGACTCGATTAGTAGCATTTAGTTTTCTCTCGTTTGAAACAATCACCCTTTTCTTTTCTTTTCTTTTCTTTTCTTTTCTTTTCTTTTGTTTGTCCTGAGTGCCCTTATAAAGCTCGTAGTGCAGATAAAACGAATAAGAACTGAAAAGCAGTCGAAACGAAGACAGAATCTTTAAAAGGCCTTACGAATTCGCACTTTTTTTATCATTCGCGCGGCATTCTTCCTTGCATTTTGCGGTCGGTTGGGGGCCTCATAAATGTAATTAGCTCTCCGGGTCCGACAAGTGGTGGTAAGTTTTCGCCGCCGCTAAATTCGTCTCTGATCGATAAGGCTCGCATCGAGACGTCTCGATTCAAAGGAGGCGAGTCGCTAGACCTCCACCTCCCTGAACTTTAGACGCCGTTTCTTCTCTGCAAAGGTGTAAAAGAAACATAAGTTGTAAAGGAAAAGCGAGAGAGAGAGAAAGTGAGAGAGAGAGGCGCGCAGCTTCTCCTCATCGACGACATCGGCTCCTCGAGATTTCTCAAGCGATCCGACTAAGCTAAAGACTTGGGACTTAGAGTGGCAGGCCGGGAAAGGGGGGCCGAGTAGGATCGGGGAGTCAGAGTCGAAGGAAAGTGGCTGTCGACGGCGGACCGACTCCCTCATTCCACGTGCGCGCCGATTCATTCGCAAATCCCTGATTTCGCATATCATCCAAACTCCATTGCGCATAGACCATAGAGTGAATAATCGAGTGAGGGTCGAACGTGGAATTGGGCGGACGGTGGGGCTTGCGGATTGGGCCGTGCACGTTGTATATATGTTGGTCCCAGCCACGCACAATTACGTTCATAGACAGGCGCACACGCATACGCACAGCTGGCAGCCAGCCACACCAGAGCTCAGGTGTATCTGTCTTTGTGTGTGTGTGAGTGGGTGTGTACATAAGTCAGAGTAAAACAATCCAACCAGCACATACAACAGACAAACAGGCGATAAGACGCACACAGCCAGGCACACAGAGGCGCAGATCAGATGAGAAAGAGAAAGAGATAGAGATAGAGAGATAGAGTTAGAGAGAGAGAAAGATTGAGCGTAGGAATGGAAAGAGATCTCGCTAGAGGAATCCGGCGAGAGGACTGCTCGGCCTCGGAACGAAAACTTACATAGTCCTCCTACCTTGGAGGTCTTGGCGTAGGTCAGTGCAGCTCTTCCCGGCTTTGGCACCAGCCTGGCCGACGTTAGCCCGATGACGCATGGAACTGGAGCTCGTACCGGTTAGGGGTGCTGGGCCCGGACTGGGTGTACGCGACGCGGGTGGCAGCCCAAGAAGGGAGTCAAGAACGTCCTCCAGGGTGGTGGAGCCGGGGCTCGGTTTGTTCCGCAGAAGAGCTGCCGTCGCCATAGCCTCGTCCGTATCGCTCTGGCCCGATCCTAATCGGTGGTTCATGCAGGGGTCAAGTAAAGAGACACTCGCACGGCCCCCCGCGACCCCCCTATTTTACTTTTCCTTTTCTTTTCTGTTTCTTTTATTTCGCCTCCCCTCGCCACGCCTTCTTACGTAGACCCTACACTGTCTCGTTCGTTTAGTAAGTTTAGTCCGTCGCGTCGTCTAAAGTCTAAAGTCTGCTCCCATCAAGCGGCTCTCGATTGCTCAACTTCCGCTCAAGGAGAACGCGCGCCCGGAGATGATTTTGGCGGGTGAGGTTTGCCACTAGGTTCCTTCAATGGGGAGGGCGGGGGGAGGAGTACTAGAGGGTCTAGAACTATGTGGCACGAGTGGCCAATTAAGAGGCGCGCTCAAGGGTTGGTTAGCAGAGAGAAAGAGAGAGACAGAGAGACAGAGAGAGAGAGAGAGAGAGAGAGTAGCAGGAAGGGTTGGCAGTTAGGCTTGTTAAATGGGTACACACATGATCGATAGCTAGTTGAAGATTGTTGGCGAGGGGTGGATAGGTGTCGGAACGTGCACGAAAAGGTCGCCGGACCCCTCGGCAGCCATCAAGGGTCTAGGGTGCTCGTCACGCGTTTCGCTGCGGGCCCTTCGTCGAGGGTCCTCTTCCACCCCACCTTTTTCCTTTCTTCCCCCCGGACAAAACTCTACCCCACCCCCGATCGACTAACCTGATGATTCTTACCTCGGATCGAAGCCTCTTCGCGACACCGGCAATTCTCGCTGTAAGGGAACTTAATGTCTACCACACGCGACAGAGCCGCGAACGAATCCTCGGCAAGTCAAGCTTCTTCTCATGCTTTTAACTTCTCAACGCCACTCCGGGGAGAAGAGGGGGTTGAATAATAAGAGGTCTCTCGAGCCGGAAAAGAATTATCGCAGCTCCGAGGGCGAGGGTGGTTCTCCTCGCTTTTCGGCCATTTCTAGTCTCGCTCGAGGCCAATGTCAAGGCGTCAAGGGACTCGCTCTTCCCTTTGTGGGCTCGCGTGTGTCGCACCAGACTACGAGCCGCCGAGATGAAAAGGGATAGAGAGACGCGAGACGCGATCCCGGCATCTGGTCGTTTACGAGTCTACGGATCGCTAGCCACCGATCTTCACTACTGATGCTACAAAGACACTCAAGTACTACCTACGCATGGATGTATGTATCTATGTATTTAGATCTACTGTCAACGAGTAAACACTTTCAAACCATAAAAGCGCGGAGAGGGAGGAGGAGAAAGGACACTTCCACTTGGGAACTATCTAGTTTAGTACATAGTCGCCTTTACCGGCCCTGGCCGAGTCCGCTGGACAAGTTGGGCTGTCAGAGAAGCGTGTGCAAGCTGCGAGCGCATTGGAATCCAAAATAAAGAGGAACACTTACCCTGGCACAAGCGAGTGCAACGTAAAACCTGACCAAGGGAACCAAAAGTGTTTGGGGTGGGGAGTGCGGAGCGGAAAGAACACAAAACAAGGGCGGTGACAATAATTTATTGTTGTCAAGGATAATTACGATCTACAGAGAAATGATAAATCGTTGGTATGTCCGGACAGTAAGTACGGAATTACTGAAGAAAGGCAAAAGCACCGGCGCGCAGAACCGTCAGAGAGGAGAGAGCTCTCGGTCCACGCGACTGGACATCACGGACAATCTCTCCTTCAATCTTTCTCTCGGCTTTTCTTTCAGTTTCTATGAGGCGCGAACAAGGAAAATGCTGCACCAGCCGACGGTTCTGCGAACACTGCACTCGTAAATAAAACAGTAACAATAATAATAATGATAATAATCATATTTAATAATAATAATAATTAATAATCATAATAATAATGACATAATCAATAATAATAATAATAATAATAATAGTAATAATAATAATAATATCAACGCGTTTGCAACACAGTAATAATGAGAACCGGTGTATGCGACTTCTACGTATACGTATACGAAACTTTTCTAGCGTGTGTGTACATACATGTATAATTAGGTCGATTCAAGTGTGTGTATATGTATATATATATTTGCCGAGCGAGCTGTTGGCGTGCTCGTGGCGCGTCGGTGTTGTGGTAGTGGGTAGTAGTGCGTGTCAGGTGATGTGCGCGTGTCAGTTCAATATGCGTGTGGAGAGAGAGAGAGGTGGGGAGGCAACTTTACAGTAAACATACATAAGAACGCAAAGAGTAACTACTACAGGTGGGAGAGGTGGGCGGACAGGCAGACAAGATAGATAGATAGATAGAGCGAAGGTGAAAGAAGAGGAAGATAGATAGAGAGAGAGAAACTAAGACGTCGATCGTCTTAGAGGGGGGTTGGAGTTGAAAGGGTTGTGTCTGGAATTGAAACAACGGAGTTCGGGCCTACTGTAGTGGGGCTCTCCCGACGGCGAGGGGCGATCGTAACAAAGTAAGAAAGTAGCACTAGAAAAAGGTACAGATGACCGAGCGAGTAAAAAGTGTGGCGGTGCGCTGTATAGCCTGTATAAAGGAAGTCGGCTTGCAAGAGGTCCTCTCGCTCCGGTAGAGAGTCCGGGGAGCAAGAGACCGGGGCCAAAGAGAGGGCGAGAGGGCCGCCCGTGGAATGACAGATTATAGTACCTTCGTTCGCCTATGCGCGCGCGTCCTCGCCCATTCACAAGGACAAATCCCGCAAAATGCATACGAGCCCGCGAGACGCCACGTCCCATATTTCACTTGGCTCGGCTTTCCTCCCGAGGTGCACCGGCCAGCATTCTCTCTTCCTGAATCTTTCATCAAGGACGCGAGGATTTGTCCTCGTGCATGCGCGCGGCTTTCGCAGAGACACGCGCGAGCAGTTTCTTCTGAAGGAGCCTGTAGAAAAGTAATCGAATTCCAGCCGAAGTATCGTCGCTGCGCTGGTCTTGGTCTCCAACTGGAGACGCACGTTCTCGGTGAGAAAGAGAGAGAAAGAGAGAGAGGTGTGTGGTTGTGTGTGGTGACAATTGGTCCAGAGTTGCGCTGAGTTGCAAGCTGACGAAAACGATCACCAGTGGAGACAGAGGAGACAGAGACCTTGGGGCCCTTGTTATTTGAATCTCCTCGAATTACCATAGAAATCGACAGGTAATAGGGCCTGTATCCAGAATGCCCTAATTAGCACAACAAGCGTCCGCATTGCGCCCTTTTCAACCTTCTTCCACCACCCTTCACTTGACAGAAACTCTCCTCCCACCGATATCTCTACACTGACACCCCTTTCCCTAAATTGGCAAATAGTTGGAGCGAGTTTACCAGCAGCCACCCTGGCCATAAAATCCCCGATGGAATTCGCAGTGCAAATATGTACGCGGAGCAAACCACCCCGGCGAGGTTCGCTCGAGAATTCCGGCTGGTGTGGCTGGCAACACCGAGTCGGGCTAATTACAGTTGGCTGCTCAATTGATTATAGGTAATGGGAGCACCCCGGTGTAACAGGGCACGGAACCCGATGCCGATAGCTGTTGCGCAACATACTCCGCTAAAGCGATTGCATGGGGTGCGCGTCTCTATCTAGCCAAGCTAACGCTCTAATGCTCCTTCTCCCTACTCTCCTTACGTCTAATTCTAACTCTAATCTCTACGTCGAGTTTCAATCGTCACTAAACTTATTTGTACATTAACGCAAATCTATCTACCCGATTGGGATTGGGATTGCAACGCGTAATCCTCGAGTGTCGCAACGATTCTATACAAATGTAACAAGCGTGTCTCGTCGCCGAGTCACAAACCGTCTCCCGCAGCAGCGTCTGCGAGCTAACTCGCAACGTCAACACGTACCTCCGTAGAAATGCCAACGGGCTAGACAGAAATAGATCTCGCGCGTCTGTCGGACTGCCGAGGAGTGCGAGGGAGAGAGGAGCGTGGCCTCTCTCTCTCTCTCTCTCTCTCGGGTATGAATATCAAGTGGCCGATTTCCGGCGTCCGGCGTGCGATCGAGCGAAAGAATAGGAAATAACGGTGTCCCTGGAGCGTGATGAGCCGAGGGAGGAGAACGGGACGGGTGAGGTCACGAAGCGTCGAGGTGAAGTTCGTGATGAAACGGCGCGGCTGAGATAGCAATTGGAAGGAAGCCCGAGAGGAAGATACGTGATATTAAAGTTCACAGTTAAGCGTAGACCTGTCTTGCTCGCCCACGTCAGAGGGAGCACTTCCAAGAAGACGGTTCAGTGCTCCCCTGCCAAGATCCGCAAACGCCTCGGGATCCGCGAGGGCCCTAGACGCTCGACGCTAGACGCTCGACGCTCTACTCGGGAATGCGACGCGGGCCAAGAGGAGGAGCGTCGTCGAGAGGACGTGCGAGAAGCGAAGAGACTTGGTCAAGAAATTTCTCTGATATGTTTGTAAGGCCTAGGACACTGGTAGACGAGAGCAGAACGAGGAGGATCGATGCGGAGTCGGAGAAAGCCGCGTGGAATCGTCTTCGTCAGCTTTGGTCCGGTGTGGCAGTAAGTGGCGCGGGTGGTAGATAGTTGTAGGTAGTAGTAGGCGCGTGCAACTCGTGTTCCTGTTGTGGGGGTCGCGGGAGGTCGCGGGAGGTCGCGGGAGGTCGGGCGCGACTCAACGTGTCAACTGGTAAAGGGTCTCTGGTTCGGCCTCTCTTTGTGTTCCCGGGAGGATTGTTTGGCGTTCCGCTAGGCGAGCAGCAACTCACCGCGGTGATGTCGTTGCTGCTGCTGCTGCTGCTGGTGTTGCTGGTGCTGGTGATGGTGGCGGTGATGGTGGTGCGGGTGGTGGTAATTGGAGGCGGAGGAGGGCGACGGGCAGAGGCTGCTGCTGCCGCCGCCGGCCGAGCCGAGATGGTGCTGGTGCGAGTCGTCGCGCGTCGGCGTCAGGTCCAAGAAAAGACCGGAGTTCGCGGAGTCGATGCAGCTGCAGGACTCGGTGCCGGTCGCGTTGCATCCAGCGCAACACTCGCTCTCCGTAGCCGCACTCATCGGCGTCTCCGGCGACTCGACGCGCCTCGTCCCGACGAACGAGCTCTCGATCCAATACAGCTTCACTTTCCCTTCGAGGAGAAGTTTCATTTCATTAGAGAAACTCACGCCACCTCGCCCCCTTCCCGACGCGCCATGCCAGATGGCAGCGCACTTCTCCAACACTATTATCCAACATTTACTCGCCGATCCATCGACCAACTCCAATCTACATACTCTACTCCAACAAACAGTATATACAGAGCAATTACACATCGCAATCCTTAGAGCTAGATCCCAAGCAACAATCAGACAAGTCCCCTTCCTCAAACCATTCCAGCAGAGAGCAGAAAGGCCATTAGTTCCGATTAATCAAGCCGAAAGGGAGAAAGTTAATCAGAGTGTGAAGCCGAGAGAGATTGGTGGTAATTTGATAAATTACCATACTCTGCGGTATGCAGAGAGCATCGCAGATTAGTTGGGAGTTGGGAGTCGATGAATGCAGTGATAAGTAGTACAAGCGTATTAGTAGTCAGACGAAGCGTTGCTCCCTTGGAGGTTCGAGCGGAGGGAGTTTGGCAATTCTTGTGTGGCGCAGTCCTCGAGTGCGTCTATATGCGTGAGACGTTCATTACGAGGAGCACTGGTTATGCGTAGGCTGCGAGGTTCGCTTTAATTCGGTCCTAAGGTTACGGAGCTGCAACGGAGAGCCTCGCCACCGCGGATGAGTTCTCTCGCACTCGGCGAACAGGCAGCAGAGCCCGGAGACGGAGAGACGGAGAGACGGAGGGGCGGTCCGAATTTCAGGGTAATCTATTTCGGTGCGTCGTGATGGCCACCGTGTCCCACGAGGCCATCGAAATAGCTCTGCCAATCCTCTCGCTCTGGCTCACCTCGCGCACTCGGGCATACTTGCGACGCCGGCGAGGAGCGAACGCTCCAATCAAAGATCAAAGAGCGAGAAGGCCGAGTTGGGTGATCGTCTCTCGTCGCCAGGCATCCCCGATGAGAGCGGTGGGCGCACTTTTCTCCCCCGAGTGCCCTCTGACCTTCGCCCCAAAGAAAGTCGCGCCCGAAATACGATTTGGTGTCAAGGCTGGCCCGCTCCGCTCTATCTCCCCAATTTGCCCACTGGGTGGCTCGCTCACTCCGCTCACTCCGCTCTCTCGACTCTCTCAACTCTCGCCCTCGAGGGCGAGCGCGCGGTAGGTCTCCGTCCGTTCTCCCTGCCTCGGATGCCATTTACAATCCAACATTTCCCTTCTCACCCCGGCGATCGGCCCGAATTCCACCTCGACAGTGAGCCTCCGTCTCTCAAGGAGCTTCTCCAGTGGCTGCGATCATTCTACCGTCATTGCTCCACGGAATCAAGTTGAATGTGGCTCTGCTTTGCCTAGCTCGACTTGTGCCTGCTTCGCTCTCGATGATCAATGCTCTCCGAGGAGCGTGGTGACACGAGAATGGAATAATGCGGCGAGTTCCGGCTGGCCGTCTCAATGGGACCTATAACTCGGCGGAGCCAGGAGCGAAGGGCTGCTTTTGAGAGATATGTGAATGGGGGGTCGTTCGTCTTTACTGCCCGAAATCTCCGAGTCGCAGGCAATTGTAGTTAGTAAGGTGGGAAATGAGCAAATGCTAAGCCTCTACTCGAGATGCGCCGGGGAAAGGAACTCGAGAGTAGACCAACTTGGTTGGCGCAATGGGGACAGGCCCACCCACCCCTGACAGGCTAGATGGGATAATCCCGTAGTTGCAGACACAGAGAACAAGTGAGGGTGAGAGAAAGAAAGAGAGAAAGAGAGGAAGAGAAGAGAAGAGAAGAGAGGGCAATAGAGCGAGAGCGCGAAAATAGGAGTGAAAAACATCAAGGTGGAAAACTCAAAATTACCTTTGTCGCGGAGAATAAAAGTGGCGGTGGTTGTGGTTGGTGGTGGGATGTTTTTGTTTGACGGGGGTTCTTTAGTGCTCACCTTTGGGGCTGGTCGACTTGGTTCCGCCCCTGCCGTCCGTGTCTTCGGCGCGAGGTTGGGGCGACAGTCTTTCACCTCCACCAACCTCCTGACCGCTTTGCACGTAGTGCACGATCGCCGAGGTCACCTCTTTTATCGAGTTCCTTACCTCCAGCTGCTGATTCGTTGTCTGCTGTTGCTGTTGTTGCTGGTGCTGCTGTTGCTGCTGCGAGAACAGGGTTACCCGATCGCTATCATACCACACCTCCACTCTCATTCGATTCTCTACGCTCTACTATGTGTGTGTCGAGGGGGCATCGCGGGACTCGAGTTTCTCGCGTGTAAAAAGGAGAGAGCAGTGAATTTGGCCCTGAGACGGCCGCCGCGCCGCCAAAATCTCTAAATATAGAGGGGCGCGTAGCGTCTGTGCGCGCTCTGTCTGCGCGAATTAAAAATAAATCACACAAAGAGGAAACGCAGAAGGACGTGGGCGCGACGCGCGGGTCAGCGATTGTGGCGTATCGACTTCGTCGCTTTCCAAATGTACAAATCTCGATATTATTCTAGGTATGTAATGCGACTGGTCTCGAAGCGAGTGGCGAACAAGGCATGCCAAGGGAACTCTCACACTTGGCGCTATGTACGAAGTTTTAGTGGCAGTTATAGAGCGGTGAGATTGGTCACACGAGAATAGAAAAAACAAACATAAACCCGGGCGGCGTGCTGGTCTGTTGTTGTGGGCTGAGTGAGTGGGGGGGTAGTTAGGCTGCTCACCTTGTTGGCTGCGTGCAACTGGGGGAGAATACCCTGAGCGAGACGCTCTGCCGGTGTTCGGGGGTTGGCCAGGCGTTCCTGGGAACGCCAGCCGAGGTACGGCTGCCGGTGATTGAAGGAGGACCTCGCCGAACTCGCGGGCGAACTTCCGGCACTGTTCAGCAAGCTGGTACTCCATCTCGAGAAGACGGGCGGGGTGGGACTCGGACTTAACAGGGCACCTGAAACACCCGTCAAAACATTCACAACTCTGATACATCCTCAACAGATAACATTTCCGACCCCCTCTGCTCGAGGGGGTGCAGGACGCACAGTGCGTCGCGCGAGGAGGAGCGGCGGCCTCGAGTTAATTGAGTTAACCTGGCCCGCTAAATTTATTAGCCACTTCCTATTAGCCATTACCACCACTCTCAGTATGCAACCGGGCTAGTGCGCACCAGGGACATTCTCCGGCCCAATTTCGCCGCGCCCTCTCTTTTTACGAGCGGGAGACACGACCTCTCCCACTCGGCATTAGCGATTGCGTGCTAGGTAAACTCGGGCGCACGGCAGTTCCATTTCGGGGAGAATGTCCCTCGGGTGCGCAACTCCGCCAAATTAAATTCTCCAGCGGGAATCCCCTTGTTTAAGGATCATTTCATTCGGTGGAGAAAAATCGAGTGCCTTGAATCCTGCGCTAAGAATGGTAAGGCGAATGGTAAGAATGGTACCTGCGGTCGGCTGCCTATTGGAAGACGACGATAGGGAGGATAGAGAGGTGGTTTTGGATCCGAGGGCACGCCAGCCGCCGTGCTGGGAGGCGTCTGAGTGCCTCTTTAATCGGAAGCCATCACGAGCCGCCGGAGAATTCTTGTACCAATCGGGGACGTTGAGTCGCTGCAAAGACCGCTGCACCCTGAGCTCGTGCTCGCTGGGCGTGCGCTCGCCAACCTTCTGCAATTCGTTCTCCGGTGGCTGCAACAATAAACCAAAGATTCATCAGTTAAGACATCGGACTAGAGTAGAGACTAGTGCAATTATTTCTAAGCCTCGCCATCTCCGATCCACCTTGTCCCCTCGAACCCGACAGACTTCCTGATTAATGGGGATCGTCGATTTGGCGCCAAGCGACCTGGCGCAACCAGTGCTGCAAGGGATGTTCGAGGTTCGAGAGATCCTAGCCACCGCCGCCGCCGCCGCCGTTTATAATTGGCTCGGTCCGATCCGCACGGTCGACCACCGATTAAATATACCAACGTCATACATTAGTCAGGAGAATGGAACGAGATCGCAGAGGGACGGTGGTGCATCCATTCGGATTATGTAACCGAGAACGAGCGGCTCGTAATGCAATTACGAGCCGGCACGACGCTCCACCTGCCCACTAATCGACTATTATCGACGGAACGGACCTGTCCGAGCGAGCAAACTTAATCACTGTATCGCCAATGTTTTAATAACGCTCGCGTTCGGCCCATCAAGACAAGAGCAATAACGGCCGCTCTCCAATTATCGTCCACTCTCTACCGCTCTCCAAGCGGCAGCGAGCTCAATGCTAGAAATACTACAACTACGGAGGAATGTGGAATGCGATTAGGAGAGAATGCGGGCGGCCGGGCGGTCGGGCGGGTAGAAGAGAGGGAAAAGAATAGAGCGGTCGCTTCCCTCTTGCGAAAATGGGAGAAACGTAGCGTGCGAGAGCGTGGAAGGCGATGGAAGGCGGACAGAGCTCTGCGTAGGTCGAAGCGAAATGAAAGGAAACGGGAGAAGCGAGGCCAGTGAACTGCAATTACACGTAAGAAGTTTGTCCCAGTTTTGTCATCTCTCGCCGCACTACTATCAGCCCTTACTTGTCTCGGCCACTCCCTAATCAAGTAATGAGGCTTTCCCGCCCGAAATCCTTCCATTCTCCGGCGCGAGTCGACCTCTCCTAATGTTTTCTCCTCCAAGGGTTCGATTTTTTAAAGATGAGAGGTCGCCTTTAGGAAAGAGGTCCGAGGTCTCAAATAAGCAATGCCCTCTCGCTTCTCCCGGTGGCGACTCTTCCGTGTCTCGGAGTCTCGGCAAAAGCAAAGACCCCGCCAGCCTTTTGCCGGGCGACACTATAGAGGCGTTGTCGCGATTGTGAAAGCGTCTAGCGACACATATTAATTGTCCCGTTGGCGCGTTGTTGGCGGTTGAAAGGAGCCAGAGAGAGGGCGGGTGGTGTCGAAGGCTTTTCATCGGCGGCGCACACTCGCCGGGTGAGTGCTCACTTCCCTTAATTAGGAGGAGCGAGCGATTCTGAAGCTGCTGGTCCGATTCTCCGGGGGTAATTAGCCTGCTGTTCCCTTCGCGCGACATTTTCCCAACGTGTCATCCGATCGAGTCAACTTCCCTTCGCTTCGATCGGTGCGCGACTATCATTTGTCGAGTATCGGCCGGGCGCTCGCTGCAACTTGGCGCTAGGGAGCGAGTCAGCGAGGCTGCAGCCGATAAGGCCGCGCTCGATGAATCTCTATTGAGAGGTTCGATAAAGCCTTCTTCTCGCGATGGCCAGCAAGGAGCGCGCGCGCTTAATCTCTCGGCGGTGCTGGGATTTTTGCCGGGCGACGCTTCTGCATTCCTCGGGCGGCTCTGCACCCACTTGCACGGCCGGACAAACCGATAACTCTCCTCGGCCCTCGCCGAGATTACCATATGGCGTACCAAGTTTCTAACGGGATCGAGCGCGGCATCGAAAAACAAAGAGGATATGCGCAGCCTCGCCAACAGCTTGGCCTACGCATCTCCCTCCCTCCGTCTACCTTCAGACTTCAGCACATAACTCTGGCCTTCGCCATCTGCACCGAGCAAAGAAAACATTTCCCCGTCCCGGCAACATTCCTGCCCTATCAACTACCGCACTACCGCGCTCTCCAAAAAGCCTCGCCGGAGATCGACTCTAACGAGCCTGCAACTATCAAGAGATATGTTGCAGAGAGGAGGCAGCTCGCTCGCCAAAGAAATGAGCAGTGCGCCATGGGTTAATTGGACTTGTCACCGCGCGATCGCGCTCCCTCGAGTTTCCTTTCACGCGCTCCCGCGCCCTCTGCGATTGACGCAAATTGGGGGAAAGTTGTCCGCCGAAGACGCCGCATCCGCCATTAGTCGGCTAAAGACCCCGAGGGTGACGGGGAAGCAAAGGGAGAGAGAGAGAGAACAAGTGCATGTGCATATCGCGGAGACGTCAGCACTTGGCGACCCCGGCACTCTCGCGCTCTCCTGCGAGGGATAATGCCATAGATATTGCACGTCATCAACTCTTTAGCCTTTAGCCCCAACACCATCCAAAACAGCAGACTCCGCGATATAACAATAGTTTAGCCCCCTAAGTGTGTCAGCGCGTATGGAAGATCGGAGCCTGGCAGCGCAGGTAATAAATGTCACGAGTCATTAACGGGAAAGTCGCTCGAATTGGCAATTAATTTTGTGGGTCGGGAGATTTCTCTCTGGGGCCGCTGCGCTTTGTGAAGAGTTGGTTAGGTGATGGAGTGTCGACTGTCGAGACGGTGGAGCGGCGTGGAACCTCCTATAAGGAAGGCGGTCATGTAGAAAGGGCGAGATAAACCTTGCCATTCCTAGAATACCGGCGCTTCGTTCGCCAGTCGCAGAGAAGGCGAGGCGAGCCAGGATTCCTGGTTATCCGATCATTACGCAAGGGTCGTTTAGAGGTCAGAGGCGCAACGATGCCGAGTGCCACTGTCTACACTCTACAGCACTCCGATCACGGGACACGCGCGCGCTCCAATTTCCGGCGTCAATCTTAGTCGAAGCGTGAACGACGTCCGTCTCGAAGTCGAGGTATTGTTGTCAAACACAGAATTCGGAGCCTGGCGGATTCACTGTGCGCTCTTTCTTTTGCAGTTGAATGCCCTTGCTGGCCCGGAATATTGGGAAGGAGGGATCGATGTAAACAGAGTCGAGTTGGGAAGAGGTCGCTCGTATTTACAAGGCAGGTATTTGATTTGGACGAGGTTGTTGTTGAGAGGCTTCAATGGTGGGGCTCTTGCATTATAAGTGTGCCGGGGCGAGTGCATGTCCGCCCGAGGTGTGTATCTATGGGCTTTGACTGACGTACGATAATCCCATGCACGCACCGTATAAGGTCACGAAAGTCGCGCCACCGCAGCCATTGATTCAGGATTCTATCCAACGTGCAACTCGCACGACCTACTACCTCGCCAATCCATTATTTACAACTTTTCCACCTCGGCCAAACTAGACAACCATTTACATTCTACTTTCCCTGACAGCTTCCAGAGAATCTACTATGATCCGCGGAGCAAGCATTAAGCGAGGTTCCAGTCGGTCTGACTCCATGTGACCATCATTGTCCCAATTCCCTAAAACACACTCATTGTCCCCGACTCCGCCAAGCTTAACCCGGTGGTCGAGACCTACTTTTTTCCCATTGTGCCGGCGGCGCGGTGTATCCCTCGTAAATGTAATCGGAAAGGAGGGCCGGGGAATGTGATTGCGGAATATTTCAGTACAGGCCGATTCCCAATCCGCAATTGTGTTTAACAGAGGATATTTTCCCAAAGTCTAAAGAAAATCAGTAAACAGTCAGAATGACTCGAAGCGAATCGAACGATGTCGTGCGCAGTAGGCGAAGCAAGTTGGTCTATCGCGCGTGGCGATTAAAATGTAAAGCGGAATACTTAGAAGGCAATGACAAAGAAGGACGTGTCAGTGGGTAGGTGCGCATACCATTGCATTTGCGTGAAATGAACGTGGGAACGAGGTTTGCTTGGAAACATGGCCGAAATGCAGATTTGACGAGAGAGAACCGGCGGAATGACGCGCGCTTGCGATGGGATCGTGCGAAACTCGCGGCGCACTCGGCCACACTCGCTTCCTCCGGGAAAAAGCAATGACGCCGCAAGTTTTACTGCTCGAAGGGAGCCTGTGCGCCATGTGTTCTTACGGACACGCGATATGTAACGTATGTTATAATATTTCAGATGTACCGTCTGCCAAATAACCGCGTTCTCTGGCTGACCTAAGTGCAATCTCCAGGAAAGACTCGAGTCTAAAGCAGAGAACTCTCGACCCGCTCGACCCCATTGGATTTCGAAGTCGGCACCTCCGGACAAAGGTACGTCTCCTCCATCCAGAGGAATTTCTATCGAGGTTCTGTGACCGGGAGATATTACGGATTCGAGGAGGGCCAAGTAGATTAGGTATGCGCTGGGACTCGGAGAAAGCGAGAGCCTTCAGGAGTAGAGTGTGACTCTCCACGTGGGCTCGAAGGAGCTGAGTTGCGCCCACGTTTCACGGATTCGCGCGTGGCCTTCGATTGCCTCGAGCGCGGTTCGCACGACTCTCCCGTCACTCCATCCTCCACCTCCTCCACCACCTTGTCACTCCATCAACATCCCGCGCTCCCTCTTGACACGAGCGATTCCATCAGGCCTGCCATGCACACTCGCTCCCAAGCTTTTCACTCCATTTACCTCGAAATGTTATTCGGCGACGGCTCTCCATAAGCAACCTGACGTATTCCAACAGTCGAGTATCGAGCTGTGGGTCGAAGATAGTCGGGAGTCTGTCTAAGAGCGGCCATGCAGCGAGGCGACCCTATTTTCTATATGTAGGTTGGCCAGCAGCGTTCTATCAAGATGCTTTTAGCATTGTGTTAGCGCAAGGATAATGAAGAATGCCGCGGCATTCACACGTGGATAGGACGCGGCACTCGTCTGGCATCTCAGGGCCACCTGCCTCGAGATAACGACGCCGACAGCCCAGAACCCACCCTTATCCCTGCACCCCTCGAGTCTCGACACCGTTCAAAAGACGAGCCACCCTTTTGTCCAACTCGCTCCTACCCTCCTCCGTCCTGTCGACCCACTGGCTTCCCTCTTCCCTCCCTCTTCTGCCCGACCTACTTTGCTTCCCTATTTTGACCCACTGACATCTAACGGCCCCTTCCCGCCCGCAGGACAAGGGAGACTCTTCCTCCCGAATCATTCCCGGATGAGATGAACCTGCCCCGGGGAACCTGCCATTGAACATTACCAAGTCCCGAGTTCACGGATCCGAGCATCCAATCTCAAGGAATTCGCGACTGGACGCTATTGATCCCAGAGAGATTGAAGAAGCAAGAGGACTTCCTCCGAATTCACCGAGCCAACGGAGAAATCGAACCGAACGCAGTTTACGCTGTCGTGAGAATCTCTACTATTAGACAAGTAATCATTCATCCGATACTTTCTCAATGCACGTGCCTGATGAATATCGGCGAGTTCTCTCCTAGTGCGATAAAATAGCGTAACACGTGTAGTGAAGGTGCACCGGCGAAGCGGTGAACTCGGGCCTCGGGGACTGGGAGAACCTTTCCCCGGATTCCTTTGACGGGGGATCGCGTGTAGGAGGAGACGGGCTCGGCCGGCTGGCGTGCGAGTGCAGGTGCAGGAGTACCAATCGATTTGCAAGCTAGCTGGCTAGACAAGCGGGACGGTTTCGCCGTGGCTTACTCGGCAACGCCGGTGATAAATGGCCGCTGGCAGAGAGTCCCGCGCGACGGCGGCCTGGCTTTGGTAAATAAGCCGGAAGTGCTGGCTCCGCGGGAGTTCCGTAACACTGGCGAAGGACGAAGCCCCACTCGGAGCCAAGCCAAGACACGTCCCTTCCCTTCCCTTCCCTTCGCTTCGCCATGAGTGCGCGAGGGAATACATATATCTATACATCCGAGCGAGGGAGAGACCTCTTGGCTCTCGGTGGGTCAGGAAAGCCACGCTCAGCAATATCGTTTTCCAATCTTTAAAGCTGCCCTCTCACTCTCCCAACGAGGCAAAAGTTTCATCTCTCTAATATCAAGGAGGAACGAGCGCGCCGAGAGTCCGTCGCGGTTTCTAGCGAGGCAGCGTGGAAACTGCGCACGAGTGCATAATGATTGTACGCGTCCGCCTCTGTCGGTTAGCTTTCCTTTATGCTAATGGATGGCTAACGCACCGGATGCGCCAGGGATATATTCAAGTATTAGCCTGCGCACCATTCTACCAAGGAACCGACGGATCGCCAACCGACGGGCCACCGGCTATTTAGTAGTTGGCCTATCACTGTGTTTAAGTGTGCCGAGAGAAATGCGCTTGCGTCTCTCCTTGTTGCAGACATCCTTCACGGTGATTCCGGGACCAGTGTTTCCACGGCTCTTTCTCATTCGTGACTGGTCCCGGCTCCATTTCACGCACGCGATCTCTTGGAGATAGAGCCGATTAGACGTGGCCGAAAACGCAGAGGACGATTGGCGAATCCGGTATGATTAACGGGGAATTGCGCTCGGTGGATATTAGCCGCGGCGAGAATTAGACATCATTGGCATTCCGCTCGGCGTGAAATTGCTTTCCGCGGATGGCGAGATTGATTGGCGGAGCGCGCGGCCCTGCCGGGAAATAAGAGCGGCGACGAGGGTCACGGTCGCACCGGCGCGGATGCCCCGAGTACGCCAGAGCCGCCAACCCTGTCTCCCGATCCAGCTTCATTTCAGCCGTACAATTCGAAACTCCGCCGGAGATTAGCGCTTTACGTAACGCGAATGCTAGGTGGCTGGCGTCATCGCGCGCCCACACCGCGCGCGCGGCCACCCGTCACGCATTCCTCCCCTCCGGCCGAGAGAGAAGAGAGAAGAGAGCGCGCACTCTCCGCCACGCTGATAATCGACCAGTCCAATCAGTCCAGTGTGCAAAGGGCTCCCGGGATGATCCCGAAATAAACACCCAGTCCGTGAGAGACACCGAGCAGCAATCGACCGACCGATCGATCGATCGATCGTTGATACTCCGTAATTGATATCATCAGAGCCGATGATGCCTGGAGGAACAACTGCTCGACCGCTGGAATGTTTCCTCGGGCAACCTTTCCACGGGTAATCACGGCCAACTCCCGAGGGGAAAGAATAAAGAATAAAGAATAAAGAATAAACTGCTTGCTGTATGGGAGAAAAGCGGGAGGGTGTTTAACGAGCCGGGGAGAATCGGCCGGTCGCGGCTTGTTTTAAGCGTCGCCCATTCGGGAAAGTGGGTTTACGGTAGAATCGATCGAATCGGCCTGGCGAGGCCAGGTCTCTTGCTCGCTTCCCGGTTCACCACTAATAATGGGCCGATCTGCGCGGATGAACAGGTCCGTGCTCTCCTACTCTCCTACACTCCTCGCCGGCGTTACTTGGCTCTCGTGGCGAGCCCTCCATCACTATGGAATGCGCCGAGTGACGTGAAAGATTGGCATGTACTGTCGGAGGGTGTGCGCGCGCGGCTATGTGCACCACTTGCACACACACAGACCCAAAGACAGACACGTGATCCGTGAGAGGCGCTCGGAACGCGTAGGTACGTAGGAGAGATATACATAGCGAGAGAGGAACCAACAGAGAGGGAGTCCGGCGGAGGGTGGCTCGCGGTGTGTTCGCCGATCAATACGGCACGCCGGAGAGCAAGAGAGATTGCCGCCGCGGAGGAAGAGGCATTGTTAACCGACCAATACTTACAGAGCCCACTCGACAACTCCAGTTCCATCGACGACCTCCTTAAATTCCCATTAGACGCGCGGCACACTTTATAATCGAGGCTGGTCCCCTCGCATCCCCCACCCTCATCGCCCACGAATTTTCAACTCCACGGAATCAGAGTTTACCCGCTGGCCAGCTAGCGAGGAGGACGTTTCCTGAAAGGCCGCGCTTTCTCCTATTGTTCCGCCGACAGATAGTTCGAGCGCATGCAATCGCCCGAAAGCGGACAAATCCACGCCGGGCTGATACTGGAAAACGGCGGCTTTAAAGGCTCGTTTATCGGCGTAACGCTCGCCCGAAAATCCGAGGTTTGCCGGAGGATGTTTTGGCGGGCGAGGGTAATTTTTCGTCGGCGGCGTAATATTTCTCGAGCCGCGTCCGAGGAGGACGAGGCCCTTAATTAGGGCCGGTGGAGTATCCGGCGAGTGGTTTAAACTGCGCGGTGGTTTCCTCGAGAATTGAAAGCGTCCGGCGAATCGCCAACGGCCGGGTTAGTCCACTAACCCACAATGGCACTGGCGCGCACGGAGAATAATTCTCTGGCGGAGAAGGGTGGCGAGGGTTGAGAGAGGAGAAATCGAATTAGCAGTGCGAGCTCCGTCGCCTTATGTAATTGACAATGGGCTCGAAGACAACGCCCCGCATCGACAAAACCCAGAGAACCACTAAGAGGAGGTGGTGGAGGAGGAGGAGGTCCCCAGACACTCCGGGACACTCCGGGACACGCCGGGTGCAGCGTCGAGGCAAAGAGGAGGACGAGAGCCCGGCCGCTTGCAGCGAAGGAAAAAGGAAGAGGAGTCGAGCTAACAAATGGGGGCGGAAAGATAGAAGCGGATGCGAAAGGGGTGGAGGGGCCGAGGGGGAAATTGGCAGAGAGCCCAACCGGCTTCCCAGAAGGAAAGAGAGGAAATATAGAACAGAAATTAATGCTTCTCTCTGAACTCCTCTGAACCCCCTTCTATCCTCGGGCCTTGTCGCAGTCTAAATGCACAAGAGGAGGGAAAAGAGAATGCGGCTCGTGTTCTTCTCAGTTTTAGAGGGCAATTTCCCATTGGACGCCTCGCGTCTTTATCGCTCCTTCCTGGTGCCGCGGTGCCGCGGTGCCGCGGTGCCGCCGTGATACGCCAGGGTCAACTCGTACACAGTAGAGCCACTTTATCTCCCATTTGTTTATTCATGAAGGTTTTAGCCAAGTGCACCCGCCTGCCACGCTCCGCAGAAAACCTACAATTTTCTTGCCACAACTTTCCAACCGGCAGTTGTACAGGCTGAGTGAGTCAGTTGCCTTTTAAACATCTCGTTAACATTCGACTTCCTATTATATCCATTATTCGTACACTTCGATATTAACATAAATTGTCAGTGCGTGGAGAAAACTCGGTAAAGACTCCTTTATATTAAAATGATTGAACCTCATATAATTATTACAATTTTCCTCCAGAAATATTCATCATCAGCGATTCAAAGCCAACTGAATCACCCTGTACATGATAGGAGTGCGCGGCGTCGAAGAGGCGAAATAAGAAAGCCGGAGAAACTGGACTACTCCCAGCGGGATGGAAGCGGGAACGCACCGAAATAGCGTTGAGCCTCGAGAAAAGGTCGCCGACTTATTTTTATAAGGCGGATGGAAGAGGGTGGGCGTGCGAAAGGGAGCCCCTCTCTCTCTCTCTCTCTCTCTCTGGACTCGATCGAACCTCGGTGCGATCGATGTCGCCGTTGAAATGAAACCCACCACAGTCCAGCGTGTAATTATAAGCGGCGGTTAAAGCATCCGATCACCACCTCCACCTCCTCTATTTTCCTCGAGGAGAGAACGCGCGCGCGCGCGCATGGGGAAACCTTAGGGCGGCGGAGCGGCGGTTTTTCCTCGCTCTGTTTACGGCCGCACACCGATCGATGAAGAATTGCGTGCCGAGCTCGACACCGCCAGCCGGCGGCCGCCTCTCTAGTCTCTCCCGAAGGAATTCCATTTACTATATGCCGCGCCGGGCGCCGCACGAGGGACGCGGGATAAGTTTCCCTCAAATTCACCCTACACGGCCTTACGTCACTTCACTTTCCCAGCGAGTGTGGAGAGTATAGGCAGAGGAGGAGAGGGCGGGGGAAAAATCTCGATTATAGCAGCGAGCGTCAAAGGACTCTCCGCCGGCTGCTATTTCGAGAGGAAGGCGAAACCGGCGGCGACGCATTAATTATTCTCGATCAAGCGACAAAGCCACCCCCCTCCCTCTCTCTGGGCCGATCGAACGCGCGCTCCAGCACCGCGACGGTCTTGAAGAATCCATGAAACTTGTGTTCCTTCTGAGCGCACCGGCGCACACAATGCGATTCTCTCGACGTCGTCACAACTGGCGAACGCCGCCAGAGCCGCCAGAGCCGCCAGAGGAAGAACGCGACTCGCGAGTGAATGCCAGTCGGAGGAGACTCCACTTTCGGAAATGAGGGCGAAATGAAAGTGTTATCCTCCTGCTTCCTCAATTTCACGCTCGCGACCGCCTCGATTTCTCCATAGTCTTCTCCGGCACACTATCGTCGCTGCGCGAAAAACCGAGGGATTTATTAGCTCCGGCCCCGTCCCCGGGCGCACTGCCGCGGCAATTAAAGGGACGGCGCGAGCGCTTTACTACAAACATCGAGTAACTCAGCGACGGAGGACGGTGAGGAGGGCGGGAGTGGACGGCGCTCTCCCTCGAATATGGAAGAAAGCCCTTACTTTGATGCGAGTCTGCCGCGACGCTCTTCTTCAAACAGACGGACCAGTGCGTTTCATGCGCCCGCACACATTCCCACCAGACGTCTCGTCCTCCGCGTTATTGCCAAGGGGCCAAGGGGCCAAGGGGCCGCGGGGAGCAGCCGCTCTCACTCCAATTTGGATGCTCGTCTGGTGGAAAGTGATGGGAAAAGCTCGCGGCGATGAAGCTAGAGTGAGTGAGTGAGTGAGTGAGAGAGAGAGAGAGATGTTGTGTGTCTCGGCGGAGGAGATTGGTGAATCGAATGATCGGCTCTGCCCGCTCCCACGGTATGCGCCCGAGAGCCCGAGCACTGTCCCATCAAGCGTAACCCCATAACTATCGACCCTCATTAAAGGTGGCTCCTTCTTACGCCTCGTTAGTTCGCGCCGGACCGACTCGACACTCTCTCTCCCTTTCTCTATTAAAATGTTAAGGGAAACTGAGGAGAATCAGAGGGCCGATGAACAACCGCTTGGCAATGTTGATACCGATGGCTTATAAAAAGCCCCTGGGATATGTTGGAGCAAGATTGATTGAACTGGTAGAGTGAGGGAAGGGGGAGTGTCGCGTCGGGTGATGGTCTTTATCTATGTGGTGGCGAGACACGTGGAAGGAATGCCGCGGTGGGATTGGTGGGAATAACCGTGATCGTTTAGAGTTGGAGCGTGGCGGATCGCCGGAAAATAGAAAGGCAAAATCGAGTCGAGCGGAGGAGAGTGGGCTTTCTCGCGTTGGAGCCGCTCGAGCTTAACATTGCCAACAAGAGGAGCGCGAGGCTGCTGCGGCCGCAACGTCACAATAATTATATCGTCGATAGCTTCGCCCGCCGCCTTTCTCTCTCTCCCTCGGACACGCAACTCGTCTGTCCGGCGTAATAGACCGGCGGAACCTCCGTCCCCTGACACCATAATAGAGAGACTTTATGGATCGAGCTCGCTGCTTTCCTGTTTTCGAGCAACGACGCCGCGACGCACCGCGTCGCTTCGCGAGAGATGGTCGAGATAGCAGAAGCAATTACCTCCTTCATTCCCTCGCAGACTCCACTCGTGAAATAATGCTCCATCGAGTTTATCGGACGTCCCGCACTCACGCCCGCCGCCGCCGCTGCCGCCGCGACGCTCCCGCCGAGAAAAGCGTTCGAGGGCTCCTCGACGCGGCTTTGCAAACGCAGTCTTCTATGCCGCGCGCTTACCTCCGTGTATCGAGCACCACTACCCTCCACCAACCTTCCACTCGCCGACAACATCTTTCGCGAGAGTTTTCGATCAATCGATCAATCGAGATCCGAGAATCGCGAATTCTAATGCTTGCGGAGAGAACGCCGGGTAAAAGTATCGGACGACGAAGTATTCCAACTGGCGCGAGCCGACTGCGCGAAAGTCTCCTTTTCGCCGAGTAATTGATATATAGAATGGCTCGCTCGCGCTCTAGACTGCGTTCCGCTGTGCTAGCGAGTTGCCAGTAAAAAATGCACACGATGCGTGAAACCTTGCGAATATGATGCCTGTCATGGGAGAAGGTTCCGCTCTAGGATCGAACTCGCGATTAACTTCCGAGCGAGTCCATCATTTCATTATTTATTTATAGAGGGGACTCGACTCGACTCGACTCGACTCGACTCGATGTCCGTGACCTTAACGCGATGACGAGCCGCGGAACGCCAAACGCAAAACGCGAAACGGAGATTAGCCAGCTGGCCGAGAGAATTATTCCACCAACTTCCAATTGGAATAATACTTAAACGACTCGGACTAGAGACGGGATTGCGAGTTTGCCGAGGGTAAGAGCGTGGCCGTCTGGAAGTTAATCGTCGGGTGATTCGGTCGCGGTGGATTAAAGCGAGGCGAAATAGGCCGGGAGGAAAAGCTCCATCATCGCGGAAGAGAGGAGAGAGGAGAGGAGAGGAGAGGAGAGGAGAGGAGAGGAGAGGAGAGGACGATGAGAGTGGCACCTCTGGCAAAGGGCCGCCCTATTGATCTCCGGGGCAGATATGTCGCCGGCAAGTAGAATCGGCCGCTATCGAGCCACCCCCCCTAACGGCCCTAACACTCTCTACAAGACGACATCGCACAAGAAATTCACCTAACCCGCACCTAACCCAATTTCCCATCCAAGGGAGAACCCACTTTTCCCTCGCACGACATTCACTCAACCTATCCCCGCATCCCCTCGCGTCCCCGCACAAGCTTTTAAGCTGCGATTGAATTTGGGGAAAATTTTGAAAAATCATTCCCTCCAATAATGGCGGAGGCTCGTTTGGATTGCGATTGGTCTTTTTAATCGGGGCATGCTAGTGCGACTAATGGATTCGGTGTCCCTTTGATCCGGCGAAGCGAGCCGGAAATGGTTGACACTGGGGGTCAGCGACCGGAAGTGGCCAAGGTGGAGCCGATTCGAATAATCACCGGGGACAAGAGACCTCGTTGATTTCTCAGCGAGCACGCGGAATAATGAGTGCACCTGCGCCGAGGAATTCATTAGAAAGGGATAAGCGGAGGGAGGTTGCTATTAAATCTGTATAAAGCCCTCGGCCAACGCATAATCTACTTAAGACCAGCGAGCCACCACTGCGGTTACTCTTAATCCCAATTACATAATAATTAACACCGCGCACTATCTTCGAATCACGGCGATTTCCGAGGGAAACCGGAGACCAACCCACTCTATAGATTATAGAGTAAAGACCATTGGCTGGGAAGAAGCCTGAAAAGCAACCCGTTCGATCCAACATTCCTCCAGCCATTCTTCCTCCTTCCCTTCCTTCTCGTCTTTCTCCGCTAATCCTTTCCGTATTTTAATCTCTCAAGTGCTTCTCCGCCTATTCACTCCAGCGAATGCGAGAGGGGCGTGGGACATCTGGTGGAATTTAAATCGACCTTCCATCTCGATCGCAGTCCATCTCTTTGAGTTGGAGGGGATTAGCAGTGGCGGCGCGACTCGTCGCGATATCTATATCGACAGGGATGCGTTGGCTGTGACAGCGAGATGCTAGTAACTCATTCTTCTTTGGGAGTTAATTAAATTGACGGGCACGCGCGCTCGCCGTCGTCATTAGCCGGCACACGTATACCGTCTCGCGCAATTAACGTCCCGGCGGAAATAACATGCAATGGACCGCGTTGACGTGCAGAGGACTCCAAGTCTGTGTGTGTGTGAGAGTGGGTAGGTAAAGGTATGCGAGAGAGGACGCGCGGCCTCGACAATCTCGCTCCCTTTTGTCGTGGAGAGGCATCGTGTGGATCGCGCGCGCCGAGTCGAGCTGCGAAATGAAACCCTCGAGCTTTTAACTCGCTCAGGCCCCGCAGCCCTCGCTCTCTCGCGCTCTCTCGCGCTCTCGCCCAAAGCCATAACATGCCAGAACATTCGAAACCGCCTCTCTCCCCCTCTCCCCCTCTCTTTCCCTGCCCCATTCATGCCCTAGAGTAATTAACGGTGAAGCAGCTTCCGCTCGAGCGACGAGACGGCGGCGTCGCGCTCCCACCGGATAAACTCCACTCTCTCTCTCTCTCCCTTTCTCTCTCGGGCCCAATTTACTACTGCCACAGTTCCATAGTGCGCGGCTAGGAAAAATCAGAGAGTGCACTCCCACCGTCAGTGGAGCACTCACGCGGCAGAAGGAGCCCAGGCCTGCGAACCACGAACCTATAGGAGAGAGCTGGCTGCTCTGACATTCCGGGAGAGCGGAGTAACGCGAGTACGCGAGTACGCGAGTCGCGAGGTTGACCTTTGCCGTAACCTTTCGTCAAATCTAATGATACGGCTGGCCGCTGGGATGAGCTTGTGTATCGAAGGGGCTGGTCGACCTCTGACAGTGAGAAGGAGGAGGGTTGTCCTTTAGGGAGTCGGAGTTGGTCCCTTGGGAGAGATAGAGAGAGAGAGAGAGAGAGGGGGGGTTGAAATGAGAGGATTGAAATGAGCACTCACCTTGACGAAGTGGAGATTCTCCTTGTCGAGGAGGAACTCCATGGATTTGTGTGGGCGCTGATTAATGGTGGAGGGTGGTCCGTCGTCCCGGGTGTTCCTGTGGCTGGCGGCGACGGGCGACTGGGGTACGTGGAGGGCGTTCTCGGGCCTGGCCCTAGGTCCAGCGGCGGAGCCGGTGGTGTGGTTGAGGTTGAGGAGGCTCCTGGTCTTCTTGCCCTGGCCGTTGACGGAGGTGGTGCTGGTGGTGGTGGTCGGGACGGCCTCGTCGAGGTCGGTCTCGAGCAGGCCGACCGGGCGCTCCTGGGCGGCCTGCATCGCACGGGCCTTCGCCATCTCGATGGCCGCCGGATTCCCAAGGTCCGTGGTCGCGCGTCGGCGCGACGCCGCCACTCCCGACGACGCCGCCGCTGCCGCCGCTGCCGCCGCCGCCGCCGTTGACGCCGACGCCGACGCCAAAGTGCCGCCCGTCGACGGCCTCGAGCTCAGCGCCCCGAAACGGGGCGGCTGGGGCGGCAGGGGTGGCTTGCTGGAGACTGGCGCCCTCCCGTTCGAGCTGTGCGACATCATCCCTCTCTGTTAGTTACCCGAGACAACTACTAAAACTACTCATTCCTCGCGACGCCACCACCATCCCTATCGCATTCTCCACCCGGGCCAATTGTCACTCGGGCTATTGTATTTAGCTCGAGCGCCAAAGCCTCGCTGGTGCGCTCTTCTAGAATCGGGGGGCTATAGCTTCTAGGGGGCAACGCGGGGGTTCTGGCCAATTAATCGGCACCGCTAAGTCTCGCGAAATATCCATCTCTCAACCAACATACGGATTATCATTATCATTGATAAAGCAGAACTTGTACGATCCAGTCAATATTAACCCACTGCTGACTGGCACTCCTCGTATAATCGATTTAAAGAAATCCGTCAATCATTATAGATAGCAACTTACGCAACTTCCTCTAGCTCGCCAATCGCACTTCAATTACCAGTCGACAGGTGCCAGTCAACAGTGTGTCAAGTGTGCAGTTTAACTCGGAGCAGCGTCTAGCCGATCTCTACGGTGTTTGCGAGCTTATTATACACAACACTGACGCTTCTTCTCTTTTGACAGGGTCGCCGATCGAGCCCTCGGAGTAGCGTCTGATGGCTTCGAAGTACCATCGCGCCGCGCGGCGAAGTTGCGAGCGGGGACTCCCGCTCTCCGGCCTCTCCGCCGAGAGCATCTCGCGATTTTCGCCCTCCGAGTCAAAACTCGAAAGAGCCGGAGGAGCAGCGGCGCAGGCGCAGCTCAGCGCCGCCACGCAATCCGACGTCGACGTCGACCGTCGACGGAAGAGCGGAACGCACTAAAAGGGCGAATCCCACCAGACCAATGGGGAAGTGCAGTGTGTGAAGGTACGCGCGTCCAATACGGGGAGGAAAGCGGCGCGCGTACGTAAATTCGATTTGCACCCAGTCAATATTACCGCGCTTTAATTCGATTTGATTAATCGAATAGGGCCGATCGGCCGCGATTCGCACCAGTCATCGATCCGCGCTCGACAATGACACCGGTTGAGGTCGACCTCGATCGGGAGTCTGCGCTGCGGAATATCGCACGCTCTGGCTCTATTCGGTGTGCTCGATGACCATAAATTACCCGGCAGCCTCTCGGCCTGAAACACTTTCCCGATCGGCTTTGAACTTCACCGTCCTCCTCCACCTCCACCTCCACCTCCTGCCAGCGTAGACAGAGGCTCAAGGTGGCGTTCACGCCATCATCGCGTCAATCATGGCCCTCCCGTTACTTGGAAAAGCAAACAGAACACCGTCCGCTCTATTTGACCGGCGAGTGAATTTCAGAGGTTTCTGCCTCAGAGCCAACGCGAGAGGAAAAGAGATGGGAAAGTTGTTGTTCTGCGAGTAATTTGCATTTGGTCCTCTCTTTCCTTGCTTTGCGTCCGACTGGCGAATGCGTGACTCACGAGAGATTAGACGATTACGAGTAGGTAATGAAACACCCCAATTAAGTAACAGAACCGTTCTAAGGAGATCACCGAGTGCCTTTCCCTTTCTCCCTATCAGATTCCCCAGGAATTCCCCGTGCAAGACTAGCACGCCAATGATTCCTAAGGACGCAAAGCCCTCACACCATCAAGCGGACATTAATCCGAAGAATGATGATGCAGGCCGTAAGAACCTATTCGCAATTGGCCGAGTGGCCCTCGAACCGGCGAGAGTCGATGATGCCATCATTTTTACAGACGGCCGCTCAAATACTTAAGTAGTCGAGAGTTAAAGTGTCCGCGAGCTAATGGTCACACCGTCCTGAGTCGCGAGTCGCGAGTCGCGAGCCGGGTGCTGCAATCACCCGGCGTCCAATCGATCGGCTCAATTGCTGCCAATCGCGCCGATCGACTTTCTTCTGTCTGCCAATGCAACCTAGATGTCACAGGAACATTCGCTTCGCTTGGGTGCAATCATTATTGCTGTTTAGTGATTATCTTGGCGCGGAGTCTGTTCCCTCGATTCAGGTGAAGTCTCTGACTCAGTGTCAGAGTCTCGGTACTCGATACAATTGGCCTCTTGATGAACTGATGGGCCCCACAGGGTAATGCCGTTTCTCCGAAGCACGAAATAGAGCCCGTAGGAAAGGCAGAAGGAAGGATTGCCATAAATCGAAATGGACAGTTATTAATGAGAGAGTTTCTATGGGGCGATCATCGGGACAAGCGGGGCCTTCATCAATAGCGGAGGCTCATCGTCGGCAGGGAGATCTTGTTACGCTAGAAATGAGTTTTCCGCAAGGGGTGAGGGGTGAGGGGTGAGGGGTGAGGGGGATAGGCGAACGATGTGCCTCGATAATCTCTGACTCCAACTCCGCTTCTTGAAAGCGGATCGAACCTCCTCTAGCCAACTGGCCGATAAGCCTTATCTCCTAATTAAACAGCTCTCGCGCAGAATGCCGATGCCAAATCGAAGGCGTATTAACATCTGCCGGCTCTCACTTAGCGCCTGGTCCGATCGAGTACGTCACATTGGGACATTGGGAGAGTCTCGGTCGCCGGTGGAGATGTGGGCCGGAAATTTCCCTCGTCCTTCGCGGGGCTCCGGGGAAAGGGAGTGCGTGCGGATACTCCTTGAGACGAACCAAGGTGAAACGCAACTCGAGGAGAACCGAGTTGTCTGACAGAAATCGGATTACCACGCGGAAAGCCACGTAACACATCGCTAGATGTTCCTCTCTCTGTTGCGTGAGGTTTTATACTCGCGGGCGATCGAGATCGTATTAATAAAGCGGCGCGGCAGGCCGATAGCGGGGAACCACCTCTCCGATTAGCCCACCAGAGCGCCGAGTAATTGGCAAACAAAGCTACATCACACAATCACGCCAACTGCGGGCTTCTCGCAATCAATCGGCCAACCTATTCTCATTAGGTTTGTGGAAGCGACCTCTCCAGTGGAGGAAGCGAAAAGAAGCCCGCTGAGAAATGGATGTTGGCTGGAGGAAGCGGGGCTGCTTGATATTGGAGCGGCGATCACGGCGATCACGGCGATTGGAGATCTCGAGGTGAAGCCTGGTGCGGCGCGGTATGCGCGCATGAACCGCGAGCGCGCCAATGGTTAAATATACACGGTGCGAGCTAGAGCATGTAGGTGTAGGAGCTGGCCACCGCACCGGCCGACTTGTTAATCTTATTCCATTCCACGAGCGGAGTCCGGAAGTCGTTTCAGGCGGTTCAGGCTGTTCAGGCGGTTCAGGCGGTTCAGGCTCGCGCGACTAGATGGTCGCGGTGGAATTCTCGCTCGGTGCGCGCGTCCATTGGACTTTTTGCTCGCCCGAGATGGACAGTTCCGCGGTCCGAGAAATCATTCGTAACAAGATATCGCTCTCGTCCAAATTAAACCAACCTCCCATTTACCGACCCCCTAATCACCGCCGGGCTAATTAACTTGAGGCGGCCGCCGACCAATCGACCAGCATCGAGATGAGTTACTCCGTCGCCTCGTAACGCGCAGCCGGTTGGAATTCGAGCCGGCGCGCGGCGATGATTTCATGAGTGCGTGTCCACGTGAGCAAGGTGCATGGATTACGACACCTCGAGAAAATCCCGCAATCGATAGACTAAATCCCCAGCGCTAGCTATCCTTACAATACTCGATGCAAAAAAGTGCTTAACGCGAGAAAGTGGAGGTGCGTCCGGGCGACCCTGACAAGGTTAATCATTCAAGAGCGCGGATGAGGCAACTGCCACCAACGAACGCGCGACAGGTAGCAATGTCGGATCACGTGGAATTGGCAACTAACTAGCAATCCCCGCGCCCTCTCCCTCTCGCATTTCCATGTTACCCGAGAGCCGAGAGCCGAGAGCCGAGCGTCTGACGCAGCGCAGCGCGCGATTACTTAACGCCGAATAAAATCCAGCGTTGAAGTCACGCTTCTAAATATACAGGATCACGTTCGCACCAGGCGTTAGAGTGTTAGACGAGATGAAGATGCCGGGGGAAACGAGCGGAGGAGAGGGAGCGGTGTGTATTATTGCTGGAACGCAGCCCACCTCGGCAGGCATTCTTTCGGCGTCGCGGCTAACCTGGGGAGTACACCCGCTTCTTCTTAAATTACCCGAGTCGCCGATCATCCCCGATGATTCACGACCGGCCCCGGTAAACAGGCGTGGACGACTGCCCGTCAGACTTGGAGAGGGTCAAACGGGCGCAGCACGACTTGTTGATAAGAACGGCCGAGAGAAAAGCAGCCGTGGCGAGTGAGCGCGAGAGATAATCCAAGCGAGCACCTATGCAAGAGAACTTCCTTGACGCCGCTCGCCGCTCGGAGAACAGAGAGCGAGCTCTTTCGGCCAACTTTCAGTCGGATAAAGCGAATGTTTGTGAAAAAAGCCGCCGCTCTCGGCCCCATCAGATAGCCGCTCTTTCTATTCCGAGAAGCAGCCGCCGCCGCCGCCGTCGCCGCGCGCCGGCAAGCGGAATACATTCGGTCACGAGGGATCTCGAGACACGAAAGCGCAACGTTCATCGACGCCGCTCTTCTCGCGACCTCCAGAAATCTCGAGTGCGCCGCGGACGCGCCGGGTAAAAATAGTCGGCGGAAAGCGATTCCGGGAAACGCGCTTTCCAGGCAAATTCGTACGCTCCAACTGCGCGAGCCTCGAAAGAGAGACTCGGTTGGGACTCGGTTGAGACTCTGCGAGTTGGTTATCGGCGAGGGGCGAGGGCGATAAAGCGTGACTAAGAGATGCTCATCGTCGAGAGAGTAAACAAGAGAATCGGCCGATCCGAGCTCCGGGAATAGGCGGCCGGCACGCATCCACCGGCAATTAGGTCGAATTAGGTGGAAAAGGAGGTGGCGGAGGTCTGGGGGAGTGAAATTCAATTAGTCCGAGGGGAACGGGTAGCATCGCCGGGGAAATGACGGTTCGGCTGAGTCGGTTGGTCGAACGAGAGTGAAATCGGATCGATCGGATGAGTGCGAATTAGAGAGGATTAGACAGGCATACCGGCCGCCCGGGAGGAAAAGCGCGCGCCTTCTCCGTCGAGGCAGAGGCAGCAATCTCCCGCTCAACGTGGGCCGCCCGGCCCGGCCCGGCTCGGCTCGGCACTCTCTACCCCAACACAAGCCCACACTATATGTACATACTCTATCGTTAAACGGCCAGTGAATAAGCGCCGAATGGATGATCGAGGAGTGGGTGTACGCGAGAGGCTCTGGCAGCTGTTGGTCGAGTCCGGCGGCCATTACGAAAGCCCTCGGTATCACTGACCCCGTTGCTTCCAGTCCCACTCCCGGAGGAGCCAACACACGCAAAACCCAACAACACTGCGCGCCTTGCCGCCTCCTTTCCTCCCGGCCGCCGCTATATTAACCCAATAAACATAATCTTCCCGAGAGATCGCCCCAGACAACCCCTTCTTCAACCACCCCAGCCCTTCCAATAACCTCGCGCTCTCACGAGCAACGAGAGCCCCCCTCGATTCCGCTAATTACGTAAGACCCAATTCCGCCGGGCGGCCAATTAATTGCCGGGGCCTCGCTTTCGAATGCGTCTAAATTCGGCGCGCGATTGCCATTATGTAAATCGGCCGGATGCGAATCGCTCGGGGAAGGCGAGAGCGGTGGACGTAAGAGGTTGTCGAATCGCCAGAGATAAAGGTTTATCTCTAGGGGGGCGTCGGGGGGGGGGGGGGGGGGGGCTGGGGGGCTGGGGGGTCTGTCAACAGGCAGAGGGACAATAAGCCGTGATTCAGCGGTGCCGTCTAACGCCGAAAGCCATGTAAACAAACGGGGAGGGCAAAATGGCGCGCAAAGTTCTCGGGACGCGCCAACTGGACCAGCGAGGGGAAAGCGGAGAAAAAGTCGACAGGGGGTGGGTGGCACAAGTGAAAATAGAGTTAGGGGCTCACCTAATGCTGGAGGCGCTTCGCTGAACGTCCGCATGATTTCTATTGAGAGGAGCGTCAGGCCGCTGGTCCTCGAGCTGCTCGTCCTTGCGTCTCTCCTCCTCGGGGGGGTGTAGAGGAATTATTATGTAATCCGGCTCCTTCTTCTTGGTGGTCTGGTCTGTCACGTTCGCGCGGTTCACTTGGGCATGCGTGTCACTCTTTTTCTGCACCTCGGATCGCGGCACTTTCGACCTACCACTGAACCTCAGCCTCGAGAACCTCTGGAGGAAGCCGCCGAGGCCGCCCTTCTTCCGCTCTTCCTTCACCGGGGAGACTAGAGGGCTGCCGGTGGCGGTGGCGGTGGCGGTGAGGGCGCTCGCATTCTTCGTGGGGCTGGTGAGGAAGGCCCGTTTGGTCGCGGGGATCGTCGGGATCGTGGGGCTCGTCGACATGGTCGAGCTGTCGGCGCTGGTACTCTCGCCAGTTGTTGCCGGCGCGTTCTCCTCGTGAGGTTTGTCGCTTAGGCCGCGATGATTCGTATCAACTGGCGGCTCGGGGGCCGCCGTCGCTGGATTCCCACTCCGATGACTGGGCTCCAGTGGGCCGCTATTGCCGGCCGTGCCGAGTGGGGAGCGGCCAACACTGTCGACACTGTGTCCCCTCGCTGCTTCCGCGCTCCGCGACTCCTTCTCTTCCAGCGTGTTCGGCTGCTGTCTCTCCAGCTCTTTCTCCTTCGCCGCCACTTTCCTACCCCTGGCTCCTCCACCTCCCACCTCCGACGACGGCTCAGCCGACAACTCAGCCGACAACTCAGCCGACGACGGGGCCGCGCTCGCATGCCGAGCTTCCTTCTCCGCTTCACAATCGGCCTCGTTCTTCGCGCGAGCCACCTCCACCTCCGCCTCCTCCTCCAATGCCACCCTCGAGAGGCCTTCTCCGGAGAAACTCTGGAGAACCGTGCACTTGAGCGATGGACCCCTCTCGATTCTCTCGCCCGGCGAACCTTGGACCTCTTCTTCTTCCGGCACTCGCACACTCTCCTCGGGATAGGGCCACCTCGACTCCACCTCGTCGGCGAGGTCGGCCAGGGTGGTTTTAATGGTAATTTGCGAATTGGGCACTCGGGCGAAGGCCTCCTGCAGCAGAGACTCGAAGAGCTCGTTGGCCCCCGGTTGCGAGCTGTGGGAAAGCTCGCGGAGCAGGTGCCCCTCGCCGCGGGAGTTTCCTATGGGTTTGGTTTCCAAGCAGGGGAAGTCTACCTCGTCGTCTAGCGGGGAACGCGCACTACCACCTTCGCAATATACTGAAAATCGATCCGAGTTTTTTTTTATCTGATCCAAGAGAGAATCGTCCTCGGGCTTGTCGACGCGTGTCTGGCGCAACGGCTTCCTGGTGAAGGTGCCGCCGGGAAATGGGTTGGATATGTTCTCGGTGGACTTTGAGTAGCGGCGGCTCTGGAGCGCGGGTTCATGAGTGCTGCTGAGATTGTTGACGGATCCGCCGTTGAGTTGCTGGACCATCTCGGCGATTTGGAGTCGGGAGGATTGGCCGGAGATGGGTTCCTCGAGCTCGTCGCAGGCGTCCATGCGGTGGAAGGTGCCGCGGGACGATTGTAGAGCCTTGATACAGTCGTACTGCTGGGCGAGCTCGTAACTCGCGTTGTTCACTACACGTCGTCGTCCGGTGGAAATGGCGCGCGGGGCCTCGGCGCTCTTCTCCTTCTCGGCGCTGATCTCGCGACGGGTGCGGAATCTCCCGGAGCGAAAGGTCCTCTCGTCGACCTCGAATTGCTGGGCGAGCTCGTAGCTCGCGTTGTTCTTCACCTTGCGGGCGCGCTGTCTGCCCGAGAGAGTCCTCTGTATGCCCTCGGTGCCGGCCTCCTCGACCTCCCGCTTGAACTGCTTGATCGCCTCGTCGACGACCGCGTCGATGTCCTTCGCCATCCCCAGCACGCAGTTTCCGCGGTCCTGAGTCTTGACGGTCGAGGTCATTTGCTTCTTCTGCTGGCGCTCGCAGTGGCCGTCCTCCGAGCACTCGTCCTCTTCGTCCTCGTCCTCGGCGTCGGCGTCGATGTCCTCTATATCCTCTCGAGGGTCCAGTTCCAAGGGCGTGTGGAGGGCTTGCGTGCGCACGGAGGCGGGGGTCGACGGACCCTTTGCCTGACTCTCGTTCTCTTGGGCAGCACCATTTTGCAGACGCTCCGCCGAGAGCTGCTCCATTCGCTGCTGCTCCCGCAGTCCCGTGAGTTCGGCCATTTCGTGATCGCTGCTGCTGCTCAGTCGGCGGTAGATTGGCTCATCGTGGGCTGAATCCTCGGAGGCGCCGCAGAGGTTCAGGTCGACCGGGACACTGGCGACCCTCGTGTAGTTCTCGAAGAGGTTCGAGGTCGAGACAAAGGACGTCGCCCTTGAGAAGGAGGAGCGTGCGGCCAAGGAGCGTGGACTGTGTGCGGACTGGTCGACGCTGCTCGGCAGACTGGGCGCGCTTTGGGATTTATCCGTCAATCTAAAATTAAAGCTCTCCTCCTTGCTCCACCCTTGACGCGACTGCTGCTGCTGCTGGTGGTGGTGGTGTTGGTGGTGGTGGTGGCGCGACTCGTGGTAGTCGAGCTCCTGCTGGTGCTGTTCCTCTTCCTGCTGCTGGTAGTGGTGCTGGTGGTGCTGGTGGTGCTGATGATGGTGGTGGTGGTGGTGGTGGTGATGATGATGATGATCCGGGAGGATGGAGGCGCGAGCGTGCGCCATGCCGCCGGCTATATTTAACCGAGCCTGCAGTAGACGCAACGAACTCGAGACGACCGCCTGGCCGGACTTGAGGTCCAAGAGGGTGTCCCTCTTGCTCTCGAGACCGATCTCCCGGAGGTCGATCGTGTTCCTGTAGTCGAGGGCGGCCGCGTAGTTGCTCGCCGGGTCCCCGAACACCATCAACCTGTCCTCGAAGCCCGTGTCGACCCCCCGGCCCTCGTTCACCAGTCGATCCTCCTCCTCCTCGAGCTCCTCATCCTCCTCCTCGTCGTCGTCCTCGTACTCCTCGTCCTCGTGCCAGAAGTCTCTGTTTCGCATTCCAACATCCCTTTCAACAAGACTTTCACCGCGAGAATCGCGTCCGCATCCGACCACGTGCTCCCCTAAGCGCGCGCGCGGGAGAACATGCGCTCGAGCCAGAGTGCAATGAGGTTCGAGTCTCTCGTTCAGGGTCGCGATTGCAGTAAAGTTGGCCGGCGCGCGAGGGTCGTGCGGGAAAGTTGAATTCCGAGTTGCGCTGCCAAGGGAGCTTAAAGAGCTGTCTGCGCGCACGACGCGCGGCTGATCCGTAAGGTTCCGGGTGCAGGATCCACGCGCGCTCCGTCACTCGCATTCCGCTCCTCCCAACTAACATCCAACAACATCAACCCCCGGCCCGTGCCAATCTCTAGCAAGCTAAATCACTAATCGGCTGATACGCAGAGGACGCAACAGGAAGCTGGGTAAACGGGTGGTCCGGCAAAAATTGGGAACATGAGGTGTCGCAGTGCGACAGTGCGCAAGGTCGGCAGCGCATGTCGGGGGGCGCGAGGACACTGGCCGAGAGAGCGCGGCTGATGCGGACGACGGACGACGGACGGCGGACGCACAGGATGACGGGAAGAGGTTGGACGGCGAGAGGATGGATATCTTACCTGGGTGAGTGCGGCGGACTGGTGGCGATGGTAGCGGCGGAGAGGTCGTTTCGTTTCAGATAGAGCGGCGCGAAGCCATTGGTGAGGAGTCCCGGCTGGGTGAAATGGTGGTTGTCCTTGGCGGAGGTGTCGAGGCTCTCGAAGCTGCGGTAGGGCCTGATCCTGGGGAAGTGCTCGGAGAGGGGCAGAGGTTGACTCGCGGGGCTGAATCCGTTGGGCAGGACTCGCTCCTCGTAGTGGTCCTGCTCGAGGCTGTCGGGCGAGGTGTTCTCGGGATGCGAGGTGTTGGATCGATTCGAGTACTCGAGCGAGTCGAAGCTGTAGCCGGAGGGCGAGAGGGTGGCGCAAGTTCGCTCGAGCGACTCGAACTGCAGCAGTGAGCTCGATCTGGAGGAGGCTGTGGACCTCGAGGACCGAGGCGAGCCAGGATACTCCTCCTCGAAGCCCATTCGATCCATATCGCTCGTCCCATTATTGCGGCGGCGCCTCTTCTTCGGCACTACCGAATTGCACTCGCTCCCACTGCCGTCCAGCCTCTCCTCTGGCCCACCGGAAATCACCCCAAAATCTCATTTCAACCTCTCTCTCTCTCAACCTCCCTTATCATCCCCCACCCCAACCCCCGACCCCACCGAAAGGCTTTCGCGTTCGAGGGAATAAGCGAAGCTCGCTGACAAGAGGACTCACCGGCGCGGCGTGACCAGCTAATTATACACGCCAGCCGTGTCCACTGGCTCTGGCAGAGCCATCGCTCGTCGTGCCGCGCGGAATCGAAATAAACCCTAACGGTATAGCAGAGACAGAGAGCCGCGCAGCTGTTAAGGTCAGTGTTGAAATATATCAAGCGTCATTTCAATCCTCTCGCCCTCTCTTTCAGTTAAACGACCTAAACTCCTAAACGCTTCCAAATCCCTCTCCGCCTCTTGATACTAGGCAGAGTCAATTCTCCCGACTTGTCTCGCGCGCCTTCAACAGATATACGGCCAATGAGTGTCTATTATTGCGCGAGAGCTACCTTGACGCTAAGAGATCCTACCACCGGCCAATTTCAGGGGATTCCGCTCATTATTAGAGGCGTTGCAATCAGTAGCGATAAAGTAGCAGAGATAGATTAAAGGCGAGCAAGAGGCGAGGGCCTTCCAACTCGATACCGCACCGCACCGCTCCGCTCTATAACAGTACTGTATCCTTCTCTCTCGGAATAAACCGAACGCTATCGCTTCGCCAAGGTATCGCAATCCACGATATAAATCGGACCTAGCGCACTCGCCTCTCTACAACATGCTCTGCGAATCTATCTCAGCTCTTACTATTACCGAGGTACATCAGCTGTGTCGAGCTTTCTTTTTCTAAATTAATAATACCAGTGATGGTAAAGAATGAAATTCCTCGGTGAGTGAAATACAGGACAGCAGGTGAAAAGTGGAGGTGAGGAGGAATGATGGGTGGACGGCGATGATAACGGAGTGTCGAGGAAGAACGGTGCGACGCGACGCGGCGGGAGCGTAAGGCCGTAAGCGTTGCTTCCGGTTGAATGAACCACGGCTTCCTCATGGTGGCCCGTGGCCCCCTCGCCGCCGTCTGCGCCGCGCACTTCTGGTCTATACTACTTGTTATCGCTATATGCACTCACACCTCCCTCGCCAATGCCAGCTGAGTCCGACTCCTTTTCCCCGATCCACCGATCGAGACCCACTTCCGCCACTCGACTTTAGAAACTGGGCCGAGCAACGCCAATCCTTCGCGGACCTTTTCACCGAGTTTCTAAAGCCACGCGAGCTCCTCCGCGTCGTCATTATCCTCCCAAGACGTACTCTCCTCCTCCTAGCTCCCGTGGTCCCAGCAATTTCTCTCTATGCCGCCGCGACAGACGCCCCAGCCCTCGGAGAATCCACGGCATTCGAGTAATGAGAGAGGAAGAGCTCCGCGAATACTTGTGTCGCGCTCGGTTTATATGAAACGAGGGGTAGGAAGAGCGAGGGGAGACGTTCGATTGTCTACGGTGGCGGTGTAGCTGGAATTCGACGGGGTAATCCTAGCCGATACGCACCCGTCGGTAGCTAATATTAGAAGTAAACAAAGCGATTGCGCCATCGGGAGAGCCAGTTTGCTTGGCTAGTGGAAACATCTCGGTGTTTGAGTCATTCTCGAGCAACCACTTTCATTGCCAATCGATTAAACCTGATGTTAAGTGAATCATTAAATGTCTCGAATAATCAAGAATTAATAAAATGAAAACTCCGTCAAATGCGAGGACCAGGAACTAAAAAAGTGAAGTAAAGAGAACCAGGCAGAAGAATTATGCAGTTGATGCTCAAGAATTCCTAGAAGGCGAAGTGTCTAATCCTGTTAGAATGGTAAGTGGTGCGAGGTGCGACTCGTACCGACCGTAGTAAACTTGGAGGAGGAATCGGCCGGCACAAAAAGAGAAAGCGCATTAGGTCGTCGGTTTGCCTGAAGCGCTGCAACCGTGCATGCTCGCGCCTACCACTCGGTAATCGTCCACTCGGCGCTATCTCGACCGACTCCGACGTCACCGCCGTCAAATACTCTTAGGCAGAATATGTAATACATAACATAATGCGCCGCAAAATCGAATTCCCCGGCAAAGCGAGTGGGAAATTTGCGGCGAAAAGTTTCCGCAGAAGAAAGAGAGCCGAGCGCAGAAAGTCCATCTTCCATAAGGGAGCATGGATCGGAGGATGAACTCGGGGAGAAAGTGGATCAGTGAACAATGCGTGTTGCGGCAAGTTGGCCTCTCGGTGGGGGACTAAGGCTTCGCAAAGCGGCGGTAATCCCTTAAGTTTAGCAGCTCGAGAGATTCTTCGCACAAGAATCTCGACAATGTTGATCGATCGAGTGGCGATGGCCGGAGTGGCGCGGTGGTGGTGGTGCTCGAGGCGAATGTTGGTGGGCGCAGTTGGGGCCAATAACGAGGGCCAACGGATTACACGAATTATACTAATCCGATATCATTCGACGTATCCGGTGGGCAGGAACCAGGCCAGAGACATAACAAATCTGAATTGAATATCAGGGCCGCAGACTCTCTCTCTTCCTCCCTCTCTAGTCTATTTATACGGCAAGCCAAGATAATCCCTTTGCCAGCCGCCGCCGTCGCCGCCGCCGCTGACTTTTCTCTCTCCGCCCATCCTTCAGCGTCGCCCGAGCAACACGCACCACTTTGCCATTTTTCTATCGCCAGACGACACGTGGCCGAATGCCCTGTATTTTGCAATCGTGCCAACACTCACCGCCCTCCACACCATCCCGCCGATTGTCTCGCTATTTCAACATCAACCACTCCTCCTATATGGACTACTCTCGTCATCGTCATTACCTGCTGATCTCTGCTTCTGGCGGATGTGTATGACGCTCTCGGTCTCGGAATCCGAGCCCATCCAGTAGGTGGTGCCGCTGCGATCGGAGTCGCTCTGCAGGTCGTCCGACGTCTCCTCGACGATCGTCTCGAGGAAGTCGCCCTGCTGCACCAACGCTGCGTCTGCAAAATGTCAAACAATATCCCTCATTATTCATGGCTATTGATTGATGCGTTATTGTTACTGATTATAGATGAGAAATTTCAGTCGATGGAGAAATGGTAATTGCGAGGGAAATGGAGATTGTTGTTTGAGCTTGTCGGGGGAAAGTGCGGTTGGTCGTTTAGTGAGTCACGCAGCCTCCCACGCCGAGAGAACCTCGCAATTATTACGTCTGAAGATAACACAGCTGTCCCGTCGGTCGTTCGCCTCGGAGAAGGACGTATTAATTATTCGCGCGGAATTCCCGGGGAAATGACCGGCGGACACTCGGCGGACACTCGATAGCCAGCCGATGAAACGAAGGAAGTAGACATCATCGGTGAACGGGGCCTCTGGAAAAACTAGTACCAGAGGAGAAACAATTGCCCTGGAGAAGAAAAAGAAGAAGAATAAAGGCGTGAGTGGAAATGAGTGGGATGGAAGTGCAATCGAACGTAAAGTGGCAAGAGAGAAGAGGCAGAGCCGGTTCTCGGTATCTCCAACGATGATAACAAGCACCGATGCCCAGCAACATTTCTTCAATATCGCAGATACAAGTCCTAGACACGTTCGCTCGGCTCCTCACTTTTTCTTCTCTCTCTCGATTCCGCCGCGATGCTCCGCGCCGATCCCATAATAATTCGTAGCACGCGGTCGCTCGCCTCTTCTTCCTCTTCTTCTTCTTCTTGGCGAGGCGCTCGCCGGAAATCATCAATTTCTATAGAAGCGGAGTAAGGTAATAACTAGTGGAGGTTGAGAGGCAGAAGAAGAAGAAGAGAAGCTCGGCCGCCTCGGGCGACACGTGGCTCTCATGCCAAATTGAAACTCGATGTCGAAGCGATCGCGCGATCTTCCACTCGATTAATTTAATGACTTCTTCAAGCGTCGCGCGACATTCTCCTCTCTGGCGACGTACGCCCAACAATTCGCTCGTCTCCTTACATTTCGAGCGATGGCCAACTAGATAAGACTGTTTATGGTTGGTTAGTAAATACAGCACGGCCGTCTCGCTAGAACGGAACCGTTAACCCATCAGTCACTCTCCCGTTCGAGCGGACTCGCATCATCTATATGCGGCCGAGCCTACTTTCCTCGCGTCGAGAGAGTTGCATAATGATAACGATGGCAAATGGGTTTCGCGCGAGAAATCATCTCTCGAGTTGGGCCAGTTTTTCTGGCCCAGCTCGAGGGAAGAGTCACGGTTGGTCGCAGCGGTGGGAAAGTGGCCCTCGGGTTCTTGGAGCAACGCGCACCTTCAAAGCCGGCCGGCTTCCTCGATGAGGAGCTGATAAGCCAATCGATTAGTCTACTGGATAAGCAAAGTGGCCGGCGAGCAACTAACGCCACCGATTAACGGGCGCTCGTGCGTTCGTGCAATGGAAGTCGTCGAGCGAAATAGCTTGAGAATAATAGGAAAGTCTATTGGTTCCGGTGGATGGCTCGCGGAATGTTTATGGGCCGATTGGTTCGGAGGGGGGAAGGAATGACGGTGGTGACGGCGGAGGTTCTTCTCCGAGGAGATTATTTGTCCTGGCGTCGAGTGGTAACGTGGTGCGGTGGTGCGACGGTGCGACGGTGCGGCGCCCAGCCAGCACACTGTCCTATGCAACATCATCGAGGAGCGAACCACCTGTTGCGGACGCCTGTTGCCCGTTCCTCCCGTGACTAACGGACGAGAATAACCCATCACCCATCGACCTGCCCACCAATACCCATTCCTATTACCCGACATTTTTCCTCACTCCTCCTTATCGCCACTTACCCCCAAACTCCAATAAACAAGTGATATTGCTCGATAATCAAACAATTAGGGTAAATAGCTCTACTACCGAGTGGACGAAACGGAGGCCCAGTCGAGGCGCCGCTCACAACAATGGGGTGGCAGGCGAGACGGCGCTTTTGTCCCGAAATTTACGATCGCCCGACAAACCCCAACCCTCTGACGCGCCGACCTACGCCAAGACAAAGGTCGAGCGGTTGCCTTTGACGGGACGAGCCGAGGGGATACCGGTGCTCGACTGCGAATAAAGTCCAAGAATGATCTCATAGTCAGAGTGTTCAATACCACGCGGATATTAGCAAAGCCGATTCATCCATCATGCAAATCGGAACCCCGCCCGAGGCTAATTGCCGCAATAGCGAATGAGTAAGCTGTGCGAGCGTACGGCGCCGTTATGGGCTTTGACTGGCCGATTCTCGGCGGAATGTTAGTTTCTAGGCTTAAACTAAACAGCCAGGACCATTAGAGGCGATTTGAAAAAATTTCGAAAAATTGAAAAAATGAGAAGGGGTACCATCGCAAAAATTTTCAATTTTCGACATCTCTCCGAATCGGCCCTAATGGCCCTGGCTGTTTAGTTTAAGCCTAGAAAGTAACTTTAAGCCCAGAATTAGTGGCTCCGAAGCCAAAACTGGGCCGAACGAACGTCTTTTCGACGAAAAATAAACGAAATATCGTTGATACGGCGCCGTTATGGCCTTTGACCGGCCAATTCCGGGCTGAATGTTAGTTTCTAGGCTCAAACTAAACAGCCAGGACCATTAGAGGCGATTTGAAAAAATGTCGAAAAATCGAAAAAATGAGAAGGGGTACCATCGCAAAAATTTTCAATTTTCGACATCTCTCCGAATCGGCCCTAATGGCCCTGGTTCTTTAGTTTCTGCCTAGAAACTAACATTCAGCCCAGAATTAGCGGCTCCGAGGCCATAACGGCTCCGTATGAACGTCTTTTCGACGAAAATAATCGAAATATCGTTGTTACGGCGCCGTTATGGCCTTTGACCGGCCAATTCCGGGCTGAATGTTAGTTTCTAGGCTCAAACTAAACAGCCAGGACCATTAGAGGCGATTTGAAAAAATGTCGAAAAATTGAAAAAATGAGAAGGGGTACCATCGCAAAAATTTTCAATTTTCGACATCTCTCCGAATCGGCCCTAATGGCCCTGGCTGTTTAGTTTAAGCCTAGAAAGTAACTTCAAGCCCAGAATTAGTGGCTCCGAAGCCAAAACTGGGCCGAACGAACGTCTTTTCGACGAAAAATAAACGAAATATCGTTGATACGGCGCCGTTATGGCCTTTGACCGGCCAATTCCGGGCTGAATGTTAGTTTTTAGGCTCAAACTAAACAGCCAGGACCATTAGAGGCAATTTGAAAAAATGTCGAAAAATTGAAAAAATGAGAAGGTGTACCATCGCAAAAATTGTCAATTTTCGACATCTTTCCGAATGGCCCCTAATGACCCTGGTTCTTTAGTTTCTGCGATGATCAATTCCTCGCGTGACTATCAGCTAACATCAGTGATTCCTCGGTGATTAGAGTAGAGGATTTGGAGGGGATGCTGCGGATGATTGGGCGAAAGCACGCTTTCTTTCGACGAGAATCACTCCAACTCGCTCTTCTCCCACAGGCCGACGCAGCCTTCTGGAAAGTAGTGCGCTGTTAAGTCCCGCCAATTAACGCGCGATCAGTATGCAAAGCCCGCAGCTTCTCTAGCCAATGGAAACTGCGCTCCCGATGAATATCTAGAACGCACTCCAGAGAGATAGAGAAGAAGGAAGGACTCGGGCTCTCTCGATCGCATCATAAATAATAATAAACTCTTCCGCTCGGGAGTTTTCTGCGCGGCTTCCATCGGCGACCGGTTCTCGGCCAAGTGCATTACGATCGGCGAGAAAAAGCCTCCGAACTAGATTACTTCTGACCCGAGGAAACACCTGATACATCCAACGGGAGGAAATGGCATCAGTTGTGGAATGCGCCGGTGAGTCCGACACGCAGAAACGACGGCAGGCGGCCGAGAGTACCATTTACCCGCCAATATTTCCTTGCTCTACATCTTTCCATTTATCTCTATCGGCAAAAAGAGCGAGGTGAATCTCGCATCCTACTTCTCCAGCGAATAGTCTCGCCGCAGCCCCTGACCACCTGCGTGCGAGACTCTGTCTTTCTCAAGTGGAGCAGAAGGTATTCGCCTGCTGGAAAGACTAATGAGTGGGATGAGCGAGAGTAAAAATGAGGCGCGGTGGATTGTGCGAGTGTATAGGGCATAGGCCATAGGGGAAGAGAGAGGGGAGTAACGAACCATTAGCGCGTAGATCCTCGTGGGTGGGTTGGAAGTGCGCGTGGTGCTGTAGCTGAAAGCCGTAGGCCGGAAGCCAGGGGTTCGGTCCGTTCACCAGGTTCATGTCGGCGCTCGCGAGGCATCCCGGCGCCGTTGTCTCCTGGTCATCGTCGGCGGCTCCGCCGGCGGCGGCTGCGGCGGCTGCGGCGATCATCGAGGGGCCGGTGCTGAGGCTCGCTGTCATCGTCGTCGAGTTTCCCTCGTTCCCACTCATCTCCCGCTGGAACTCGCGGCAAGGTGCGCGAGCCTCTTCGACTTGGAGCACTCTCGACCATTAATCGCTCCGTCGAACTGTGAAGCCCCTTTCCGCCTCTCCTCGGCAGCCCTCATCCTCTCTTCCGGAGTCAGTCCACTCGCTTCCTCCAATCGCCGCTCACGGTGACAAACTTCGATCCGCAGGATCGATCCTACACACGCATTTCAAAACTGTTACAATGTCGCTCCGCAACCTTAACAGATCCTCCATCGGCAAACTGCGCAACTTGTACTCAGATACAAAGTTACACCGGCAGAGGAGAATCGCCGTTGGACAATCTGTCAAGAATCATTGCGGTTCTCTGGGTTCTTTCTGCGAGGGAGAAGGTTTGAGAATGAGAGAGAGAAAGTTGGTTGTTTGGCTGGAGGGTTTCGGAGTACGGGAATCCGGGAAGGACTCGTGGCACGATGCGCCGCTGATTGTGAGCTGTACACAAGAGGTCAACGGGAAGTGTGTTATGGAATAGATGATGACTATCAAAGGCTGGGTAGTTGGGACGATAGGTATTGGTGGAGTGGCTCGCGGCACAAGTTCTCGTGACGCAACGTGGCAGCGTTTCACGCTAAATAATGGATCCGTGCGTAAGGAGAAATCGTTTATTCATACTGGCACGTCTAACGGTGCAGGCGTTACGATGAAGCACGCTGCTCCCGGCGCGGCGTCCTCCTCGCCGCACACATACAACCCCATCACCACCACCACCGCCAACAGCGTACCCCTTCATTTTTACGGGCCACTCGCCGTATTTTCCGAACGTTGATTCGAGATGGCCCTTTTTGCGGCCAACATCATTTCCCCCCAACGCTCTCTCTGTATACACACACACACGTGTGCAGAGAGCACGTGACTCTCGGGCGAATCGCGTGGGACTTTACGACGGCAGTTGCTCCGCGCTCGAGTGCACGCCAGCGCACAATACCAGCGGCGCACTCGAACGTGGCTCTGCTTGCTTTTTCGCCGGACGAGCCGCTCGAAAAGAAGCACCCACTTCCCCCGAGAATCGAGCGCGGCGGCAACGCCGAGCCGCACAATTTTACTCCCGAGAGAGAGAGAGAGAGAGAGAGAGAGAGAGAGAGAGAGAGAGAGAAAGAGGGTGGAAGAGTAACGAAGGGAGATAGCCCGGCGAGTTAAATATCACCGGAGTCCGGGGAATTTAAAGGGCGACTCAGCCCGAATCCGCGCCACTCCGCGAGAGTTACGCCTCTGTAATTGGATAAGGATCGACTCCTCTGCCTTCCTGAAATCTCTCCCGGCCAACGCGGACACGGACACGGCCACGCATTTTACTACCAGCGTATTTCTTTCGAGCGCGTATCCTTGCTAGTTTCGGCGAGCGCTCGATGCATCAGCTGCGCGCAGAGAGTCGATTCGCTTTATTGCCTCTGGCTAACGGACTCCTGTCTTTTAATCGTCCCTGGGCCATCGAGAAGTATGTGCTTGAGCGGGTAATTGCATCGTTGGATAGTCGGCGAGTGTAGGTAGTGGTGTTGGTCTGAAATTATAAGGAAGCGAACCTAGTGTGTGGAGGATGACGCGGGATATTGCTCGAGATAAGTGTTCTCTGTCTCTCTGGCGAGGTAACCGTGTCAACTGGGACTCGTCCCTAGCCGCTCGATTGCGTAATCCTAATGCAACAATCGGATCCCTCGAACGCAATCCAATCAGCTGTTTCACGCCTCCTCTCTTCTCCTCTCCTCCTCTACCGGATGACTGACGTTAGCTCTCTCTCAAGTTAGGAGGCTGCACTTGCCAAGAGCGACGCGTCTGTAACATGATTGAAAGAGGAAGTGATGCTCGCCTAATCTCGTAACCTCACCAACTACCTACAATATAGGTGGTGTAAACGGGCCTTTATTCCGAGGACTCCGAGCGTCTTCTTAGGCAACGAGCGAGGAGAATCGTACGAGAGCAATTCCCCTGGGCAAGTGATATCCTTTGAGCGCGGCTTTCTTCGCTGGCCTCTGGCTAAGGGCGCACTTTAAATACTACATTGCGACAGCGCCGCTCAAACGAGTCTCGAGGAAATGTCGAGAGTAAACGGGCGGGCGTGTTGGTTGAAATTCAATGCCACGCATTACATCGCCGTGAGTAAGCGGCGAGTTTTTTCCACGGCGGCTAGTACCGTAGCTCTGTAAGCGTGTGTAAGCGACATTGGCGTAAACGCCTTCCCCCGGAATCCCCGCTAATGAGAAATCACCTTTTCGTCCGCTCGCTACTCTAAAGCCCCATTCACAATCTCACTTGTCCCGTCTCCTCTCTCTCGCGCGCTGTTCGGTGTATGTATTTCGGTGGAGCGCGCGTCCCGGTGTGAAGATTCGCGTATCGGTTCAATGTTTCTCTACGGGGCGTGTGCGTGCGCCTTTAACTTTAATGGGAATGGGGCTTAATGCTCGCGAGTCCGCGAGCGGAGAGAATTGGCGGGCCAGCGAGATAAACTGGCTCGCACGCATCATTGCGCCTCGATAATACATAGAGTGGACGCCGTGTAGCCTGGCTTTCACTTTATATAATGCACTTTTCAGCGAGGACGCGACGCGACGCTTCGATTCATACTCGGCGGCTCCAACCTCGAAAATCCAATTGGACGCCGCCAGTGCAAAATCCCACTTTCTCCAGCCGCGCGCCATCCTCGATTTATCTGCGCGTTTATCTGGCGTTCCGCTACGAAGCGAGCGAGGGACGCCGCGCGCCACCGAGCAGCGAAGCCTCTCGAGCTCACGCGTGTCCCACGCTCCTTCGCGGCAACCCACAACAATCGGCTCCGAGCATTCAGTGACAGCGTCGCCCGCTACTCTACAAACTACTACTACTACTACTATCCCACAGAGAGAGAGAGAGGGAGAGAGGGGGGCGACGCACGAGACCAACCAGTGCGAAACGATAATTGAGCGCGGGTTATCGTGACGATAAGCGTCGATGATCCCAGTGTTTCTAGCAGGATGCGAATCATGCGACAACTCTACTCGATCAAGCGACACAGCCAGTTTCAGCGACTAGATAGATAGATAGATAGATAGCAGCCGGGCGAACTGGCCGCGTTCCCCGAAAGAGCAAGGCTCTGCCGCTCGAGTCCAAGTGTGACAGCTGTCAAAAGTCTCGGGAGCGACGGGGATGGTGCAGCGGACGAATCATCGCAATCATTGAGAGAGAAAGAGAGAGAGAGAGAGCGCGTAAACACAGAGAGGCAGCTTGGTGCTGCGGAGGCTTCTCGGGAGTGGTGTGGCCGCCGGAAAGGGAGAAAGAGGTGTGGGACGCGCGAGGGGCAAGGGCCAGCACGGAGTCATGAAGTCGGCGGGATAAGGACGGAGAGAGCGATGGGGATAGCGAGGGAGTGAGAGGGAGTGAGAGGGGCAGCGAGGGAGAAAGGTAGAAAAAGAAGGTTAGAACCGCAGAGAGAATTCCGAGTGCGACGGCGCGGCGGCGGATACCTGTCAGCGCGCATTCCACGATCCCACAGCGTGCTCTTTGGCCGCACTCCTCCTGCTACCCTACAACACCATTCGATATCCCTTTTCTTCACTCGCCACTCTCATAGAGATTCGCCACCGCCGATGGTATTTAAACGCTCTCGCGCACAGCCACGCACGCACGCACGCACCAGAGACGCAGCAGAGACGCACGCACTCTCACACCAACTCTCACGGACACACTCACGCACTGTGCACTGGCGGAGGAGAGGAGATATCGCTCTTTAAGAAGGCACGCACGTATCCCCTTTGCCAGCCGGTCTCTCGATCGCGTGCTCCTCGAACATGGCGCTGGAGAGATCCTTGCCACTCGACACACACACCTGACCGCCCGTCCTTTCGAGAGAGCGAGAGAGAGAGAGAGAGAGATCTCGCGCGCTACGTATCTCGCGGGGGGCCTGAGTATTGGGCCCGAATTAGTGCGCACAATCCGAGTGAGCTCGAAGGTGTGCGCGGGCGGCCGTGGGCAGACGGGCAGAGAGAGCTCGCACCGGAGGATTGCCGAGTCTTTACACCGCGGGGTAAAATACTAGAACGAAACTCGCCGCTTTCGCCCGCGGAGTGCGGCCGCGCTGCTGGCCAATCCCCACCCGGGCACCGTCGCCACGTGGTACCATCATCCACCAATCGCGAGCTGGTTACACGGGCCCCTTCTGCCCGTCTCTCTTCGCCGCCGTTCGCTCGCTCGCGCTTACCGACTCTCCCGGCTCTCCCGACTCTCCCGACTCTCCCGACTTTCAGACCCCTCGGCCTATACACTCCCACCGCCTAATCCTTAATAGAGGATCGCGCCATCTACTCTTCTGCCCGGATTATCCGCCTCCCACATTTTCCCCCCAAATTTCCGTACTTCCTTTCACGCCTATATGTAGCTAAACTTTGGCCGATCCTAGGGAGCGCGTGCACGAGGGTATTACTCATGTGAGTGTGTTAATTCGAGGATGCAATTCTTCCTTTTGCAGTGGCCTCCCGCATTGCATAGCGCATACCAAGGATGGCAGGCGAAGTTCGCTCGGTCTATTTCTAACGAGGGTCCGCCCGTGCAGGTCTTGCTCGCATTGAATGATGCTCCCGCTCATGTGATCGGCACTCGAGCATCAAGCGGCTCGTGACGAGTATGGCCGGTTGTATGCGATGACGGCTACAATCGTCTTTAATTGAGACTGGTGAGTGGTGCCGGGGCGAAGACAGTCGCCGGGACACGCATTACTCGGCTCCATTATGCAACTGCGCCGTAAACCAACAAGAATGACAGCGAGACAATTGCGAGAAGCATGCGCCTGCCTCTCTGCCTCCGACTTCAATCTCCGACGACTCCGACGACTCCGACGACTCCGACAGTACGCGCTATAGTCATAGCCACTAGTCACCAGACTCATTTCCTAACAGACCGAACTCTTATTCCAGAGTGGCACTGCTATCAAGAGAGGGGACCTTGGCCAGCCAGGAAACTTTCCCGCTCGCACGCCAACTACTTCAACGACTAACAGTCCAGTGTCCGGATCTCACTCGATCGCGACTCCAATTCCACCGGTGGCCGAGAGTCCGCTTGGCCAATACTCTAGCAGGAAGTGCAATGATTAATCGAACAGGAATCCGATACCGCCGATCTTTTGCGTATAAACCCCGAGACACTGATAGACAGAGAGAGAGGGAGAGGGAGAGAGAGAGATATCGATCGACCACCACTTTTTCTCGCTGGCCTATCTATTCGGACAAAAGCGAAGATCGGCGAGCATCGGGAGGCGTTTGCGCCACGCTTTATCTTCTAACAATGACTTTAGACGGCTGATATCTGCGCGATGGAGTTATGGATCGGCTCCTGGATCAGACTTGCGTAACTCGATCGGCGAAATGAGCGGGCGCGGGCACTCTCGTCCGTAGTCTCTCTGTAGAGATATAGTGTTGGGTTCCGAAATGGAGTGTAAGCCGATCAGCGTAGGATCGCTGCGGGAACGGGAAGAGAGGAGGAGCGCGAGGCTTACGCGCTCGGGGCCCTCGAGATTGTGTGTAACGGGCCCGGTAGGCAGCCAGGCAGGGAAGCAGTGAGGCCGCTGGAATTAGTTTCTTTTTTTGAGGCAGGTCACTGACACCGAACGCCAATGGATTGACGCGCTCGCGCTCGCGCTCGTACGCGGGCGCGTTCTCTCGACGCGGGGTCAAGTTCTACGGTGTCTACGTGCGCTGGCGTGCTTGCTCGGCGAGCGGGCGCGTTTAAAGGTATCGGCGTGCATTCCTTGCGGGATATCGCGTTACCCGCTCGCCACCGCGATCAATCGTCTTCTTTCCTCCTCGGCGAGGAGGCAGGAGAGGTAGGGGAGGGCCGCGAGGCGTAAATCGTTGCGAAAGGTGCGAAGAACCCGCCCGGAGGAAACGCACCGGGGCGCCTCCGTACTCCCAAGAATCCGGCAGAGCGTACTTGCACAAGCGAGCAAGCGCCATTCACCCGGTCATTTCAGCGCGGACGCGAACGCGAACGCGCTAAATATTACCTTACCGTTAACCGCGAGGATAATAGGCGCCGGGAAGAGCAGTCTCTCCCGCACACACTCTCTACCTTTACTTCTACCTCTTCCTCTCTACGAGCCGCGTGGCCGGCTCGGATTTCTGATTAACAGTAACTCTCGTATCCCGCGGCGGCGACTGCTGCTCCACCGGTGTTGCGGTGTGCGACCGCCGGCTGCTCCCTTTCTTTCCGAGTCATTCAGGTTACAGGGCCCCTTCTGCAGATTGACTCTCCATTGTCCGGCTGATAAGTCTCGCCGCGCACGTATCCTTAATGGTATGTCGAACTGCAAGGTCTTCTCGACGCGCCGGAAGGTGTCGTGCGAGCCTCGACATTGTCATGCGAGACGACGCCGACGCACCGCTTCTCGCTTCTATCCTCCAAACACTTGTCTGACGCTCTGTCCTTTCTTTCGAGATTCGCCTCGCGAGCCTTCCGTCAAAGGAACCTCTCTTGCATAATCCTCGCCAAACAGTCCTAATCGCTGATATGCAGTTAGAGCGCGACATTTATTCGAGGCTTTGTCAGAGTTCCTGGAAGAGACGAAGAAGTCTGTCTTGCGTGCGCGGAGCCTGTGACCAATGGACCGCGCGAATGCGCTTAATTAGCCCAATTAAAGCCGATTAAGAGCACTTGCGTCAGACTTTCTTTCTTCGACTCGGCACGCGCAGGTGCCTTTTCTCCATTTCCACGTTAGCCTTCGTTCTTATTCGTTCGCGTCGGACCACTTTTCTTTCGCGCTCGAGCCTTAATTACACGATGCTCCATTTATTATAACAGTAGCCCGCTGGCAGATCGTTATCTCTGGCACAGATAGGCACAGGGGCAATGGAATGCGCCGGTTGCATAATACTGCAGATTGACTTTTCTGCCAGTTTGATCTTCCCTGATAACAGTATCGCGATTGCCCGTCGCTCATCCGGACACTTTTCCCGCCTCTATCGCGTTATTTGTCCAGGCTGTTTTTTACCTTCCCGACTAGGAGATATAGCATCCATTCCACCCGCAATAGCACTGCTCCCCTAGTAGCCTGTTATTAGTGAAAGTGGCCAGAAACCATGACTATCTCAACTAGCCGCGATTCAGACTGCATCACACTAGCGCCGGTTAATGAATACCGAGAGCATGGAAGCGGAGATACAACTTTTGAAAGCCTCATTCAATCTATCATTTTATTGAAGTACGATGTACCACCTCAGCTCCAATTAGGAGGTTCACAGTCAGCGCCAGCGTAACTTGCGTATTGCAGCGGCAGGGAGACGCACAACTCGCACTCGCATCTGAAATAATGAAATCTCTATCAGAGCCAACTAATTGAAAGCAATACGAAAGGAGGCTTATCTCTAATGGGCTGAGGTGGAGGGCGAGAGAAATCCGAAGATATGAAGTAAGCCCGGTGGAAATAGTGGTAGTCGGCCCCGGACAAAAGACATATATCCTGGAGGAGAAGAATGGGGGGCATTAGTCTTGGAGCGGCGACGTGCCCTCACCGTAATCGTAATACTGCGGCGGTGGTTCTGTGCTGGGGTCCTCGCACTCCTCGCCCTCGCCGGGATCGTCGACCTCCGGCTTACCCTCCAACGAAGCCTCGTAATCGTACCTCGGCGCTCGGCCGTGCTTCCTGGGGCTGCGACGAGCCCTCGTCAGCCTCCCCACCGCCATCTAGAAAAGCCAGGGTTCGGTTCACTCGATTACTAACCGTAATCGTAATAGAGGGCGGCTGCCTCCTCGTTCACCGTCTCCTCTTTTCCGTTGTCTTCGTCTTCGTCAGCCTCCGGCTCATCCTCGGCCTCGTCATTCGCATTCTCATCCTCCTCGTCTTGGTCGTCGGGATCGTCGGCCTGGTCGTCTCCGTAATCGGACTGGTCGTCGTCGTCGTCGTCGAGTGGTTGAGGTAGATAGAAATCGCGGACGGCGGTGTTCTTAGTCAAGCGTTGTCCCTCGGGTAAGCTCCGGCTGATGTAAGGATACCAGGAGGCTCGAAGTAGGCGACGAGCGGGCCCGATTCCTTCAAACCTTTCACGATCAGCGCCGTCGTAGAGTAGTTGCTCGGAGTCAATGCCACTCGGTGGGAGGGGGATCGGCGGGGTTTGGAAAGTGAAGGTCCGGGAGTCGGTGGGCAGACAACCCTCAGCCGAGGCGCAGGCCCCTGTGAACCTAGACGCTCTCATAACTCCGTCGCGGATCCTCACCTCGCAGTAACATTCACTCGGCCTCCTCTCCGGGCAGCTGGAAAAGTTGAGGGGTTTCGTGAGCAGTAGTCTATCGAGTATCGAGGAATCCGCCCGCTCACCAAAACGATCCTGGTCCCATGCAGTCGATAGCCGGCGATCCTCTGAACAGAGTACATAAAACACACTCTCCCATCTTTCTCTCGGTCTGACTAATCGAAAACTGATGGTTTCTATTTACGTTAGTTGATCCTGGCAGGTCGACTCCGCTAGGAAGAGACCCTGGCCGCATGTGGCGTTGCACCGCGCGCTCGACCACTCGGACCAAACCGAACGAATCTCCGCCGGTGCCGACGAGGCCGAGTCCATTTCTTCGCAGAACTGTATCGTACCGAGATCCTGGCTATCATTAGTCTCTCCTCTTTATCTTTCTTCCCTTGGTAAGTGGTGAGTCTATGTACCGGTTGCCGGAGGTAACAATCGGGCTGGCATCTCGGACTGTGTATCCCTTTGGTTGTTAGGGTCGTGCACCGCGCAATCCCGCACACTCCTCGGGGGTAACACAATGATTCGGGCAGAGGCTTCATGAAACACGTGGGAAATCCTACGAATTGCATTTCTCGTTATGCACATTCTAACTCGCCAAGAGATCTCTCTTTCTCTCCCTCTCTAAGTACCTCGCGTGGCGAAGAGTCTCTTTCCAGCAATCGAATCGGCGCAATCGCAAGGGGCTGCACTTTCTCGCAGGAGTGTCAGGTCGCAAAGTCGTCTGTGCACGCGTCCACTGCTATTCGAGTAGGGATTGGCCTCGGCGAGGATACAGTCGGATTCCCTTTGCCGCGTTAGCTCCTCCGAGCAGAAGCGCCACGTTCTAATAGTAGCGCACGAGCACAGTCCAACAAAGTATTCCCTTGCCGCACGCGAATCTCTATCGCGCAATTCTACAAATATCTGCCAACGATCGACGGTTAGACGGTAGTTTTCCGTCGCAGGAATAAATGTATGATTTCTTGAAATGCTTACGGCACAGAAACCTTCTCCAATTTCTACGACAACGCACTGCTGCAAGTGCAGTTGCTCCAACCATTCGGTTACATCGTAAACCGATGTTTCGTTGTGGCCCCCATCAAACTTCCCAATAACTTCACTGGCATCGTACTGCGAGAATGCATGAGGGAGAGTTGCGAAAATTAATGAAAATGATATAAATATAAACATAGCCTGTGGCTTGGCATCATTGCCGATTGATAAAACTGAAGATAATCGAAAGTATAATCGCGTGAAATTGTTTACCCTTGTGGCTGAAACATCTGTTTAACTATAGCCACGAAGCTCTACACACGCACAAATTACTTAAAAGTCAGGCATTTATTTTGCTGTAAACTCGGATTTATTAATACAAAAAGCATTTTCGTGACGTTTATTATCACAATACAAAAATATATCTCTCTGCTTCTTTAATACTGATTATAGGATATAGGAACATGTTGAAGCGACGAGCCAACTGAGTCACTCAGGCTCAGGATTTTCAGCCAAATACGCTTGGGTTACAACATCTGACTTGAGATTTTTTAAGCTGACAAACTCTTTCGATCCACAACCTGCCACAGGGCACCTGTAATATGTCACAAGATGTCATCAAGCTTCCATTCTCATTTATTACTACCACAGATCTCTAATTCTGAGCGCATAATTACCTGGTTCTTTTGTTCAGGTTGATTAGATCTGTAATGGCCTTTTTCTCATATGTGTGGCCACAAATGCTATTCTTCACAGGATCCACCATTCTTTTCTTAGTAATGGGATCAATCACATTAACATACCCACCAGACAATGTCATATCATCGTCAATCTTAGTGTCAACGGTTGGTTTGTCATCTTCGGCTGAAGAACAGTTGCCATTATTCTATAATCTGGCTTACTCCTTTTCCATCTATATTCATACAGACCTTCCAATATAGCATCAACAACGCGCTCCAAGTCCAGCAGTGCCTCTGATTTTGGGGCATTTGGGTCATAACAAGCTAAAGCCTTGTCGAATTCCTGTCGATATAAAATTGTTAGTTAGATTATTTAGTTAAATATCTGCTGTGAATAGCTAGTAGTTGACCCACCATTCGGGCATCGATGGGTTCATCATTCCCTTGATCCGCTTCTTCGAAATTGCACGCTATTTTCTTGAGAGATCTCATATGGTTTATTTTCCTGACAAGCTCGTAGCTGACCGTTATCATTTGTTTAAACTCGGCGTTTACTGTCGCTCGCTCCATATTATCTGCGATCAAATCAAATCTCACCAAGGATCCTTTCGTGTCTCCCAATAACCTAACATCGTAATACTTACTGACATGTTGGTGGATCATCGCAGCGCTTTTCGTGTAACTGGCGGCGAGTCGGCTGGTATTAAAGTCGGAGGTTGGTGGTGCCATTATCACCGCTTTTCCAAATCAACCGGTTGATCTTGCGTGTCGGCCAATTGAAATAACAACTATCCTGTGTCTATACGAAAAGCTGCGCGGGAACTGAGATCGCATGGAATCTGATGTGTCGTCGAGCAAAGTACTGCACAGTACGTCGAGTGACGAGAGATGTCGTGGGAAGTATGTAATCGTCGGCTTGGAACCTTTCACAGGAGGAAATAAGATTCAAATTGCCTTGAGGTACCGTTGACAAAAACCTTCGATTTGGTCGCTATATAATAGCTGGCTGCCTCTTACGGAATGTGAAAGTGATCAATAGTCTTCGTCTCGCATTCTCCGTACCTTCAACTTATTCAACTGGAGCAGAGTTCCAGACAAAGCCTGCCGATACAATGCGGAAATTACTCAGTATTTGCCTACTTTCGGTAAGTAACTTTACTCCCTCGCCTTTCATTTGGCGAAATCTCAATCGAATAGAATCATTTTCATTCCTTTCAAAAAGTCAACCATTCACCGATCAAAGCGCGCGTGCTCTATCAATTTCCTTTATTAAAGTCACTATAGACTTAGTTGTGGAAACTATATATATATATATAGCTTGTTGGGAGATTGTTATCAGTAAAGTTGCCGTATGGGGTCACTGATTTATCGCGTAGTTCTGGAATCAGACTAGGTTCCCACGTTCAGTCTGAGATAGGATCGCGAACCAGCCGATACTGCTCCATTCTTAAGCATAAGTGGATTGTGCCGCGTTTAACAAGTGGATCACGTTAAATTGTGTAGGTATTGATAGACCATTATCCTATAAATACACCGTGAATAGAGACTGTAGATCACATATGTTTCGCATGGTCTGTATGGCTTCTACAGTTATAACTTGATAGTGAACCAATCGCGAATCAATCTGAATTTCTCGTTACACATCTCAGCTTGATTTTCCCGCCGCAATGACCACTTCATCGCCCCTCTAATTATGTAAGTGCGATAATCATAACTATCCACACAGTTGGATGCTCTCCATTCGATTCTCTCATGCCCGCAAAAGTATGATACCGATTGATATCGATAAGAACCCATCGGTATTGCGCTCTACTGCGTACTAACCGTTTCTAATTTCCTCGCTTTCTCTCACTGACAGTAAGCCACTTTGCGAAAACAGCTCGCGCCGCCGCCAAGGTCAATTTCAATTTTCACACCAACACTCTATTTCTCCACAGATGTTAGCTAGATCCTGTCTCCTCGCGAGCTCATCCAAGGCGGCACTCTCCTCCACTCTACAGAGGAATATTTACCACCAAGCACCAGCAATGTCGAAATTTCAGCTTCCAGACCGCTTCCATGGCAGTGAGAAGTCTGTCTGGTAAATAACAGCCGATTGCAGTCTGCTAATGCTGATATAATACCATAATGAGGGTTGTATAATGCTATTTATAGGGTTGAGTACATACAACTTGCTTTGAAATACAAGCCACTGAATCTGGGACAAGGATTTCCAGATTTTTATGCCCCGGAGAATGTAACAAAGGCTCTGGCTGCTGCTACTGCTAGTGAGAATCCTCTTCTCAATCAGTACACTAGGGGATTTGTAAGTGGTTTTGTAATACTAGTAGTTTTTATGGTGCTGGTTTTTGTGGCTCTAGTAAACATGTTTGTCGAGCTACTGCTTGTTGCTTCACTGTGTTGCAATGGTTGTTCTTATCCTAGGGTCACCCAAGGTTGGTAAATGCCATTGCCAAACTTTACTCCAAGCTGCTCCAGCGTGACTTGGACCCAAATAAGGAAGTAATTGTCACGGCTGGTGCCTATGAAGCATTATTTGCTACTATACAAGGTCACACCAATCCTGGAGATGAGTGGATAATCATTGAGCCATTCTTTGACTGTTACGAACCTATGGTTAGGACTGCTGGCGGTACACCTAGGTTTATCCCCTTGAAACCGGTAATTAAACAGTTGTTCTATCATTCTCTGTCTATCACATACAAATTGGAATAATCTGGTGTGTTTGGCTTATTCTCAGAAATCCAAAAATGGTGTCCTCACATCTGCAGATTGGGTATTTGATAGAAAAGAGATGGAGAGCCTTTTCAATGAGAAGACCAAGGGAATTATTGTTAATACCCCGCACAATCCTGTGGGAAAAGTGTTTACGCTCGACGAATTGCAATTTATAGCTGATCTCGCGAAGAAATGGGATGTTCTCGTCGTCTCGGATGAAGTCTACGAATGGATCGTTTACGAGCCTTACAAACACATTAGAATCGGTAAGATTGCTCGGAGCAAATGGAAGTTGAAAGCATAGTGCATTGTCATTTTGGATCCTATGTCTTTTCAGCTACACTGCCAGGCATGTATGATCGCACCATAACTATAGGATCAGCAGGCAAAACCTTTAGTGTCACTGGATGGAAGATTGGCTGGGCATATGGACCTGCAAATCTCCTTTACAATCTCCAAGTTGTTCACCAGAATACAGTATACACATGTACAACACCGATTCAGGTACTTGTTGCTTGGCATCATTGCAATTCTTGATTACTGTAGGAAATGTTTGAATTTGATAAATTGTGAAATGCAGGAAGCAGTGGCTATTGGATTCGAACAAGAACTAGCAAGATTTGGGGATCCCGAGTGTTACTTCTTTAGTCTGGCTCAAGAGCTAATGCCAAAGAGGGACTTCATGGCCAAATTCCTCTCTGATGTTGGAATGACTCCAACTATACCCGAAGGTGGCTACTTCATGATCGCCAATTGGACAGCATTAGAGAAGAATGCGAAATTAGAAGATGAAACTGACGCGAACAAGGACTATCGGTTCACCAAGTGGATGACGAAAAATGTTGGTGTTCAGGGAATCCCCCCATCGGCCTTTTACAGCCAGGAACACAGGCAGTTGGGCGAAGAGAACGTGCGATACTGTTTTATCAAGGTATGGTATTCTATTGGATAATACTGGTTGAATGATGAGTGATTGGGACCACCACATTTTCCTTGCAGAAAGACGAAAACCTACAGAAAGCAGCAGACATTCTCAAGAAATGGAAATCCCAACAATGATGAAATGTTTTCTACCGGGATTTTATACGGAGAATATATATTAACACTAACGGGGTCTTCTGGAGAATGTGGCGTATTGCCATTTGTAACTAAAAAAAAGAGATTACATGTGTATACACATGAATATTTATTACAATTATACAAAGACAGTAGAGTGTACTCTAACTGGATATCGATATTATATACAAAAATTTGCGAGCTGCAATCTACATGGAACCCATTTCTTTCTCCACCCTGCTTTGCTTATGTGAGCCACCGTCTGGCATTCTTAGTTACGACACCAAAACTCTTACCGATCCTACAGAGCATTACAAATTATTTTCAAATTAAATTCATCGCTGATTTCACAAGCTTACTGAAACGCAGCCCCAGGGACATGTCCAAGGTAATTCGGCATTAATCCCGTGTGCTTTGGATATATGCCAGTTGGTTGAATAGCAACTGGGGGCTCGGGTCGTGACTTTCCCTCCGAGGGCCAGCCAGAAATCTCCTGCATTTTCTGATAAGTTCTTAAGTCGCATTCCGCGCTCATCTTGAATGGCATCTTTGATACATCAAAGCAACGACACTCTGAGTCATCTTCTACATGCTTTTTCTAGGAGTGAGAAAGCAATAGTGTTTGCGTGAAAAGTATAGATAAATTTTTTATGCAAGTTTGATACAAGTGCCAAACAGTTACTGAAACATTTTTCCACTCCCTCTGCTCATTCTCCAGGAATAATTTATTCTTGAACTCTTTTTGATCGTGTCTCTGTTTGAGTTGCTGTCTCTCGAAGTCAGCGAGTGCCTCTGTGGCCGTAACACCAAACCTTTGGCCAGACAGTGATTGCGATGTAGGGACGAAGCCTACGAATCATATCGATTTTCTTTTATCGAAGGTATTGGCTGCAATTTGCAAGGTGCGCTAATATTCATACCTTCATATCCAGGCAACATGTGATGAGCATAGAGGGGGTCAGTCCTCTTATGGCGATTATTTACTATATTTATATCGCGTTTACATGGCAGGAAAGCCTAATTGATTGGAAAGTTACTATGAAAAAAGTAGTAAATAATTGGATATCGAATGATTTGTACTTCGTAATCCTTGGGAGGGCGAGAGGAAACGACGGGAATTGCAGAGCGATCGACCGTAGGGTCAAGAAGAAGTTGGTGGGACAAGATACCATAAGTTCCACCACACCGAAATCGATATTGCGGCAGATACCCGACATACCTATGCTTGGAAGGACAATTTTTAATACGCGCTTCCAATTGTCTTAGCCTAATTAATTACCCTGGAATAAAGTGGGGTTCGGGCGTCGTCAGTAATTCCACCCCCGCCATGATGCCCTGAAATTCCTTTCTAACGGAAATTAATTGTGAAACTAAGAAATCGCAGAAATGGGAAAACCAGAATTTCGGTATATTTGGAACATATTATCAAAATGTGTTATATTCGCTTTTGTTTGAGGGTACAACTTTGATTACCGACGATATTCAGAATGTCAATCACAAAATTCCTGGCTTCGCAACAGGTCTGCCTGCAGCTCAATTGTACCTAAATCTGGGAAATAGTTGATTAAAAGATAAATTACAACTATTTTGGAAAAAATGACAAGGCTCTTCTAGCGAAATGCAAAGTTAGTGAGGGGAAGAGGAGAACTCGAGGGGAAAACGGTGGAGATGAATCAGCGAGTGGGTGCACGTGCTCGCGGGAGGACGAATAGGTGGCGAGCGGTCGGGATGGTCGGGTTTCGGGGAGAGAAAAGAGTGGCGAATCCGAGCGGAGGTAGGGAGGAGGACACGGTGCGTGGAGAAGCGGCGGTGGAAGCGAACGAGGTGTGTGTACGCGATTAACGTTTCGCTTTCCACTTTTCACGCTGGCATCGCGTCGTGTCGTGTCGTCGCTAGTCGGGCGATCGGTTGTTCGTGCTCGCTCATTCTTCCTGAGGAATTAGTGGCCGACAAGCCCCCGCGCGAACATGCTAACCTCGCGTCGGATATACTCGTCGGCACAAGTGAACGACGAAATTCGGATGGGAAGTGATAAGCCGAGCCGAACCGAGAGCAACTTGTGATTTGAGTAGGAAGTGCGGTGAGTCGTCGGCGCCGGCGGGAAAATGTGGTTCCATCGGGAGATGAACTCGATCTTCTACGTCGAGAGTGAGAGCAAGTCCTTGAGCCTCACCAAAACCGAGATCGTAAGTAGCCCGCGCTTCTAGTTCTTAGCTCTGAAATTCAAACTTAATTGTCAATCTTATCATGTCCTGTGCATTGACGATCGAGCAACTCGAGTGCACTGCTAATAATACTCTTCGAGCGGCCGCCCCGCCACCACCGATTGCGGTGATAACTTATTTTTACGCCCTAACCATTATCAGTATTGGAAAGTTTATCTCCATCTCTCTTTCCCTCAGAGCAGACTTCCTCCTCCTCCCCTCCACCTCCTCAAGCGTCGATGGGTAAAACTTTCCTAGATAGTGGATTATCGGCGCTAATTGGATTTGCATTGGCCGAGGAAACAAGGAAAGCGGGAGAGAGAGAGACTGGGAAAGACTATCTCTTTCTGGGAAAGGAAGAGTAGGCCCTCGAGGAAATTCCACCTGCGTACTAGCGTAAAGGGAGCGAGAAAGAGAGGAGCGTGCGGCGACCACAATGGTACAATGCACAGAGGAAAAAGTGAAACCTTCAAGAGGTAGGAGTTAACGGTGCGTGGATTATACGAGCGTCCACCGAGTCTGTTTCAGTGCTACGCTCGCATAATGGGAAGAGAGCGACGCCGCAGCGCACTACGCCACGCTCAGCTCGGAATCGCCCGCATTTTCGTATCTCCCAGCGAGAGTTTCGCAATCGGCCTCTTTAGCCGCGCGCCACCTCGAGCGAGGGAAAATCAATTTATTAGTCACTCGAGGATTATCTGCCTTCTTCTTGCCGGCAGGGAAACCAAGCCGAGTCTATCAACCACGCACTTTCATCGTTAGGAGAGGACTCGCTATAGACAAATCTCATTCTACGTACTTTTCCGACTCGCTATCGATAGATCTAGCGAGTCCGCACTGGAATCTCGGAGCAGCGATTCATTAGGCGACAATTAATAGCACTTATAGCCGCGCGCACGGTGTCCAGGTGCATGGGAGGTAAATGAAGCCGGTCGCATCCGGTGCTCTCCCCTCTTGGCCCTCTAGCTACGCGCATTGAGCGAGAGTGCGTGGTGCAGGAATAACAATATTTTTCTCGTCCCCCAATGTTCTGTTGTGTGTCCCCGCGGCCGCCACCACCGGAAGCTTTATTATCGCGTGCTCCTCGTCGGACTCGTGGACAGTTTTACAGACCGGCGATATGCATACGCGCGCCTCGCCTGCCTCGCCCGCCTTTCAACTTCATTTGAGCCTCCGCGCGATTATCCCTCTCCGCCGCACTGTACATTGTACATTTCATCTGCGACCCGCTGGCTGGCTGTGCCCCTAATGAATAGAAAGCGCCCGATTGCAGCGGAGGAGTGCAATGGCACAATACGCCGATTCCTCGAAGTTTATCTAGCCAGCCTTTCCGTGAATGCCAATGCTTTCGGCCCAGCAGGCAGCCAGGCAAGCAGGCGCTAAACCTTAATGATATTCTGTGTACGTGTCCCCCCACTTCTCGAGAATGAGGGAGTCGATGGGGTCATTAGAATAGTGTCAGTGTCATTATTGCTCACCGACTCATTAGCGACAGCTCGCTTATTTATCCCAGGGAACTCTGATGAAATTGATATTAATCGAAGGGAACGTTGCACTTTGCTCGTGATTCTCTTGAACCTGGATTACCTCCACCCCGGCAACTAGTGGGAATCCCTTGGCGAGCTTCCGTGTCGAGTTGCTCGGCTCATTAACACAAACAGCCAGGTTGACATTGATCGATTGTGGTGGACTCCCCTCGATGTTTTCGATAGCGAGAGCCACACGTGTCAAACGGTAGCTTCCTTTCAGCTGGTGAGCAAATTCGGAACTCGAGTGAAATGAATGGGCGCTTCGTCATGCCGGGCAAGTTTAACGCGTCGCGATAAGCGCAATTTGTTGTAGAGTTTATAATTCTAGACTAGAAGGTCGACTGAGAAGAGTTGGATGTGCGGGTGCCGTTAGAAATGTTTGTAAAGGGTTGGCGGATGGGGGGGGGGGGGGAGGTGGTTGGGTTTATCAGTGACAGGTAGATGATTTTCTTGCGGTTGGCGAATGGAAAGCAGAGCGGGCAAAGCCGCTGGTGGACTAAGTGCCGATCGTCCTCATTAACGTCATCGAGCGAGGTGGACAGTGATCGATTGCATGGATCCCGGGGCTCTCTCGGTGCGCCGTACATGCATAATCACGGCCGACGAGAGCACGAGGTATTCGCCTGGGCCGATCGATCGATAAATTATGCAGTCGGAACCCTCGTCCCCTACGTAAATCATGCGCGGTGTTACTTTGCCCTTTGGCTGCCGTCCTCTTCTTCCTTCTTCTCCTCTAACCCTCCACTCATTGCCCCCGGCCCCAGCCGCCTTCGTGCCCCTCCGCTTCCACTGCACACACGCACCTCCCATTAGATCTCCCAGAGGCCCACACCTCATAGATCAAATCCCACATCAGTTCGGAACGCCAGTCATTCTATCCTTCGGACCAAATTTTCACTATTTTCCCACTAAATTCCACAAAATATCCTCGTGGCAGCGCACTCTGGGCTTGTAGCCAACCGATTCCGTCCAGAATCTTAGTTTCTAAGCTCAAACTAAAGAAATATCAAGCATTCGATCGATTTCGTCAACCTTCAAAAATTCGAAAATTTTCCATACCTACCCCTTCTCATTTTTTCGAATTTTTGACATTTTTTCAACTTGGCCGATTTCGGCATTTTTTCATAGTTTTATCCCTAAAACTAAGTTTCTGCAGAGAATTAGTCGGCCAGAGTCCGTAATTGCGTCGTACGAGCGATATTTCGCCCATTTTCGGACGAAAATCTTCGAAATCTCATCCGTTCGCCACAGTTATGGCCTCTAGCCCGCTAATTTTGTGTTGAAAGTTAGTTTCTAGGGTCAAACCAAAGAAATATCAAGCATTCGTTCGAGTTCGGGAACCTTCGAAAAATCGCAAATTTTTCCATACCTACCCCTTCTCATTTTTTCGATTTTTTGACATTTTTTCAACTCGGCCGATTTCGGTATTTTTCCATAGTATTAACCCTAAAACTAAGAAATAACACAAAATTAGTGGGTCAGAGTCCATAATTGTGTCGTACGTGCGATATTTCGCCGAATTTCGGACGAAAATCATCGAAATCTCACCTGTTTAGCACAATTATGGCCTTTGACCAACTAATTTTGTGCTGAAAGTTAGTTTCTAGGGTCAAACTAAAGAAATATCAAGCATTCGTTCGAGTTCGGGAACCTTCGAAAAATCGCAAATTTTTCCATACCTACCCCTTCTCATTTTTTCCATTTTTTGACATTTTTTCAACTCGGCCGATTTCGGTATTTTTCCACAGTTTTATCCCTAAAACTAAGTTTCTACACAGAATTAGTGGTTTAGAGTCCATAATTGTGTCGTATGAACGATATTTTCCCGATTTTCAGGTGAAAATCCTCGAAATTTCATCCGTTCGGCACAGTTTCGGCCTCTGACTGCCTAATTTTGTGCTGAAACTTAGTTTTTAGGGTCAAACTAAAGAAATATGAAGCATTCGTTCGATTTTGAGAACCTTCGAAAAATCGCAAATTTTTCCATACCTACCCCTTCTAATTTTTTCCATTTTTTGACATTGTTCCAACTCGGGCCATTTTGACATTTTTCCATAGTTTTACCCCTAAAACTAATATTCCGCAGGGAATTATTGGTGAGGAGGCCCTCATTTGTCGATACTCGAAGTCTATTGCGCAAAATGTAAAAAATATATTTGACTGAATTAGTGAAATTGACTTGAGCGAGGATATTAGTATCCTGGTTGGCGTTCGGACGTGTCCCGCGCGAGATCTCCGTGAGCGGCATCCTCGAGCGCACGCAGTCTCCGTCATTGTTTACCGCGGGGCACGAGCCGCAGCCGGGAATAAATGTACACAGAGCGTTGGTGTCGTGCGTCGATGAGCACGATTTACACTACACCTAGGTTAAGCGGGAGAGGTGGGGGAGGAGGAGGAGGAGGTTGGTGCGCTAACGACTCGACTCCCTGATTACGAAGGAGCGTTGGAAGCGGGCGCGTGAGTCAGCGCCGGTCTGTCCACCTTTGCGCAAGCGACGCGCGTCCAGGAAGGTAGGCAGGTAGGCAGGCGCACAAAGGGTGCACGCGAACGTGTACTTTGGAGAAAAAGAGCGATCCCTTCACCCGTTGTCATTCTATCGATTAGAATGCTATTAGCGTCGAGGCTCTCATATAACTTGGCGACACCACGCCGTCCACGCCACTCTAAACACTCTTCCCATCCCCCCCAATCACTCGAATAACCCATTCCACCGGCATAATGAGACGGACATGCTCAGAATACCATTTATTCTCTTTTAACAATTATTCACTGACTTTTTAATTGTCGCGCGGATATTCGATGGAACCAAGTGACATTCTCAGCGAAGCTCACTCTGAGAGGGAGAGGGAGAGGGAGAGGGAGAGGGGAGAGTAATGGAAAGTGGTTGACTGAAAATCAGTACATAGTAGACGGTGGTATCAAGGACGATCGCGCGGTTTGCGGTTTTCTCGCCTTCTCCCGATGAGCCCACTCTCCCTCCCGCCACATCATCCTCAACAACTCAGTGCAAACCCCATTCCGAGCGCCCTATATCAACTTAAATAAAAGATAAGACCAACTCAAGACTTTGAACCCAACCCAACCGCGTTAGACTAATCCGGCGAACAATTGGCGCACTGGCCAATTGTCAGATGCCCGGGAATCGTAAGATATCGGAGAATCGGCGGAGGGCGAGGGTCGAAAGGGGATAGTCTGATTCGTGGTGGAATGCGGTCACGTTAGCGGGGGTGACGGGAGAGACGGGAGAGACGGGAGAGGAGGCGATGCAGGAGACCGAGATGAGGAGAGTGAAGGTAGCCCGCGCGACAAGGAGGCGGCGAAGAGCGGGGGATCGTGGGTGCTGACATTTGCAACCAACGATATCATCTTCCGCCTACGAGTGAATCGTATTGTGCCTGTTGCATTAATCGGCATGCGAGCAGCGAGCCACTTGGAACCTGCACCTGGAAAAGAGTTGGCTGTAGGCGCGTTAATCCCGAAGTCGGCCTGTAAATTGGGAGAAGGTTTAGCGCGAGATGAGGCAGGAGGCTGCGCTGGTAATTCGATAGAAGGCCTCTTATAATGAAGAGGCGATATTAACATCCATAGCGCACGCTCGATGCTTCCTTATACAAGGCGAGCGTGACTCCCGCGGCCATTCCGCGCACTTTATGCCGCCGACACTATCATAATCCATCCCTCCTTACAAATCCCCTTCCACCGCCTCCATCCCATCTCCACACCATCCACCATCCATATCCACATCCACCCTATTATCAAGCCTCCCGAGATTAAGTGAAAGATCGCCGAGGTTCTAGCTACCAATCTCCAACTGGCCTCGACCATCAGCCAACATGAAACTTACACCTTCCCTCTCGGCCATTTTCCCGGAGAATTGGCCGGTTGCGAGTATGTAATTGTGCTCGATGGCCTAAGTGCCGTGAATGAGAATGAGGTGTCGGTTCTCGGGGAAAAGAGAGTGAGGGTTTGTAAAGCAGCGAAAGGGTAGCAGGATCGCGAGGGAAGAGAGTAGATGAGTAGAGAGTAGGGTGGCGGTGGCGGTGGCGGTGGCGGTGGCGCGCGTTTCCAAGAGAATGGGGAGTGTGGGGAGTGTGGAAGCCACGAGGAACGGTCGAGTGCTGGAGGCATCGGCTCAGTGCAGCTTAGCACTCGGTCAGGTGTGTTTGGTGGAAGCGCGTGCCCTTCGCTGAGCGATCGTAGGTCAATCATCGAGTGCCTCGATTGTGTGAATGGGAAATTAAAGGTCGACGCGATATCCCCAATCGAACGGCTAATAGACGTAGAGAATAGACTTATGGTTTGCCGGGTGAAGGAGAGCCGATACTAAAACGTGATCAGTGAAAGACATCGCACCCGCATGATCGTGTCGACGATACTCTCGAGCGTCACGGGCTTCCATCGGCGACTCTCCAACGACGCCGGCCGCAATGCTGACCTCACGGTAAGACACCTTCTATACTCTACACACATCGACTCATCCGAGTTTGTCATTTGCCGGCTTGTCAGGACTCGGAAGACGGAAGTGGTAGTTGTTGGTCGCTTTCGATCCTTTGATCGAGGGCTCAACAGTAATGACACGCTCATTGTCGTCGGGCTCGATTGAATGAGAAACCTAGTCGACGCCGGCCGCTCTTGACTCGGACCGTTATCCATTGTTAGGCGCCGCGCCGCGACAGACGACGCGCACCCCGCTTAAGAACAATTAAAACTAACAGACTAAACGAGCCTCTCTTAATTGCCCCCGACAAACAACCTCTCCCTCCCTCTCTTACATCTTATACTTACAAAGAAGCTTTACTTGCCTTTGTGAGAATTTGGCGAAAAAGCGACAATAACCGACAAAACCAATCACCACTCATTTCCCACGGACAGTTCTCTTTCACTCTTTCCGGAAACCACATCCAAGCTAAAAGGGCTCGCAGTAATGAGGGCGTGTTATGGAAATGCGCAAAATATTGTTTGCCTCTCTGAACCGGACGCGCCACTGGGAATCTCGAGGTGTCTCCGTCTCGGCAGTGGAGATCTCGGCTGCTTGAGAAGCAGAACTCTCTCTCTCTCTGGTCGTCGCATTGTCGGCAGCTGGTCCGCATGTGGAGCGTCGACGGTGCACTCGACAATGCAACGCGCTCGTTGCCGAGGATAGAAGCTCGCGGGCTTATTTACTCCTCCGGGAGGAGAGGATGTAGGATGGCGCGGGTCCGCGTTAATAAGCGGGCGAGAGGTTGCCCGGTGGATCGGGACGATTAGGCGCTCACGTTTGGCGAGGCGACTGCTCTCGATAGATCGGCTGGGAAATTGCTCGATGCATCTCTCGAGTTGGCGTATTCAAGTCACCGAGGAGAGGTGGTGGGAGAGTGATGATTAGGGGATTAGATATCGTTGAAGGGAGAAAGGGGCTAATACGTGTTAACCCGGATACATGAGCTATCGAAAATGCTTGGGCGTCGTGGGGCACGAGGATCGCTATTAACCAGTCACGATTCTCAATCTCCTTAGCCCAGACCTCCCCTTCTAGTAACTCGCCTCGGAAAAGCATCGGGTATTGCGCCTCGGGTATAAATACTCTCCCTTCCTTCCTTCCTCTCTAGGGCCGCGGAATACTAGATAACGATAAGTGTCCCTCGAGCGAATTATTCCCTCCGAGCCGAGGCCCTCGAGTAGTCGAGTGCGCGCATCTGCAACCTCAAGTCGTAAGGTTCGAGTATTAACCGATAAACATAGAAATCCGCAAGGTTCGGCGCAATAACCGCGGCTCGTTCGGAAATGAGCATTAAAATGAGAAGCCGATAGAGAAGCGATGCACATAGATACGGAGATGTAGAATCGGACGTGAGGGCCAGTGGAATCTGCGGGCGGAAAGTGGAGAGTATCTATCTTGTAGGGCCAGGTGGCTCGCCCTCGGCCTCTTCTATCCTCGGATCAGAACAAATGGAGAATACACGAAGCCTCAAAGCCTCGAAGCGCAGCGCGTGCACAAGCGGCACAAAGAGCCTCTCGCCTACGCCCGCTTATGCTTTATTTATGAACGCGCTCTCGCACTCTCGCACTCTTTACACTTTGGAGGGCTAGAGCCGGGAAACGCAGCCGATCGGTACTTAGATGGCTGGAATTGCGATGGGTGTTCCTGAGCACGCGCCGCGAGGGCTCAAATTAGAGCAGCCGGTGCAGCTGCACACACTTTTATCGGCCATGTGGAACAGAATTGGTGCGGGTCCTCGAATCTGGCTACTCTACAATTCCTATTAAAAGGCTTTATCGCCATCTCATCAATTGGAGTTGGTTTTATTTAAAGTTTACCAAGTATATAGTTTGCAGTGGAAGTTGCGTGTGGCGGTGGCGTGATTGGGTGGTATCTCGCAGGTGGTAGGAATAGGAAGGAGAAGGTGCCCGCATGTCAGAGTCAGAGCGATAAGAGTGTGCGTGCGTGTATTGAAATGACGCCTGGCTGGTTTGCGAGGGGGATCGATAGTAAGTATGTATAGGCTGGTAAAGCGCGTTGGGAGTGTTGGAAAAGAGTGCGGGAGCGTTTGTTGGAGGTTTTACTCGATATTTAAGAGGGAGGCATCCTGAGTGGGCTTTTTAGCGGAAGGGCGCGAGGCGCGAGCAGAGCAGCTCTGCTTCCCTGGTAATGCGAAATGACTGGCTCGCTTTAAAGCTACACGGCCGACGCGCGTAAAAGCCTCTTTGCTCTTTGGGTGTTGAGGCTCGCGGGCAAAGTATCGGGTTCAGGGACGTAGGCCGGCGTGTCCTCTCGTGTCGTGCTTCTTCTCACTTGACGGTTCAGAGCGCCGCGATGCGCTTCGAGTCTCGTCCTCCTGGAGACCTGGAAGTTTGTTGGTCCTTGGAGCCGGAATTGACAGGGAATTATTATAGAGGAGTTGATTTGCATTATTGTCAATGAAGAGTGGTGCGAGTGAGGCGAGAGGGGAGCGCACGTGTCCGGTCACGCACGCGTCCGTCGAGCGAGAGTCACGTGGGCCGTGGTCGACACACGCACGCCCGCTGCAATCGGCAAGTGCACGCCTCTCGTGTGCTTATGTTCTCCTGGTAGACGAGCGATCAAGACGTTTGCGCAAATCGCTTGCCGCCGCCGCGCACACGTGCACCGCTTCCTTCCTCTCGTTCCTCTCGTTCCTCTCGTTCCACGCGGCGCGCGCCGCGACGCCCCTCTTTCTCACCATCCTCCACTAATTTCAAACAACAGCACAATTCTCAGCCCTCGCCTAGACCTCATCCTTACATAACCCAACCGAACCTATGCAAGAAGTTGGAGTTGGGGGGTGGTTGCGTGCGTGGGGGAGGGAGCGTACGCTCGAGCGGGTTCCCAAGGATTGGTTTCGCATGGCAGTGCGGTCAACCCAACACAATTCCCTGTCACTCTGCCGTTGCAATTCTCTTGTTGTCGCGCGCTCGCGCGCTCGCGCGCCAGTACATTCTATCTGCCGGGCCAGCAGCAGTAACTGCGGTCACCTCTCTGCCCACCTGCGGGACCACCGACGACATCTTTGACTTGTTGCACTGCCAAGGATAGCTGGCTCGCGAAAAAACCCATCATCCCAGAGGGAGAGAGAGGCGGAAAGTTTGGGGCAAGAAGTCTGAGCCGATTTTTATTTATACACAAGGACGACCTTGAACCTAATGATGCGAGTGGCGGTGACTCATCGATCTCACTTGCGCGTACCTGCGTCGACGGTCGAGGAAAGGAGCGAGCAGCCCTCGAGGTAAGGTGACGCCTGAAACTATCTACATAGTGTTGTTCCCAGCGAACGAGGGCACCCGGAGCTCCGATTACGGGAGACTCCACTATTAAATCGAGCCATTAGCCTATTAAGTCTCCGGGTCTATTAGGCCACGCGATCATGTCCCACTCCGCATTCCATCGCTTTTCCAACTACTCTCACCCCAGATCGCAGAATCCCAATCCTAGAAATGACCATCTCCTGGAAAGTAAAAGCAGGGTGGGAGGAAGCGCACGGCTCGTGGAAGGAATTAGTCTGGCAAATGCTCGCTCGCATAATCGCTGTGCAGGAAGCAAGGAAGCAAGTAGTCGTCCGACCTGGAGATAATTAGAGGTTTACGGAAGCGAGGCGAGCGTGTCCCCTCACTTTTCACTCTTCACTCTTCTCCGCGGCGCGGAACGCGTTCCCTCGCACCGTTAACCCGTCCGGCTAATTACCATTCGCGCGACTAATTACGCAAATCCTCCCTGATCAAATGTGGCCTTCGCCCTCGCCCTCTCCAAGAAGAAGAAGAAGAAGAAGAAGAAGAAGAAGAAGCGGGAAGGTGTAAGAGGGGGATAATAGGGCAGACTGTCAGAGTCATTGAAAAGGGTAGGCGCGTGGGAATGGAGGACGGAGGATGGAGGATCGGGTTAACTAGAAACTGCGAGAAGTTAACGGTACTGATAAATCATTAGCACACTAACCAACATCGACTCGAGCGCCATAACCGAGATACTAACACGAGGAGATGGGAGATGGCGAACGCTTGCTTTCCTGCCGATAGAAACCGTTGGCCAACTGTCCAAGAGGCAAGTACCGCGCGCGATGCTAATCGCTCGAGTAGGACGCGGACGGGGATGGACGGGGATGGACGGGGACGCAGGAGAAATGCGCGTCGCGTCCACCTTTGGCATGGCGGGCCGCGGCAATAGGATTCGCAGCATTCGCAGCTGGAATTGGCCGCGGCGAACAAGCGCCGAGTAATTGAAACCCCCGCCGATTTCTGCCGCCGATTTCTGCCGCCGATTTCTGCCGCCGATTTCTGCCGCCTCGAGCTCATTCTGGAATGTTGCATGCGCACTCGCCGCTTGCCGTTCCGAAGAAACTTGCTACTATGTCGCGTCACGTCTCTTCGCGCCGCCGCCGCCGCCGTCGCCGTCGCCGTCGCTTTTGTCGGAGATGGAGTGTCCCGCGAGCGTGCACTCGAGCGGCTGATTAACACCGCAGATTCCCCGAACCTCGGACGCCTGCGACGTGAGAGCGTCGCGGCCTCTTTGTGCGGGGAATCTCTTTGGATGTCGATGCCCTTGGACCTTAAGCTTTGAGGATTGATTGGGAGGTCGGAGTGGGCCGAATGAAAATGGTCTAGTCGGCGCGGAGTTGGCGCGGTGAATCGGGCAGGCGACGCGCGTCGGGCGTCGCGCGTCGCGGCGTGCGCGGCCTCGGCGCACAAGACTCTAGAAGCGTAGGCCGAGAGGAGGACAGCAGGAGGAAAGGTGCATCGAAAGGACGCGTCAGCTGCACGACAGGTCTCTCTGGCGCAGACGTAATGCCACGCGTGTATCCGGAGAGCAGAATAGCCAGCCGCGCAAAGTATCGCCACTTTCGCGGCATGCGCCATCCTCCTCCCCCCACCTCTCATCCTCCACGACGCGGCCCCAAATGGCCAAAAGCAGAAAAGATTCCGCGACGATGAGCACAGAGCGCCGATGCGATCATCCCGAGTGACGCAAGTTCCCGTCGCATTGGGAAATGCCTGCTTAAACTATACTCGATGGGAAAATGTGGAATCGCGCGACCTTGAACCTGAGGGAAGGTGAGGAGGTTGGCTGGACGAAGTTGGCTCATCAATCAGCCGGTTAACGCGCTCGCACTCGCGCTCGCGCTCCCTTGGCGAAAAGGCAGCTCTCGAGCTCCTCCAACAAATTGCTTAATTAATATCAGCGCAACTGCCGCGTGACAGCCTGATTTACGAGAGGCCTCGCGGCCGGCAGCCCAGCGCACTCGCCGCTCTTACCATCCATCACCAATTGCACACTTTTCCTCCACCTCCCTGCAACATTGTTCCTGTATCACTTTCTCGCCGCGCAACCATCAACTTTCACATAGGATCGCGTACGCACAGTTCTTAATTCACCAGGCAGAGAAGCCAACTCGGAACAATTAGATAAAGTTGCGAAGAAAAGAAAAGGAGTCTTGTGTCATTGATTGTCCGAGGGTGGACAATCAACGTCCATCTGGGTGGAATAGGAGTTGTCAAGAATGAATGAGGAGGGCGTGATATGTAGCGCGGAAGATGTATTATTTATTGGAGAATAGTGATTGGGCCGACGCGCTGTTGAGGGGTATTTGCAGCTGGGCTGGTTTGGGCGTGAGGGATTTTCCGCGTGGATAAGTGGAAGAATCGAAGCGGTACCTATCGCAGAGAATGGATCTAATGGGGCGCGGGCGCCGCGGGCTGAGGGAAGCGAAGAGCGAAGGAGAATCGCTCGATTGGATTGAAGGAAAGAAGGGGTATGGGCCTGTGTTGTTGGTGTGTTAGGACTCGCAATCCTCCTCGCCATAGCTACTCGAGTATCTCTCCATTGTCTCGAGCGGCGGGCAACAATGCCGGCGGAGCTTGCGGTACAAGCGTCGCCCTTAGAAAAATCCCTCAAGCGCGCTCGCGTTATCATAACTCTTTGAATTTAATGGTGCGCTTTGATTTATGCCCTTGGCTCCACGAGCCGGCCCAGCGGCCCAGCGGCCCAGCGGCCCAGCGCATCCACGTCCGCAATTGGAGCCGGAAGAGCCGAGCGACTCGGCTCAACTGGGCTCTGGCCTTTCCTCCTCCGACCTGCATTCCATCCGCTCGTGATTCCTTGCTCGTGTTGTCGGTCGTAGGGCGCGGGAGGGCGGGAGCGCGGGAGTGACGGGGGCCCGAGGCTAATCCCGAGGGGGATCGCGCCCGGCGAATCGCCGATAAAGATCCCGCTAACTCGGCCCACCGGCCCCCACTAATAACGCCGATAAGAAAAGAGGCCCAGTCCCTTTACTGGTAGCACTTTGCTCGCTCGCGTGTACTCGGAGCATCGAGAACACGTGTCCCAGCGTCCGTCGGGGAGATGCGGTGATTTGTCGTGTGGAATTTTAAGCTCTGTTTACCACGGTTGAATCATCCGACGCCGCCGCTCGCTCATTCCCGCCGACAGCAAACAACTAGATAGTCTCGTAATCGAGGAAAGATCGCTCGGATCCCGTAGAATTCTAGAGGAGAAATGATGCCAGTACATAACAGGTAGCCAACTGCCGCGTGGCGGACCTTAATGAAATCCTCGGAGATACGGGAGAGTCGGTGGCGGTGGATTGTATTAGCTCGCGGGCAAGTTATTGGCTAATAAAGTGATTAAAAAGTTGTAGTAGCCGGGCCGATCGGGGATATACATCCGCTTTATCCTACGGTCATTAGAAACGAGCGCGCGCCCAGAGGAATTCCCCGGGGGCTCGCGAGCGCTCGCGAGCACTCGGCCTCGGGCTATCAAAGGATTTCGCGGAGCTTCCTCCTTGTTGTTCGTCGAGGCGAACGATCCTCTCCTCCACCTCCTCCCGCGCGGCAGCGAGCCGGGCAGCGCGTTATTACGATTACATTAGCAATGACCACGGTAGAGCATCGCACCACCTATGTACTTCCTGGTCCGAGCTGACAGAGGAAAAGCTTGCGTAAGCGCGCACTCGCCACTGCCATACTCGATGATCCCTATCTCGAATTCCTCGCCGGCTCTCCCGCCCTCCTCCTACACTTGCAACTACCATTCTTCTCCGAGTCTCCGAGTAGGAAGCGAGCGAGTCTCACTAATCCTATTACATACTGACAACCCTGCCAATCCAATCCCTCTGCTTGTGGATATGTAGATATGTAGATACATTGATATTACTAGTGGGGATTAGTTTGTTTATCCGAGCCAAAGAATAAATCGACTGCTCGATGTAACTAGCCGAGGGAGAGTGGGAGGCAATGTCAGAGAGGTTCCTCGAGGAATAAAGGAAGTATGTAAGCCAGAGGATATCGGTTCGAAAATAGTCGAGTAGTCGTGGCTTATTTACGTGGGATCCGGAGCGTGAAGGAGCAACTCGCGTAGCCAAAGCCAACCTCCTGGCACCCTTGAGGTACGCGCTCTCTCCGATCTACGCCCATCTACAATACACATAGCTCTTGTGGTGCTCGCGCTCGCGCGACTGCTACTGTGCTGTGTGCTACTGCTCTCGTCGAGTGGGACTCGACCAGCCGACGAGGAGAGGAAGCAGCGTCAGGAGGTTCGATCATTAAGCTTGATTTGCATCAAAGGCATTTTAACTCGATCGCACCGACTCACAATCGATCCACCCGATAACCAACACGTGACTCACTACGCCATCCACCCTCCAACGCGACCCCCTATCAACAATAATAGCATCTGCCAAGCAGAGAGGATTGCCTGGCATGATTCTCGGAATAATTGGAACAAACCTTTATTATTGCGCGGTTTAGTCTAATAGGATTCCTTGGGATTAATTAGCCCAAAGATGCAGCTTTCTCTTGGCCAATGGCATCTTGGCACGCGGATCGAAAGACAAGTGTTCTTCCTTGTGTGATAATGAAACCGACCGGAGTATGTAGTAACTGTTGTTGGAAAATGATTATTACTATGCCCTGGAAGTGCGTTCGCTCTCGGTGAGCTGGCCAAAGAATACTCTCATTTCCGAGAAGTTTTTACTTGGCGCGCGCGGCTCGTTAGCCGGTATGTTAGACGGTATGTTAGACGGAGAACGATGGGAGAGTCTTTGCGAAAAAGCTGTCGCACCACACTTCTATCGCCCCAACTTTCTCTCTCCTCCGCTGTTATTCTCTCCTACTATTCTCTCGCGATATCAAAACCCCTCGATTTCTCCCAAAGATTTCACTCCAAAACTCTTTTTTCAATGTGTGCGATTCTTGTGCGTAAGAATTGTTTAATTGTTATTCTTGATGCATCGCTCGGTGCGTAATAATGGCTGGCGCTGGTGTTGAGAATTCGAGATTGCGCAAGGGGAGAGCGATCGAGGGTCAGACTGGTCAGAGCGCCGAAAGCCGAAAGTGCAATACTTTCGCCCCATATTAGTTGGCCGACCAAAACCGACACCGAGGGCAAGTCGGCCGCGCGTGCTCGCTCTTATTAAAACTGAGCGAGCGCGTGTCGCAGCTTCCCAATCACTCGAGATTCCATCTAATTTGGCCGATTTCCATGTGGAAAAGTGAGAGTGGACCGGAGCTAAATCTAAATGCTCGCTTTCTCGGGTCTCGGGATAGCCCGGTGGCAGAAATCCATTGAGTGAAACTGCGCTCGATAAGGACAATCGAGGGGCCGAGAGACATCCGGTTGGTGGGGATAGCAGCTTTATTAATTTCCAAGTGACGAAAGTACGCGGGCATTGCTGAGGCTGAGCAGTGTGTTTAACCCAGATTCCCCGATAACGTTCCCCAATAATGATAGCTTTGCTTCTCTTCTCCGAATCTCTGCCCATCTCAAACTCGCCTCCAACACGCTTTTCCAACTACATACCATTTTCCTTCTCTTCTTTTTCTCCCCCCACCACCACGCAATCACTGACGCAGAGAAACATTGCTTCTGGCAGGGAGATGCGAGTGGCCAGGAAAGCGGAACGACTTGGTTATTAATTGGCCGAGTGCCACGGGGAAAGAAACGTCGGCGCCGAGGGCAGAGTGGACATAAGAGAACTTCTCTCCTGATGATGCCCGTGAACGCGTCCCTTTATCCTCCGATCCCATTGCTCAATTGTCGCCTCGTTCGCCAATCGTAAAGCCCTCGTGGCCGCGAAACTGTGAAAGGGGGAAAGAGGGGGGTGGGGGGAGATAAAAGTTAACGATGCTGATCGGCCTCGGATTTCACGGGGGATCGCTATCTCTATGGTGGGAAAACGGTTCCGGCTATGATCGCCCTCGCCGGCCCGACCGTCCCACTTGCACATCTTACGCGTCTCCCACTCACATCCCGACAGCCAGTCAATATCCACTTATACCTCTCGCTAAAAAGGATCAAACGACCCGGCGCGCGTCTTATGTGAGAACTCGAGAACTCGAGCCCGTTGCATCCTAATTGTTAATCGGCAGCGGCGGCACTCGCTGCCGGAACGATAAGCGACGGCGGAGGCGGCGACGGCGGTGGAGATAATGATCGAGTTTCTGCTCGATTAAGGTGAACTTTGTGACGGAGCGCGAGTGGCAGTGGCAGCCTGAAGAGCGAACCAACGCATGTCCGAATGGTGTATCTTTGCGAGAGCCAACGTCATTATCAATGCTGTTATCATCGTCCTGCTGCTGACACCGAGATAACGCGGCGCGTCGCCCGACGTAGCTTAGTCCTACGGATCCCCTTGCCCGATCAACACTTCCTCTCTCCCTCTCTTCTTCTCTCTCTAGTTCCGTGAGTGACACGTCCCTTCCTAGAGTGATAGTGGGAATTGGTTAGTTGTTTGTTAGTGGCGATCGCTATTGCGGATTGGGATTGGCAATCTGATTGGAAGTGGTCGAAGTGAGTTGATAAGAAGGAGTGTCAGTGCGCCCGCACCGGATGACTATTCCGGCGCAGCGAAAGTCATTTCTGAGTGAGAGAAGAGTGGCATCGTCGGATGCTCCCACGGCCAGGAAGTAAAGAGGACCGAGTGAACCAGTGCCAATCGAGAGGAGTTTTTCCCGCGGGCCAGAGGATCTCTAGAACTCTACATGGATGCCTAGAGACACACGTGGCCCGAGGAAATCGTGTCGCCCTCGGGCACGTAATGGTCCTCGACTGCTCGGTGTCGGCCGCGCGCGCCAGATAGCATCGCAATTTGCATTAGAAAAATGGCCCAAGGAGCGGCCAACACGATCGGCTCCCTCGGCTCCCTCGACTGCTTCTCCACCTCCGAACTAGATGAGACCCGACTTGGACTCTCCCGTCGACCAGAGAATCAACGCGCCTGCCTCTCCCACACGGAGATAACCGAGTCCCACTAAACCACGTGTTTTCCGAGCAAACTCACGTGGCGAGGAATCTGTTGACAGACGACAGACGGCTATCTGCAGTATCTGCACTGAAGCCGCCGCCGCCGCCGGAGGAGCTCGCGGCTGGGGGGCCAATTGACAATGGACCTTTCCTCAAAAGCACACTCAACAGGTGCTCCAACACCGCCGCCACCGCCGCCGCCACCGCCGACGCCGCTGGGAACATTGCATCAACGCCGAGGAATGCAAATAATTAGCGCATGAATCAAGCGGCAAACATCCACTGCTCCTTTTTTCGCCGGGCTGAAATATCTTGGCCTCTCTGCGGAGTGCTGTAGTCGAGGAACCGGTGCGCCAGTGTCGGGAACTCGGGAACTTGAGAATTCGAGAGAGGAGTCGCTAGGGAGCTAGAGAGAGTGGATGGTACATAGTGCTAATCGATAGAGTGGGAGAGCGAGTGGCTTATCGTCGGGAAAATGTCATGCAGGAAGAAGATCGATTCGAAGCTCTGGCTGGATTACGCGCAGACGGTAAGAATCGATTTGGCTCGTGCATCCTGATAATACACACACGTACATATCTACAGGGTGATTTGGTTGACTTTGGATAGCTAATGATGGATACGGGTCATTGAAAATGGGATAATTAGAAGGTGTTGAGACATTTTAATATAAAGAACTCTCTTTTCCACGCATTGAAGTTTATTCATAATATCAAATTGTTATCAATAACGGAAAGAATTGGAACTCGAGTGTGAAGGGGATGATTAAAAGTCAACTGACTCACCCAGTACGCAGGGTTTCTACGGTAACCGTGTTAATAAATCGATCGGAAGTTATCGCAGCGGGTTCCACCGAGGCGAACTCTTCTCTTGGACTCTTTGGAACCGTTCCAATAGAGCCACCAGTCCGGATCTCCCAGTTTGATATTCCGACAACAATACCTCGAGATTAGGGGACTCGATCATTTTCCCTATCTCCTCGCCTATCTTGTTCCATAACGGTGGCGACCTATTGGCAATATCGCCGTTCGGTAGCTGACAAATAAAACGATCATCCATTCCATACCCCACTTGGAGGAACTCTTCTCTTCCTCGGAGGCAAGGAGGCTCGGAGTGAAGGATTCCACGCGATATCGTCTCAAGTATCCAGCTGTATTGCAGACGCGCAATTGCTCATTATAAAAGAGAGCTTAATTGTGCGCGCGGGTTAGAGTAGCGCGCTGATAAATGGAGGAAAAACAATGGGACTGCCTTATCTGGTCTCGTCGCTCGGTGGATGCTCGCGGTCGTTTTAAAATGGCAATTAAGCTATGAACGGACGTGAGATCTGACTGGAGGCCGAGGGATGGAATTGATGGAGCGGCTGGATCGATAGAAGAAGAAGGGAACCGACAAAGTGACGCTGGTCGGTAAGGAATTGCACAAGCAGTGCGGCGCCGAGCGGTGGAATCTCGTTTTCTAGGACAATCGGCGCTCTCGCGCTCCCGCGGCGATCGCGCTTAGACAAGATCAAGAGCAACTAGTCGCGTCGATAAAATTCCTACGACATCGATAACAAATATCGTTCCACTGGCACGAAAGTACGAAACCCTCCTGACAAAGTAGCAGATCCTGCTCGCCGATGTCATGTGGAACACGAGATTATAAGTGTGCGGCAGCAGTCGGGCAGTGTCGTTTCTCCTCTGCCAGCGGGCAGCATTGCTAACCTGCTGTTTTTACGATCCAACTCCGTCGTCGACATTCATCGCCAATCGCTCTTTTACCAATTACGAATTAGAGTCTGCGCGCTTCGACCGGTGCGTTGACGAGTTGGCGCGTTCTAGAAAACAAATTGAGAGAGAGTGATGAAAAGCAGGAGAAACATGTTGTCGATGTTGTTGCTCGATTAGAGAGCCGTGTCGAACCGAGGGAGAATCAGCTGTTCGCCAGTCGAGCTGACGTGGGTGGACGCGAGTTTTACGCTCCTCGCCGAGACCGAGACAGAGAGACAGAGTGAGAGAGAGTGAGGAGAGAGAAAAGCCGCTCCCGTTGGCATTACGCATGGCTCCGTCAGTGGTCCTACCTGTTTCCGTCCGGGGAACACAGACGACCACGCACACAAGCCTCTGGCTCTACCCCGGGACCCTCTTTCTCCCTCCCTCTTTCTCTACCTGCTTTTCTTACTTTCTTCGTTGGGCTCGTTCGGCTGGTTCGCCTCGTTCGCCTCGTTCGCCTCGTTCGCCTCGTTTGAGCCAGGGCTGGACTTAGAAATTACCTCGCTCATAAACCCCGGGGAGAAGCGAACGCGCCAATAATGCCCGTAGCATGCTGCGAGTGGCCATTACCGGGGAAAGACCTCTCGGCATCCACAAATCCGCCCGGAGTTTCGCCCGATGCACCTGAGATAGCCGAGGGTCCCCTCGGGTCCCAAACAAGCCCCGGACATTTCGACAGGGGCTAATTAATGAAAGCTGGCATCTCATCACAATGTACAGGATGATTCAGTTGGCTTCTAATCACCTCCTTCACACTCGAGTTCCAATGATTTTCATTATAGGTATAATTTTCTCGTGTGTATATTAGAATTACTCAACAGCGTATAATTATTACATTTTGAAGGACTTATACCCATCATTAGCGATTCAGAGCCAAGTGATTCAGCCTGTATGTACAAGATACCCATAAGAGGGTACATGGAGTTATGCTAGTTGTCGGAAAGGGAGCGTAAGTGGAGTAAAAGAGTGGATGTAAGATGTAAGGCTAAAAATCCGAGTCTGCTTGAACTCGCTCCCTCCAGACTGGAGTCTCTAGTGGCTGCCAGCCGAACCGAGCGCCGAGCGCCGAGCGCAGTCCAGTCTCCAGTGGTCGTCGCGACCAGTTCCCAGCCAAAGTTCGTCTCGGCCGCATTTCACTTCCTCCTCGCGGTCCCACCTTGCGCATTCTCTCCATCTCTCTGCATCTCTCCGTCTCGACTGCGCGAATCTGCCGCATAGTTGGAGAGTCTGCGGAGAAGAGTGTGTGTTGCCGATTGGTTGAGGAGAGGTGGATATATCTGGTAGCGGGAAGGTAGATATATCTGGTGGTGATTGAAGATCGAGGGGGCAAGTTGTAAGTTGGAAGTGTTGGAGGTGGAATATGCCGGTGGCTCGGGCGCCTAAGTGCGCGGTGCTCCCAGCTCCGGTTGGTTGAGTCGGTTCTGTCGGTTCTGTCGGCGGACTCGGCGGACTCGGCGGGCCGATGTCCTTCGCGGTGCTTCGGCTCCGCTCGACGCCGATCGTAACCGGCATCCATGGGCCCTCTGTCCACGGGGACCACGGCAGCGCCGCCGCCACCTCGAACGCACGAGCAGCCAGTGCCCGCGGAGCAGTGAGAGAGAATCGGCCGGAATCGCCTCGCCGGAGAATGTCATGCAGGAGCGAGGAGAGCCTCGTCTGAATTTCGGCCGGCCTCGTCTCAACTACTCCCGCCAGCTCTCGTCGCCGCCGTCGCCGCCGTCGCCGCCGTCGCCGCTTCTACTATGCCCAGTCTCCTCGCCAACTCGTTCGATGCTGGTTGAGTTGAGGTTGAGGCCCCTTTCTAGACCACGAGACGGACGGAGTGCACTCGGACCAGCGACTTGTGTCCTCGGCGAAATGCGCGACTTCTCGCTCGCGGCTCTTCGAGTCTGAGCGCACAGCGCACACCTACGCGATACGTCTCCATGGTGAAGTGGGATAGAGTGAAGTGCAGCCGCCGCATCGGCCTTTCGGAACTTGTGCGCGCGACGAGGATCCTCGAGGCCACAACCTCTCTGACCTAAGGTAACGCGCTCCACTTTTCCCTAGCATTCGCTCCCGCTCGGACACGCGCCCACTCTGCTTTACCATTCTAGACGCGCAGTACACTAGTTCTCTGGTAGATTTGAGATTCTATCAGGCGAAGAAGGTAGACGGTAGACTAAAAGCCTGGGAGGTCTCCTCTCCCGCTCGCAGACGTCGTGTGAGGTCGACATACATACATACCTTCCCATTTAGGAAGACCACTCTTGGCCCATGTAGCGCGCGCTCGTCGAGAGTCCTCGCGACTCGCGACGCTTTATGCCTTTATGGAATGCGTCGTGGAAGAATAATGAGATATTGGCGTCTAGCTTTGCGCCGTAACAGCGGAGAAAGTGCGCGCTTGCTCTTGGCTTAGCCGCGGATAGGCAGCGATGACACCATCTGCGCGTCATTTGCGGTCATCCCGTATTACCGGAGTTACCGGCTGTCACCCGCTCGTTAAGAATTCCTGGCATTCGCGCATTTAGAAAGTACAGACCAGACTACTCGCCGAGGAGGCGAGAAAGAATCGAGACAGGAGTCGGCTGATAAATGAGCGGAGTAGGACCGAGGGAATGCAGTGGATCCTCGTGGCTCATGTAAATGAGATCTAGCGGAAGTGCTGACGCAATGGACTTTTTGTTGCCACTTATCCTTGGCCGCTCGCTAATCTGATGGAGCGCGAATGCTCCGATGGATGTTTGCCAGTCGGTAGGCTAGGATCGAGAGCGACGGCCGAGTCCTGGCAAGTGGGTCAGAGAGGACTCATTGCCCGCGGACGCGGTGCACTCTAGGCGCCGAGGATGTGGGAGACGAGGGCGTCGAAAATCGTAGGCGCCTCACGGTCGCCCTCGCCCTCGCCCTCGCCCTCTGCGCGCCTCTTGGTCTCTCCACGAGGACAATGAATTATGTCGCAGCGAGTCGGTCGATCCTGATTACCTAGTTTCGCAACTGCTCCACTATCGGCCGAACGAAACAACTCGGCAACTCGGCAACTCGGCAACTCGGGCAGCGCTGCCAATCGGCGAGAGTGCGTCGCGCACGGTTCTACCTTCTACCGTTAAAGAATTGGGCGATCGAGCCCCTCGGTTAACTGTATCAGACGGCGCAGCGCGCAAAGTCTCTCGGTGCGTAATGACCAGCGGATTCGTTTGACCTCCTATCGCTCGCGCACCCTCATGGACCGAAAAACCGTTGGTCAAGAGCGGAGAAAGTCGCAGCACACTTTTTCCTTAGCTCGCAGCGCTCGCGCTACTTTGTGCGCTCGGTTGGACCACTGCTCTCACGTGGGCGGTCGGGCCAACCTTCCTCTTCAACTTTATCATATGACATTCAAAACACACGGATCGGATTCCCCGATCGATCCTCTCTTCGAATTCCACTCGGATATATCGATTGGTGCAAAATCGACAAAACGGGAGATCCCCGTTTAGAGTGGGAACCGCTCGTCTAGGATTATCGAGGAGAAAGGGTCAAGAGTTTATCATTAGCATCGGCTGACTTTGCACCGGTCATCGGCCGACCTTACATATTCCGCGCAATTCCACCTGTTGATATTTGTCTGAACCGCGAATGACCAGCCGCAATGTTATCCGGCTTCTCTGGGAGGCAGCGGCTCTCTTACGCCACTGGAGATACGCGCCGAGGAAATCCAAGCAAGGGGGAAAGCCGCGCGCTCCTTAAAACTGGCGGTGGCCCGCGGTCAATTACGGCGCTCAAGGTGCACGTCCGTGTAATTAGCGGAGAGCGGCGCCAACTCGCTTTCAGCCTTAGACATCCCTGGAATGAAGCGAGGTGTCATTGGCATCGGCCGCTCGCACATTGCGAGTCTCTATCGGAAATATCTTGAATCTTGGAAAGGCAGCCAATCAGACGTCACTCGATTCTAATTTGACGGGATCGCGCAATCGACCCCGCTGAGAAGAGAGAGTCACCTTGTTGCGCAAGCGAGTAGCGATGCACCAGGCTAATTGGCGCAATAGCTCTCTGCTCGTCGGACTCGCGCGGAATTAAGATGTGTCAGCGCGCGCTGCTTTGTTCTCATTAGGAGGACGAGCGCGCGCCTTGGAATGCGAGGCGAATGAAAATTTGGCTTGATGCGTCTCCGGGTATGGGAGAGAATGGCAGCGTCATCCTAGTCGGACACTGGCACTTGTCCGCTTTGGTCTCGGCCGAGTCCCTATAATTACAGATGCGAAAATGCGCGTCTTCCTGCCCGAGTCCGCCAGGATGCAGAAAGCCAGCGCACCAACGACGGCAAAGCACCGCGGACCAGTAGCAAGTGAGCGCAGACGACACCTTGAATATGAATCAGTTGGAGTTGGCCGAGTTTACGGAAAGAAGCGTGCGGTCCCGTTATCGTGAAATGTCGTTTAATTGAAAAGGCACGTACTCGTCCGCAGCGAGCATCCCCACTCTAATTACCACACTCATCCAACAAACGAGCGGTCAATTATTTATCGACTCTCTCGTCCGCCGCTGCGTTGGATCGATAAATCGATAGACATCGCTGCCACCGCGCAAAGTGTACTGCGATGCGCGGATAATTGCGAGTAAAGCGGCGCATGAATTGTGGAGCGTCCGCCCGAGGATTAGCATCATGACGCACGATCGCCCGGTTAACGGGGGCCACGTAGCACGCGCTGTAACTTCTGGCGCAAACACATCGGCCAACATACGCGTGTCATGTGCGCCAGTTCCGTCTCGGGTGAACTGAATGGCAGCCGCCTCGGCTTGCATGCTCGAGACGAGGAGGATCGCCGCCAATTGATATGCGAGAGAGGCCAGTCGGCGTCGTTCGACTTTATTTTGCCCCGGGGTGTGATGGGGAGGAAGAGGAGCACGAGGGGCAAAGGAGTCGGTGGCTCCGAGGCAGGGAATAAAGGAAGGAAGGAAGGAGGGGTGGGTTCTTTTATGGCTGGGCCGATCCTGCTTTTTCGCCCGACCTGGGGGCCCGCGCGGGTCAGGTCCTTCCGGTCCTGGGGAAAGATGGAAGGGAGACCAGTCGCGCAAAGAGTCAGGAGCGTTCGGTGCTTTTCTCCAGCCAGGACAAAGTGAGCCCTCGAGGCCCCGCATTGTTCCTACTTCTAGAGCGAGAGAGAGAGAAAGAGAGAGAGAAGGGCCGAGAGGCTGCCAGGCCGGCTGCCACTAACTTTTCTTCCTCTCATGCCTATGCATAAACGTGGCTTGTGCTACCTCGGCGACGGCATGCTCACTCGGATATATCTGCGCCGCGGACAACGTGTGTCCATTTAGCATCTTGTACTTAGCCCTGGCCCTTGTTTACTACCTAGCCGACGCCGACCTGTAACACGACTTAATCAGTAGGAGGGTGGGGAGCCTGGGGAGTCCCATGTAATTCAGCGAGACAATGGGATTTTCAGCTGAATGGGAATTCCTTTCTAATAGAATGGCTCGATTTTCAGATGGAAACGGAGGTGCGGACCCTCAAGCAGGAGCTCGCGCGCACCCAGGAGGCCTTGAAGGCAGCGACAAAGAGATGCCGTGATCTGGTACGGGAGCTGGACAATCGGATCGCTGGTCACGAGTCCGAGAAAGCACTTCGTGATCAGCAGCTCTCGCGGATATTGCGCGCCCTCCTCGTCCTCGAGGCGCGGCTCAAGCAGGAGCAAAAGTCCATCAGGCAGCTCCTCTCCGAGAAGGACAACGTCATAAGGAACCAGCAGCTCGAGATCGCCAGGCTCAGGCGGTACACCAAGAATTACATTAAATCCAAGCGAGAGCAGCTCAATGGGGAAGTAGCGGCTATCGACAGCGATCACTTGAACCCAACTTGCCTCGAGGTACTCACACGTTCTCTTCTCTTTTTCTCTTCGAGAGAGATTTCAGCGACTAAGTAGAGCTATTTTTGTCATTTGCAGGACGTCGAGTCGAGGCTGGACAGCAGCATCAGCACAGACATTCGAAGTTTAAAGTGCGAGATCATCACGAAGCTGAATCCCTCGGGAGGACCGCTGGTCCTCGACGACATCGACAGGGGGGTCAAGAAGACGCACAGCTTTGCCGGGAGCGATATCTCGAAAACAAGTTTGACTAGCAGCGAGAATACCGATGCCTCTATTATAACGACCACCACCGAGGGTAGCCCTTCATTACTAAGCACCGAGGGCTTCTGCGAAGGCGAGAGCACCGACATATCGCCAGGCTCGACCCTCAACAAATCGAGCAGATGCACGCCGACCACCGTCACCGATAGCGAGAACGAGACGACCATGATCTTCGACGATGACGAGGACGAGCACACCATGATCGCCGACAACGAGCCCAAACTCCCGAAAAAGAAACCAACCATTCCCAGATTGAAGACTCAGAAGGCATGTCCGAATGGCGAGGTGATCGGCGCAGTTATCGTCAGGTCGAATAGCAAGGACGATGGGATGGATTGCAATTACGCCTCGGACGAGGAAGGAAAGGAACCGATTTACGTGAATGCCTGTAATGAGACCAATTCGAGAAAGCCGCCGCAAACGGAGAACACTAGTATTTCACCGCTCACCAAGACCAACGAGGATTATAGTAATAATAATGTCGACATGGAGGCCCAACCGGCCGAAGACACTAGCGGCAATTGGTACAGCGATCCCGACGAAGATAAAATGAACGACGATGTCTTCAGGCACAACTCCTATCGACCAAATAGTAATCATAATTCCGTTCTAGAGTGTGTCAATCAGATCCTACTGAGAGATATGGAGGAAGAGGAGAGCATTATTTCAATGCCTAGGAGGTTCAAGCATCGCGGTAGAATAGTACGCTTTCAGCCGGCCAAGTTATCGGATATCGAGTCGGTAGGCTCGGAAATGGAGCGGAAAAACTCGGAAGACAGTATTATCGAGAAGGATTCGCCGAGTACGGAGAGTGCGCAGGTTCCAGAGACTAATTTCGAGTCGAGTGTAGTCGAGGACGAGTATGGTATGAGCATCGTTCAGCCAGCAGCGAGTGTCACTCAAGTTATTAATACGGAACCGACACTCGTCGAGGGGGGCGATGAATCAAAAGCTATACCAATCGTAATAATAGAGCCGAAACTTGATCTCGAAGAGACAAGGCACAGTGCCTTCGCGGCAAACCCTTTAATGAAAGCGAAGCCAATTAACGAAGTCACTCCTCCGGTAAAACTTGAGCGGATCGAGGAGAAGACATGCATACAAATGTCAGCGAAGGGTCTGACAATCGCCAAGAATCTTGATTACGAAGATATAGAGTCTCTTCCAGAGGTAGTGTCGCCCCCGCCTAAGACTCCGCCTGCTCTACCTCCCAAGCCTCAGTTCCGCAATAATACCTTAATTCTCAAGAAGATTCCCAGTCCATCGTTTCTCATTGATGAAACAAGAAAGAAGCAGCCTCTGCTCGACTCGAATAACGAGCACAATAAGAAGATCTTTGGCTTCATATCTTCCCCCCTGAAATCGACAACGAGCGGAGTCTCAGTAGTGAGGAGCTTGAACTTGGAGGAGAGTCCGACTAAGGCCGCCGGAAATAACGAAGAAGGCGGCTTCTGGAAGCATAGGTTCAACAATGTCCGTTCCTCGTTCCAAACGCGTCAGAACCACGAAACCAGCTCTGCCGCCGAGCAAAACAGGAAAGTACCGAGAGTGACGAATATCGTGCGGCACTTCGAGGAATTTAAAATAGGCGGCGATAGCGATGATCAGCCAAAGGAGCGGACGAAGCCAAAAGAGAAGCACGCGGAAGCATTCGAGCAGGACTTCGACATCCGGCAGAATTTCGAGGAGTTCAACTTGGACGAGTGCGATCTGTCGGACGATCCCGACCGGCCAGAAGGCGATGGTTCCGAGAGACTTGGCAATCTAATAGCAGCCGTCAATCAAAATGAGAAAAGGACAGCAACCAAAGACGATAACAATGTTCCTCTTAGTACGACAAACGCAAGCAGTGGGTATGATCACTTCCTCGAGGCAACCGGTCTCAGCAACAAGTCGATACTCACACCCTCGAGACTGTTGAGCAATCACAAGAGCATGTTGAAACCGAAGGATATAAAGTATAAAAACAAAATCAAAGCCACTGCCGTGATGGAAAAGCATGGCCCGGCTACCAATACTACTCATGTCCGACACTGGACGGGCCCGTTCGTTTGACGATTGGCCAATGTCTTCCCGGTAAACTTCCTTCGGGAGAGTACGTCCGCTGATCCACAAGCACTATCATGAGAAGAGAGATAGTTGTATAAACAATCTTGTGCCGAGAGTGCGCACGTTATATGTATGTTCAATACGCTTTTAATGTAAAATGTAATATTGTAAATTATAGTCGTCACACTAGGACGCTCAGTTTATCGCTTCCTTCGTACCGGAAGCATAAAATGTATTGCAATTAATTTATTCTACTGTAGCAGCTTCGATTTCAAGTATATGTGATTGTGTAAATGTTACAATGTAATTTTATAGTATTTTTTGTACTTAGGAGAATGCGATTTAGGCAAGATATCGTGATCGAGACAATGGACTCTGAAATAAATCTACTTATTCCCTTGCATATGACCAGCACACGTCATCTTCCTAAAACGGCGGCGAGTTCGAGGAAGGATAGAAGAATGAATCTGCGACTATTGCAAATAAAAATTAGAGATGACTTTATTGAGAGCATCTTGCGCTTGATCGAGAAATCGGAGTACACAGTACAATGTTAAATATTCTGTGATGTTTTATAAACAACTAGAACATATGATACAATTATATATAACTTCTACTATCTATAAAAATACAACGCAACTCTATAAAAATACAATGCTAGCTGTCACTGGTATCAAAATCTAAATAGGACATGGAAGAAGAACGTATATCCTGTAGCAAAGGGCAGTGCGTATTGTTAAATTCCAACATTTCACCATTAAATGTTAAAGGATTCCATTTTCGCAGGTTAGTAGAAATCACTCGTTCAGGCACTCTATTACACTTGGCTAGAGCTATATTATCAATACAAATGTATAGATATAGCTGAGAGAAAGTTGCGCGACAAATGGCGCAACTTTGTTTGGCACGGTGGTTTCTTTAAGTTTCCCTTTCGGCACGAAAATCATAAGAGAACTGGAAAAACAATCACCCCCTTTAAAATACCTTGTGTGTCAGAGATATATATATCCATATGTATATTACAATATTCAAAGCAACCAATTACCTCTTTGTCCAAGTCCTTTTGTGTCCAGACTTTGATCACAGGAAGCTTGCTCTGTAAGTAGGTTCAATGATCAATACATATAATGTAAATACGAGATTTCAATAAAACAGTCCTATGGAAATGTCACTCACTATGGCGCTGTCCGAAGACTGAACCCTCAGCCGCGAATTCAGGGCAAATGGTACTCCGTCCAAGTCGGAGGATCCTGGCAGGGTGCCGTAAATAGGCATAGATCCGGCTGAAGAGGATGCAGGTGGTTGCGGTGCAGGTCGCGTTGGTTTTATCCTCGCTGTAGGACTCAGTACCTCGTAATCTCGGTCATTCGACTCATCCGTATCCTTTCCAACATTGGCAGTGATTTGCGGATAAATTCCGTTCACTGGTTTTGGTGAAAACTTTGGTTTTGGCGGTCTCTCGGGAGGTGGCGGTCTGTGTCGCGTTCCATTTGACGGATTTGGCGAGGAATTTTGCAGCGCACTACAACCAAATGCAAATGCGCATTAACATTGAGATAGTGCTGGTGGAACACAAAGAGGTGCCACTCGGTTGATTGATGCCACTCACTCTATATTAACGTATGACTGGGAGTTAGAATTCTCATTTACAATATCCACCGTCTTGTAGCAAACACATACACCGTTTATAATGCTAAAACACAATTGTCACATTAGTCTCAGTTATGTCATATACTCTGCTCCAAAATCTTGCTCCACTGATATCTTACCCAGCAGCAACAAAACCACTCGGTGCCATGTTTGACGCTTTATGCATAATCCTACTACATATAATAATATCTGTTACTGCCTTAGAGCACAAATCCTTATTTCTAACTTTATAACATAGCTGCTTCTTCCTCCATGCTTTCTGCACTGCAATTCATAATATATCAAATTAGCATTATCCTCAAAGAAATGAAGGTAGCAACATTATGCCAATACTCACTTGTATCTACTGTGTATGCAATCATACTGAATCCATCTGGAGGAGTTTCCCTCTCATTGACCACCGCCAGGTCTTCTACCACGCAATGTGGTAGTCCTTCAGTTTTTGAAAAGCAGATGTATCTGCCCTTCTTCTTGATAAACAAGCCAGTTTCCCTCCACAAATCGGCATCAGTATCCTGATCATAAGTTCTCGATACCTAAGTATTACGCAAGAGAATTTCCCCATTACTCATACCAGGAAAGAAATTCACAACTCCGGTCAGGTCAGATGAGATCACCGAGGTACTTACTACAGTGAAATTCGGCGGACACTTATCGATATCTTCAACAACACTTATGGCAGTGATGGGCCTGTCATCAGGCAGCACGGATGACAGGTGCTGCACGAATATTTTGCAACTGTTCTTCTTTGACATTGCTGAAATCAGGCCAAGAGTATGCCAGATGGTTTAAATGGAAGAGGGCACAGTAGGTACTGACAGAGTGGAACTATTAGTGGCTACTAACTTGTCAGATTAGATACTAGCCATTAGGACAATATTGTCGCGCAGATAGGTGAAAATAGCAGGTCGGTTTGTATACTGAATGCTTATCTATATCGTTGAATTGCGTGAAACTTGGGCAAACACTGTCGAGAAGCTGCGAGTTCGCTGCTCGAGCGACGGCGCATCTCGCGGCTGGACATCAAAGAGAGCCGCGGGGCACCGGGGACGCGATAGACCTCAATGAAGCATCGGTGCTGACCTATTTTCGATCGATAATAAAAAAAGAAGAGGCCGAACGAGCGAATGAAGCGCGAAGGAACAATTCCCCGACAGAGTGTGGAGCTAAACTAAGCGAGCGGCGGTCCACTGATCTGATTCGAAGGGTCTCTGTTGTTTTGTTTACCCCCGTGACGTCTGCTCGGCTGTCTTTCGCTCTTTCGGAAGGTCCGCGCGCTCTCTCTCTCTCTCTCTCTCTTTGACTGGGCCGCTCGAAATCCAACTTCTATTAATAAAGCAAGCGTAGCGCGCGGCCGCATAGACCAGGTTCCATGTACTCACCCACGGGAATCTCTCACGCGGAAGAAGTGCACATTAGCCGCTGCTTATCAGGAGGCCTCTAATTAGCCGGTCAATTAAGTGCAGCCGGGGCTGAAAGACGTCAGTTCTCAGCCAACTCAGCATAGACCACGACGACGACGAAGACGACGAGGGTCTCTTTGGCACGGGAGGGAGAAGAGTTGAGAGTTGAGAGAATTTCCTCGGCCGCGGCCCGCCCAAGGAATCATCCGCGGCGCACTCGGCCCATTCCGATCCTCCGCCGAGAATAAAGAGATAAACTGGAAAGCAGCCCGCACCAGAGGGCCGCGGCGGTCAATCTGAGAGGAGAGGCAGAATGACCGAATGATTGGAGGAGGAGAACACCAGCCTGAAATAAAGACAGAGCTACGATATTACAGGAGAGACCGCCAGCCAGCCAGCCAATGCTGCGGAAGTCAAGTGGCCAAGCTCTCGAGTGGGATAGAACGAAAGCAAGTAGAATTGGCTGGTTGAGATCCGTCTGGGGGAGGAGAGGCGGAGAGGAGCTGGGCAATTCAACTCATAGCGGCGGGCCAATTTCAAAACATGAACCTCCGATAAGATAATAAGATAGCGGTGGTGAGAGAGTACTCGAGGGAATCCCGGCGAGAAGAAACCCGACGTGAATTCGACACCACCCACACCAGATAGACAAGCTAACTCTCCCTCTTCAATGCATCAGGCTAACCTCCGATTCTTTCTCTTATCTGCTTGACACGCTTCCTTCGATAGGTTTTTCGGCCCCGATCCGATTCTTCCTGCACTGTATACAGCACATACACCAACACCTTATACTCCACTGACGTACTACTAGTCGAGGCCCCGGGATGCCTGTAGTACTACGCTATGTACTCGGCGGCGACTCAGGAGGAAAAAGGTCGCCGATTAGACCAGGCGATGAGAAAGTGCGCGACGCTTGCACGACAGCCCCGCATCAACATTCTCGTTGCCGCCGCGCGTTTTAGTCCCCGATAATCGAGCGGACTCCCTCGCGAGTCTCCTCTGCGGATACTGTTGTCGAGATTGTAGAATGCGGGTGATGTCAGTTGGGGCCTCTGTGGCCATGACACAAAGCTGCTATTGTGCTGCTCTGTCTCTCTAGCGCCCGCACTCTCCATACAGTTTGCGAGATGTCCGGTGGGAAGGTGCGCGGGCGTATGTGTATGCTTCTCCATTTCCGGCTGATGCTTTCATTTAAACATTTGAGCAGGAATGTTATCTGATTGTTGGACTCATGCACTTTGGGCTTGGTAATTGAGGAAAGCTTGTGACGGATAACAGCTGCGCCAACTGATAGTTCGCCCGCATTTTTTAGTAACCTCGGAAAGGTTTGGGGTCGCTGTGTGCGTGTGTTAGGATGATATTTGAGTAGGGTGCCCGCCCCTCTTTCAGTTGAGAGCATTTCGTCGACGACCGTCGGAGGACGAGGACCTCCAGCTGGCTCCAGGCTTTTGGTGGCGAAGTACGGGTACGGGTCTGGAACAACGGGACACGCTTGCTACGAAATCGAGGAGGGAACAACCTGAAAGGTAATATTTCTAATATTTTGCTTTTGTTTTTAGTGACATAAGAATTATGGATATAAATAGATAATGAATATTGCAAAGTATAATATGGATGAGTATTGCTAAGCCGTGCCGACCACTATGGATATATGAGTATTGCAAAGTATATAATATGGATATATTCTCGATTATTGCTGAGAGAAATATGGATATGGTATTGAGTATTGCAAAATATAATATGGATATATTCTCGAGTATTGCTGCGAGAAATCTAGATATAGTATTAAGTATAAGTATTGCTGCGGAAAAAATGGATATGGTATTAAGAGTATTGCAAAGGATATAATATGGATATATTCTCGTGTATTGCTACGAGAAATATGGATATGGTATTGAGTATTGCAAAGAATAATATGGATATATTCTCGAGTATTTCTGCGAGAAATCTAGATATAGCATTAAGTATAAGTATTGCTGCGGAAAAAATCGATATGGTATTGAGACTATTGTAAAGGATATAATATGGATATGGTATTGAGTATTGCAAAGTATAATATGGATATATTCTCGAGTATTGCTGCAAGAAATCTAGATATATTATTAAGTATAAGTATTGCTGCGGAAAAAATGGATATGGTATTAAGAGTATTGCAAAGGATATAATATGGATATATTCTCGTGTATTGCTACGAGAAATATGGATATGGTATTGAGTATTGCAAAGTATATAATATGGATAAATATTGCTGAGTCGTGCCAATCAATATGGATATATATAAGTGTTGCAAAGGATATAATTTGAGTATTGCAAAGAATAATATGGATATATTCTCGAGTATTGCTGCGAGAAATCTAGATATAGTATTAAGTATAAGTATTGCTGCGGAAAAAATCGATATGGTATTGAGAGTATTGTAAAGGATATAATATGGATATGGTATTGAGTATTGCAAAGTATAATATGGATATATTCTCGTGTATTGCTACGAGAAATATGGATATGGTATTGAGTATTGCAAAGTATATAATATGGATAAATATTGCTGAGTCGTGCCAATCAATATGGATATATATAAGTGTTGCAAAGGATATAATTTGAGTATTGCAAAGAATAATATGGATATATTCTCGATTATTGCTGCGAGAAATCTAGATATAGTATTAAGTATAAGTATTGCTGCGGAAAAAATCGATATGGTATTGGGAGTATTGCAAAGGATATAATATGGATATATTCTCGAGTATTGCTACCAGAAATATGGATATGGTATTGAGTATTGCAAAGAATAATATGGATATATTCTCGAGTATTGCTGCGAAAAATCTAAATATAGTATTAAGTATAAGTATTGCTGCGGAAAAAATGGATATGATATTGAGAGTATTGCAAAAGATATAATATGGATATATTCTCGGGTATTGCCACGAGAAATATGGATAAGCTATTGCAAATATGGATATATGCGATTTTCAATGTATGTAATCATTTTACATAGAATACGAGTTCGCTGGAAACCAAATACTGCTTGAAAACTTGTATGTTACAGATTTCCGAATCTACGAAGGATGCAGATATCCCAGGATTGGAATTACCCTTTATCCAAAGGCGAACTCTCTTGATGCTGCTCTCGGAGTTTCATTGCAATGGACATTACCTACTTTACAAATAAAGACGACTAGTTTCAAGAAAAACTAAGCCTTCGCATCAACTCATCCAAAACTCTCGATCCTTTCCCAGAGCGTGCGATCCTCGAAGCGTAAGACCCCCGACCCGTAAATCTTCACCCTCTTGAGCAAACGCAGACGTGTCCCCCAAACGTTTCCGAGAAATTTCGGCCGGAGAACTGTAGTCTTATTGTCTGGTAGAGTAAGCCGTAACCTTGGAGGGTTCAGACTCCCCGTGGTGTTCAATAGCCTAGCCAGGGAAAACCGATACCTGCGCTTGGGTCGAGGGAAATTGGCAGAGCAGGTCAGAAACCGGTTTTCGAGGGACGACGTTTTCTTTCACCAAGGTCCCGCTATGTTGAGCTTCTCCCCGTCTTCGCTTGGAATCCCGTGATTTCATTGGCCGGCTGGTGCGGACGATTCCACCCCTGTTCAAGCTCGAAATCTACAGGGCTGCATGCCTGCATCATTCTTTTCCCTCGTCTCGTTCAAAGTACTACATACAGTTGCTTCACTCGATTCTTCTTCCGGCGCGGCGTCATGATCGCCTGAATGAATGTCTAGACACGCATTTTTAGCTTTACTACGGTGATCGTGTGCTCTAGTTAGGTGTTTTAAATGTTTAGTCAATCCGTGTGCGTCGTGAACTAGTGCCAAGGCTTCCAGGTAAATTTTCAACATATTCTACCGAGCAACCAGGGGTTGGCTCATAACCTGCACGAATGCTATGTGGATTTGAAAGTGGCCTTTTCAATAGAGTCTGTGTCGTTTCATAGCTTAGAAATGAAGCGATCCGAGTCGAATTCCTTGCATCGCGACGAGAAGCCCGGCACCTCTCGACAGGAAGATGATAAGAGTCAGCCCCGTCCGAAGTCGGAAGATGAGAGAATCAGACGCAGACGCGAATGGAAGATTCAACTGCAGCGTGAGCGGGAACACGAGAAGCTCAAGGAGAAGATGATTTTAGATTACGAAATACGACGTGCCCAGGAGAAAGGTCTTCCTGCACCCCCGCGAAGATCAACCTCGGCGACTAGTCTTAGTAAGAGTAGAAGCGAATCGATGGAAAGTCGTCGCAGAACACCTTCGCCCGCCAAATCCCCCAGGCAGCCGGTCGTGTCTCCAAAGTACGTGAATCATTGCTCAGAGTTTGAAAATGTAGGTAAGTTGTTGTTCGGTTGTAACTTTTGCTCTGTTGATTATTGTAGGAAAGAGGCATTGAGTGGGATGAAACCCCAATTGTTCAAAGGACCCACAGGAACGAGAATTAGTGCCTCAGAACTTCGTAAAATCAAAATAGATATTCACCGAAATATTCCTGTGAAAGCAGCTATCAAGGGTGATCTGCAGAGGGATATTGTCAATCCTGAGGATGTGGTGCTCAAAAGAAGAGACGGTAATATCTTGTTCTCCTTTGTAAACCTACAAAGATTTATACTAGCTCGTTGAGGGAAGGGACGTCACTGAAGATACCTCTTTTTGAGAGAGAATAGAAGTCTGAGGCAACAGATTGATAAGAATAGAATGAGTTAAACACCAGAGGGATATAAGACATTCAGTCCTTGTACGTATTTCAATTGTGTGGCACAAATAATGAAAATATTCTTTTGAAAGTGGAAAGTTATATTATTAATCTCACGGTTGGCACAATGAAGAATAAGCATCTGATTACTCCACCATGAAGATATCGGAGTTTTACCAGCTATGAAGATCACAAAAGGATGCTCAACTTAGATCGTACAGCTAACACTTGACTCTCACTTTGCACAGGATTTAGATTTCCTCAATTACAACGTTGGATCAAGATATTGATCACATATTAGGCAATGCGTAAGCAATATTCTATTTACCGTGTGTGTTTTTGTCTGCTTTTGCTACTTTTGTTTTGCCCTTTGGCAACATGTGTGGTGCATGTCGCTTGATAACACAATGCTTTGGCTTTACTTTGCAATTTGGGTCATACAGGTTTACTAATATCAGTTGTCATTTATCCTTGGATACAACACAACATTTTTTCCCCAATTTTTGTTGTCTACTTGTTACACCATTCAAATTTGCATGGTGAGAAAATTGGGGTCTCCGTGTGTTTACAACCAGGCCGAAGACACTTTGGAAGATAATCAACTTCTGGAAGATTAAAGTCAAATTACATTTAACAGTCTATATTATATCTTGATATCTTACAAGCCTCGATTATTCATTGTATCTGCTCAAAGTGGAAATAGACTGAATTCTCACTCAACTTCATTGGAAGATTTGCGCACAACGTCTTGGAAGATTACTAAAGTCCCAATGAGAATGATCACTTTTCTTGTAGAGTCATTCAATTCTTACAATACATCTATCAATTCTATTTACAACAATTACAGAAATTGTCAGCTATCAAATAGAACTTGAATTGGTAGTAAAGTAGAAATATCTCATTCATTATGGATACATTAATCCCGAGCGCGTATTTTCCCATTCTGAACGTAAATGCACGTTTTTCGTTGGTGAGTACCGCGCACACGATATGAACAATTATAGGAAGAACTTTTTAAACCAAAAGGGTGTGGCTTAAAATTATTTAGAGCTAGTCAAAATGTAGCTCCAAATAATCCGATGACAACAGTTAGATCTGTAATGACCGTCGCTTGATCGCTTGTTTAATGAAAACTTGCCTGCAAACCCCTCATTAATAATATTCATGAACCACAGGGGAAGGAGCAAAGCCTATATTTGAACGAGAGGAAATAAAGAAAGGGACAGAGAAAGAGGATGAGATTGAAGAACGCCGAACTGTAATGACCGTAGATGAAACTCCGTCAGGTAGATATATTTTTTTTGCAAAATTCATCCAAGTCTTCCTCCACTAATGTTTTGCTTTGGAATTTGCAGCAAGTAGTACGCAAAGATCGAAGCGACGTTCTGCATCCTTGAGTCCCGCAAGTAAACGTAGTTACAGTGCACATCGGGCCCTTTCTCGCCACTCCAGGTTTGTCGCTGAACTTACGGCAATTCTTTCCGAAAGAGCGAAGCGATTATATTTAGCGTTAATATTAAGCTAGTCTACTAAGGACGTAACTATCACGACTAGTGGTAGAGTCAAAAATAATATGGATATAAACAATACACAGCTAAGTTATGAGCAATTGATTGTGATTATGTTTTCCTGGCTCATAACTTAGATGTTCTATAAAACCATGAGTATTGCTGTTCGACATAACGGTGTTCTAGAAACATGGGCTTTTATGTTTGAACTTGACGACTACTGGACGACTTGTATATACACGCATAACACCAGATTTTGCAACTGCTTGCTGGTTTTTGTTAGGCATGGCTTGTTTTATGTTATTACAGTCTGTTTTGTTCTAGCTGTACTAATGCTTCACCAGGAAACTTTGGACGGACACTGACACGGGAGACCAACACAGTTTGCGACTTATTTGACTGTATGCATCTGCTTTGCTTTCATTAATACTTGTGCTACAGCTTGATTTTGTCTGCTTGCTAATTTCATACAAGGGACATTGGCACTGTGAATTCGTTTCTCTACGCTTGCTTCATGACGATCATTTCGCACTACTTTTTTTTCTTTTTTGGCAATCGTGTGATTGTCCTTGGAATTTCATTAGTAGAGAATTCCCCGCGCAAATCTGCACCTTCATGTAAGTCGGTAATGTTGTAACAGTATTGAACTGCTTGTCGAGGTGAGTGTATCTACTTCAGCTTTATGCTGGAAATTAGTTTGTTATTTACGTAAATGTAATATTGCACCTATTATTATAAGTTGGCGTTTTACACGTCTTGCGTTAACATTATACAATGTTAAACCAAAGCTATCCCGTGAGAACGGTACGCTACAGTATTGCAAAAAACACAACGGTCTACGACCGATTGTGGAGTCATTTATGACTCAGCTCAATGAGCAACCATTGGGTTATAATATGGACAAATAATATGGATATGGAAATATGGAACTCAAACAGAGTATTGCTACCTAGATATATGTCTATAGAATTAAGTTAGTATGTAATATAAATTATATACTGAAAATACCTTGCAAATATGATGCACATATATTGCCCGGCACAAATTGATTGCACTAACTCACCGAGTTTCAGTATGTAGTTTATTAAGTATTGAAAGCGAGAGAGAGGCCTTCCAATGTGTAATTTAGTAATGTAATTTCAGGCGGGAAACCGATAATCACCAAAGTGATAAAACTAGTCATCGAGATGAACATAAGAGTCACAGGTATAGCAACGATTCGAGGAAAATAATGTAGACTGAGATATCTTGAACTGACACATTCTTATTTTTCTGTAGTAGGGACCGAAGTCGAGAACAGAGAGAAAGGCACAGGGTGTCGAGTGACCGGCGAAAAGAGTCTTCCCGTGCTATGGATAACGATAGGCGTTCACGAAGCAGGGGAAGAAGTAAGGAACATGAGAGACGACCACGCAGTAAGGAGAAAAGTCCAGAACGCAAGGATCGTCATAGGGAAAGGGACGATAGACGAAGAGAAGAGCAGGACACTGAACGCTCTCATCATCGAAGGGAAAACCGTGATCGTTCTCGAGAAAAGTCCCGGGAAAGAGAAGGTCGAGGCCGGGATCGTGACCATTACCGCAGGTGTGTAACAACTATTTGCCAGTCATTGGAAAAATCGTTGTCAATGCTAATTCATACATATGAATTGCAGATCCGACAAGGAGGACAGATTCCGAGATCGATCGCGTGATCGAAGGGACAGAGATAGATCAAGGGATCGATCAAGGGATCGAAGGCTATCTGTGCCATCGCAATACATCGAACCAGTTCCTGTTCCTGTATACTATGGGGTTCGTATCAATTTTCGACAATCTTTCACCATAGAAAACTGCTGAATCTGGGCAAATTACAACTTTGGACTAATTTTGCAGAATTTCCCTCCAAGGCCTATTATGGTTGGGCCTATACTTCCGTTCCGTGGACAAATTCCTGTTTTTAGAGGCAGGCATCCCGGTGTGATGGGACCTGTAAGGCCATTTCCACCACGGTTTCAACCTCCACCTGATTTGTATCGATTGGGAATGCCTCCTCCCAGTAAGTCTTTGATCTTTGCTCGAACTCATTCCTATCCCATACAATCTACTTGATTATGTATTAATGGTCGTTTCCCCCCTGCAGGATTTGGGCGAATGTTTTAATGCGACTGTGATAAATAGATTTGTAAGAACCGGCAAGGCTGAAGTGTGTAAATAAGCGTTGAAAATGGGCGGAATTCTGCGCATTTATTTATCCTAGCTAATTTATATGTGCTCAATCTAGCTTTCCTAAAATTAATAGAAATATCTAATAGAATGCGAAGTCGTACTTTTGAATTGGATTTTATTCTCGAATTTTATCCAGCCGCTAAGCTCGTGTATATGTATATAGACTTATCTAAGTACGTAGGTAAGATTGCTGAATTTTATTTTTACTGACTGTCTTTAACAATCTGACGAAAATCTCTATTCTCAGAACATATACCAAAACGTGTTGATTTTAATAAAATCTTATACACATGGAATTGTGTGACACTTGTACATTCTATTTTAAGGATATATTTTATGATACAATAATAATCTACTATTTCTTCTTTCATAATAATTATTTGTTAATTAAACTGTTCTGTTTCCCAATCCCCCTGTGTCCTTTCACAAGTAGAAATAATGTGACATAATCACAAAGAGAATATACATACAATAGTGAGGAGGGCGCCACCGCCCCGATACAATTTGGCGCGCGATTATCCAACCATTCGACTCTAAAGAAATGATGTAGAGCACGCACACTTGATTGAAATAACACAGCCGGACTAGCTTCCAACGCGACGCCTGACTAACAACACTGCCGGCACCTAGCCGAGTCAACCGAACCAGAGGGCTCAGGCATCGGAGTGCGGTCAAGTAGGATTCACCGGGGTCACAGGCCGCCGCGTCGGCGAATAACCTTCCCGGTTATTGTTGCGTATCTGTGATCGGCCGAGTGGCCGGTTGGGCGAAATTTCCCGCGCGGCAGCTTCTGCCTAGGTGTCAGTCAGTGTCAGTCAATCGGCGGCCACCGGCACGTGCGGGTTACGGGTTACGGAGGGACGCGTTGCTGGCTGCGGTTTAATCGCGGAAAGATTCAAAAAGTTGCCTCGAGGGAATCCGACCTCTGGATTTGGGAGAAGTGGGGTCGCAGGATTGGCTGGTGAGTAGTAGCTCCGCGAGTAATTGTTGCGGAATTCACTGCGATTAGAGATAGCGCGGGGACACAGTGCATTGCTCTTTCGGCAGCCGCGCCTGAGATAGACGCTATTTTTGTCTACTCTCGCCGCGCTCTCCTCTGATTGTACCATTTACGAAATAACTCGGGAAAATATCCCCTTGATTCTCGCGAGCAAGCCTACCGTCCAGACAGCTGTTACCAGCAATTAACATTCGATTATTTGTCGATGGATTTGTTTATTTAGAGAATCGTCGCGCATCATTCGATGCTGCAACGTCGTTGCATGCGAGTGAACAATAGAATTGGAAAGCATCATTGGCGCGTCCCTTTGAAAAGGCCCAGAGATGATTGGTGTGCGTGCAAGCGATTTCCTTGGTGTGAGAGCATGCATTCCTCAGAGGCTATTTCGTTGGCGAGCCAGCTCTCATCCCAATAAATTTATCTCGACTCTAGACTCCTCGCCAACACCAGTTACATATTTTCCGAGGATTTCTCGAAAGTTGTCGGCGATCTTCTTGATCGTCTCGCAATCAGGCCTAGTCTCGATCGCGCGAATCTACCTACGGAATCGAACGGAATCGATTGGAATCTGCGTGAGCGAGCGATGAGTTGACAGAAGATGGTTATGAAGCGATGTCTTTAACCTCAGGTTCTCTTCCCAACGCGTGGACGCGCGCTTACGTGCCACACCGATTAGCCAGCAGAAAAGTTTCAGCGATGCGTAGTAGCCACGCGCGTGCCTATATACCTGCGACTCCCTCGGCTGGACATTCTAATCGCCAATCGGCGCCGGCGTCCATTTCATCAAATCACCTTCGCCTATTACATTACCCACACTTTCTATGCAGAAGACAAAACTCTTCATTATTACATGAGACGGTGCCAGTGATTGTTTTTGGCGAGGGGGAGAGGGGGATTCAGTTGGGAATTGGTGGAGGCAAGTGGTTGGTCGGAAATATTTAATTGGCTGCTGGTAATCGGAGATGCTCGAGGGCCTCGAGTTTAATTCGGAGCTCGGAAGTTGTTTCAGAGCCGCTGGCACCAATGTAAATGGACTGCAGTGCGCGTAACCTCAGAATTGATAGAAGAATAGTGGGAAGTGGGGGGGGGGGGGGGGGGGGGGGGTGAGATTAGTAGTCGGGGAATGGAATGAATCTTTGCGGAGTTTGCTGGTTGTTATTGTTATTGTTAAACTAGTGTTAACGGGGCTGAATGATTGTTTCAGGTGTGCGGAGTTGTGTTGTGTGTGGCGGGGAGCGAACCGGGCGCAGTCTTTCTATGAAGAATGGAGATGGAGGGTACACTGACGGAGTTCGAAGAAAGCGTGTCCTTCGACATCGACGACCCGGACTTTGCGCCTTCGGGCCCCCGTCTTCCCCCTCGGAATGTCCTTCGCGGCCCACAGTTTAGCGATATTCCATTGGGCGTTAATCAACGTGAGTAGCTTGATTCCTAATCGCTAAGCGCAATCGCCGCTCACCGATAATCCACTTGGCAGACAATCAGACGACTCTCTCGCCAGAGTGAAAGTATCGGCTAGGAATTAGTTGGCCGGACGGTTTGATGAGTCCGGCGATCCAGGAGACTGGGCGCGACGCGACGAAAGGAGGGCCCACATTTCATTAGAGCGTTTTCGAGGTGTGACGTTCGTAGAAGGTTGTGGCGTCTGGACAATTTGCATATTCAAAGCAACAGAACGTGCATTCAGCCTATTGGAAAGATAAGCTCGAATAAATAGAGCTGCGCCGTTTTTCACGACTTGGTGAGCTGGCCACCTGGCCAGCCGGCACTTGGGACCTTTTATTAGGATAATATCGCAATTCTTGCCCCTCCGTTATACACTAGCCAATTGGCCCATTGGCCAGAGCCAATTTTCTTTAAACTAAACAATTGAAGGCTCAAGCCTCTCAAAATCGGAAGGAAGTACATACATACAAGTATGCATGCGGTAATTTTGTTGGATTCGCTCGCCTTGGCTCATGCTCTATTTATTCCTCCTCCACGTTCTTTATGCGTTGGACGAATTTTTACGAGGCGCACGCTCCACTAGGTTCCCTTGTACGCAAGATTGCACGCAGTCGTCGAGGATTGGTTGCGGCTCGTATATAGGCGAGCGAGGGATATCGCCGCCGAAATGAGCAACAAGAACAATAGTAGAGGCTGGAGTGGGAGAGGAGACATTGAATTTTCCACTGAAGTTGATTAAACGAGTGTATCACGGCTGGCTAACAATAGCTAGTGCGGTGTGCGTGCGGACAATAGTATCGAATTGCGGCTCAAGGAGAGAGTACAAGCTCCCCTCGCGCTAATAAGGCGCAGATATCAATAGCGTATCCGTATCGCGGTATCCAGCGGCAAATCGAGAGTCGTATTATTGGCGGGCGCCTCTCCTACCCTCTCCTCAGGGAAATCCTCAATGGAGAAATCCCCTTCTCCCCTAAAAGGACATTGTGCACTGCGTACGCAATTTTCGACAGACTCGCGCGCTCGCGCAACCTAGAATACAAGAGAGCTGATACTTTCTCACGGGTTTCTCACTGCCATTTTCCGTCACTAAACCGACGCATTGAGAGAGAGAGAGAGAGAGAGAGAGAGTGGTTGGATTGTTTGAATCGTCCTCGAAGCTTTCAGCCTCATCAGGATTGGTTCATGAGTAATAAGCGCGCGTGTCGCCGATTGGAATTGGGAGGGTGAGGGGAGGATGCAGCAGCCTCGACTAGAGCGGAAGAGCCGTGAAACCGTGAAAGCGAGCGGGCGAGCCTTGAACGCGCTCGTGACGGTCGCAGGCGAAAAATGAACTACATGCATACACGAACGCCCGTAGGAAAGCCCTATCGCATTTCCCACCGGCGACTGATATTTTATCACGCCTGATACGATCTTATTACCTTGGATGACCACACATCTCGATGATACTCCCTTGACGTCATAACACGCATCCTGGTGCTTTAATTACATTCAACAGACCGCCCAATCTTAGTCGAGTCCTCAGCCTTGGCCTCGGCCTCGGCCTCGGCTGCAGGAAAGGGTGCGTGGGAACCAATTTATACCTGTACATTTTTCAAATTTACTATATCTACTTACAACTCTTTATTAGAATCCGTACGAGTAACCCACCCCACGGTCCACACTGCTCTAATCAAAGCGCAGTTGGATCGATCGATTTCTTTTGCGCGGTGAGCGTGGAGGAGTAGCCGAGGAAAAATACAAGGGGAGAACTCGGGCGGTTGGCTCCGATTATCAGTGGACACCCTAATATTGTCCGTAACACGCCGGGCACAGACGCGGCCGCCGAGAGAGGAACCCGATCTAGAGACAAAATTGGATCCAGGCTAGTATCAGCTTTCTTCCTGAGAAACCGAGCGAGACAAGGCAGCCGTTCCTGATGCGTCCAGTATATTCACTGTCTGGCGCGTGCACTAATCGCTCGGATAAGGTTTGCAGATTCACATGCGAGCACGTGGAACACCCTGACTAAGCTTTCAGCTCATCCCCTCTCTCCTTCTCTTGCTCCCTTTTCTCACTTTCATCGGAGACAATGGACTGGAATTGAGTGGGACCAGAAACTTTCCACTCCAACTTGCAGTTATTCACTCGACGAGGATGAGATGACCCTTGCTATATCGATAGATTCCTCTCTAATCATCCATGCAATTGGTTCAAAGTTGCCGCGATCCTCTGTGCCTCCGAATTATCCAGCTCCCGTATCATCGTGTTCTTCATTACCGACCACTTTATTACTCGAGATTTCGGTAGATGGAGTTGGGACATTGGCGCGCGTGTCTTCTCGAGATATTCATCATAGACGACATAGACCGAGATGAGCCACGCTCCGATTCTATAGATTCCACCTAGCCGTCAACCAACCACCCAACTGGTTTCCTTGAAGCTTCGATCACTCGATGATTAAATAGAAAGGTGGCGCATTCCTGGATAGGGGATGTTTATCTCTGGGATAGTGAATTTCGCTGTGTACGCATGGAAATAGTGGCAACTACACGCAAGATAGACTTTCCGCGAAAAGAGGTCGCCGAGTTTATCGCGGACCCCCTGCGTACGCCGATAGGAGGACCTCTGAACCAATTGCACGTCAGTCGGCCGCCAGTTGGGCCCGCAGTCAATAGCGATAAGGGTGTTTCCTCTTTTCGCTAATAACTCGCCGCACACACAGAGACTGTTAGACTGTTTATCAGGGCAGGCGGGCGCCCGCGCCAAATTTACTTCTCTCCCTCCCTCTCCCTCCCTCCCTCTCAGCCTCATTCTCGCTCTTACGAGTGAACAAGTCGTTTAAATATATCCAACCAACCGCGCCGACCGCTTGCACTTTCAACCTGAGCGCGTTGTCGCATGCCAATCCCGCGGTGCCAAAGTGCAAACGGCCCCTCCAATTTCAGGAGATTCGATTCGAAGATAGAAAGTATTTATATGTGGGCTTTATTAAAAGCGATTCTCTCGGGGCATGAATGTTTAATCGTGTTGGGCTCGATGGGGCGCCGCGTCGGAGTTGGGTATTTAATGTGCTTATTGCTCGGGCGGCTCGATGCTAATGCTGTTTACCAGTAACAGAAGCTCGAAAAGTAGCGATAAAATATTGGCCCCCCGTCGTGCGAGCGTCTCCTCCTCGCCCGATCTGCTACTCTTTCGCGCTACCACTCTCGCCTTTCGTGACCTTCGATTCCCGGGAAAACACGTAATAGCCGATGTATACAATGCCGATCGATCGAAACAGATTGCCGGGGGAATTTTCGTTAATCTTTCCGCAGCTCGATCGGATTTCCAGCTTCTTATTTCTTCACTGAGATCATTTCTTCCCGACCTTCCTTGTAGTCGCCACGATGTTTAGTAATTTGTACTCTGGTCCTTGGTACACCTGATCCCCGCAAGGCCTATTGTGTGAGAGAGAGAGAGAGAGAGAGAGAGAGAGAGAGAGAGAGAGAGAGGGAGACGTGTTCTAGTGGTATCATGAGCGGCGTGAGATAAGCGCCAATGAAAACACATGCGTTTCATCTCTGTCATTGGGGGGTCTGATAACCTCGGTGTCACTTGCACTTGTTTCTTCTTCCATTCTTACTCCTTTTATTGCCGCTATTTATATTGTTTTCATCGGCCCTGTTTGCCGCCTATCTCTCGTTCGATTGGCCCGATATAGCGCCAGTGGCGTGACATCGGCTCAGATTTCAGCCGAAAAATTGTGCAACTCCGCTTCTCCCGATCTCGTTCCCTATCGATTTCGGCCGAACTCATCGTCAACAGATTAACCAACTCTCCTTTAGGGAATGGCATTGATTCGCTTGAAAGGCTTGCGTTCAACAGGGCCATTTGCGTCAAGAGATCTCGAATCGACGGAATCCTTGAAATTGGGCATTTCCCGCGAGTCGGTGTATCGATTTCCGACGGTTGAATCGGATCGGCGGCTGAAAGAGGCAGCGCGTTGGGGCAGAGATGGAATAATTGGCTGCCGATGAATATTGCCGGGCGATATTAAAGTCAAGTGGCGCGGCCGGGCCCGGTGGCCCTATGAATATTTATCCGCGCGCATATTTATACGGCGGGGTGCAGCGCACGCCCGTGCATCGTGCTCTCGTCTATTTCAGGCGCGGCCGCTCGTTCCCTCTTGTATTTTAATTGAAATTAGCACGCAGACACACAGAGACACAGAGAGCGACACAGACACGGCTACTGGCGATGGCGATGGCGAGTGTTCGCGGGGAGCATAGGCCATTTCCTTGAACGAAGGAAGCGGCCAAGTGCCTAACCTTCCCCCTGCGAGGGGTCAGAACCTCCATGGGATCCCAGTAGCCTTTCCAACCACTCCCACCCACTCACGGGATGGACACGTGTCCCCTAGAACCGCGCGGCCGACTTCCCTCCTCTTGGTCTCTTGGAGCCGCGGTATCCGATCCAACTGCCAATGATAATAAGAGGCGTCCAAGCCCAATCACAATATTGATATCCGCATTTATCTCCGCCTAGATATATCTGGCTGGGAAGATGGAAATCGCCGGATCGTTCGGCGCCGGTTCGATCGCAGATGCAGTTGGCAATCTGCAGTTTCCCGGCGATGTTGGAGTGCGTGGAACTCTCTCGGGTGAGGGGTGAGGGGTGAGGGGTGAGGGGTGAGGCTGCCGATCGAGCTGGAATGCCGGAGAACGTGTCTCCCGTCTGCCGTGAGGCTGCTTATTACGAAATGTACGTGTGCGAGGAGCGGCGATGAAGCATCGATTCTAGCGACTCTCCTCTCTCGTTGCGCCTCCAATTCGAGGGGAGTCCCGAGAGGTCAAGCGTTGTTGCATAGATATAGGTGGTCGGTGATGGTTGGTAGTTGAGTGGCTGGGGCTTAGTCGGAGTCGACACGATAGCGGAGCTTGATAAGAAAACTAGTTGTAGCATCCAACTGTCAGAGAGCCAGTTCTCCTTGGTTGGTTTTATCGGTGCGTACGCGCTACTCATTGTTTGAAGTGCAGATCCAGCACGCCCGACGCGTCTTTCCCATTCGCTAATAAATCAAACCTTATATTTAGAGACTAGAGTGCGGCAAGCGGCTAAAAATAGACGGCTCGCGCCACGCATTTTCAGTTTGCCCAACTAATTATGCCGCCGAGCCGCCTCGACGCTCGCTCACGCACACTTGCTCGCGACCGCCTTACTTAGAGCCGAGGTTTATTTTACCTGGATCGAGCCAATCGAGGCGAATTGCCACTCGACTTTTTCATTTGACTCGAGAGCTCGGGAGCTCGAGAGTCCGCCGGACTTTTAGCTAAAATAGAATGAAAATGAGCTCGGAGAGAAAGGGTGGAAAGAGGGGATTTGATGAATTCCCGGTGGAGAAAGCATTGAAAGCGAGCTCGCGGCCGCTCGGCGCATCGCATCTGGTCGCTCCGAAATCCCCGCGGGATTAGAAAGTTTAAAAATGCTTATCGCCAAGGTAAAGCCAAGTCTGGCACGAGAGGCCTCTGTAATCTCGGATTGGCCTTTTCAAGATCGGCACGAGTTGCCGGGAATTTATCGCTTTATTGGTCCTCGCGCAATCTCGCGCGCACAGCCGCACACGCCCGCCGACTATTCATTAGGCTCGCGTTGTAATTTGCTGAGAATTGGTCGCTCGAGCCTCGAGCCTCGAGCCTCGATGATTAAAGGGGATGTGTTTGCAGGGGGGGAGCGCCCTAAGGCCTAATCGAGATGCCATCGTCTTTGACATTGACGGTGGTTTCAAGTTGACGGCGCGAGAGATCCGCAGAATCGTCTCAAAACAACCGCGTGATTCCTTGGCGAATGTGTCATTTGCGCAGATAGTCCAATGGACGATAGTAGATGATGTGTTTGCCGTCTACTTGGTGCTCCTCTTCTAATCTCTAATGAACATACTTTTCCCGAGCACAGCTGACTTGGCTCGTGACACAAAGTGGTGCCAGGTGTCTATTTTTCCTCCTAATCACACAATCCCGCGTGGTGCGGTCGTGACTCTGTCAATTTTTAGAGTCAGTTTCCTCAGCTCTTTTTTTTTCTTTTACAGCACCGGCTTACATACATATATAATAATGTCCTTCCGGTACTTGAGGAATCTTATGCCAGTCACAGAGAGAGAGAGATAGAGGGTCGCCTGGTGGCTCTCCATAGATTAGCATTGGCAATCGTTGACGTCAGGGATCATTGGAGTTTATAGTCCAGCGAACTGCATTTACCTTCGCCCCGCACTTAGTCGACACGCACTCGACTCCGCTCGTTACATTTTTCAACCGGCCGCGAGTACAAAGGGGCGGATAATGGATTTTAAATAAAAATCGCACACGATTAGCAGCCACTTTGAATGGAAAGGAATTTTGCGATGCTAATGAGGTTGATTGTGCCAGTCGCGATTGATTACTCGAAGGCGATGCAAGTCCGAGCCATTGTATTCCCTGAGCGACCTAGTGGAATAGAACGCGTGCGACGTAGAACCGAAAGCGATTGTATTGGACTATCGGGGGACAAGTTTGCGCGCGCTCAGTTCGCTTTCGACCTGGTTGCTTGCCCTTCAAAATGAGAGTCAACGGGACGGGACGGGACGGGACGGGACGACGTCATTCATTGAAAAGATGCAGTGCGCCGCCCTCGAAATAGATGAGTGACCCTGGGCCCTGGATCTGCTACTAGTAAAAGATCCTAGTGGCAGAGGGAGAGGGGGCTCTCTTAATTTCGTAATTCACTATGACTAATGATCTTTATGCTCGTGACACAATTCGATCGTATCGCAATAAGATATCGTTGGCTACTCGAGCGAATTAGCCGCCGGCCAATGAAAAGTCCCCCCAAGGATCCACTCGACATGGACGATTCCCCTCGCACGTACAGTCCAAAGTCTCGCTCGGTTCTAATTCGAAAAGCCGAAAGCGGCTTTTGCGCGACGGCTAATTTGCTGAAACTCCACGAGAGAAGAGGGCGCAAAAATAAAGAGCCTTGGGACCATCAAGTTCTCTAGTGTCATTCAACCCGAGTAGCCGAGTAGCCGAGTAGCCGAGGCTCTCGTCTCCGTCCAAGGCCGATCTTATTTAAGGACAATAGCCAAATCACTTCTAGCCGAGGCAAATGGCTTTTTAAAAGCTCTATCCCATAAGATAGTTGGATCAGTTTTCTCGATGATTCCCAGACCAAGTTACCCTCGCGAGTCATAGAAATCTCATTAAAGAGTCGGCGTGGTTTATGTAAGAAACTCTTGCGTTGCATCAGAGATGTGCGATTACATAACGACTTACCATCTTCTGGAGCGTTCCTTGTTTTGAGGCAAAACCACATGCCATTTGCCAGTGGGAACTCGAGCATGGCGCAGAGTTATCTCGAATCTAGCATCGCCGGCAACAGGTGCCAGGGACATAGAGCCCAGCCGAGCGGAGCGGAGCGGAGAGTGTGCGAGTGTGTTTTCGAAAACAGCGAAACTAGATTAAGGACTTCCGCGCGGAAACCCTGCGTGGTATTCCCCTAATCGCGCTCGCCTTCCCATGATAACAACACCGCACTCTCTCGCGGTGCTCCAGTTGGGCAAACTCCTCGCGAGAGCGATAAGATCGACTTGAAGGAGACGTTGCTGACCGGCAGAGTCTCGAGTCCAATTATACGCGGGCCTCTAATTACCCTTTAATTATCATCGACCTCCTGGAAGATGCAAGATGGTGACTTCCTCTCCTCGCGATAATGCCAATATCAACCTCCGCGATCGACCTCTCCCCCACTTTCACTTGGTGATGATGCCAATCGCAAATCCATGAAAAGAAAGCGAGACGCAATATTTGCGAAATTCTACTGATAAGCGAGAGCGAGGTGTGTGCGCTCGTCGGCGAGGAATGTGCAAAAAGTATCGCAGGCGGCTGACCTTACCTCGATTACTATCTGCCTGCCGCACAACAATTGGGGGGAATCTCAACAATTTCTCTCCTTCTGTCTCTCTGGCAGTTGGGTGAAATGCGATCACTGGGCTGAAGTGCGTGGAAGTTATTGCCGGGGCGTCGAGACTCGGGTGAAAGTAGCTCCCGGCGACAAAGCGATCGGTTTATCGGCAGAATCTATTTGGCAGATGCGAAAAGTACATACCTATCAAGAACCGGTTAACAATAAGGTCTTCCTGCCGATCGAGCTGTCACTCTTGACCGCGTGATTGATGACTCCGCGCCGGCATCTCACGGCGAAACTTGACACATTCTATTACTGCAACTCCGCTATAGTCCTCTGTCTCTGCGGCTTTCATTCCTTCGCACTCTGCCGGTGCGAAGATCCAAAGAGCTTCCGGTCACCGGATCAAAAACAAAAATCATTAATTTGAATTAGGAGATATATCTATATTTAATATTTATTTGAGAGTAGAGCGCAAGGTTGGGCGCAAGGGTTGGGTAATATCTGGTGTTTCCTAGGGAGAGAATTAGAGTATCGCAGAGCGGCCGGCCGGCGGGCGTATATCAGCCGGCTAATTACTCATACAAATCGATGGACTTTGCGAGCGAGTCCAGCGGCTCGCCGATAAATCACTGGGGCAGCGCACAATTAATTGGAGGCGCGGTGGCGGCAGAGGCGGGTGAGATAACCGCGTGGCGAGCGCCACTTTGCGTGTATCGTAATTGCTCTGATCGGCTCTCGGCTCGAATTCATTTGACGGATAATCGTTTTGAGCAGCCGCGGCGAGGAAGGAAAAAGGAGGCGCTAAACCTCGAGGCACCGTCCTGGAGGAGCGTGCGTTGAGGTTGAGGGGCTTTGGAGGAAAACCACTGTCACCTTGCGCCGGCCAATGTCCGACGACTCCGGCGACGGAGCGCGTGATGGGAACGTGACTGCTTAATAATTGCGCAGCCGAGCCGAGCCGAGCTGATTTATGCCAATACATACCGGCGACCTTTGCCGTCGAAGAAAGTCGCTTCGCGATCGCGGCAAAGGAACAGGCGGCTTTGATTCGCGGCTTTGCCCGCTAACGAGCCGACGTCAGACCTTCCATCGACTGCCGCGCGCTCGCCGCGGCTATGGAGAAAGAGACAGGAAAGATGCACCTTATTGACCCACTTGGCCCTCTCAACGCATCCCTCGTGTCTCGTGTCTCGTGTCGCGTCTTCATTAGACCGAGGAGAAGCCATAATCACCCTACCTCCTACCTTTCCTCCGCGTTCCACGCTCCTTACAACAACTTTGCGCCATAATTGCGCCAACTCTTCCATCGCATCGCTTCCACTGTGCCGCTGCCGCCAAGGTACACGCCGCTCTCCAATTAACCATCCCGGTACACACAGGCCAGCTACTCTCGAGAAGAAACTCGAGCGAACATCTCTCCAATGTCGTCGGCATCGACGGGGGAGGAGGTGGAGGAGGTGGAGGAGGTGGAGGAGAATAGGGCGAGCGGGAGAGGTAGATTGGGGGGGATTTTCTAGATTCCGGCCGACTAATTGGATCGGCCATTAAAGCCCGGAGGGAATGTCGAAATCTCATATTCGCCTCTACATATGTATACGTAAAGGTATAGAGGAGAGGAGTATATGCGTGCGAGTGTTAATGGGATCAGCGGCCACGTGGAATGCGCTCGAATGCATTGTGCATGCGCTCGGAATGACCCGATTACGCGCTCGCGCATGCCGCTCTAATTGTACGCGCTCATTAGATGATAGCGAGAAGAATAATTAGGAGCGAGCGGCGAGCGGCGAGCGCTCAATCCATTTGTATATTCTGCCCGTTTGTCCTCGCCCGCCACTCTTCCCTAGATAGTCCAACACGCATTAGTTAGTTGGTTCGAGAGTTAGTTTTTCGTAAAAATGGTTTCTTTCGGTGAAAAGTGGAGGGATCGCTCGCAGTGTGCCATGCGCGCGGGACTTTGCATCATTCACTGATGTGAGATTTTATGCGTCGCTCGCTCTCTTATCAAGAGAGGCTGGGAGGAGAACGGGAGAAAAATCGACGCGCGATGCGGCCCAGTGTTTAATCAGGAAAGATGCATGTCATGCATCCGACTGCACGTCAAGCCTCTCACTCTAGCTTCCTATCCACTCGAAAGATCCCAATCACTCGCTATTAGATAGTGAGATTCGCAGCCCAGCGGCCTTCTGCATCCGAGTTCTCCGATCGCAATTCCTATTAGAGGAATCTATATAGTATAGTTTTGTCTGGACTCTGTTTATAATAGAGAAACGTATTGGGAGGCGGGTGTTGGTGTGTCTGGAGGGTTGGTAGGAGGAAGGGGAGGAGGAGGAGGTCGTCGGAGATAAAGGTTTGGTCGAGCGGTAATCCGCGAGGCCTCGTCCATTTAACAGGCAAATTCCGGTCACTCGAGGCTCGCATGCACATCCCCTCTATCGAGTGGCGAGTGGCGAGCGTTGGAGCGGTTTGAATTATGCCTCGGGTTTTTGTCGACTTATCAGCGATAAGAAGGCGTGTGTCCTCTCACGCCCACGCGCTCGCGTCAAGCTCACCTCGTGTCGATACGCGGGTTCGCGGGTATCGAGCGTCGATAGCCGCGCGACTTCCGTTTCGCCGCTTTCCGTCTCGTCTCCCGATTCGGCCGAAAGAGTCGAATCGCTGGGATTTGATCGAGTTACTCGCTGAATGATCGATCGCAGCCCGCCACTATGTCGCGGGGAGGCGCGCCAGAGCCATTGGAGGTTTAATCTAGCTTGGCCTAACTCGCACTGAGCAAGATATCGGTCAAATGCAGTCATCAATTTCACCCGACGCAACGCCCATCCACTTGACACCGTGCTAGGAACTCTCGGTCACCGGAAAAGAGGGAGAGACGAAGAGACGAAGAGACGAAGAGAGGGCCGGCAGAAACGCCGCGCACGCACAACAAAAATAACTCGACTCGAGCGAGCATTCGATCGAAATGAAAAGTGGCCGACGATAGCGCGGCTGAGCCATCGGACGGTGCGAATCTTAAGGATACTTTGCCCCTGGCGAGAGTCAGAGTCGAGGGGAGGCTATCGCGTGTATCGAGCGACTAATAGAGATTTTTCCCGGCCAGGGGTCAGACTGACCAGGCGGTGCGGCGCGGCGCCGAGAGTGAAAATTTCCAGTGGCTTCGACCACCGCGAAGCCTAGGACCTCCTGACCTTCCTACGCTTCACCGGAGAACTAAGCCGATTCCAGTTACGCAGGAAGACCCGCGCGCTCGCGGCGACTCCTCTTCCGGTAATGCTCGATTATGCCAGCGGGCATTGACGCTCTCGAGTCCCGTCAGCCTGTTGACACTCTGTCAACTTGACGCGACTCGAGAGACCTCATTTCATAAGTGACGGGGATTGTTCCATTTGACATTTTCATCCTTGCTGAAAACTGAAAAGCGCAGCCTCGTGTCCGACGGGAGAAACTAACGGCGCAATAGACTGCAATAGATGTCTCGGACGCGTCTCGGGCCTCGGCTCGTTATGTCACCGGGCAATCGGGATCGGAGCGGAGCTGCCGCGCGCACGCGAGGTCGAAGGGAAATTCAGCGGATTAAAAATTCAAGGCCGACGTCACTGCCGCGTCGTGCGCCGATAGATTTTCCCGATCCCGACGAATAGTCTTACCTCCGCAAGGCACGAGAGTCCACAACTATGCGCTTCGCTTACCTCCCTCAAGGGCTTTCCGGAGTATCCAATTCCACTCGATGGACATTAAACTAGTATTACTCTTGGCCGAGTATTAACGGCTCTGCGCCGCGCCGCGCCGCGCCGCTTTTACTCCCAGTATTCTCTTCTCCGTGGGAAGAGGAGAGGAAAGGTCAAGCGAGGAAATTCGAGGAATGCGAGACGCGAGGACGAATACTCGTCTCCGTCGGCCCTCAATAAACTAGCCTCGTAAAAGCCTTCAAAATTCCGCCAGACTTTTCTCCCCATGAGCGATCCCACTCTCGGCATCCAATTACGCCACTCTTCGACGGCCCCTTTAATCATTAAAGGAGAGATGATTCTTAAGATGCGTGTCGCTCGGCTCCCGTCAATATTGATCACCCGGCACTTGCAATTTCGTCGCAAGAGTAATAGGGGCGATTTGAAAAAATGTCGAAAAATTGAAAAAATTAGAAGGGGTAGGTATGGAAAAATTTGCAATTTTCGACATCTTTCCGAATCGCCTCTAATGGTCCTGGTTCTTTAGTTTGTTGCTAGAAACTAAAATTCAGGCCAGAATTGACCTCTCCGAGGCCATAGCGGCGCCGTATGAACGTTTTTTCGGCGAGAATAAACGAAATATCGTTCGTACGGCGCCGTTATGGCCTTTGACCGGCCAATTCCGGGCTGAATGTTAGTTTCTAGGCTCAAAGTAAACAGCCAGGGCCATTAGAGGCGATTTGAAAAAATGTCGAAAAATTGAAAAAATGAGAAGGGGTACCATCGCAAAAATTTTCAATTTTCGACATCTCTCCGAATCGGCCCTAATGGCCCTGGCTGTTTAGTTTAAGCCTAGAAACTAACTTTAAGCCCAAAATTAGTGGCTCCGAAGCCATAACTGGGCCGAACGAACGTCTTTTCGACGAGAAATAAACGAAATATCGTTGATACGGTGCCGTTATGGCCTTTGACCGGCCAATTCCGGGCTGAATGTTAGTTTCTAGGCTCAAAGTAAACAGCCAGGGCCATTAGAGGCGATTTGAAAAAATGTCGAAAAATTGAAAAAATGAGAAGGGGTACCATCGCAAAAATTTTCAATTTTCGACATCTCTCCGAATCGGCCCTAATGGCCCTGGCTGTTTAGTTTAAGCCTAGAAACTAACTTTAAGCCCAGAATTAGTGGCTCCGAAGCCATAACTGGGCCGAACGAACGTCTTTTCGACGAGAAATAAACGAAATATCGTTGATACGGTGCCGTTATGGCCTTTGACCGGCCAATTCCGGGCTGAATGTTAGTTTTTAGGCTTAAACTAAACAGCCAGGACCATTAGAGGCGATTTGAAAAAATGTCGAAAAATTGAAAAAATGAGAAGGGGTACCATCGCAAAAATTTTCAATTTTCGACATCTCTCCGAATCGGCCCTAATGGTCCTGGTTCTTTAGTTTGTTGCTAGAAACTAACATTCAGGCCAGAATTAGTGGCTCCGAAGCCATAACGGCGGCGAACGAACGTCTTTGAAAACGAGAATAAAGGAAATATCGCTCATAGTAGGTCTGGGAATTGGTGGATTTGGGTAGAGCGCGAGTGACGGTTTGTTGAACCAAGGCTCGAGCGCGGCGAGTGTCTGGTAAACAAGCGGAAAAAGTGCATCGACTTGCTCGCCGTCGCAGGTCGCTCGTCGGTTGTCCCAGCGTCATTGGACGGAGCCGAGCTCTCTTCCTGCAGACTTGCTCGCGTTCGCTCGCTATTAATCCAATAAGGCTAATCGAGTTAACCGAGTTCTGGCTCAAGAGGAAAATCGTCCCAAGGTCTGCTGTCCCGACTCACATTGCCGGATCGCCGGCGAAAGTGATATAACTCGAGCGCTGCAGCCGTGACACACTCTCTCCCACACTACCTCATTCTGCGCCTCATATATAACATGTAGAAATAATCGCCTATTAGAAAAGTATAATATGTAGAGGAAGCAGAAAAGTATTGGACTTGGATGATCCTGGAGTGAGCGGGCGCTAGAAAAGGATCGGTGGTCCCTCGGGGCAGAGCCGTGCGCGAGTTCTATTTTGATCGGGATGAGGGAGCTATTCCGCCGCTCCCGAAAATACCGACTGAGTCAGGGAATGCGCGCCGAGTAAGTCTACGACTATTTCAGCCGCCGCCATCCGAAGAATACAAGCATCCCAGTGCATCCCGCGCGCCCAGTGGAAACGCGATGATCTCAGCGTTTCCTCGAAAAATCGATTGTCCAGTTTTCGCGGAGAAATCACAGAGTCACCGTCGTCCACCGCTCGACGCTCTTTCTCCCCGTCGATTCTCCGAAAAGTGATTTTCCAGAAGGAATTTGGATGTTTGAATCAACCAAGTTTTATGCAGGATTACTGGGGGTATTTAGTGGAATTTGTACGTTGCAGGCGCACCTCCTCTTCGGGAGTGAGCTCAACTGGTTCCAGTCGAACGAGAAACTTTTCCGAGAAGCCTCTCAATCCTCGATCCTTTTTCTGCCTGCGCGGCGTAGTAGAGAATTTATCTTGGAGGTTCCAAGAGGGCTGGTATCTAGTCTCTCTATTCTATGCCGACGCGAGACTCTAACCATCGCTTATTCCTTTCTTTCTTATTTCAACGAGATCCCTTTCTTCATTTTGCAATCGGACCCCTCCAAACCATTCTTCTACGCATCTTCTCGTCGCCGCCACCGCTTTCACCTTCAAAACTCCCGGATTTCCCTCGAATGAAAGTTTCCAGAGCGCAAGGGCCGTCGACTCCTCGGCGGGAAAACGTCGGAGTTTCGGGGAAATGTTGGCGAAGGAAAGACGTCAACGAGACTAAACGTCGTAGCGCATACGAAGAGGCGAGTCGCGCGGTGTGCTCGATAAATCTCCTCGGTTCCTCTTTCTGTTGGGGGGATCGGCTCGTTCGGAAGTTCCCCTGTCTTTTTCTGCGTCCGGGTGTCCTCGGCAGCGGCGGCGGGAGCGGCGGCGGGAGCGCGCGCGCCCATGCGAATGCACTTCTGAGGTTGTTGGCTGGAGATCGTGGAATGCAGACGGGGCGAGTGGCAAAAACCACTGCCTTCCTATATCTTGCTCCTCTCTCCCTCCCTTCTCCTCCCTCGCCCTTTCCCTTTCCCTTCCTTACCTTCTATTTCACCCTTTTTAACCACGAGCCTCCTTTCTCTCCCTCTCCCTCTGCCGCTCTCTGTGTCTCAGAGCCTATTTCCGAGCAGCACTATTTTCCACGAGCCTTCGCCGAGGCTTCGCCGAGCCTTTGCCCGCGGGAGAATTCTATCCTTACAAAGCCTCCAAGCATCGAAAGCACGCGCTAGAACCGTCTGTCTAAAACCGAGGGTTTCTTGAGGCGCGTAGTTCTGCTCGAGCGAAACCAGCCGAAAGCAGGGGGAAAAGATAGCTGAGTAATTGTGTCTTGATTAATTTCTACGGAAGGCGCTCGCGGTACGTGTGAGATAAGAGAGTGACGAAGCACTCGAGCGCCCGCGCTCTTTCTTCGGAGCAGCAGCTCGCCGCCGTGCCCCCGATAACCATCTCTTATCACCGATATCCGCGCAGCGAGAGGAGGCTGCGGAAGTTTTGCAAGCGGCTAAGCCTCCCTCAAATTCAATGTGCAATGCCGACGTCACGCGCCCGACTAGACTCAGTGAAAGAGAGAGAGATTGGTCCCTGTATGTCGGGGGCTTAAGGTTGTCGTTGGATCGACGATACGCCCCTTGTAAATCAAGGGATCTTTCCACGAGGAATTAGAATTTCGTCGTCGTCGCGTCGACGTAGACGATTACGTAACCGCGACGACGTCGACGGCCGCGAGGAAAGTTCCTCTTTCCCCGGCAGGTGGGTTCTCCGCACGCAGTCCGCACACCGGACAATCGAGAAGAGGTGTCGGGGCCGAGTGTCGACGCGATTAATACGTCAGAGGCTGGTGCATAATCGCCCTGGTGGCCGGCGCGACGGTTCATCAACATTCTCATCTTTCCCCGACGCGCCGCGACCACACACGCAAGGTGCGTGTGCTCCTCTCCCGCAAGGTGCTCGCAATCTTCGCCGCCCGACCAAAGAGAATGAGAGGATTTTAAACGGCCCTCGAGCCCTCGCGGTCATCCCATCACCCCTCTCCCCCATCCCCCATCCCCGGTTTATCGCACGGGGAATTCGGTCAATTAGATTAATGAAACCTGTCGCTCGAGCTTTACTCGAGATCCTCCTTTCAAAAGTCGGCAGACAAACATCGAAATACGTAGTTCGCGCCGCGCCGCGGAGGAAAGTCGACATGTCACCGCGCGATAGGTTCGAAGTAGTTGATTGTTAGGAGGGAAGAGAGGGGGGGAGTAAGTCGAAGTCGCTCACTCTGGCTAGTGGTGGGCTAGATACGTGTACTAGAAGTAGGCGGAGAGAGAGAGAGAGAGAGAGAGAGAGAGGGCGAGTCTTTCTCCTTTCTGAAGGCTAAATCGCTTTAGTGGCTGGCGTGGCCTGTTGTGGAGGTGCGGGTCCTCGGGCGATCGTAAGAGCGGCGGCCTTGAGCCTCGCGAGCGCTGTCGTGTCGATGAACCGGCATTAAAGCTTCCAAGATCGAACCCAGGACGCGGCCGCCGTGGCCGCGGCACACGCACCGACCTTTAAACATGAGCTCGGAATATCGACCTTGGCGCATTGGCAAGTGCACGCGGCCAAGAACGAGCCTCCAGTGTCCTGTTGGCTGTTCCTCGATGATCCTGTCCTTGTCGAGTGGCTCGGCATCGAAAACCCCGGGAAAAGCGTCGCGACCCAACGCTACTTCCTATCGCTCGCTCGCCCCTTCATTATCTGTGTCATGAACATAAACGTCATTATCATGAATTTCCCTCCCCATCCTCCGCCTCTTCGCTCTCGTTAGTTTGGCTAGCTCACTTCGACTTGCACTCTTCTTTCCCACGCAGCTCTATGTATATGTATATCGATCAGTGCTAATGAGAGTTCCTCTTCCGGATTCTGCACCCACGTCCCCACGTCCCTCGGTCCCGCGTTCAATAAGGGTTCGCCTTTATTTCCGACTCCCACGGAAATACGCACTGGAGTCTGTACGGTGCGGTGGTCGAAGCGACTCCGAATAATGAGCCGCGCGTCCTTCGCCGCCGTTCTTCGCATTGTTCTCCGGCGGGGAATCACGAGGATGCGAGCTGAAAAAGAGAGCGCGCGCACGCATTGTCCTCGAGGCGAACAACAACCCGCCGATTAGTTCTCGCACTGGAAATAACACTCGATTTCAATGTCTCGGCGGACCGTCACTTCCTATGTTTTCGATGGCCACTTAATGCCGTCGATAATCATATCTTCTTATTCTCGATCTCGACACAAGTATTCTTCATTCAGATGCGCGTCACTCTCATTACTCGGAGAAGCGTGCGATTGGCGGCGTTTCCGGGCAAGTTGGTATTTGTGTGTCGGCTGAGGCGGAGGTGGCGCAAGTATAAAAATCAGATGCTACTCGCGCGAGATTACGCAACTCGGCGCCGCGCCACGCCGCGCTCTCGCGAACCCAGCGACTTTATCACTGTAATTACCGCAGGCCTCGGCTAGTCAACAGACTTTCCAAGTTACGTCAGGCGGAAGTGATTGCGCCTATCGAATTTCGGAGCCGCGTGTATTTACGCGCTCATTAGTCGCCGCGGTAATCAGCTTTTTCCTCGCTAGTTTTCGAGGATACTGCGCCTCCCCTCTCCACCCCCCGCCAATGAGCGCCGGCGACGGCGACGGCGACGTATCCTCGAGGCTCTGTTTGTCTCGGGCATATAGGAACTCTACGCCAAAGAGTAAATAGGAGACCTTCGAGAATCACGGGATTCCTTAAACAGCGCATCACTTCCTCCTTCCTCAAATTCACATTCAACCTCGCCATCATCCATCGATCCTCTATCAATCCGATCATCTTTTCATTAATAACTATATTTTCGCTAAAAATAAATATAGAAATCAGTTGTTTTAACGCCTGATATTCTTGGTTGAATGGCGAAGAGCTCGACCTTCCCCTTAATATTCCATCCTCGTAGTTCCGCGCATCCTCCGTCTCGGATCTCTGAAGCGCCGAGCGGCAGACTTCCGGCAATCGAGTATCTCGGCGCGGAGCGATCGGGAAAATGGCTTATTTGAAATACTCGGCTGGCGAGTCCTTGCACACGTATGTTAATAATGAAGCGGATCCTTGAGGCGATCTCGAGCGGGAACAATAAATTGCGGGGTCAGAACTTTCCGACCTCGATATTCCTCCGGTCGCGACGAGGTTTACGCCAGTTTACGGTTTACGAGCGCGCGAGTTCCGGCCGCGAATTAAGAGGATCGTTGAGAGCTGTCCGGCTGGCGCTGTTGATATTAATTTGCAGCTCGTAAAATCGGCCGCGTTGAATTTTCGGGTAATCCGTGTAGTTGGGCTTCTGGCGGCGTAATTGCGTGATGGCCGCGGGCGAACCTTGAAGTTAATAATGAGAGGTTCCACTCTAATTGGCGATGGACGCTGGGCGGTTCCGGGGTGCCGAAGGGCTCGGCATCGCTTTTAACTCCAGCGCTCAAGGTATCCTGTAAAAGAAATCCACTTTTATTTAGCACTGCTTTCGGCAAAAAGATCCGACTCTTGAAGAAACTCGGCTGTTTAGTCTATCGACAGCGGCGGCCGGGTGAGAGTATATTTCGTGCAAGTCTACCACGCAAATGCGGTGCCCTTCGAGTGTCCGCCGTCGTCACGGGATCCACACTTACCAATACATAGCGCACTCTGCGAAACCTGCCACGGCCGATTAATATCACCACGATATGCTCGTACTCCTTACCACCGGCTCGAACTGGTTTCACTTAAGCATCACGTCGAGCCGACGAGCCGTCGAGCGCCGTTGCTCGACATTTCGACTCGCTAACTCACGTGCTGCTAACGCACTCGGCACTCGGATCCTATTTGATCCTGGCTGCCCCCCGGCATCCAAAGATAATACAGCTGCGCCAGCGCCGATCTCCGCCTTGAAAATCCCGCGGTGCACTCAAGCAGTTGGACCTTAGGTAAATAATAATAGTTGTGGGGGGGAAGGGGTGGATTATGGAGTGCGGTGAATTGAGGTGTGATGAGGGGGGGAGGGTTGTTGGAGGATGGGATGAAGGAATGCCGTGCAAAAATACACATTAATCCGCTTGTCACGAGACTGTCAGTATGCACGTGACATTATCACGCGGCGGGCACACAAGAAAGCATGAATAATTGCCTCGAGAGCCGTGCCGAGCCGTGCCGAGCCGAGCCGTTATCTCGCTGCTCGGGTAGAACAGGATCACGGGCACGGCTGCTGCTCTCCTCTCCGCTACTACGCACTAGACCACTAGATTCTCTTCTCTCTATCCCACACACACACACACATACATGTCCGACGTTTCAACACAAGTCGTGCGCCATCGCCATCCACTTGGATATACTCCGAGTGAGAGATCGATTGGTAAAATCAATCAAAGATCTCATCTACTAATTGGCGCGATATCAGTGAATGTTTGGATTTTGGATTTTCGCTTTGCAATTGGAAAAATCGACCCAACAACCCCACCAATTCTATCAACGACTCAGCTTTATCCGCGGAGAAGTAACGCGCAGACCTTGAGCGCAGCAGATCCCCGGTGTAATCTTGACAGGTCGGCCGATCGATCATGTTCGCCGCATAATTCAAAACATTACTGCGATCGACGCGGTCCAATGTTCACGGCGCGCCGGCCTCGACAAAACACATGTCGAGCGATCCGATCGACATAGATTTCCCATCGGAAGCAATCGTGCCCGTCAAGTAGAATGGGTGGGTTTATGGTCGGGCGCGAGGCTTTGCTTTTCACTAGGTGTAATGTGCTATTCGATTGTTTGATTAGCCGATGACTGACTCGATCGTAAATCATCGATCGTAAATCGATTGTCCGGGGGTGTTGAGCTTTCGAAATCGTAATGGCGAAAGTCGGTCTTGCTGGCGCGTAGTGGCTGAGAGAGCTCGAGGTTATTATCGGACGGCGCGAGGGAAAAATACGTTTGGCCCGAAAACATATTATGTACACTGGGCTTTAACTTGACGATGCGAATGTGTGCGGCTGTGCGAGGGGGGTTATGAACTAAAATCTCGACTGGGTAGGACTCGTAACAGAGCAAACAACGGCCCACTTGATTACTGGCTAATTACGTGAGGAGGAACTCGCCACGCGCCACGCGCCACGCGCAACCCCCAGCGGCCAGTCCACCCTTCCAATTCCAAGGGATTCATCTCTCCAAATTGGCCCTCTCGAATATCATAATTCCTATCGGCTAACTACTTAAACTTAACCATGTAATATAGGCTAATAGAAGCAATGCTAGCGAAGGACAAAATCCATACTCACGTGCCGACTTCCGGCACGTGCCTTTGCCTTGGAGCTCGAGGGGCTCTCCTATCTTAAAATGTATCTACCAGTCAGGGCCGAGTGAAATGGCATTCTTTCCTCCTCACTAAACGATTCTTCCGGCGACGGTGGCCGGGGTGGCCGGTGGCGGCGTCATTTCCATTCATTCATCAGGGAGTCATTCAAGCTGGGGCTCCTGGCCATGTCGCAGGGTGCGGAATCGAGGGGTCCGCCCGGGTACGTGGGCGTGTCACCGAGTCATTCTACCAGTTGGGAGTTTGGCGGCAAAAAGGTCCCACGTCATTCTCAAATTATCATCGAGCCTAACAGCGAAAGCACTCGATGCCACCCGACACGGATCGCGATAACGAAATCCAACTGTTTTTCCCAGCTAACATTATCGGCCAGATAGAAAGAACTCTTCCCACTTGAGAGTTCCTACTCGTACTCAGCGGCACCACTCGCGTCTTCTATATTAAAGGAGGATCAGTGCATGTGCCACTCGACGGACAAGCTGCCACCGATCATGTCGGACGATTTCAGGCGAGAGAGATCTATCGGCACACACGTGCCAAATCACGCGTCATTTCCCCCAGGCGCACGTGCGCCCCGCGTGCAAACGTGCGTGGCGGCCCTGGTTTCCCCGAGTCCGATGAATTAGGCAAAATTCTTGGAGACACGTTGCAAATTGCCAGCAGTACACGTGCGTAGTTTCCTCCCTGGCCAGAGCGCGCTCTGCCCACCTACATGCATACTCTGGTGATTCATGGCGACCACCCACTCGCCTTCCTCGTCCAACCCTCCAGCCTCTCCGCACCACCATCTCCCGACACGTGGAAAACTCGTTAGAAATCATCAAGCTCTCCAGCCCCTTTCATCTCCCCACCACCCCACTATCCCACCTTCGATCCATCTAATGAGAGAGTCAGACTCCGACTTGGATCGGGGACTGCAGAGATATTTTTAACCCAACCCATCCTCCACTGCATTCGGCAAAACTATGATGGAGTAGTCAGTGTCCGGTAGCTCACTCTTCTCAGGATAACATGGGCGCTTGTTTATTTTTAAGTCGCCGCTTCATCCAATTCTCCCGCGCCGCTAAGTGGACAGTTTTGGACTAGTTTGGCCTGTAAAGAGCGCAATCGGAAGTAGAAGCCGCAATTTAGAGGACACGTGAGCGCGTGGTTTAGAAAGACGTGCGAGATCGAAAGCAACAATCGGCAAACATAATCGATAAGCTGCGCCGCGTCGTGCGGCCAAGAAAGGACAAGGCAGATAGCGATCTTTGTAGATATTTTATCGCGCCGGCTTGAAGGAGATTTATCGCGGAGGAATGCGACTTTTGTCAGGGAGCCGCACGCCGCGAGAACTCACCGGCTGCATTGAGGTTGTGCCCCGGCTATTGAGGAATATCGCTCACTTCTAAAGGCGACCAGTCAACGTAGAAACCATGGAGGATTCCACAGAGCTTTCGTCCGGAGTCTCCGCGGCCGAAAGCCGGCGAGCGGCGTGTCGATCTTTTCCAGGAACTCGGGCCCATTCTCGAGCCGCTTTCAAAGTTGCCTTTGTGAATTCCTGAAGGAAGCCGTGGGAACCGAGACGCCGGAGCAGAGCGCGTCCCGCGTCCCGCGACGCCAGCGCCACTGGCGGCGCGTCCCTCAACTAAATCCCCACGCGAGCACAAACCAACCAACAAGCGCATTAAACAAACCATCGAAACAAAAGACTCTTCTCAAAATATACTTATCACCTTTCGAACCAGAAAGCTCCGCTTCAACGCAGAAACCAAGTAAACTTCCAATATCGTAACAGCGAGATTCTCTCTGACCCATAAACATCAACAAGTTGGGAGGATTTCCAGCGGGACGCAAGTGCTCGGTGCTCGAGAGGGTGAGAAAAGCGCGTCTTTTCTCCGGGCAGTGGAGAGAAAAAGGTGGAGTGGATAAAGCTAGTGTTGGAAGAGCGCAATGTCTAGATAGGTGTGCGGCTGGGTGTAGGTAGGCAGCAGCGATAAGGTTTCTTATCGTGGTAGAAGAGCTCCTCATTATTTATCGTCCGGCATGGCTGTCATGCCGGCGCCACGCGCGGAGAATCCCTGCCCTAGTACACAGTACTGTGCTCGTTCTCTATACGTATAGAGTAGAGTGGTGGTGTGTGAGAGGTCGCACACAATGGCAGAGAGCCGCACGTCAGCCGGCTGAGTACCACCACTACGGCGCATCATTGAACTCGACGTCGCGTCGTCGTCGTCGTCGCGTACGTACACACAGATGGGCCTTTAGAAGCCCCTGCGCCCCTCCATCCCCCACCCGCCCACTCGCTCTGTCCCCACCCGAGTTCACCGAGAGTCGCCGAGTGGCCCCGAGTGGGCCCGAGTGGCGGAAAGCAGAGCGCAGTTATAAAAGTACCTCGGAGGACGGCCAGTCGCTTCAGTGAGAACCGTGACTCCGTGGCGATAGTTCGTGGTTGGTCGCAGCAGCCTTTTCTCCGCTCACTCCAGTTGGACATTGGTTGCCTCTTGGCCCACACGATATCGATCCTCTCTGCCGAGAGAGAGTTCCTCTTCCTCGTGGACGCAACTCTTGCCTACCAGCAAGAGTGGAATCGTTGTTGGTGCAGCGCATCTCGAAGCGAGTGAACCCTGCAGAGTTAACCTGCCGTCGTTTGTTTCGATCGACGACACGACACAAGACGACCACCTCTCTCTCACGGGACTACTACTCACCGGACTACTAGCATCGGCAAATGTAAGTTCCCGTGCTAGTTGAATGATAGGTTTGACGTGCCAGCCAGAGTGGTCGCTGTCTCTCTCTTGTCTGCTATGCTAGCAGCGAGGGAATTAGAGACTAGGAAAGAGTGGAGGTGCGAATGTGCGTGCGGTGTGTGGCGGGAGAGGAAGTTTTGGTGAGGAATGCGCCCTCGTCTCGCGTGGGGCGACATGTTGAATGTATGTTTTGAAAGGCGACGCCCTGCAAGATGCGCTGGAGAAGCGCGTCTTTGGCTAGTTGCGCTGGGACGACGCGACGTCTGCTTGGCCAGCGACCCAGCGTCGTGTGCTTTGAGTCGAGAGAGACTGGCAGCCGTTGTGCTGTTTGGAGCAAGGCAAACCTTCCTTCCCTCGTTGAGGGAGGAATTGTGGGAGTAGAGTGTTGGATTAGTGAGGTAGGTAGGTGCGTGGGTTGGAGGATTCTGGCGGTGGAGGGCCGAAGGAAGGAAGGCAAAGCTCCGCAACGAAAGCGCGCAGAGGAAGGAAGCCGAGCGTGAGAATCAATACCCTCGGCGGCGAGGTGCGCGGCCAACTTCAGGCACCTTTTCCCCGACATGCACACGACCGTGCCAACCTCTCTCTCCTCCACCTACTCTCACAATCAAATTTATCTTCAAAGTTTCCCTCCTTCAACTACTCACCACATTCTTCATCCCCCTCCCCACCTCTCTCTTAATCTATTAGCCACCAAGTGGCCAGGTTCGGAAATACTTGGCGGAAAAATTGAAATCGATGGGCAGAGTGGTATTTTTAAAGCGGAATATTGATAGCGCTCGCACGGAATGCCGGGAAGCCGGAATTCCCCGGGATTATCGGGCTTGTTTCTTTTGTGAAAGTAAAGGAGCGGGGGGCGCAAGTCGGCGCGAGGAACCGAGGAAGCGAGTGGCTGGTCGAGTGCAGGAGTCATCGCGTTCGGAATCCGCACTGTTTTGATTTGGTAAAAGAAGCACGGCGAGTCTCGCGTTGCCAGTGTGCGTGCGCGCGCTACGTTTTGCAACGAGGTCAGCCCTCGTTGCCGCTCGAGCATATCTCTGTCGGTGTAACGAGTGCCCGGGAACCCGTTACGCCAGTAGGAGCCCTCGGCTCGGCCGCTGCCAATTCCGAAGAGGGAATTTTAATTTCTCAATCCTCTCGACGCCCGACCCTGCATTCCTCGCGCTTAGCTCGCGCATCGCGCTTACAAACATTTCCTCCAGAGAGAGAGGGTGGGGAGGGAGATGAGGAAAGTGGGACCGCTGCAAACATAAACAGAAACCGAAAGACAGACTGGAGTGGAGTATGGTGCGATGGCGCAACAATGTCACGAGGAAGGCAGATCTGTTATGTTAGAAGGGAAGGGAGGGGAGGGGAGATCGGCTCTCTCAATTAAAGCGGAGGGATCGCTCTTTCTTGGAGTTGCTTTGCAATTGAAATTGCATAATTGTCGATTTCTCTCGGATCTCCGATGAAATGCTCCTTATCGCAGACGTATCCTCGAGACTGCCAATTGCAGGAGCTCGAGGATTGTTGGTGGGGGGGATTGAAGCGATAATTGGAAAAGGAAATGGTTAGGACGGTAGAATGCGCGGTTCAACGGATTACTCGGTTATTACACAATCGAAGGTCCCGGCAATGTCGTGGCACGATGAATCGGCCAGTCTCTGTTACACTTACATAAACCCGCTGCGGAACTTGTCCCTCATCCTTTCTCAGCGCTCAATCAAACGAGACTTATCCGCTCTAACATGTTCTAATTCGTCGCGCCTAATGCCAACTCAACACTTTAAAGAGCACCTCCCATCTCTGTGCTTGTTGACCGCTCTTTAACTCTCTTTGAGAGGGCCTCAACTCAGCTTTAGCCTTAAAGAGCGAAGAATACGTCTGTAGAGTGTAGAGTTGAAAGGGTCAGTGGTAGGGTGGGGAGTTGGGTCGGCCGAGATCGAGGGGGAAGTGCGCGACGCGGCGACTCTTTCCGGGCGCTCGACGACCTGATTTCATCGCCGCCTCCTCCGTATCCAACACGCATCCGCGGGAGGAGGATCGATATTTCCAATTGGCCCGCGCGCTTATCAGGGAAGCGGCAGGACCGCACCACCCGAGGGTTGTTGGCCCCAATTCAACCCCTGCAGCCAGAGCACTCGTCCCACTAGGTCCCACCAGGACCTCACTCACTCCCCTCCAAATCTAGAGAGCGAATCAAAACATTGCGACGCGCCGGGGGAAACTTCATCTCGCAAACACGCACTCTCAGAGTGAAAGAGAGAAGAAAGCGAGAATATTGAGTTTTCGAGTGGGAAGCAGTTGTTGCTAGCTGTAATCCACGGTTGTGACGATGGGCCGGCGCCGCCGCCGCCGCGCGCTGGTTAAACGAGTTGGACTTGTAGTCTATTTTCCGGCAGGCTGGCGCTATATTTAGAATCATTGCAAAAGGAAGCCCGCGAAACGGCGAAACGGCGAAACTGCCCTCTCCGAACTAACACGATCGAGACACGCAGCAAGTACCAGCCAGCCGTCCCAATGGACTTTCTATTGTTGGCCTTCCAGGAAGTTGGCCGCGCTGGAAATACACGCATGCCTATTCTTCTGATCCGTGAACTTGCGAACCACCCGGTAATGGTAATAAGAAGAGGGCATTTCAAGATCACCGACTCTAGGAGCAATCAGAGTCGAGCAGTTGTCATTAACCTAACGCGTAATAAGGGGAATAAAGCCTCGATTAATCTGAGAGAAGAGTGAGTGAGTGAGTGAGTGAGGTCTTGTTCTGGCGTCTAGTATTATTAATATCTTAAGCGAACCCGGCAAAGGGTAGTTATTTCGAGAATGCGGCAATTGCTTACTCGCACGTCAGCCCTTTCACGACGTAACGTAGAGGCTGATGGGCCGCCGGCGTCGATATCGGATTGATGACGAGAGCCGTCATTGAGGAGAGGTTCTTTCAAGAGTGTTGCGCGCACCGTGTATCCCCGTATCCTTTTTTAGTTTAAGAGGTGGGCTTTGTCGAGCGCCGAGCCATTGATGCTTTTTCAGGAAATCCGTACGCTCTATTGACCGCTTGTGAATTAACTCTGACGCACGCACCCACTCTCGCCTGCTCTCTCGCCTGCTCTCTCGCCTGCTCTCTCGCTCTCTGGGCCCTTGAATGACACGCGTGCGGGTGCCAGTGTCATTGAGCGCGCGGCTCTCTGTGGTGCGCTTGTATTTTCGTGAGACCAAGATAGAAAAGTGGCACGCGACTCCGACGCCTGCTCTCTAGATGGAGTTAAACTAATGTCTGGCTATTTCTGTCCAGGCCACCGGCCTATTTTTATCATTGCATTACTAATGCCGCAAAGCCGATCGTGGGGGACGCAGACCTTCGCTCCTGGCTTCGAGTTATTATCCTTCTAATTCCTCTCTATTTTCAACCGACCACCTTTCCCCTCTCTCCACATCCGAGACTCTCATCTTTATCTCTTTGGTACATCGAACCAGATTCTCGCGCTCTCCAACTCTTCACCGGTCAAGCTTCATCAACAGCGTGTCCTCGAGGCGTGGGAACAATCGAGAAATTAATACGTGATCGCGATTCCGCGGCGCAGCGGCTTGTTTTGGAAGTGCGGCACGCAGTAATCGGCTCTGGACGTAATTGACGTCAATAACTCGAAGGTTCCATTGATGAACCGGGCCGAGCGGCGGCGCGCCGAGCCAAGGACGGAATCCATGAAATTAATAACATTAATATTCGCCAATCGCTTGGCCATCAGTCGATCGCGACCTCTCTTTCCCGGCTGACGCAAATCCCATCGATTGTCGTCAACGAGAATGCCAAGAATCGAAAGCATCTCGAACCAAAGGAAACTCGGGCCAGAACTAGAAATCAATACGTCGCCGATCGAACCTTTAATCGCGGTTCGCTTCTTCTTAAACTCCAACGAGCACCTTCTGCAAGCAAAGCCAATCGGCACCAGTGAGGTTTTGGTGTTTCCTCCCGACGAGCAAACCACGAGAGCCTCTTCCGTTCCGAATAGCCAAATCGAGCGAGCTATCGCGGCCGCAGAGCTCGCGCTTTCGCGTTTTCATTGGTCTCGCGCGGTTACGTAAAACTTTGTATAACAAAGGACAGAGGAGGAGCGATCGGCAGCCGGCAGCCGGCAGTCGGCGCGACTAAGGGATTCAGAGCGCGAACTCGCCGCCGCTTTCCATTGGAGGGAAAGTAAAAGTGGCGCTCGTCTCGCATTCTGGCATAGGAGCGAGTGGCCAGTGGCGAGTGTTGTGTTTGCCTGTGTGCCAAGGTGAGAGACGGTGAAACTTGTGTCCTTCGCCAGGCAACTCTGTCTTGGGAGTACATAATTGGGTTTCTAGGTGCGATTTCGATGAAATCTCCCGTCCGGGGAATTCCAGCTGATACCTCTTTTGCTGGCATTCCTCGCCGTATAACTGCCAATCCCGTAATACAACCTCTCCCCCCAATCAAACCGCTCATTCTTCACACCTTGGCAACTATCCTCATCGCCGAGGACTCTTTTATTCACTGAGCCACGAGTAGCCGGAGAAACGTGCTAGTTTTTGCAGCGAGTCGCCGGTCAACAATGTCTGAAGAAGGCATTTGTAAACAGAAATTGGTAGGTTTCGCGCGCCTCGAGAGACAAATATTTTCTGGCAATTTTGTTTGCGTCACCGATACGCAGCGTTGCGGCGTTGTGAGAGGGAAATATTGTGAGGCTGGAGGAGGATTTGGTAACCGGGGAGGAAAGTCTACTGTCACTAATAACCTTTCTCCTGGTTCTGTTTCAGTAATAACTCATCCGAGCAACATGTCGGTCACCACCTCTGTGCAATCGGCCAACGAGAGCCTCTCTCGTCACGGGTGAGTTGCTGCATAATCACAAGCCTCGAAAAAAACACCGAGGCGCACGCCAACACGCCCTCTTCTCTCCTTCCTGCAACTGCTCAAGCCACTTACCACTCGTCTCTTCGCTCCGGTTTCCTTAAGTCGAAGGCAAGAGGACGCCGGCACATTCCCGGAAAGCGCGCGGACAATTGACGGCTCGAAGATAGCTGGAAGCTTCGCATTAATAAGCTCGCCCGGGACAATCAACACCTCGGAGTTCCGCAAATCCACCTCTTAATTATTCTTCGCGGAAAACTCGAGTCTACTTAAGTCGACTTGCGCGCGTTGACGCACTCGCGAGAATCTTAAAAGGAATATTGACCCGCGAGAGTTTTCATAGTTGTATCGGGAATGCATTCCTCTTGGCTTTTCAAGGAGAGAAGACTGTCTGAGTGGACTCGATGAGGCGGACACCTCGGGGAATTAGCTGATTCGCTCTCCGAATGATTCACCGGCGCGGATGATTTATTGGCGGAGGCGGTGGGTGCTCCCTCGATCTGACGAGGCTCTAGAAGCAGCGGCGGAGCCGCAGAATTATTCTTAGTCCGCGGTATTATATGTAACTCGTCGGGTTGGCTTTGCATAACGCGCGGCTTTATTTCTTACGAAATGGTGCCGCGAGGGCCAGTGCCATTCGAACGCCGAGCGAGAAAGCCCTTGGCGCCACAACGAATCTCTCTCTCTCTCTCCTCCTCTCTCGTCTCGAGACGGAGAGGAGGAAAGACGAGTGCGCTTGCACCGTTTACCCAAATTACACGGACGCGCAGTGGCGGCGGCGGCGGCGGCGGCTGCTTTTATGTAAGAGAAGCGCGTGACAGCACTCGCTGGCTTGCTGGCTCGCTGGCGCGCTCGACTTGGAAAGCGGCGAACCGCTGATAATTCGTTATCGCAATGCATCAGCCACGTGCCGCGCAACGCTTTTTTAACGATTAGAGGAACGCTGTCGTAAAGTCTCGAGGAGAGTACCCTCTCGGTACCCTTGTCATTAACTCCCTCCACTCCTGCCTCGTACATTATTCCCGAGCCAACACTCGACGTTTATTGCTGCCGGAGGAATCACCGCCCGCCCTAATAAACCCTAATAAACCCTGGAGCCTCGATGAAACTCAATGAAAAAGGAATGAAGAATAGAGAGACTGGCGATAAAGAATGTCCAGCGGTAAATTGATAATTGAGCGGCGAGTGGAATTGTGGTAGAAAGGGCGCGGGCGCTAGGAAGAAAGCGAAGCGAGGGGCTTTTGTACTTTGGCCCGCGTGCGCATTTCCCGTTTAATGATGTGCGCGGCTCGCGGCTCGCGGCATGCGGCTCCGCATCTAAGGTCGACTGGGCACACGCGTGTCGCGCATAAACGTCCGCCTGGGAAATCACCGGCGCGCAATCGCAAACTTTTTCCACTCGATGCATTCGCTCGAAAACTGGGAGGATTTCTCGCGCGGCCAGCTTGGAAATATTATTCATACGGCTTTTTCAATCGTTGTCATTGAATCTATTGAAAATGTATGAGCAATTGAACAAGTTGTTGGCTAATTAGACTAGTTGCGAGTGAATTGCCGAATGGTCTCGTTGGTCTCGTCGGGGAGAATGAAGCGGTGAGTAATTTGTTATGAATCTCGAGGGAATCCCGCGTCGGAGAGAGAGAAAGAGAGGAGGCTTTGGTTTCGCATTGGAAACGGTCAAGTGTGCTCGTGCATTCTAAAGATGGCCATTCTCGGAGCTCGGGCGCGTGCTTCCGCATCAAGCGTCGCAGTCGCGGTCGCGGCAGGAGTCAGTAGTTACGTGGCCGTCCACGTTATCGTCACGTGAGAGCGGCATTTTTCCTCCCGATTCCCATATCTGCATACTCGAGTGCTCGGCGCGCGATAGATCGCGCGAGCCCTAGCTCCCTCCCTCATCGACCACAACTCTTCCGGGTCATGAGATCTTTCAGATGAAAACTCGAAAAGCCAACGATTTCCCAGATTTGTATTTAATCGAGGCGACGCGTCGCGACGGCAGGAAAGGAAAGGACTGTGAGATAAGCGGGGAGATAGCCGGTGAGTAATCCGGGAGTGGTTGGGAGGGCAAAGACCTCCGGAGGCTCGGTATCAAACTATCAAACTATCAATGGGAAAAGGGATCAACCGTGACGGGCTTCTTCCGGGTTTAATGCCTCGGCAGACCGGCGGCACCAAGGTCGCCAAGCCAAGCCGAGCCGCACTCAGCCGCGCCGCGCGCGTTCGGCTTGACCTTCGTTACGCTCCTCTGCTCCTCAATGGAACTTATCTCTTACATAAAACTAGCACGCGCTCACCCGGTAAAATTCCGCTTAAAATCTCCCTTCGGACAGGTCGCCGCGCCGTTATATCGAGCAGCCCACTGGTTAGGTAAGCCATCGCTCTTTGCGCCAGGTGGCTCTACTTTTCATATAGATGGTAATGCGAGCGACGAGCAACGAGCGACGAGCGACGTCTAGCAAGGGACTTTTTGCCGACCGTGAAATTGCCAAGGTATACCTTTACCAATGCACCTGAGCTCTCGGGCTGGCTGGCGCAGCTGTGCCCAGTTGTGGATATCTGCCAAGTTGGTTACGTCAGACGGTTCAATTGAGGCGCCGGAGGATATTGGTTCCTTAACGGGAACCAACACCTCTGTCCCAGCCATGGCATTTCAATTTCATGCTCCTTCCAAATTGCACGCGTCGATCGCGTCCGATGGTTATTCTCGGCCCAAGCCCCTTTTCTTTATGCAAACGTTGACGCGCTCGCGGCCTTACCTCTCTTACGTAAGAAGAGGACGCGTGTCCGAGTAATTACGCACGGCAGTTGGAAAAAAGATTGGGAAAAAGCTCGAGGACGAATAGGTCGAGTGGCATTGACATCTAGAGAGTGGAGAAGGAGAGAGGAGAGGAATTTGAGTTTGTGTGTGAATGTGGGTTATTGAGATTGTTCGGTTTGGCTTCAGGAGCAACATCTCTCTGTCGTGCCACAGCCTCTGCGGGAGCGTCGACGATGGCCTGCAGGGCTCGCATCCTCAGTACCAGGACACCATCCTCACCATCGAGGAGCTCCGCGCTCAGCTCAACTCCTGCTTTACGTGAGTATCCTACCAATCAACAATCTCTCTCTCCCTCGACATTCCTTCCCGAGAAATCTCATGGCGCACTAGTCATCCTCATCAAGATAGAAGATAGAGCATCCCCGCCAGCTGGAAACCGCTAGATGAATATTCAAGAAAGATAGATCATGGGACACGTGGACGAGTCGGCTAGGATTGGGACGCGTGCAGCCCAGCGAGAGAGAGAGGGAGAGGGAGAGAGTCAAATGTCGCAGTGTGTTGCGCAAGGCGCTAAGAGGCCGATATAATTATAACTCTCTCCCTCTCGTTGTGCTATTGACTTCTGGGCGGGCAGCGATTTCCGATTGTCCCAGTTGATCGGACCGTGACAGCGCGCGTACTTCGCCGACGACGCGACCGCTTTGTTTGACGAGGCGCCGAGCCGCGGAGCGTGAGAATGCCCGTCCGTCGCACATTGCGCAAGCCGAGGCCCGCAGCCAGACGTCGTCGTCGACGTCGACGTCGCTGACGGTGTCAGTGTCGGTGTCGGCCCGACAATAGAATCCAGTGCGATCCAGAGTAGCCGCGCTATTGTCATCGCGACGCGCCAAAACCATTCTCCGCCAGAATCTCGAAAGTCGCCCGCGGACTAGAGAGCGAGGCGCAATTAAACATCGCCGCGCCACTTGTCGAGCATCTAACGAGCCGCGTTGCGCTGCGCTGCGCTCTCCAATCATTAATTCAATGGCAATCGAGCACGCGGCATCCTATTTCATGATTGAGCAGCGACAGCACCGCGAGCCAACACGGACCGTCGTTCGATCGCGCGATCGCTCGAGATGTAGATCGAGCATGCGCCCGCTCGCACGTTATATAACGTGGATGCAATTTGCGTTTTTATAGGATTGCAGTGGACGCTAGGTGGATCTATCTATAACTAGCAAGTAGATTCCTTAGATGAGGGTTAGTGAGGTGATCTATATGTATGCTGTCGTTCTAGTTGGTTCTATCCAACATGAAAGTTTAGAGGAGGCAGGCGGGCGGGCGGGCGGTCCCGTGGGAGTGGTGGGTGGAGGCTGGACGGGGAAGCCGCGCGTGCAGCAATGCAATAGGTATAGCAGCTCTGACCTCGAGGCATTTCCGTAACCTATCGGTTTAGTATTAATTCCGCCGGATGACTTGGCGCGTGTGGGGAGGCGACGCGACCTGGCTAGACACGACGGACCCTCCGTCGTACTTTGTCCTTTCCATCAGCCATCATTACCGGTATTCTCGTGCTAGACGAGAGCAACCGAGCCATACAAAGAATTGCGCATCGAGTTACCTTTGTCGAGCGCTATTTACCACTCCTTAATCACCAAGAGGAAGAGTCAGTTGATCCTATGAGCGAGGGATTGAAAGATCCGAGAATAATGTCCCGTCTACAGTCTGTAATTCCCTTTATAATTACAGGTGCGGAGTCTCGTGGAGCGAGGAGCACGTATCCCTCGACTGCAGTGAATGCGGCGGCTATTCTCTCCAACGGCCCTGCCCGCTTTGCGACGGACGCTGCCGCACAACGTGGAAACGCGACCTCACCATGGTAATTGTTTATTTTCATTCCTGGCGCGCGCGCGTCCGCGGAATCATCGAGGCGAGCTCGATCGATCTGACATTCGCCGAGGAAAAGGTAGCAGAGGACTCTCTATCTCGGTCAGAACCTGGCCTACTTTCCCCCCTACAAACCTTCCTTCTCCACCACCATGCGCCCGAATATTCAGTCCCACCAGCCTTCAATCATTTCGCTCCCCTACCCCCAACCTCTCCTTATAGACGTATCTCAGTTGCTCTTTTCCTTGGTAGAGTTTCGAGCCTCGCGAATACTTGAACTCTCTGTCATAAAAGGCCCTGGCAGGATGGTGGAGAAATACGCGAGTATAAGGTGCACGAACCGACGCGATTATCGATTTGCTAACGACACTTTAGAATGGCCCCGCGTTATTGCGAAGGTCATGCTGACAACTGGCTCACTGGTGATAAGCTCGAATGTGCCGCGCGCGTGAACGAGAGCACTCTTCGATAAGGGGACTTGCTCTTTTAATAGAAATGCGCTTGGAAAGTGCAGTTTTGTTTAGTGGATTCGGGGAAGAGAGGATTTAAAGGGTGGCGGAGGTGTTGGTTGTCAATTGGCAGGTGGTTGAACAGGTGGTGTTTGTTTGGTTTCAGTCGCACGCAAGTGGCAAGGCCCGATGGATCGGCGAGTGCGGCCTGAGCTGTGGGCCATCCCTCGAAGAATCGTTGGTGCCGGCGTTGGAAAAATTACGAGCCACCTCGTGAATGGCACACGACGACGCGATCACACTCGACGCCGTTGTGTACCGTCGACCATGCACAAGACTTAATCCATCACCATCCATATAATGTCACCCACCATCATCGTGCGAGTCTGAGAACGTATGAATGTGGATTCTGGATGCTGAGAAGACGATACAAACACACACAGACACGCAGACACCGACACACACACAACATTATGTTCCTGAGGGGAAGAGACGGCAAGAAGATGGCGACGACCCCCTAGCAGGGAGACCATGCGTTTCTTGCCCGGTGCTTCCTCCCTGACGATATATCGCCGCGCTATACGGTCCATTGGCTGAAAACAACCCATTGGAAGCCAAGAGGTCTACATCGCTCTAAAGAATTATGATCGAGGTTCGACCTCTCGCCTCTCATCGCGTTATCATTGCCATTCGAAAGCAAGCGAAGGGAGCAACGTCGACCGGACGAGTGCGGTCAGTTGGCTCTCGACCGCCGTCTCGTAAGGTATAACACAATCTCTATTGTAGGAATGTTGATCTGAAGCGCCTGTACTTGGGAAGAATCTCAGGAGCAGCGCTCAATCGGAACGACCTAGGGAACTGGCGAGAACTTTGCGTAAGCTCTTGTTCTTCACTTCACTTCAATGCAGATACTAGACATACAAAGCTCATTTCACGATTGGATCTCGGTAAATTCGTTAACCTGCAGGTATGAAAGGAATAGAGAATTGTAGTCCAGGCTAGTCTGCCTCGTGCTAGAATCAATTGGTTTTGGTAATATTGTTGTTCGAGCGTACATCTGGAATTGATAGGACAATAATTTTCGTTGGAAATCATTCATCTTAGCATATTCGGTTTTGGGAGCGCGTTCCAAATGACGTGACACTTTTCTATGAGAGTAGCTGCGTCGCCAGATTGCGCCAATCTTAAACAGGTTGTATATCAATCAAACTCTCATCAAAGGAATTGCATTTCACAAGAAAATCACATATTTTCAATAGAGCGTCGTGCATTTAAAGCTGTCTTAATGCATATTTGCCTCAAGAGAACAGATCAACCATAGATATTTAAAGTTGCCTATACCCAAGTGTGAACACAGCTAGGTTACCAAACCGAGAGGTTTACCTCCGACGACGTAACGAAGCGCAGAGTTTCCTGCGACCAAATGTTAGACGGTAAAGCTCGACCATTCGCTAATTCGAATCGCGCGAAAGATGTTCACTCCCATCCCTATTAAATGAATGCCGCGTTGGTTTTTCCGTCATAAGCATCGCGTTTATACACCTGTGGATATTAGACTAATAATTAGGCGAAATTCGAAGACAACTGAAAACTTGGAGGTTTTCACATGTAAAGTGCAAGTCGTATCGAGCCCCATTAGTGGAACACGGCACCGGTCTGAAGTCGAGATATCAGCGCCAGACTCTCTAATCGGAAGGTTCCAACAATACACATGACTGTCAGAAGTGGGCTAATATCTTGAATAATATTGGTATAAGAAGAGAAGCTGAGGCTTCAGACTCGGCCTGCTCTTCCACGTAGTCAAAATTGATACGTCTTGCTTGCCACTCGAGTCCTGGCAAAAATTGGTGCTCGTACCACGTGATACGCGTGAAACGGTATTCGGTAGCACGATACTTAGACTAAGGTCAGAATTAAGAAGATACGGAGCGCAATGGAAAATAGTAAAGAAAACACGTTCATTATCTCTAAAGTAACAATGCTATTGAATGATCTTTCAAATGTTTGAAACCGATGGTGGTTGGCAGAGAAATGAGACATTTTGGAGAGAAGCCAGGCAGACTGTATTTTTAAATACTTGTACTATTTTCTGTTACGATATACTTGGCGACTCGGCTCTACTGAGGAGCATACGTATACGTAGTTTGCAAACAGGATAAATGAAAAAGAAGCATTTAAGTTGGTGCCAATGACTGTTCAAACGTTGCATCGCCTTTTTTATTTTAACCAAGCGGTTCGCAGAAACTTTTTTACACGATTGTGCCATGTCTGCACAATGCGTTTGAATGTACCAATATTTCGTGGCAGTATATTATTGTTTTGAATGTGAGAACATGCTCATCAAATTCACGCTCATTTAAACTATAACTCGTAAAATTTTCTGAAGTATTAGCTCGCTCCCGAGATTTAGTTTAATGCTTTAGAAAATACCTTCGGTAGTAATTTTTATTTAATCTGTAAAATTCTTATTTATGACCATAATATTAAAGTATGGGTTTAATAAATGATATTTGTCGAAAGAAAGACTCGATTTCCTTCTGGCCCTGCCGTCCCCAAATACAACTCAATCGAACATGTGTACGAACGCTTCTTTATTGACAATCGTAAATTTATGTACACTTTCACGACGCTGCTATGCAGCGTATTCATCCAATGAGGGTTACTCAAAGAGTCTTCCTTGTGCCTTAGCTTTCAACTTGATACTTTTTACTCATTCCCGGATCGTAGGAAATATATAATACGGTAAATGGTATTAATACAAGCACAACACACAACGTAGAAACAGCTTCACCATACAAGCTTCACCATTCAAAGTGTTCTATCCACCCATTAATAAAAGACTATCGAGACTATCATCTTTCTTATTATAGGCACCTCTGTTCAGTCGGAAATTCTGACAGCGTTGCAGCATGTCTTGCCTGACGCTCATCAATAGAAAAAAGCATTGTTAATACTAGGGGTTGTAAACAGTCCAAACTGTTTCTACATTGATGCCGCAGTTAAGTATTCAGCCGCAATGAACTTGGCATACTCTCGGTGACACAGCCCTCTAAGGAGTACCTATTATACTGTCTATTATGAAATGTAAACTTTCGCTTGATTATGCCTTTCGTAATACTTGAAACATAACTCGCCTCAGTGAGTATTGGATGCACGATGGGAACTTTTCGAGAAAAATTGCAATACCAGTGTGTAAAGCTATCTAAAAAACAAAAGTCTTGAGTAAAGAAGGTAAAGAACGTGCCCCCTCAAAAGATCTGTGCGTGGAATCGTACGCGCGCTGCCTCACTAAATCTTCCATTGTGAGTTCTCAATCATAGCACTGGGTTTCTAACAGAGATCGCTTGGGTTCTTCTTTGAAGTAGATAATCTCAGCACCATATCCTACAAGGACAACTAATCTTGCTCGCGGAGCTTGCAAGTCTATTGACAAGATTCAACTTTGGTGCATGACGCATTTCGTTCATAATAAATTAGAAAGATTTGCTGCTCGGTAGTGATAAGAATAGGTAGGGTTCTCGGCCGCAATCAGTGGTTCGTCTTTGAAAGATTAAGTATCGCCAATTCAAACGTAACGCGACTAAGACTCATTGTTATGGCAGGCTAATCGAAAATGAAATTCAATTGCCGTCGACTCGGATGATTAGCTTAGTAGGAACGAATCGCAGGTGGCACGGTCGCGCATTCCGATTCGTTTAATGTTGCATCTATTACCGGTCTATAGGTGATCGATACCTGAAACAATATTCAGCACCAGTTTTGCATTAGTTTGCAAATTGAAGATTATGCAAGTCATATCGCTGATATAGGCATACCTTTCCAGTATTGGGGTCAATCTTTGTGAGCGTATGCTTTCTCCAGTGCTGATCCATTGGAAGTGGTTGCTGGTCTTTAGTCGGTTTATTGTAATCGTACTCATCAACCCTCAATTTGAAGTCCTCGCGAGCATGAGCTCCGCGACTCTCCTTTCTATTTTCGGCGCCCACGATCGTTTGCATAGCATTGATCATTAGATTCTGTAATTCTAGGGTCTCGATCAAATCCGAGTTCCAAATCAGAGATCGATCGGATACCTTCAGGTCATCCATCTTTTTGTATAGGCCAGCCATTTTCTCACAGCCTAAGAACAGTTCAAATTTACATAGTTAAGTCCTATACGTAAATGACTCTGTGGCCTTGGATTGTTTGTTCATGACTTGGTACCTTCTTGCAAGGTTTCCGCCGTTCTAAATACAGCTGCATGCGTTTGCATGGTCTTTTGCATCGTCAGCCTCAGTTCAGCAGTGGACAGATTACCATTGGCATTCCTGAGCCGATCCAAATTAGCTACGCTCGCTTCTCCAGCATTCTGTGATTCAAGCCCAATGTAAAAATCTTGCTTTGCTCCATTACAACTTACGTAATAAGAGACTAATTGGAAATCACCTGTGTCAGAGGACCAACAGCTTCACCTGGCTTATTTTCCGCGGCAATAGCCTTGGCACAAGCGCGACCGAAGACGACCAGATCCAACAAAGAATTCGCACCGAGTCTGTTAGCTCCGTGAACCGAAGCACTAGCAGCTTCACCACAAGCGTAAAGTCCTGGCACTACGGCATCGCTATCGTTTTTCCTTGTTAGTACCTGTCCCTTATAATTTGTCGGTACTCCACCTGTATAGAATTAATCGTTTGAAACTCTTTCCTATAGTACATATCACTCGTGCATCCAAGAGACTTACCCATGTTATAATGTACCGTCGGTATCACAGGAATAGGTTCTCGCGTGACGTCAACACCCGCGAAGATCATTGCCGTCTCGGAGATACCCGGTAATCTGGCTGATAGTTGTTCAGCCGGCAAATGGTGCAGTTGAAGATAAATGTGATCCTTCTCCGGACCAACACCTCTAAACAGGTATACTCGTCATTGCGGTATTGGCTAATAATCGATGGGGTGGGTTCACGCTGATACTTACCTTCCTTCTCGGATTTCGAGAGTCATCGATCTGGACACTACATCCCTCGATGCGAGATCTTTCGCGACGGGCGCGTATCGTTCCATGAATCTCTCGCCCTCACTATTAATCAGATAACCACCTTCTCCGCGACTACCCTCCGTGATAAGGCAACCAGCACCGTAAATACCTAGAGATTTATAGTGACTTGTTGTAGCGTATACTTTTCACTAGAATTTCAAAATAAAACTCTGTGTTTTCCCACCTGTTGGATGGAACTGCACAAACTCCAAGTCCTGGTTGTGCAAGTTTGCTCTGGAAACCATTGCGGTACCATCGCCGGTACACGTGTGAGCAGATGTACAGGAGAAATATGCACGACCATATCCTCCTGTGGCTAGTACCGTGTTCTTTGCGTGGAAACGATGGAGAGTTCCGTCCTCCAAGTTGAGTGCAATTACACCTCGGCATTCTCCATCTTCCATCAATAAATCGAGGGCAAAATACTCGACGAAGTAATTGCAGTCGTAGCTCAGTGACTGTCCGTAAAGTGTGTGGAGTAACGAATGTCCAGTTCTGTCGGCCACGCAGCAACATCTGTGCGCCTGACCACCCTTGCCGAATTTCAGAGATTGACCGCCGAAGGCACGTTGGTAAATTTTACCTACAACACGATACTGTGTTTAACATTTTACGTCATGTGATCAGACATCATCTCGATATTTTCGAAGAAGCCTGGTGGTCTGTTGCATAGCAACCGTACAGTAAGAATTGTTTTTCGTAAATGTCAAACCGGGATTACTTCATCCTTTCGTTCCAAAACCACAAATTCTGGCCGCTCCGAAACAGGAATAATGCATGTGAATAAGAATGTAGTGGGGACTAATCCAGTTTAAAGTGAAAAGCAGCAATGTCTGGAAGCTTGGGAAAAAGTATGGAGAATAATGAAGATAAGGAGAAGAGAGAAATTAAGAGTGAGGAGGATGGCGCAAGAACCAAAACGGAAAATCTTGTCAACAGTGATAATCCCGTGGAGAAAACCGAGCAGTATAAAAAACCTATCGGCACCGATTCCAGCCACAAGTCCAAATCGACCGAGTAATCAATCTACTTGTTATGGAATCAACTCAGTAGTGCTTTTTCATAGTTCGATGTTGAATTATGGGGTTTTAGTTCGAAAGCTTCATCAAATAAAACGATACAGATACGCTCACGGTCACGGTCACGGTCACGCTCGGCGTCGCGATCCCAAATACGATCAACAAGAAAGCAGACACCTTTTACGGGTACAGCGAGTTCCAATCCGTTCCTGATTTTCTTGCAACAATTCAGACAAGTAAGCGCACTTTGAGATAAGGCGAACTCGATAAAACGGCTCTCAACAGCGTTCTACGACCTTCGCAGAATTATGCTGGGATGCGAAGTGAACAAATCGCTAAACTAGCCGGAGAACGCTGGAGGCAGATGTCCGTCGAAGAAAAACAGCCGTACAAGGAGGCGGCTAAGAGAAGTAAAGAACGCATGGACGATCGAAAACGAAAGGGTTCCTCCCAAAAATCCGACATAAGCCCCAAATCCAAAAACTCTTACACCAAAGCTAAAAAAGTGTGTTTCCATTGTGTTGTTGCTAACAGACATTGTACATGGACTGTACAGTTGTATTTTCATGGCAGAAAAATAGGAGTAGGCAGGAGACTGATTCGGATAGTACGTCAGTTTCATCAGGAACAGCAGACACAGTGGGCACAAGTGATGAAGGAACAGAATGAAGACTATAAAAAGGCACATGATTATTCCTGTTGCGTTGGTAGCTTTGACATCCACTTTTGTATTGTTGATTTGTCTCACGTATTAAAGAAACCAGTCTTGTTTAGTATAGAGGCCTAATAATTACCCTCGGTCGTTCTGCTGAAGGGCATTCCACAGTTTTCCAACTCAATGACAGCCTTGGGTGCCTCACGGGTCATGTAATGAATAGCATCCTGGTCACCGAGCCAATCCGATCCCTTTACAGTGTCATACATATGCCATTGCCAGTTGTCCTCTTCCATGTTACCCAAGGCAGCATTGATGCCGCCTTGAGCAGCGACAGTGTGTGACCTTGTGGGGAAGAGTTTTGTGATAACTGCTGTCTTGAAGCCCTCAGCGACCAAGCCATAGGCAGCACGTAATCCTGCACCACCGGCTCCCACAACGACTGCATCATATTTGTGGTGTACCACTGGATAGTCTTTGGCTATGCTGTCACTCGCTTTGGCATTGTTGGCATTAGGAGTGTAGTGCAGTTTACGGTTGACAATAGCAGGTAGACCAACTTTGTTCTATAACAGGCAACACCAGTAGCAAAATAAAAGTCTATCAGAATGGATTTCCACCTTTTATTTTCAATGACCAACCATTACATTCAATTCACTCTACAGACTCATTTTCCTCTTTTTACTTGAGCTTTCATCCCCACACACACGCGCGCACGTAGTCGGAAAGGAATCCGATCGACGAGGAAATCGTCATTACGCGCCGAATGTACTATAGCGATTACGAAATATCGTCAGTTGATGTACTTTCATGGTCGAGTGCGGGACTCACCAGCTGTTTTATACCTGCACTTTTTACCCCGGCATCCGACACTTGTCACACAAATCATCTATACTTGTTCTTGTCTTTGCAAATTATCACACTTCGATTTATAATTAAATTATTCCCAATTAGTATAACTATACTCATTTCTCTATATATTTCGAGGGACCGGAGAACAAAAGCAGCGACAAATACAACTTGTAGAAAGTCGCTGCGTTATTGGCATAATTAATTACATAAGAGACAGTCAGTAAAAGGAAGGTTAAATAAACTTAGGTAAATCGAAGTCACCTCATAGGACATTTCGAGGATAAAAACGACAATGAATAATCTCATTTAATGGATACTAAAGAAGACTGCTTATAAGATAATCATATGTAACAAGGTATAAAATGACCTATCACTGAGAAAAGATAGGCCGGCGGGAGTGATTGCGTGTTCACCATATGGCTGGTAGAAAACCCAATTGGCAGTCTCCCGTGCCTGTCTCCCCGTTTAATGCGGTTTTAGTTTGCCTTTTGAGTTGATATAACATATCACATGAAAGTTTCATAACTCAACGTAACATGTTTGAGTAGATACATCGAAATGTCCGCGACTACACAGTGAAATATATAGTCGAAGTGCGTCAAAATAGTGTTCTTTGGCAACCACTCGTCTTTCTTTCTCCCACAATGACCGACGAACAATTACTCCCGGAATCAGCATAAGTCCATCGAGTACAAGGGTAGTAATAAAATCAAATCATACGACTTCCTAGCCAGTGGAGAAGCAGTGTTAGCATTCGAAACGTGTGGTATGTAGTAGGCGGCGACAGATCTCATGATGAGTGCGTGAGGCTCTCGCACTCGGTTCTAATCGGGAAGCTATTGAGTTAACAAGGGGGCTGTTCATTAGCCGAGATTATCCGAGCGTAGATGTACCGTTGTCCTCGGTGCATGGTGCATCAAGGGGAAAAATGCAGTTCCGGCATGTGCCGGCGGGGGGTAGGGTGGCGCATACGAAAATCGAGCAAATCCTCGACGTCAGGTCCGGCACTCCGGCGGCTAGATTGGTTCGGGATTCCTCGGGGTTCGCTGCCAAGTAAGAATAGCGAGTTCTCTTGCGCTTCTCGTCTCTGTTAGTCTTTTCCTCCGGAAAGTTGTGGAGGAAGATTGGACGGCCGAGGAGGATAACTGTTCTAGTGGAGGGTTTTTGAGAAAGGTCGGCCGAGAGAGCTGCAGCGGAAAGAAGGTCCGGGGGCCCGTGGAAACTTACGTAATTGATCGAGGCGGCGGCGACGGCGGGTGGCACGGGCGAGGATGCACCTCGACCGGGATAAAAGAAATTACATAACGTTAACGAAAAGCAGGGCTTACCAAGGTAGTGGTGGTGGTGGGCGCACTCCTCGCGAGGAACGCCGACAGCTTCAAGATCCCGCTCATCCTCGGAGGTATCGCTCGGCCGGAACTCTTGGGGCTTAGACGGAAGGCAGACACTCTCGCCACTCGGACTAGAGTCTAGTGAGGGTAATCGCTCGCAGGAGGGATTCGCCGACAGCGGTAACCGCGTAGCCGGTCGGTCGCTCGAGCACGGTTCTCCGCAGCGGCGTGCAACTAACCCCGATTTTCGTCAACTTCACTCGCGCACTTCTCGCGCGGCGACGTGAAGCGCGTTCGACGAGGCAGTCAGTAGTCAGTGTTGGTCAGAGTCAGTCGGTAGGTTGAGTACCGAGTACCGGTGAGAGCCACCGGGCGGCGAGCACTGCTGCCAACACCGCACCCTCCGTCCTGCCTTGCCTCTTCGCCAAGATGCCCTACGCTAATTTTAATTACAACTACGACGACCAACCTCCACGCGAAGCCCTGCCCCTGACACCACCTGAAACCTCCTGGCCCCAGGACCATAGGCGTTCGATCCACTTGCCAAATATCATCATTGTTGTCGAGAGTAGTTGGGAGCGCGGGAAACTCGAAAGCGACCGCGAAACGATAAATGGCCAAGGGGTTCTCATTTGGTAAACGTCCGATTCTTGCGCCTTCTGCGCATGTTGATATATATATGTGTGTGTGTATGGTAACGCGAGTGCGTGGGTGGTGGCAGTCTGGCTGGCATACCCGTTTGCCTGATTAGAGAAGAAAATTTCAGAGGAACGAGAACCTCGAAAGCGTTGCCTGGGAGTTTCTGGTCAAGTTGAAGGTTGCAACGAGTATTCTTATTCAACTGCCCTGCAGAGTAAGAGGAATGCCTTTTTTTATAGTGTCGGCATTGAATCTGCATGAAGGGCACTCAGAGGTTTATCGGCATCGAGCAACCGGTTTGGCAATACAGCCGCGCACTGTCCTCGCCCATTGGTGGGCTCGACTTCTATATGTATCATCGCGTCACGCACTCCTATCTGCCAGAATTCACTTCGCGACTTATCGCAGAGGCTCAGATATACTATCGCTTGCGTAATCGAAAAACACTGCTTCGGCTAATGCACCTTTTTGTCTATTTCGTCAGTCTCTAAAACCTACAATCCGTACATCAATAACAACAAATTGGTCATCCTTGGGCAGTGCAGCGAGGAATCGATCCGATGGTATAAATTTCGCTTTCTTAGAGCCAGACATCTCGTCACTCTTAATTACAGATTACTTATAATTATCAACTGCGCGCCAGACGACACAGGCACGGTGGGCGATGAGAAGAAACTGGGGCAGAGAGCCAGAGTCGAGGAGAGACGCAATGGAATAGTACGATCTTTCACGAGGAATCGGAAGGATATGACTAAATTTGAGCAGACCTTTCGATAGAGATGCGTCGCGCTACCAAGAGCCTATCTCAGTACGCTCGGATCGTTGGGGGCACATGCTTGGCTTCCGCCTCGTCGAGAGTGGTGTCAATCACGGGTCGATAAGAAATGGCGATCTGGAAAATATTCAATGGCATGACCCCCGGCGGATTTTTAGGGCACGCGCGCAACCGCGCGCAACCGCGCGTTCATGATAGGAAAGGTCGCACTTATATTCTGCGGGGACTACTACATAGTATGTATGTAGAGGCGGTCGATTGCCACAAGATGAGTGCGTGCAAGAAACCCGACACTGGTCCTGCGGCAATCGAAGCGAGAAGAACTCGGATTACTCACGGTTCCGTCATCCTCTGCCCAAGTGAGCGTATGCTTGCGCCAGTGGTCGGTGTAAGGGCGTTTTTGCTGGCCTCTCAGTGGCTTCGAGTAGTCGTACTCGTCGCTGCGTTCCTGCGGGCGAAAAAGATTGCGTGTTCTATCCTTCTATCGAGGCTCCCGGTTAACAGAGTGTGTTGCTAAGAAGGGACCGCTTGTTATTCAAGTACTTTGTAGTCGTCCCTCGCGTGCGAGCCCCGCGACTCCTTTCGGTTCTCCGCGGCGTATACGATGTGCATGCAGAGTAGCATCATGTTCTGCAGTTCGAAGGCTTCTACCAGCTCGGTGTTCCATATCAAGGACTGATCTTGCACCTTTGTAACACAGCCAGTAAGAATATGAGTACGGCAGTATTGGGCGCGGGCCGATTATAAAGCCGTCGCAAGTCAATTCACCTACACAGAGGTCAGGCAGATTACAAGTGTAGAGCCTGGTCATCTCTCGGCAGCCCCGCTGCAGTATCTCGCAGGTCCTGAATACCGAGCAGTACTTGTGCATCGTCCTCTGCATTTCCTCCCTGAGCTCGGCCACTGGGACACAGCCCTTCGCGTATCGGGTCGCGTCGAATCGACAGATGATTTCCTCCCCAATACTCTGCAAAGTGTGATAATGTGAGCGGCAACCTATCCTCGTCATTGGAGATTATGTCGGGAGTTAGGCTGTACCGTCGGAAGATCATCGTGACGTTCTCCGGGCCTCATCAGACAGTCGATCTGCTCGGCAACCGCTTTCCCGAAGACGACGATCTCCAATAGACTATTGGCGCCCAATCGATTGGCGCCGTGCACTGAGGCACAGGCTGTCTCCCCGCAGGCCCACAGACCGGCGACCATTCTGTCTTCCTCGTCCTCCCGGGTCAAAACCTTGGCCAGGATAATTAGAGATTTACTTAATCGGTTCATCGCCTCCGTTTGTAACGTCACTCACTTGCGCCCGCCAAGTGGTGGGTACACCGCCCATGTTGTAGTGAACGGTCGGGACGATGGGAATTGGCTCTTTGTATATGTTGACGCCGGCGAAGACCCAAGCCAAGTGTGAAATACCTGGTAATTTCGTCCGGAGCGTCTCGGCCGGCAGATGATGCAGTTGCAAGAACATGTGGTCCTTCATGGGACCGACCCCTCTACGGAATAGGACATAGAATAACTATGAATCTTCCATCGGGGTTGGATGGAAAAGCGTTTTACCTTCCCTCGAGTATCTCGAGAGTGATGGCTCTGGAAACGACATCTCGCGACGCGAGGTCCTTCGCGTTCGGCGCATACCTCTCCATGAAGAAATCACCGTCGGAATTAACCAGTCTGCCACCCTCGCCCCTACTGCCCTCCGTAATGAGAACTCCGCTCCCATACATACCTGTTCTCAAATAACACCGTATTCTTATCATACGATTATCACCTCGACAGGAAATTAATGCATCTATTATGATTGGACTACCGGTCGGATGAAACTGGATGAATTCCATGTCCTGAAGTGCTAGTCCTGCCCGAGAGGCCATCGCCATGCCATCGCCCGTGCAAGCATGAGCGGCGGTACAGGATAAGTAACACCTTCCCGCTCCACCTGTAGCTATTACCTAGTGAACAAGTTGATACCCATCCGTCTCTCCTCGAGTAATCATTATCCATCAAGCAGGTCTTTCCACCTACCGTATGATGCGCGCGGAATCGATGCAGAAGCCCTGTCTCCAATTCCCAGGCCATCACGCCCTTGCAGCAGCGGCCGTGCATAAGAAGGTCAAGTGCGATGTACTCGACGAAATAGTGGACCTCGTATCGTAAACTCTGCCCATAGAGAGTGTGGAGAACAGCGTGGCCACTTCGGTCCGCGACGGCACATGTCCTACGGGCGATGCCCCCTTTCCCGAACTTCAACGATTGACCACCGAAGGCTCGCTGATAAATCTTCCCATCTGCGGTCCGACTGAATGGGCAGCCTGTCGAATTCACACTATCATCGGTGACTTGTACGGACGAACTCGCCCTCTCCAGCCCAGTGAGATCTTACCGTAGTTCTCGAGCTCGTAAACTGCTCGCGGTGCTTCCCTCGTGAGATAGTGTATGGCGTCCTGGTCGCCGAGCCAGTCCGATCCTTTTACTGTGTCGTACATGTGATAGAGCCAATTGTCCTCGTGGGCCGACTCGATGGCAGCATTCATGCCACCCTGGGCGGCGACGGTGTGCGATCTCGTTGGGAAGAGTTTTGTCACCACGGCTACGCGGTATCCCTTACTACCTATATTGCAAAGATTCCTTTATTCAATTATAGTTCGGTTAGGCTTGTGATTGAAATATCAAGTGGAATACCTAGACCGAAGGCTGCTCTCAAACCAGCACCCCCTGCTCCTACGATTACAACATCGTAACAGTGATCGATCAAGGGGTAACTCTGTAATTAATGTACCTATCGTCAGCACATCTTAACAGAAGGATCAAGTCTTCTCAGCGATAAAGCGTAAGACATTGGCTAACATTTTCACCCTCTTGCTTGCCACACTTGGCCTTTTCCGCCGGGCTAAGGTTCACGTGAAAGTTGCACCTTGCATCGCCGATGAGTTGGCCGCGTGAGAACGGAATCCGGTTGGAGGGGTTGGCGAGGAGGTTCGATAGATTCGAGTGATTCTCTCGGAAGAATTTTAGCGGGCTGCGGCTCCTTAGGTGATATCCTTGATTACGCGATGCTCTGATCGCCAATCTAGCCAACATTCTTTTTCCTTTACTGAACGCCGCCCCGTTCTAGGCTAGAAGCGTCGCGAACTATCATACACGACACGTTGCGCTTCTACCGCGTTTATTTGTTTCGAAGGATGGGCAGCATGCGGCTACTTTCAGTTCGGGAGGATCGAGCGTGGGGTCGAGTTTTGTAGTACAAGCATACTTTATTCCACTTGCAAAAATACAGGTCATAGACAATTTCTTTATTATAGAATTAGTTTCTCGGTTTGTATCACTTTGTCAGTATGGGTATACCATCAGTTCGTCTTTGGCCCGGAGTCCGGAGCATTCGATTTATTGCCATTTGTCTCTTTGGTGTCTCTTGGAGAGAGTGGGAGAGAGAGCTCCAACGCGGCAGGATTAGTTAGTATAGTTATTCGCGGAGATTGTACAATGACATTGTCGTCGTTTAGTGCACTACAGCTAGTTCAACAAATCTATCCACACAGTGATTATCGCGTGCAGTTGTCGCCGTCGAGATTACGATGAAAGTGATATTTTGCGTTACAATTGACATGGCCGTTTATTTCACACACCACGATCTAAGTGGAGAGCACACCTCCAGTCGCTTAACTTACAAACGAACGCTCGTATTGCAAATATAAATTTCTCCTAATTACATAAAGCTAGCTTGTTAAAGTCGAGATTGGGATTTGCACTATTAAACTTCCATTAGAATGACGTCCCTTCTTAGTAAAAACCTTAGTTGGCCAAGTGTTGCCTTTATTTGTTTGAAGGACTTAACGTGAAAAAGAAAGTGGATCGATTGGACATGGTGCCATGGTGAGCACCACTCCGCCGGAGATCATCAGAGTGCGAGTCTCTGCAAACCGCACTCGCAGCAGTATTTCGCGGTCTCTTGGAACCTGGTGCCACAGGCGTGGCAGAAATTGGGCAGTTTACACATGCTCGAGCTTCCGCTGTCGCGGCGATGAGTCCGCGGCAGTTCTTCGCCCAGACGTCCAGTCATGTCGTTGATGGTGCGTCCGTGTTGCGAATATTTGCGGTTTAAACTGAGGAAAAGAAATCAGGGATGTCAGAGAGAAACTGTTGGGATGAAAAGTGTAGAAGAAGTGAGATGGTTTGCGAACCTGCTATAAGCGGAATCCGCACTATGCTTGCTGTGTTCCGCTCTCTTGTAGTTCTCTGGCGACGAGAAGTCTTCGTCGCTGAGTTGGCCATTTCGTTGCCTACTGTCGTGAACGGGGCTGGATAGGGATAAGGAGTCGCTCTTAAGAAGTGATCTCAGGGAAGGAAAAGGCCCGTTCTCGTCCTCGAAGGAAGTCATCAGCTCCTCGAACACCGAGTTCGAGCGCTTCATATCGACCTCGGAGGACACGATCGAACTCAGACTCAAATTGCTGCCCGACAGGCCCATGTAATTACTATTTCTGTTATTCATCATTGCGTTGGACCCTCTGTCTACCTCGTCTTTCGACGGCGATACTTTCTTAGCACTGCCGGGACTAGTGCAAGGATTCTTTCTTTCGCTCGCTGGCTTCGGAGCCGACGCAGCACGAATCGAGAGGGACCGGTTCACCGTTGGCTTTACCACCTTCGGAGTGACTTTCCCGAGGATTTTCCGCCCTCTCTCCGTATTACTAATCAAGTTCTTATTGCTGCGGGCAGCGCAATCTTCGACGACCTCTCCACCGAGTGCCTTCGACTTGTCGATTATCACACGTCTGCCAAGCTCTCGGGTTGGCGATTTCTGCTCCGGGGACTTGGCCAGTGTCTGTTTCAACTCGTTGCTTTCTTTGAGGTCCTTTAGAAAGATCTCGCGAGAAAGAGAGTTGGTCTCGGTGGAGTCACTCGAGAAGTCGGAGGTGAGGTCGTCGAATTCGGTGGGGGGTGCTATGAGAGAGGATCGCTTGCCCGGGCCCGCCGAATGGGTCTGGTAAGGATACTTAACAAAAGCCGAGGAGGGTGATAGAGGAAAGAGTGTGTCATGGTTTTGTGGAGTGGGTGGACCGTCCGTAACTGATTGGTCACTCGTGTCCGACAGCAGCTCGTTCATCTGCTGCTCTGCCAGTAGGAAGGGATCATAATCCTTGAACGCTCCACTGAAATGGAAATGCAATGCTTAACTACCAAGAAAACCCCCTCCGGGTGGGATCGATCGTGCAAATGAGCAGCGCGTGTTCGCATCGAAACTATAATCGAGCCACTGCCAAATGGAAATCCATTCGTGTCCATAAACGTGCTGAAATAAATCAGAACTTGAGGATGAATGGACGGATGAGCAATGCGTGGTAGTGTGACCGATCGAAGACATGCGATGAAGAGTACACTGATGAATCTCTCAAGTGATTGACGGTAATTCGCGATCCTATGACTTACGTTCTACCGCTAAGTACCAGATTAAAATCCGGACGTCTGCGCACGTAATTGCTCCATACGGGACGCAAGGGTAGTTGGAAAGTCCTACAATATACACCGACTACCTTACTAGCAGATAAAGCTTTCACCAACAGAAGACGCTACCTCACTTTTGGCAAGGAGGGACTATGGGGAACGGGAGGGAGGCTACAAACAGTTGGGTTCCTTTTAAACAGCTTCGCTTCACCCGCGCCGCTTCGCAGATCCAAATTGATGAGTTGACTTTTCACTAGTTGTGAAGCTCGCTCCCAGTAATTCGGAGGATTCAGCTTTGGCTTGCCCTCGTATCGCTCCTGCACCTCTGGGTATGTGCGTTTGATATCGGGAAAGATGTTGCGTTTCAAGGATGTCGCATGCCTGCCAATTTCCTCGATCGTCTCCATCTCGTTGCAATCGACGTCCCTTGGATTTATCATAGCGGAAGCTTCCACCTGTCCTACCAAACTCTCTCTACCAGAAACAGAGCTCCTTCGTATTGGATACATGCTGCAGGAGATTTGCGGGAGCGTGTCCACTTCCCACTCCCTTAGTTTAGGCTTTGGAGTACCAGTACTTTTTGGTCGACGACTCAATTTGAATTTTGCACCGACGGGTGGATTAATCAATAAGGGAAGGGTGTTGCTGAGGGGTTGAGAATCCTCGGGGATTTCCGACGGAGAAGTGTGGAAAGTTTGCGAGTCCTGTCCTTCCGTATGATCGGTGTCATAGTCGAAGTTGCCGTTAATGTAACTCCTCTCCATTTCATTGTCGATTCCGATGCTTGGATCAAACAGTGACTCTTGTTGATTTTCTATGCTCATTTCATTCAACTCACTCTCTTCTTTCAAAGTCTCATTCATTATTGCTTCATCGGTCCGCTCGATGCTCGTTGTTGATATTTCCAAGGGACTATCACTTATTTTGTGGCTTAAACTAGTTTGAGTAAGAGCATTTTCGCACTGCCCTCTGCAAGAAAGCTGTCCGCCTCGAGGAGACTTAAGGAAGCAGCCACATATGTTGGCCTGGACTGCTATTTCCGTCAGTTCCCTTTCAGGCCGCGCTCGGTTCAGTTCGCTTAAAAGGATACTCGCACTTTCGGAATTCCCCTCCGAGGAACATTCGCAAATCGCAGGAACCACTTGCTCACTTGGAATGGAATCTCGAGGCGAATGGTTTGTGAGATTGTTGCTGGTGTGCAACTCTCTCGAATCTTCAATCGGTGTGCTCGATCTGTCTGGAGAGTTTAACAGATTGCTGCTGAGCAAATTGCTGTCTAAATTGGTATCACTTTCAGTCTCAGTTTCATGCAGTAACTCTAACCGCTCGGTACTCCGAGCCGCTGGCTCATCGAGCATGCCCACCGGAGGAGACTCTCTATCTTCCTCGTTTGGCCGAGGAACCTGCTCCTGGTAAACTGACACTCCATCTTCGGATTCTCTGCCATTCCCATTCGAGTAATCTTTAATATAGTTGGCGGTGCACGGCGCATCCATATCGGGTGGTTCGCAGCGGGATTCCACGTAGGTGTCCTTAGAAGCGGACGAAAGGACGCTTTCGGGAGCTCTCGCCAGGGGATTAACATTAGCATTCGACGAAATAGGCAACGGGCATAATGAATCACGGACATTATGCGTTGGAATATCCTTTATGCAGAATTGTATTCGCGGACTATGTTTAACCGGCTTCGATTTCCGGCAGAGTTCAATGTCGGGTATCAAATATGTCTCGTTGAGCTTGTCATCTTCCGACCAACTTGGATCGCTACCATTCCCACTGGATTTCTCCGTTGACAATTTTTCGCTCGATGAAAGTTCCTCCTGTCTTGAGCTCTGAATAACTGTATGCCCGCCACTTTCTACGTCTCCTTTGCCGGCGTAATAATCGGCCTTGCTCTCTTTACGTGCATCAGGATAGTGTAGGTCGGGCAAACGAGCGCAGATATCCTTCTGATCGCCCTGAGCTTGCGAGCGCTTTCCTCGACTAAGTTGTTTCCACGTAACGAGCCGATTCTCCTGATATATCGTGCATGGTTGCACCTGCATACTGATGACGTCCGCGTTGACTGCGACGTCGTTCAGTTTGGGATTTCCGAGACTCCTCGAGGAAACAATATTGGTCCTGTGCGACCTCGCGGAGAGCCTGGTAGTCTCGTCGCCTCTACTGCGGTAGCTAGAGATCTCGCTGTACTCGGAGAGCTCGTCGATCCGCTCGTATTGCTGGTGGGGCCTAATGTACTTTTGCGGGAGCATAATGTTCTTGCGGTCTTCGAAGACGTCTTTTCTCGGTTTGAGAGGTGGTACGGGGAGATAGGAAATTCGTTTGATCGGGTGAGGGTGAGGGTAAGGATTTCGGGGCGATAGGGGAGCGAGGTCTTCTTCACGCAGCCTGAGGATAAGGAAAGAGGATCAAGGATGGATTCCTGATGGTCATCAGGAGAAGGTCTCTGATATGCTTTATCTCCAATCTAAGATTCATCTACTGCCAGCGGCACAACCTTGTTCCTTTTCCTTCTCCTCATGCACACCATATCCGGATATCACTAGGCTAAGTCTACTTTGGACGCGCGGCCGCTGCCTATCATCGAGCCAATGCCAATTGCGACTTACCTATCCATACGATCGACTTGTCGAGACTTCATCGGGCCGCTGCTACTCGGGCTCTCCTTCCCCGGGGCTGGACGCCTGCTACAGAAAGCAAACATGCGAGCAACTCTCATCGGGCGACGGGCGAGAAGGCGGCGCGCGCGCGTGTCTTTCCGCGTGGCGAGCAAGCCGCAACTCATTCAGATCTTTTCGGAAGGAGAAGCAGTTACAGAAATATACAAGGAGGAACCGACAGAAAGTCGTCCGCGGTTGACAGGAAATCCCGCGGAAACGGGAGTAGAGGGCCGCTCGCCGCTCGCCGCTCGCCGCTCGCCGCTCGTTCTTGGCGCCGAGCCAACAGACTCCCCAACAGCCCCAGACTCCCCGAGCAATGGAGCAATCGTCCCCATAATTACACTCCTGACTCCTCTATATTTAACGGCCCTCTCCACACTATCACCGGAGAAACCGCCGGAAAGAGTGGGAGAGCCGACTGATAAAAGATAGTATCGCCGAGGAAAGATGCTCCGATGCTTCGCTGGGAGAAGTTGGCCGGCGAAAACTTGTTGATGATGAGATTGGCAATGGTCCAAGGGACCTTACTTACACAAGCGGAGCCTTCTGTTTAGGGGTGCTGTCGGCGCTCTTGTTGCAGGTGGGTGCCGAGCTACTTTCCTTGGGCTTAGCCGAGACGATCGGCGAGGACTTGGTGTTCTGGGCGGCGGCCGCGCTCGGCGAGTACTTTTCCCGGGTGATCGCTCGACGAGATTTCAAGAGCGGCGCTCGATAGCTCATTCGCGCCTCCAGTCGGCCCTTGGCGACGTTGGTCGCCGAGCTCAGCACCACCCTCGTCGTCCGCTCCTTGCACCAGGCCACGTGTCTCTCGTAGGCTTTGATGCCGAAGTGCCGGTTGCAGGTCGGACACAGGCCCTGCTCGTTCGACCTCGTCGGCGCCCCCGATGTAACCAGCGAACCACCGGACTGCCGTTGACTCGGCGATTCCACCGGATCCTAACGCACAGTGTCTTTGTAATAGGACGCAGGGTAGCCGGTAGATTCGGTTGATAAGTAAGATTCCGCGGTGAAATGTATGCAGCGAGAGCCACCAATGCGAGAGCTCGCGGTCAGTTGGCGTGGGCCAATGATTATTTATCAAGCGTGGTAAGCGATAGGCACGCAAAGCATTCGTCTCACGCGCCAGTGCCCTTTCAGCATTCGAGATGCATCTGGGTTAATTCCCTCGTAATCCCAGTGCGTTGCACCCGCCACGCCGAGGAAATCTCGCATTGGCAAAGCTACATCTCACTTCAGTTGGAGGTTGGTTGTTTAGGATCGGATTGACATGAAACTTACAACTTCCTCTCGAGCAGCTCTGATAGCCTGAAGGAACTCATGGTGGGTCTCCTTCCAGGAGGTGTTGGGCTTGGTGGTGCGCTCGTCCGGGTAGTGTCGCTTCCTTTCCTGCTTGGGGAGGAACTCGGCGAGCTCGGTGCCCTGGATCCTCTGCTTGGAGGAGTCGAAGGGCTTCCGCTTCTTGGCCGCTTGGCGCTCGCAGACCCTGATGTGCTTCTCGAGCGACTGCGGCATAAAGGTCCGCGCGCAGATCGCGCACGGCTCGAGAATCGGCGGCACATCTGTGTCCATTTACCGAGAATTAGCCTCCTGGTGCTGCCTCGTCGATTCCTTATCGGGGCCGCGCTCCGCACCGCTCCGCACCGCTCCGCACCGCTCCGCACTCGCACTCTCTTACGTCTCACGTCCGCGTATTAAGCCACCCGGTGAGAGCCGATGAGAGCCGGTGAGTCAGAGTGAATCGCGTGTCACGGAGCGGCACTCGCCGATTTCGAGGAGAACAAGATCGATTCCTTCGGCATCTCCTCCTCCGCCTCCTCCACCTCCACTCACTTACTCCTCGCGGTTATATCACGCTCGCTTTCGCCTTGCACAAAGTTAGGATTCAAGCTCAAGCCGACAAGTTCCGAGTAACAGTTGGCGGAGAATTCGAAGCGATGAGTAGACTCACTCTGCAGTGTTAGTTGATGGTTGGATTATGAATAATTGCGTTTGATATTAGTATCGGGCTCGAGTATAGTTGAGTTAGCTCTGGGTAAGTAGAAGAGTCCTCTCGAGGCAGACTAATTCGTTGACGTCTCTCGGTCAAAGTGCACGAAATCCACTGGGGAAGGAGAAGAGAGTTTTAGGGTGGCGGGGTCACACTGGATTTGAAATGAATGATGAATGGTTCACTGGCGGCATCACTGTGCAAAGAAATGTGCGGCGTGGTGGTGGTGACGGTGGTGTTTGTCGATGGTGGGTATCGATAATTGAACGTCGGCGTAAAGGAGCGCGCGTGGATCGCGGCCACCTGCGAGGTTCCCTCTCACGCGTATCTACCGACTACCAACCAACATATATCCAGGACGACGAGGACCGCCAAGCCGTCGAGAGTCGCCCCCGCGAGAGCCGCTCGCCTACGAAGGAACAAGCTTCCTTTTTAGGTCTTACGGCTCTTACTCGAGTCTCGCCCCAGTATATTCTCTCTATATCCTCTCAGCCTCACACACTCTCCCTCTCTCTCTCTCTCTCTCTCTCTCTATCAAGGCGTTCTCGCTACTACAGACAGGCGCCTCCCTATCGAAATTAGACACCTTCCTATCCACCGAAAGATTATCGGAACTCGAGGTCGCTTCTACCGACCTTCCACACACCCAGCTGATTAAAGGAGCGCTGACACGGAGTTGGATAGAGCTTAATCGGCGAAAGTACTTTTAGGCCGGCAGAGCCAACGCGCCCGCCGCGATACACCGAGAAACAAGTCCAAGTTCTAAGAAGAGAGCTGACTCCGGAGCTTCAAGGAAATTATTCGAAACGCCCATGTGATCGCCTTGCACCTCAGCTCGCGTAAACATCGTCGGCCGAGTAACGCAATCGGCGAGAAAAACGAAGGTGTGAAACATCTAGCACACAGCACACAGTCATTACGGAATTGCGCTTCTTGCCAGTTCCACCCCCCTCCCGCCCGCCTCTTTCATTGGTTGCTTGCAGTCGTTGCGGATTGATCGGTCAGTGTCAGTTATTATCTCAGGAGAAGAAGAAGTTAGGAAAGGTGTATTAGTAGGCGTTATGGGAAGCTGGCAGTGGAAGATTGCAGTTGGATGCGGCTCACCTTGGAGGCGTGGACGTGGGTCGAGCTCTACTTTGTCGATGGGAGAGTGCGAAGTAACAAGTTCAGTTTCGATTTGGATTTGAAGGAGAGCCTCCTCGCAGGGAGGATCCGCGTCCCCCGCGATTCCTCTCTTTGAAAGGCAGCACAGCATCGAGGCGCATTGAGACGTCGACTGAGCCGCTCGCCGAGGACCACGCGCCTTCGCTTACACACGCGCGCTCTCCGCTCTCCACTTTCCGCTCGCCACGCACTTACAAAAGGGCTTTATTTTCGGTATCTATACCGGAGCATCGCCACTCTCCACGTCTCCACTCGCTTTCCTTCCTTCCTCCCTCACACTCCAATCATTACGACACCTAACCCCAGGACCCCTCTCCCAAACTACCCCAATATCAAACTCCCCAAAACCATCCCATTCATCACTTGCACCGCACTATTTATAGGAATGAAGAGAGGACGGAACTCGGCTGGATTTGGTATCGCCGTTAAATACTGCTCTGTCAGTATCAGTAACGGCGCTGGTAGTTTACGGCGCCTATCGTCCAATAGCTCCGAAACTCTCGCTCATTAATCTTACCTTTGATTTACTCGACCTCGCTCACTAAAGTCGTTCACGCTTAAAACAACATTAAGCAACCGACAGCGGACTCATCTCACTGCCACTTGGTCCCACCAGCAGCTGCTTTAACTTTTTCTACAAACGCGAGTTGTGTGCATGTCTATGTATGTGTGTGGTTACCGTACCATGTACTCTTTAGTACGAACATACAGCACTGGAAAAGGACCAGTCGCCACGAAAATGGTACCGGATGGAAGTGGACCCTGGACACGGCCGTGTAAACCCCCCGGAGGAAAGCTCTCGCCGCGCGTTTAATAGAGCAATTCGAGATGGCAGATCACCGTGGTCAAATAGAAGTAGAGAGAATTTGACATATGCAAACTTACCCTCGACATCGGCCATCTTAGTCGCTAAGGGAAACAATAGTCACCATAGCGATGAACCACGGTGCACCAGGTGCACGCCAGTTCCACAAAGGTTTCGATCGCAAATTTGTGCCATCATGCTCTAACTCTATTGGCTCCAACTATGTGATGAGAGCATAAACTACCAAAGAATTGCTTTTATAATTGCATAGGAATAACTCAGATTTGGGAATATTGAGGGAATATGATTTCATAAGTCCCTCCCGCCCTTATCGGCCTGCAATCGAGCTCGGCTCTCGGCTCTCGGCTCTCGGGTTCTGGAGCGTGAGTTTCGCAGCTCCGCTACTGTACGCCACTGATAATTTCTTGTTGCACACTCCCGCTAACTGAAGAGGTACTGGTAGAGAGTACACAGAGCGACATATAACCAAAGTTCTTCGCTGTACGCTGAGCTCTTGAAGCAGCTGCTATTACAATTATTACATTGTCAGAATGGCAAGTAGAAATTTGCCGGCTGCTTTTCAGGTATGTCTTCTTGGTGAACATGTTTTGACGCACATGCGTTGGTTATATAACCTGGAAATATCTAAATATAACCCTTATTATTCGGTGTTTTGTGATAAAGTGCTGCCGCGAAATTAGATATCCGTTTCGAAATCATATTTTCAACGATAGTGGTTTGATTCCATCTGGCCGATGTAATCCGTCTTCGGTATTGCATGAGCCATCGATTTCGTTCGAGCCCAAACTAAATGAAACAATTCACATACCCAAGTATGTACTACAATTTCGGTAATATTTCAGATTGGACGATCTCTTGCAAGGACTTTCTGCACAAAAGTAAAGCGGGCCGAGTCCGACAAGTTTGTCGCTGTACGGGAGAAAGATGGGGTAAATTATTCATAATTAATTGAAATAGCAAAGTTTTCACATCAAATAAACAGTGGAACTCTTCGTCCTAGGTGAGAACAATAAGAATGAACCATCCACCTTCCCTAAACTCACTCTCCTTGGGCATGATGAATTCGTTAATTACTAGCATCCAAAAGGACGAGAATAAGACGAATCTTAGATCAATTGTGATCGCTTCAGTGATGCCAGGGAAAGTATTTTCCGCAGGACACAATTTGAATGAACTGGTATGTAAATAGGTATCTTATTAGACTAGGATATATGTTTAATAAAATCAAGGTTCACAGTTTGCTATAATTTTAAGATGGGTGGCTAACACCTATCATTCAGACGGCAGAGAATTCAGATCTGCACAAAGAGATCTTTGACAAATGTTCAGAGCTGATGCGATCGATCAGTCGGTGTCCTGTACCTGTGATAGCAGCTGTGGATGGCTTGGCTGCAGCAGCAGGCTGCCAGTTGGTTGCAGCATGCGACATAGCTGTTTGCACCGAAAGAACTATGTTCTCTACTCCAGGGTAATTCTTACAGCGAAACTCATATGTTGGATAGAAGAAATAAGCCTATCTCACTTTTAGTGCAAATGTTGGAGTATTCTGTTCAACCCCAGGCATTCCTTTAGTGAGAAATGTCCCACGTAAAACTGCTATGTACATGCTATTCACCGGCTTACCTATCACTGCTGCAGAAGCCCTGCGAGCAGGACTTGTGAGCAAAGTGGTGGCCAATGATATGCTGCGTAAGTTTAACATTTGGTATACATACCATTTGGTATGATGATTTTCTTATTTCATTCCCATTTCAGAGATGGAAATTGACTTGATCACAGGATCAATTAATATGAAAAGTCGCTCGATTACACATATCGGGAAACAATTTTTGCATGAGCAAATTGATCTTGATATTGACACGGCATACTCATTGGGTAGTCAAATGATGGTCGAAAATCTAAAGATGGACGATGCAAAGGAAGGAATAAAAAGTTTCCTTGAAAAGAAGAAACCAGAATGGAATCATACATATCTGAAAAGTGAGGGAGAAAAGTAAAATGACATGCCTGTTGAAACTGTTATAATACCTCAATAAATTTTCTTACTTCTTTTTATGATAAACTTATCAATATAGGAATTTTTGCTCAGTCGCTGTTTTGCGGTTCTGCAAATATTTGTCTTCACCTCAAGGATTGTTCTTGCATAATACACAGGAGACCTTAGAGACCTTATCATTAGAAAGAAAGCTATCTTTTCACCACCGAAAATCACTGTCTATTGCCAACGCGATAACCTTACATGTAGAAAGAATGATAAAAAACGGTGAGCGCCATGCAAAAAATGCAACGTAAAGATGGGAAAACAAACATTGATTCTGCTAGGAATGCTGTGGAAGGCGCCGTGCCGGGCGGCGTGCGGGAGACGCAAGTTCTATGCAAAGCAACAAAGCTAAATTTATTAATAGGTCACCACGCGGAGTAACTTGAAATGCAGATAAAATAAGAGAAGAGCACGCACACGCACTATAGACTACATCGCAAGGAAGGAAGATGCGCGGCAAAAAAGAAAGAGTGTATACTTCTTAGAAGAAGAGTATCATCGCGATGATATCAAATGTCGAAATCCTTCGGAATTGAAGTAGCTGCGGCAGGTCACGTACACGGCTTTAACTGGGCTATCAATTTGGGACACCGTACGCATCATCATATAATATACAGATGCTGAAACGAAAACATAGACGCAATATGCTATCGTAAATCCGTGTAATATGTTTGTATGTATGTACGTCATTCAATATCGGAAACTTACCGGCGACGATTCCCTAAAAGTAAATTTCCCTGGGGCCTGGAGTGTCCGGAGCGGGCGGCAAAAAGAAGACGACAGATTAAAGTATGTTGGCGGTACATTCCGTTATCTCACCATGTACACCAGACAGCACTAACAACCTACTACATTAATCCGCAGTTAATTAAAGTTGGTGCGCTGATCTATTTTGGTATATTTCAAGCTTAAATTAGAGGAGACTCGATGGAGATTTTTTCCAACGCTGAGCCGAATGGGGAAGTATGGTACATAGTCGTGGTATTGGAGGCTGCACTGGTGAATGCAGGACGGCTTGGGAGATAAAGATGCAGCGTCTCCGGTTCGTGGGAAGAAATGCGATAAGGGAAAGACGTCGTGGTCAAGAGACGAGCGTCAGCAATGATCTCGAAGGCCGCTGATATGATGCCGCACTCTCGTTAATTCGCTATAACGCTCGACAACACGTACCCGTATAATCCTCGGCGCTCGCTCCTATGCTCACCACTTTTCTCCAATCGCGTGCCCCACCAGTCGCGAACCAAACTCTATAAATCGAACTCGGCAATTCGCACGTATCATTAGTTTAACGCTGCATTGCGTTGAGAACAGAACTCCAACTACAACTTCAAGAGGATTCATCCTAGACTACTCGTTCGATTGCATAGCAAGAGGATTTTTATCAAAGCCTGATTCGAGTGTACAGTGTCATCCTTAAGAGAAGTTCCATACTGGTTGATGACTGATTTAAAGTGCATCGATCGTAGCTGCATGAGGCTTCGGGCGATCAAGAAACACGAGACAAGAAGACAAAGGAAGTCCCAGGCCGTTGGGCTTTCGACAAAAGCGAAGAACATCGCCAAGATTCAGGAGGACACGCAGATCTCCGAGTGGCTCTTCGAGAATTGTATCGGTTAGTACATATAGTTGGATTGGACTCTATACTGATACTGCAAAGTGAGAGTATCTAGGACAGAGAGTAGATACCACTGCATTTAGCGATCGCGCATCTTTATCTCACTGGCAGATACAGTTCGTAATGATGAGACATTTAATAGAAAACACACTGATCTCATATATATACATCGAGACTCGGGAATGTTCGATCCGTAATTATAATTGCTGGGTGTTATCAGAGGCGTGCTTTCATCGAGAAGATATTTGGGTATCCCGGAACACATAAGCTATAAATAGGGGGATTTCTAAACGGAGAGATCTCTAATATGGCATATATCTTTAAAGCGATTTGACTTGGATGTACGTTGACTATTTTAGATTGTGGAAGGATGTCTGCCATTCCGCAGGGGGCCTTCGCCGCGTGCAAAGTCCGTGATAATCTTCAACGCGGCGTTCCGATATCGGACATGGATAAGCAGGAGCGTCCGGTGAAAGAAAATGTTTATAATCCCAGGCAACTGTTGGAGGGTAGATATATGTTTCTTAAAATCCTCGATCCTAGAGTTTGCTGTGGACTTGCACGCTATTAAAACACTATTGCTATACTTTAGGATGGGAGTTGACCCCATTAAAGTATAACAGCAAGCTGATGAATAGCATCTGGGGCCTCTACAACCGGTACTCGGTGCATAATTTCAAGAAGAATACCGATGCCGAAGAAGGGGTAGGAGGAGTCTTCGCGGCCGGCTGGGCTGCGGTCGAAGACCGCATACCTGCCGCGAGGGCCGCGAGTGCGGTCGCTGCAGCTGCAGCCTCCGCAAACACAACCAGGATTATGCCTGGCGGAAATAGCCTTTCATCTAGTCTCTAAATCAACAGTGATCGACTTATCTATTCGTTGAGCCAACCTCAAACTTGAAAGGGCAACCGCACGCCAATAAATAGATATCTTCTTTATAATAATCCTAGCTTTAAGCTTTCGATCTCACACTATACAAGATATATATGTATATATATGATGAGAGAGATATTTTTGTACTGGTTAACAAAATCATAAAAATTGGAAACAGTATTGAGTAAACGCACGGTCATGGCTTTTATTTCGCAACCCCTTCCATAATATGTACATACAGTATTCTAATCGCCGGGGCTAACCAATATGTACAACATACAGCTCAGTAATATATCCGCAATTTCTCGGTTTACTATGTTTTATCCGCACGTGGCGTATAAAAATAGACAAGCGCTTATACTAGCTATGTATTTTTTGAAATCTGCAATGTCACTTTGAGAGCGAATTGATCGCGAGCATGTGATGTCCACGGAAGCGCCCGGCATTCCTTCTACCTGAGGCGCACACTCACCATGATTTTGACCCAACGTTTAAGAATTGGCAAGTAATTGAAAGATGTTGAGATGCAAATGGCCAATCGCCTGCAGCTAACGCTGGCGATGCTCAAGCCTCACGTAGTCAAGTCTCCCTTTGCACTTCAGGTGATTATATAACCTCTTGTTAATTCATCCGGATTTACACATACGTGCAACTGCATTACTACCACCATCAGGATACACGCAGTCACACACACACGTGCATGCGGGATCGGTTTCCCGTAATCCCCATGCAACTAATTGGATTATTGAATGAAATGGTCTTAGGCGAGCAGAGATACCTACACCGAATCGAATACTGACAGGGGCGCATTTGCTTTTTCAGAAAATTCGAGACATTATTATAGACAATAATTTCAAAGTCGTGAGGTCTCGTAGAGAAATCATCACAAAAGAGGAAGCCGCATTGTTCTATGGAGAACATAAGGGCAAATTCTTTTACAATCGGCTTCTGACATTCATGTACAGCGGACCTTCAGATATATACATTCTAGCAGGAGAAAATGCTATTATTAAATGGAGACAGTTGATGGGGCCGACAAAAGTTTATCAGGCACAGTTTACAGCACCTGATACCATTAGAGCAATGTATGGACTGTCTGATACTAGGAATGCGGCTCATGGATCTGGTACCAGATACCTTTCTCATTATCTTATTACTAAGTCCTCTATTTTTCACCACATATCTATCTGTAGCTAATCAATTTATCCTGTAGATTCTGTAGAGTCTGCCGAAAGGGAAATTGCAATTCTCTTCAAAGACTTTGCTCTGAAGAAGTGGTATGAAGAGGAAGAAAAATATTATCACTTGGGCCGGCTTCATTTTGATCCGATAGCATTTCTCCACACAGTGGACAAAACAGATACAGCTCGTTCAACATAATGGGCAGTAGATTAGAAATGACTGCCATGCAAAATTTAGTTGCCATAGCTACAACAAATTGATATGTATCAATTAGAAACAGTATTTATTGAATATTACCATATTCATGTATATAAGTGTGAATGGCACAGGTAATAAAGGAAAGGATTAATGAAAGCCTGCTGGAGACAGGACTGATGTTCATGATGGTGCACAAAAAGCTCTTGTAAAAAAATACACTGTATATTTTCTTCCACTATTTTTGTGTATATTTCTTTGTGCATAGTCACGCCTTAAGATTAATGTCTGACACAATGAGAAAGTAGACTGGTTAATTTTTTACTGCAGAATTGCATATTTACACAATGTGCTAAGTACAGCAACTTTTTTAACAATATCACAAAGGCACAATTTCATGGTTTGTACAAACACAACAGACTCTTGGTTAGATTACTATGGACGGAACAATATAGTTTTCACTCCAGAAGAAGCAACACAAATCATGCATTCACTTTGACATAGACTTTAGGCCTTGAGAACACTTTTATACCCTCTTCCAATTTAGTCAGTTGCTTCTCAATCTCCATCTTCCTCCTCTGTGCCCGTAGGGTATCTGATTTTATTGGCATTTTATTCAATTCACACACATAGTCTTGATAATCTGTAAAAAGGTCATTTGTAATGTTTCTATCATGAGCTACTATGAAAATGCATACTTTTCTTGAGCATTCGTAATGTGTCTTTGCGTTCACTATCTGGCAGAGCTATGTGACCCTCTGGGCAATCAGGATCTAGTGCATCTGCCCTGTCCCTTTGTTCTTTCTCCTGAGCTTCTTTCCTGTCTCTGATGTATCTGAAAGAATGAATCATGGCAAAAGGTACTCAATAATAATTAGGGGAATCAACTTTGTTTGATGCGGTGCATGCAGGAGTGGCCATGAAAAGTTACTTTCAACATCATACTTAGGCACAATTCCCTTCTTGTAGGTATTTGGCAAAATTCCATTACTGTTTAAATGTGCTGCCATTTTGCTAGCCACCGATGCTCGTTCTTTGTTCAGTTTGATAAAGTCAATATCGCTTTTATCTATTCCTGGGTCCACTTGTTTGGGGTCTGTTTCTTGGTGAAAACGTTCGGGACTTCTTTCATCCCCTCTAGCAGAAAGTGGAGACAATATCTCTTTTATATTAGAATCTGGTTGTTCGAGTGTTTCATGTCTGTCCATGTTGTTGTCTGCTTTATAGGGAGGTTTCTCAGAGGCATATTTGATTGACCCCTCTGAGTATATGTCATCTATCTCCTTTGAGTCTAAGGTCTGAATAGCTTGGCTTTTAAATCTAGCCTGTGCAGTTGGATTGCACTCCGTATGAGTATGAGGCTCGTGGGACAAACTGGGGTCTGATAACACTTCTCCCTTTAATTTTTGTGTAGTCTGTTTTGCAGGCCTTTTGTCTCTTCTTTTCTGCTTGACTTGCACCGTTTCATTCCTGCAGGAATGATAGCCCTTCTTTAAAGCTGCATTATTCTTGCTCAAACTTGGTGCACTGCACTTGCGATTTATCTTGTCGTGCTCCTGTTTTTTATTAGTCCGGTCCATAACAGCAGCATTATCCCCATATTTTTTATCACGAATATTTGTGCTTATTCTCGATGCAACATTCTGATATTTGTCAGCAATCTTATTCTGTTGCTTTTGTAAATTCAATTTTTCGAATTCATCCAGATCTTTAGTCGTATGGAAACAATGTTCCATGCGCCGAAGATTCCTCACATTTTCGTGAATGAAATTTTTTCGCCCAACTGGTTCTAAACCATTTGTAAAGGAAATCGGTGTACGGATAGAATAAAATATATATCATATACGCTTTCGCGAGTAAAATCGTGAGAAATCTTTGAACTTACTCGGATCTGGAAAAATACCCCTCAACGTAGTCATTTTTTCCTAATCGTAAATGAGAATCCTATATATTCAGTAAAAGTGTGCCTCCATTCAGCTACAATAATTTCCCACAAATACGCGATAAACTTTACATTTCGAACATGACATCAATAACAGACATTACGCACTCTAGTAGAAGCAGATTAGGACGCCAGTTATTAAAATTTAGCACATGATTTCTATATTTTCACACGTCGTCTACCGGACAAACAAATTGTGTTTACAAACGTAGTTGAGCGTATCTATTTGGATAAGTGCACTGTCAAGTGTTCAGTCTCACCAACAACCCCACCGACGCCGGCATCGGCACCCATTTTTGAAAAAGCTTGTATTTCATTGAGAGACTCCTCCTCTTTTGAATGCGAGATGCTACGACAGCAATGCCTAATACTTTCTTTAGTTTTAAAATCTTATTTCTTCTACGAGTAGTATAGAGTATGCATAGTTAGCACTGAGTATAAGGTTTTGCCGGTGTCGTTTTAGAAAGTTGCGTCGCCCGAGACACACATGTGTATACTTGCCGATCAGTTGCGACCAGTTGCGACTTGCGACATAGTAGGTGCTGTTGGTCCCCTGTTGAAAGCTTCGCTATTAGCATCACAGACTTTATTATAAACAGTTTGACTCAAACCTTATATTATACTCGAGAGTATTCCATACTCTCGAAATAATAATATTTGAAGCCGCGTGTATTATTGTTTACAATTGTGTAAGATTGTGGAAAATGGCGGAAACCTGTGGAGACGGTGATAAGTCCGAGTGCACTCCAGCGAAAAAGGTGAAAATTCAACTGGAGAATGATGATGTTGCCAAGGAGGACTCGGAATATTCCCTCTCCAAGTTCGAGGTCTCACGCATTTTGCAAAATAATTGTGTGCGCAAGCAGATCTATGTCGAAGGAACTTTCAAAGACCGCGAAGAACCGGCGATTGTCTTAATTGAAAAAAAGACATTCCCGATGGATAAGGCATTTTTGAAAGATGCCATTTTCAACGAGAAAGTTTCCCTCGGCAAACTCTTCTCGAATGATATTTACGGGAATTATGAATGTTTCCCAGTTGCAGAGCACAACGGTATGCCAGAACGTATTTAACCTTCTTCACCAACACACCTGATAATTATCCCTTGCATCACATTCCCCAATGTTTAGAGAACTCTAACTTTACTTAGCCGGCTCGCAGTGCCAGAATTGAACCTTTTTACTCGAAATAAAAGAAGAAAATAACAATGGTAGGAATACGTCTGCCAAAGGGAAAATGAAAATCCACAAATACCATTATCAATCTATCCTAAAGACAAGCCTAATTCAATATACTTTGCCAATCCCTTTACATCTCCATTTTTACAAGCATATCAAAGACATTTCATATTTTTCAAGGTTGTAACATCACTGTAATACATCCTGCAACTCCAAAGCATGTACAAAGATTTAGCAAGAAGGAAATGCACATTGTAGATGAAACTTATGAATTGTACAAAAAGATTACACTACCCTATATAGAATCGCATAGCTTTACCCTGGACGTAAGGATATATGATTAATTTGTCATTATATCTGATTAATAATCTGTCAATGTCTAATAAGTTTGTTGTTTTTCCTTGACAGTGGATATATAATATTTTGGACCATAAGGCAGAAGTTGAGAACATTGTATTTGAGGATAGTGACAAGGAAATTGGATTTGTATTAGTGAAAGATTTGAAGTGGGACAGGGAATTGGAAACTTTGAAGCTGGTAGCACTTCCCTTTCAAAATATCAAGAGTATTAGAGAGTTAAATGCATCTCACCTCCCATTATTGAAAAATATCATGGATGCCGGTAGTGCAGCAATAGCAGAGAAATATAAACTACCTAAATCCAAACTAAGGATATACTTTCACTATCAACCGTCATATTATTACCTCCACGTGCATTTTTCGTACCTGATGTACGACCCACCAGGTAACACTCTCACTATTCACAGATATTGATTGTCAATCCCTTGAAGCAGTAGTCAGAGAGAGATTTCCTTACAGGAGTTCGTGTGGAAAAGGCTCACCTATTGTCTAACGTGATTTCGAACATAGAATTAATGACGGATTATTACACGAAAGCCGTCCTCCCGTTCGTTGTTGCGGAAGATGATCGTCTATATGAAGAGCTGCGGAAGGAAGGTGTATTTGATGAGACAACTAAAAGCGGATCTCCCGATGCTTAAATGAATTTGATTTTCGGCAATTCGCATTTGGATAACACGGGACCGTTCTTATTGGTGAGAAAGAAAAATGCTGCACCCCTCGCTCTGTAACTCTCCGCGACAGAGAAATAAAGAAACATTTGTACTTTACACTTTGGCCTTTTCATCCGAGAGCAATAAAACTGCAATCGCGTCTTGATTCGTATTTATTATTGTTGGCGTAAACAAACTGAGAGAAACAATGATATAATCAGTACGCTCATGTGTCGTTTTACAATATTTATTTTAATAAATATTTCTATCGCATAGACGGTGGTACATGGTACACAATGAAAAGTTATTCGTCGCTAATTAATATCAACCATTCTTACTAAAGTCTTACGGGGTAAACGAAACTACAGAACTGCTGTTTATGAAAAATGTAATGCAGGAGCCGAATAGTATTGAAGTATACTAAGCTATTACACCGATCGCCGATTAAATCAACTAATTCCCCTTTTTGCAATTCATTTACGAGATTGAATGGATTTTTGAAAAAGAAAAAGCGCAATCGAGTCCATCAGTACTGCAAAATGCGAGAAACGAAAAGCGGCTTGCACATGTCTATATGGTCTCACATAAAATACCAACCCAACGAAAAGCAGAGTATTCGAGACAAAGAATTAAAGTTTGTTGATGATAGGAAGGAGTAAGGTGTAAATTCTTAGTAAGTGGAGAAATCCTTGCACACTCTTTCAGTATAAGAGGGGTGGAAGATGATGTTAGAGATTAGGTATTTCTTTTTAATAAGAAAACAAACGACAAATATACTCTATTTCATCGATCAAAAGACAAAAAACTGTAAAAAACCTCTCGTAAATACAAAGTAGTTTATGCACCGAATAAAAGTGCTACGCTGTGTGTATAGACTTCAGTTCTATAGCTTCAGTTCAGTTCTATGCAGATACCATATTATATCTGCCTGCAATGCATGTAAAGTTATATCCGTGTATGTGTGTAGGTGTTTGGGTGGGGGTGTAGGTTTGTTTGAATGTATGTAGTAGCAGAGTATGCTAAATTTTCAAGTTCGGTATAAGTTGGAAAGAAAGTAACGATAGAAAGGCATATATATGTCTGTGTGAGTACATATACAGGGCAATTGCATGAATCCAAGTTCGCTTTCGGAGAGGTCGCGTTGCAAGTAGTATATATGATATATTCGGTTATGAAAGACTTTTCAAACGTACAAAGCGAGTCATTTCGTCCATTGGCTCGTGCTGTCATACGGAGCGCGTAGGTACTCTACTCGACACTCGTACAACAAGTTAGAATCACGTTAGGATCAACATTTCTCCAACGTTCGACGCGCACTTCTTTAATAAAGGATGATTAACTGAAAGCTTATGAACCATAAAAGGGATGATCAAGTAAACATGTATCTAATCTAGTGTACCTAGGCAACTCCGCGATAAAACTATCTTGAAATCATGTTTCCAGATAGCTAATGTTACATGCTTTTATCATAGTTGTTATCGCTGTTACATCAGGGTACAGTTATACCCTGTAGATATGATTACAACCTGTTTAGCGATCTTAGACTCAACTGTCACGCTAAGAGTATTTGAGGACGCTGTCAGATCACCTCATGAGATCAGTAAGCTGGGCCTTTACCGAAATACGCTCTATTCATACCCAAAAACTTAAGGCTAAATAAAAAAGCAGACGTAAGTACACAGTCGAGTGTTGGAAGCGCATCGGATATTCAGCCACGAAGTGCGCTCAGCTCAATTATCTCATTCGAATTACTCAAGTTTTTCGCATAAAACAATCAGAGATTACTGTCTTCACAATTTAAGAAAGAAATTTTTATAAAATCAATGAGGGTTTACTTTATAATGACCTTTTCGAAATCGAAGAAACGTCAGCTCCAACTCCGAGTTCGTAGAGGACAATAACTTAAAAAAACTTTATCAAAACCCTATATACTAAATATTTCAATGAGGAACGAAGACTACAGCATTGCTTTACATCTCTCAATGATCGATAACTAAATGACGCTCGTCGAATTCGCGTAAAGTATTTTCGAAGAAATGGCTTGAATTTCCGTAACATAAGAAGAAGAGAGCAGATGTTACAGTGTTGCAAACTTTCATCTACTATGATCATGCATTGTTTGTCGAATCTCTTATAGAAACTTAATGATAAATGAAAATGGTGAAATTTAAGTACCCGTGCTTCGTAAAACGCGCGTAGTAGTATTTCAGGTATTGTCCAATATCTTTCTTTTCACTTGTTATCTACTAATTCTAAAACAAACGTGCAATTATGTTCCTTCCTTTTGTATTGATTGGTTGGCACGTAATACTTAAAGGTTGCTAAATTCCTTATCCCGTTGAGGAACGAACCTGCCTTTTGTAGAGGTCGGTGCCTCAAACGTAAATTGGAAACATGTCCGATTGCTTTGCAAAAATAAACAACAAGGTTTTACGACACGTTAAATTCGGCACGTCGCGCAGTTTCTCGACACTTTGTCCTCACTAGCGCAAGTGTGTCATTAGAGCTTGGAAGATATTTGTACGCTTACTAAACAATAAGGAACCAACTCTACTCTGTTAGAAGGTTTATTAAAATGTACGGGGGGTTTTTGTTGAGGCGTACTTATTCATGTGTAGGAAAGGATGGTGTTGACCATGCAAGATAGAGTAAAATGATTTAGCTCTCGATAGTTAAAATCAACTATAGACTGGCAAATAAATAAATCATGATGATAGTTGATAGTAGAATAAACAGAATGAGATGACACATCAAGGAATAGAGGTGGTGGGTATAATATGGGTGGTGGTGCATTAATGATGTCTATAGTCGGGACTTGTAAGTGGATCATCCAAGAAAGATGGACATATGGTATAATTCAGTGGATAATGAGAAACTCTCCAAACCCAATAAAACACAAACGGATCAGTTCACATTGCTTTATGAGGTAAAAAGCAAAATTATCAAATGAATGTTAGATATGTAATAAATATTTGTGCTTATAGAACTTCATCTGACTAGTTGGTCATGATCCACTACTACTAGGAATAAATTGTCATGACTGTGCCTTATATGTACAATTATGGAAGAATGATTTGTATGATAGTTAACGAGTTGTTAATGATTCGTAGAACGAAGCAGGTACTGGCTTTCTTGCGGATCGAAAGCATTTGCAAAAGTCGAATTCTGCCTAACTGCAATTTCTCGCACGCGATATTATCCTATTCGTGTCAATCTTATGCATGATTTCTATGTTAATTACTTTGTTATTTACAGAAATCGCGCCACTTTTTATCCTTGCAAAGTCAGCGACATATATTATATAATATAATAGATAATTGAATTATATTATGAAAAATACCGATTATTCGCATAAGCATTATGTACCACATACCAAAGAGTAACACGACTTTTCTCGTGTTCGGAAGTGCCGGAATATTCGGTTATAGTCTAACCAAGTACGTTACGTATTGATGCCGAAACAGAGCCAACTCAATCGAAGAACACACGCAGAGTCAATGTGTTTTAAACGCGAATTTCGTTTGGTTCAAACTACTTAACAATCATCTAGTTAACGACCAACAAAACAATTAACCAAGTCAAAGAATCTTAGTATTCGTGACCCATTAGTAATCGAAAAAAGCACTCAACACCCTGAGCTTTTATAAGAAATCAAAGTCAGATTCAGACCACAAACCTCCGCTGCGCGCAAATATCCGTATGTGGTAGTTTTTACAGTCTCACGTCCCAGTACCCATTTCATGCGTGCTAGGCTTTTCAAATCACGATAAATTTGTCTTTCAATTGCTAACGAATCCGTGCGCCCGTCTAATTTAAACTCCCTGCGCATCGCTCCTTTATCACATTGAATGCTACACAGATTTTGCATCTCGCTAGGAAAAATTAAATACCTAGGCTTGTACCGTTCGAAAGCCAATACGCGTACAAATTACTAAACTAAAAAATTTACAAGAATTTAAAAGTATAAAAAAACGTACGTAAATGACAATATTAATATAAAGATGATTATCTAAAGTGCATTTGGCGTCCTGACATTTACCTTGATCCTCTTGGATGACATACAGTAGGTCTCTCTCTTTCTTTCTCTTTCTCTCTCTTTTTCTCTTTCACTTTCTCTCTCTTCTTGTGTTTGAATGGTTCTTTTAGAATGATGATCACATGACTTAAAGTGGCTTTCTTTACCAATGATATTAAATACAGTTTGTATGGTGGACTAGCTTCGGATTACGGCTTGACCCCAACAAGCCGCCGTGGATTTTTAAGCATATGCTATAAGCTGATCAGTGACAGATATTAGTAGATCTGGTTATCTACTCTCTTGTAAATCATACCAACATTTTCGATACCAGTTTTCCATGTACAGAAATATATGTACTTTTAGGACGCAGCGCCATTCTACCAGCACTGGTGAATGACAGTCATCAATCAATCCACAACTATACAAATCTGTGCAAGTACTTCTTAACTAGCTTTCAATTTTACAGTTATTGGTAATGCATTGATAACGCGTCGTGTCTGTGTAAAACTGATCAACCTAGAGCACACGGTTTATAGTTAAGACGCCACTGGATCTTATATATCCATTCATCCGGCATTAATTAGGCCATAATTAATGCCAATAATGTCATATTTCCCCATTGTCGTCAGAATCTCAATGACGAGTTCAATATAAAACATGTTCATTTACGTTTCTCCCGGAAAATACTATTAAAGTTCGAATTTATTGTGTAATTTAACGTGTACTTGGGACAACGCGGAAGCGAAGACTTGAAGAAAAAAACGTTTCGGGGAATAGTCAATAGTATTTGGAGTCTGACGGACGCTTATTCGCACAAATTGAGTTTGATAGAATACAATGCTGCTGATTGTAAAACAAACTTGGTGCAACAGAACTTCCAAGGAGAAACGTATTTGAAACATGTTTCTGCAATTTATACCCTATTTTCATAAGGCCTTGAAGTGGCGAAAGTGGGAGTTTTTATGCTTCGGTCGACGCGACCAAAGAGCCTTTAGGCGTGTATGCAGTCGCATTTGGATCCAAGTTCGACACAGTACACCCGGGACGGGGACTATCGTTTGAACGCATTTTTGTCCCTGCGACTCGCACTTCACTATTCAATCGAAGTTTGGACGTTGCACAGGTTGGTGTAGGACCAAATGTGTCTTGTGGCATCACAGCTAAATCTTGGGCTATTTTTGCTTTCAGCATCTCAATTTCTTTTTCTTGAGATCTAATCAAACCTGATTCAACATAAAGTTTATCATATATCCTTGTGCAATCCTACAACTCTTCTTCCACATCGTGTTAGTATTGCAATATTGATTATCCAATTTCCAATGTGAAACGCAAAGAATACACGAAGAACAAAACAAGATAAGACTTACCCTCCTTGATTTCTAACTGTCGCTTAACTTCGCCCAGTGCCGAAAAGAGGTCGAGCTTTATTCGTGTCTCTGCACTCAAGCTGTCTTCTAAGTGAGCGGTTTTGTCTTGTAAGGCGCTTAAAGCACCCAGTAAAATCTCGGATTCTTTGTGGTTTTCTTTGCATCGCGCTGTATCCTTTTCCAACGCATTGCACCTACGCATACGAACGCCGTTTTAAGTTACCAATTGTGTTTACCATTTTACCTACTAGTAGTGGTCATTTCATGTACCTATCCTCCTTTGATTTGAGCTCCCTACGAAGACTCTTGAGATCCTGCTCCATTTGGGCTCTTCGAGTTTTGCAGGCATCTGTACACTCCTGCCTAATGAGTGGTGGTGGTGGTGGTGGAATTGCAGATCGCGCTTCTTCCGCTGCTCGGCGCGCTCGCCTTTCTGACACAAGGGATGCCTCGCAGGCGGTGCGTTGCTTTCGCTCGTCTGCAATTCGTTTTTCCAACGATGTCATCGTTTGCTTGTCTAATTGTCGAGCTGTGACTAAACCATGTAATCTGCGAAGAAATCACATGAAAAAGTGGAAATGTATTCTCCATTCGATTGGCTTATGAGAAACCTCTCATGGAATTCTACTAACTTGCTTTGTAACTGGTCGTTGTCGTGTTGCAACTGTTGAATGTCACCTTTAGCCTGACGATCCCCACTTAGTAAGGTGTTAACTTGTGAACGAAGCTCTTGTTCCAGTTGTCGACTTGATTGGAGATCTGATTTTAGACGCTTTATATCCGCCTCGAGCCTGCGACACACCAGTAACCTATTTCAACGACATCAAATTATACTAAGCAGTTGAACGAATCCTTCGAACGCATGACGCTTTTATGTTGTCACTGTCGGCATACATGCGGGAGTGCCCGTTCATTCTGGCAGAGATTTGTACAGACGAGTGCGTACATTTCACTAAATCTATATCTATATACCTTTGACAGTAATCGTCTTGGTGCTTTTGCTGTTCAGCAGTATTATCTACTGGACTCTTAACTTGCCGTGTCTTACGCTCACGCTGAGCGTTAACGTTCGAGGAGGAGTCCCGATTTTCTTTCACGTTGTTCCACTTTCCTGTTACGGAACCATTTGACTGCGACTTGATTGCTGTATGCCCGCAATTTCCACCTTTAGACGACTTGTCTTTCTCTAGCTCATTCGCGTCAAAGTCATTGATGGACCTATATTTTGTACTTAATTCGTTAATAAACTTTAAGTTGCCTGTCCTCTATATCTCAATCCCACATATCTATAACTGACTCAAGTGTTAGGTATATGATGGAATACCCACCCAATCCTCTCAATGAATTGTACATCATTGTGTGTTACTGTGTTTCCATTAGTGTGTATAAATTTCTTGTCACTTTTTTCAGATTGTGACAGATTTGTTACATTATGTTTACTATGCTGCTCTTCCTGCTTCTCTCCCTTATCTAAAGACTTCCTATGATTACTTTTTGTGGCTGTACTCTGAGAGTGTGGTGACACTTGCATACCATTATGCAAACCACCGTTTTGCATACTCCCATCCACACCATTATTATTACCTCCTGTAAGACATTCTTTGTTTTAAAGTCTCCATTCACATTATTAAACCCAGCTGGGCATACAGGTGATTTTTGAAAAATTTGAAAATAAATACAAACTACCTCTGCTCTTTTCAGGGCTGGGATTGTACTGTGGACTTATTTTGTGAGACTGTGTTTTATTCTGTTGCTCCAGAGAGGCGGAAACATGTTGTGTTTGTGGCTGCACTTGCTGTTGTATTTGTTGCATTGACTGAGCTTGTTGCTCTAGAGGCAGTGCTTGCTGTAAAAGTTGCAAATAGAACTCATTTTCTTTTGCCACATCCTTTTGTTTTCTCTGTCAAGAATGGACATGGATTAATAAGTTGCGCAGACTCCTTCTATTAGATTATAGTACTTTCAATATGCTCAAACACTCACCTGCCTCATTCTGTATCCAACATAACTTTTAAAAACAAAACCTAGTGTAACTACAGGATAGCCAATGCTGAAAGAAATATAGTTGTTTTTTATATTTGACAGACTGGCAGAATAGTAAAAGGAAGGTCTCCAATACATACCAATGTGCTGCAAATGGCCTACAGAGATCCAAGTGAAATGGCATATGTCTCAAGTCTCTCAATCTAACTGCTGCTTCTATGTATAGGAATAAAAGCCAGAGCATCACAGTTGGTAAGCAGACTCCTTTATCTGTGGAATGAAAATATCTTGTTGTATGAATGGAAATAGTTGTTGGGTGATGGAGGACTCACAAGTATTATGCCTACCTGTATGCCAGACATATTGCACCCAAACATATGTGCTGGCAGCAAAGAAAAGCCAATGTACGGGGATGAAGAAGAAGCAAATCATATCGGATGTAAGTGCGATACAAATGAAAAATACGGAGAAGGCCTGGAAGAAAGACAAGATATTATTATTGTATCCATATGATGCACATCTTATTGAATAGCATTCTTTCCTGGCAAACTTACCAAGCCTTGGTATTTGAAAGAATCGTAAACACTTCGGAGGAGTAACCAAAACGGCCACAGAAATTCAAAACGGAATTCTAAAATGAAGTCTGCCAAAATCACCATGGCCCATAGTAGGAGAAACTTTAGGTAAAGTAAGGTACTGCAAACAGAAAGAATATCAACTGAAGATATTCCAAAGATTAGTATTAGCAATTATTCTACTCTTATAAATCCAACAGAATCTCCTCTGATGAGCGTGTTCTCCAGTAGAGTATAGATGGTTGATGAAAACATGGTATACTTATAGCAATGCAGAATTACATAATATATAGCAATCAGTTGCATTATAGTTGGATTCTAAAGCCCATTGACTAGTTTAATCCTAATACATAGATGATGAGGACATAGGAGTGTTGACTTTGGGAAGAATATCATAATGAAATCTCAATTGGAGGGAAAATTGTTCACTGGGCATCTCAAATGAGCTTATCCGAGACCTTCCAACTCGGAGGGATAGAGTGTTGACATTTGATTAGGTAAATGTGTATGGGACTGTCTAAAACTGACTGATAAAGTAGAAGGGAGGGCTCTGTAGAGCTAGGGAAAGGATTTGGATGATGAAGGAGTTGGTGATGATTGAGAAGAGAGAAAAAGGAAAAAGGCCGGATGCTCGTGAAGAAGAGCGGGCGCGTATAGATCGGTCAAGTTGGCGATGTTGGGGGTTGACGAAAAGGGCATCGCGGTAACGTGATCTAAGGAGGATTTTGACGAAAATAGGCAGGCATGGTCAAGGTTTTGGCAAGTGTCAAGTTATGTCACGCAGGTGCTGGAAGGCGGTCCGCGGTCCGCGGGCCGCGAGCCGCGAGAGCGCGAAGCCGCGGCGGCGGGCGACATTGCGCGTCGCGGAAGCTTGTCGAGGATGGTAGAGCAGAGCCGGAAGATTGGCGAGGTGCTGAGGTTGACGGGAGCCGGCGGTGGGATGCGGGCTAACGGGCGATGGAGCGCCAAGGGGTGTTTAGTTATTTTTAAAATCGGCCGTACCCAATAGGGACGCATATGGCGGCCGAAATTTACCTTCCGTAGATCCCCTCGGTGAGCTTGTTGCGTTTCAAGGGCCTCCGAAGCTTACCGCACTCGACATTTCTTCTCTTCATATTCCTCGGCCACTTTCACCCTCACTACTAACGGCGAGCGCTTCTTCGCGGCGTCCGACCAAGAGACCGCAAACCCTTCGCGAAGCGGCGAAAAAATTCACTCTCTCGCGCGCGCGACTTCTATCAGTCTCTTTTGTTGTCATTCGCCTGTCGACAGATTCGAGGTCTCACGGCGGTTTACCAAGCAGCTGATTGGTCCATTCTGGTACATGGCGCTAATCAGCGCTTGAAAAATCACCTGCTCTCTTCGATCCGCCTCAATCGTCGCGCGCGCGCCCGCCGCTTAATTCTCACCAACCAACCACACTCAACCACACACCACTAATACGCCCGGCTGATCTGATCTGATCCACTTATTATTTCCCTCGCGGTCAGAGATCACTCCTGCGGCCAAGTGCCAGCGCTCCTTTTCGCCAACCAAGATTTTCGGGCTCAAGCCTTTATCGATCCTAGATGTCTCCCGACCCGACCGTGTCATGGGTCCATCAGCTCCTTTCACTTAGATACAACATACACACATTTTCCCCGTTCCACTCTGCCGTCCCGCGCGCCCTGGCCCGCACTTCCTCTCGGCTTTCCTACTGCTGCCCACTGCCGCCGTCTCTTGTCGGCTACCTGCTGGCTGGTGCTGCCCTGGGCGGCTCCCCCCAATTCCTACTCTGCGCGCGCTCTCATATTCTCCAAACTCTCCCAGCTATCTATATGTAAATGTCCAGTGGACTAAGTCTAAACAACATCTGTTGTACACGTGCGCTCATGACGGTCTGTTTATCTCTCGGCGGGAGAATCACCCTCTTTCCCATAAAACCTATCACTTTCCGAAATGACTACCCCCGTCTTGAGCAAAAAGCAGCAACGACACAGTTTGTCAGCAAAGAAAACTCCGGTCAAAGGTCTGCGGAATGTCCTCCTCCAACCTCATGAAAACTATTGGTATAATAATCAATTCTGACACTTTAACTATCGCCCGTGAATATATTGAAAGGCAGTTGTTTTGTTTATTAGGCCGATAGTGGATAGCAAGACTGGAAGCGTTCTGGAGGGAGTGATGGCAGAGTGAGTTGATGCCAGCCAGTAAATATTGCAATTAATCATTGATGGAGAATGACACTAACTTTCGAGTTTCTAGATTAATAAAAGTCATCAGGAGGCCAACTGCCAAACTCCCTTGGTCTCAACTGAGGCACATTAAAAAAGAGGAGAGGGCATTGGAAAAAGAGCAGGCACTGTCCCAACAGAACAGTATGCCTGATAAAATGTTATTGTAACTATTGTTTCACCTAAAGAAATTCTTATCTTCAAGAATATGGTACGACTAAGCAGTATTGTCAATGTTGTGTATCACATTGTAGGAAGTCGGTGGTCACAGGTATTAATGCAGTTACTAGGGCTTTAGAGAGGAAGAGTATTTGTTGTGTTTTACTTGATTCAAATGTTGAGCCGCCCCTTTTGATAAAGCATGTTGTTATGATGGCACAAAACAAGCAGGTGCCCATTTTATTGGTACCATTTCTTAAGAGTGTTACTGCTACCACTATTGGCTATGCATCTGCTTCATTTGCACTCAAGGTACAATAAAATACTTGTTAGTGTTAAACAATGATTGAATTTTGAATTACCTTTGTACTTTTATATTTCAGAAAGTAGTGGCTGAGTCAACAGATCATCAGTTTCATGGATTATATACTACAATATTGAATGCTGTTGAGAATGCTCCACAGCCAAAGAAGACACTACATTTATCACAGAATACTGAAAGTTGTGACACACCATTGAAAAAGGAGATTGAAATACCTAAAGAGACTCCAGCAGAGCCTGGTATCCTCTGGTCCAACAGGCCCACTGTTTCTACAGATGTTTACAAGTACAGAACATCCAGCAGAAAGAGGGCTTTTGTTCCATCCAATGCAGTGGCAGAGACAGAAATGATAGAGACAAAATCGGCAGATTATATTTCTATAAGCCACTATGAGGTTCCCATGAGCGATGATGAGGATGACATAGTAGCTAGTAAACGTTGTAGGATTTCTGATAACTCTTGCAGGAAGCCTGAGGTTCAGTATTTGTCTTTGCAAGTGAAAAGACAACAGGGAAACTTAGGCAGAGCAAAGGCCACTAAGACTCCCAGCAAAAAGAAGTAACAAGAGACCTGTAGGAAATAACACCTCGCCTTTTTATTTGTGTAATTTTGTAAATACAGTTTTTATATCAATAAACAGGAGTACCACCTGTGGCAGAGTCGTCTCCAGAGAATGTTCCCAACTCCCAATGTTCAAACTCTTAATTACATTATGTACAAACCTAACGCAAATGTTATTAAAGATGGGTGAAAAACCAGCGTGAATCAGTCTCATACGCAAGTTTAAATATAAAACCAGTCCAAAGTTTTCATGTATAAGCTGTCAAAATATATGATTCACGTAGTCTACGAGTATTGAAGGACTAAACAGACACAACATCATACAGGCAGAGTCGAGTTGACAGATGATTTGAACATCTTTGTAAAAAACATAAGACCAGCAGTTCCACCAGGTATGTGACTTACTAAGAACGAGAGCATCGCAATTAATTGCAACACTGCGCAGAGGACAGTCAAAGGTGTTGACTGGAGGTGTAGCGCAAAGTAGAGGGTGCCTATGAGGGTGACGAAATAGGAAATGCTGAAGCACCTTCTCTCAGCAGTGAATAGAGACTTCAAATAACTTAAGGGTCCCAGCAGGAAGCAGAAGCTGAAATGAATTAGTGAGCTAGAGACAAGTCTGGGAATGGTCCAGAGTAAGTGGACGTAGCGTACCTCGCCAGGAAGAAGACACTTCCTAAAGTGTACAAAAGTGCGAACTTTCTCGCCTTGAGCAGTAGGACCGGAATGTAGACCGCTGACAAACAGAAGCACAGGACGCCCATGCAAAAGCAGATTGCAAATGCGACCAGTCTCTGCATTCGTGTCTAGTAAAAAGTGGTCCGATCATTCATAATATCGTTCAACTTGTGAAATTGTGAGAGGCATCTCAGGTTATGTGGGAGGGAGAGCGTACCATACTAGGACAGCACTCCTTCTGTGCCCCTTGAAGCCATCCCGACGGCTCCTCCTTGGCCTCATCGCCGCTTCTTCCGAACCATTTGCCCAGGTTCGCTTTCGCTATTCCTACCGAGGGGACGTTAATCTTATACTGCTTCTCATTCTTATTACTCAGAAGGTACTCGTTCAACTCTTTGTTGAGATCGGCCATTTTACTACGTCGGCATTCTCCCCTTCTGTTTACATTGCGCGTCCTTCCTTCCGCTTACATCTCTCTCTGTCTCTACTGTTTACTACTCGCCGGGCCGCACACGCAGCTCGATTCTTTTTCGTTTCATTGACTGACTTCCAACAGGCAGACACTCTAATGAGCAACAGCTCAAATCGAGCATCTAATCAAGGCGTGGCTTTACCACGTTTACTGCAAAGTTGATGGAGTAGGTCAGGAGCGATGACACCGAATCCATGGAGGTTGTGTGATTGCGCATTGCGCGCACTTGGCTCATCCTGCGATTTATTAAGTTTAGAAGAAGGTATGTAGAATGAAGTGGAAAGCACGGTGGATTTTCAAACTTACATTTATTTAAACAAATCAACATTGACCTCATATTTACGGGTTGTATACTGCATTTGTTGCACAGGTAATGCATCACTCTAGCGCAAGATCTAAGTGTCCTGCAACGCGTCGTATCTTTCTTATCTGGGGGGATCGTTTAAGAAATCAGTAATTGCAGTCGGGGACAGGGTAGACTGACGTGAGTATCGACACAAGTCTAACGTTTCCGGGATTAGAAGAAATTCGACTAGAAACGATCGGCCAACGACCCTTTCTTCCGCCTCCATATCTCTCTTATTTCTTCTTTTTCGCCTCCCCCCTAGCTCTCTGTCTCTCTCTTTCTCTCTCCCTCCTCGTAAACCTTACTTCTTATTTCCCATCTTACATATACTAGTATGTATCTACTAAGAATCCTGGTCGTGTCATAATAGCGGTAATGATAATAACCATACTAGAATAATTAAGTAATAGAGGGTGTGCTGGTACTTTCACGGGGGGATGACGACAATGCGGCAATAGCACTAAGAACGACAGACGTGGCAATAATAATATAAATATACCGTGTGCATGCGGTACTGACCATATATCACTATAATCATACAAAGCATAACCATAATGACAATCATAATAATAATAGTCATAATAATAATAATGAGATAATAATGATAATAATAAAAATGACAATAAGGATAACAACAATACAATATAATCCTTAATGCAGTAGAATCATTGGTAAGAATAAGTAAAGGAGGCAAAAGGCAACGATAACAAATAATAGAGAATATTCGGATAGAGTACTAGAAGTAAACAGTAGATAGTTGGGAGTCGAGGGAATCGAGCTTATCCAGGCTACTTGGCGCTCTTTGGTTTGCCACTGCTCACTAGCGTTCACCTCTTAAAGTAGTCAGTGTTTCGGGGTGGAGACAGGGTATTGCTTCCCTTCTACACAGCCGCACTCAATCTCTTCATCATCCGACCAACATGGTACGTATGACTAAAATGCGGTAAATCGTAAATGCACTGGTTGGATCGGGCGAACAAACGAATGGTCCTCCGCCTCCTTTAAAATACATATCATCACTAATTATATTCGTCAGGTTAATGCGTCTTTGGGTGCGAGTACGCGTGTTGATTCTGCCTGGGCGCGGGAGGGAGAGAGGGAGGGGGAGAGAAAGAGAGAGGGTGTATGTATTTGTGTCGACATACTGCGTAGACGTGTGTATCTGCGGAGTTTAAGGGGGTGTACGGTGTGTATATAATGTATTCAATATAGTCAATATATTCGCGCGTATTTAAATATATAATCAATGTAATATGTTAATGTTCAATGTACGGGTGTGTTGCTCCATCAGTTGGCTGTCGACGCGTGTCCCCCTCGTGTATGTGTGACCCGACCGGGCGCACTGGTGGTCTCGCGCTCCTCTCGTTAACCGTTAACTAGTTAGTCTATTCTTTGGCTGTCTCCGCTCTGCGGCCCTCTGCTAACCCCTTCTCTGCTAAACCCTAATGGTACCTCGGAGATATACGGATTTTTTCTACATTACTTGCAGCATCATCGCCTGCCCAATATCAGCCTCTTCCTCGGCAGTACCCTCAACCCTCAACCCTCAACCCTCAACCCTCAACCAATGTCGACCTGCGGTGCGTGAATCACCCACGAGAACGTAAGTACGCGGTTGCTCGAGCCCACCTACCGAACCACCTACAACATTATTCTAGCTACAATACTATCCTACTGTAAGACTACCGGTGCCTGTAACAGTGCAATGATACTCCTCAATTAATTAGCCTCTATGCGCTACCAAGGAGAAAACTAGATTCGCGTCACTGGCTTTGGATCCACCTGTATGTATGACTGTATGTATATACGTGTGGGTGTGTGTGTGTGTTTAATAGTCGTGTGTACCTGGAGAAAAGAAAGGAATGAATGGCTATGCGGCTCTATACAATAGCAATTAGCAATAGAAGAGTACCGGGTTCATCCGCTCGCGCGCTCCCCCGTCCGCTCTGTTTCTCTCGCTTGCTTGCCCAACTCGAACTCCTCCGATAAACTAGACCAGTGGATGCAAGCGTGAAATCAATCAGTCCTCGCCAGAAGAGAGTGGGTAGTTAAAAAAGGTTTGACCAAACGCATTAACGCTCTCCTTTCCTCGCAGATTCTGGAGGACGTGGACGTAGCGTGTAGTCGCTGGGACCTGGAACATCGGATCTTGGCTCGCCTCTATGTCGAGATATATTGCAATCTGGAAAAGTACTGGCTATCGCGCGTGCACAACAACTAACTCACTGGAACTAATATATACCGTCGAGATGAGATCAATCAACGCTGGAACGAGCGGCGTCCATCACGACTCTACGTGATAGGTATGCCTGAGTATAGATAGATAGATAGGAAAGACTAGAACAAGTTTACTAGCTAGAACAACTGTGTATAAAAAACCCCTAGGAAAAAGGACTGAATCTCGGTGTTTTCGCAGACGGTGAATGGGAGCTTGAGAAGAAACGGAGGGCTTTAATTGCTGAGCTAATTATCTAAATCCCTAACAACTCTAAGACATCCTCGCGTAGCCAAGACCAGACGTAACGGAGCCAGCTTCTTTGCCAACTAGTGAGTACTATCGAGCAGTTGCAACTTATACATTTGTACTTACTGGCTACCAACCAACCACCCCTTCCTTCGCCGATATAAAGGATACGCCTTCGACATTCGGTGTGGAGAGAGTACGGTGAGATAAAGGTGCGCACTTGCTCGGAATGTTTGCGTTCTCGGGTGCACACGCAGCCCCAACTTACATGGAATCAATCGTTCGCTGGCCAGTTCTCTCGCTCGTGGCTCAATTGGTGGTGGCTCTTCCGGGAAAACAGTCGTTCGCGTCATTTGCTCTTGATGAGAAGGGGTTTGATTATACCGATAGCGAATATACATAGTCGAGAATAGAAAAGGACGACGAGGCTTCCTCTGACCGAGCGAGTGTCCGAAGTTCCCTTGCAATAATATCAAAAATCTAAGTGGCGCTCGATTAAGTAAAAACTCTCTCTTTCATGCAAGTACATAAAGAACCCTCGAAAATGGTCTGCACCAACACTGGCACGGAAAAGTCCCAAGGTGTAATATGAAAACCGATGGCAGCAACTAAGGAGATATATCGACCACGCAGACGTATGTACGTAGAGTATAGATTCAAGATTCAATTGAGAGTACTCGTTACTCGTGTCTCGTGTCTCGTGTCTCGTTACGGAGAACTATCTCCTCTCCTTCTAAATACATACCCTTCTTAGCCCCCGAACCCTTAACTTGCTATATATTCATCAATGAACTGTAATCCTAATTAATATTGCACGCGCCGGCACACAGGACTCCTCGCAGACGACCGCTCGGCTCCGCTGCGCCTCGAGCCGATCGTCCAAAAAGATGAAAGCCCTCTCTTACCAAAGAAAACAACTCGCTCACAATCATCCCTACTTGAATCTTGGATCGCGTTCCGCGGGGCGAGAGATCCCTTTCTCTCATATTCAGCTCCGCGGAGATTGGCTCCAACACAAACAAAATTAACAATCAATTTCTCTCTCTCCCTCTCTCTCTCTCTCTCTCTCTCTCTCTCGCATACTAGCGCAGCGAACTTGTCGACACCGTTCTCGCTGGAACGAGACAAGTTCTCGCCTCCGAGTCCTTTTCTACAGGGTCCACGTGAGATCTCGTTGCTTCTTCCGACCTCTCTTGCTACCCGCTCGCTTTTTCTCTCGCTCACATTTTCTTACGCTCTCTCTCGCTCGCTTGCTCGCAACGTGTTAGAAATGGGAGTATAATTATACGTATACACGGCAGTACACGGCTAATTATACGGTACAAGGTGGTAGGGTGACTATAGGTGCGGAGCAGGGGTGAGCACTCGCTCCGATCGAGTGGCTGGTTAGCCCCAGCTCGGCTCTATTAGTCGAGCCGTCTTCTTTCGAAACTGAGACAAGACGACGTGTCTACGGAGAGAGAGAGAGGCTCTCCTCCCTCCTCTCCTCGGGCCTCTTTATCGGCTACGCTTAAGGACTACGCTCGTATTATTATCGTTATTCGATACTTTACTCGTTAGCATTATACTTTTACGAATCAGTTACGGATTACGGCTATCGTTATCGTATAACACCCTATGTCAACAGTGTCTATGTGTAGGTGTCTATGCGTGTACGCATGTATGAGTGTGGGTGTGTGTATGTGAGTGTCAGCCACCCGCTCGCTTAACGGACTAGAGAACGCGTCGGAGGTGTACTTGGCGGTGCTCAATTTCCCCGCGGAGATAGCGGATCTTGAGGCACTAGGCTCTCGCGGCCACGCCTAAGCTTCCTCCAGTCTCCTGCGGGCCACTTTCGCCTTCGAGCGGCCCCACGCGCACCCCCTCCCCCTTCTTTACTATCCTAACTATTCGATAAATCAGTCCTCGACCCCCCTCAGCGCCTCTTCACCCACCTCCTCGCGAGCATTCCTATCGCCAGCCCTATCAGTCTTAACTGTGTCCTTGATTGATATCGAGTTCGCTGGGTTTCATTCATACTTGTCGATTCTAGTCTTGGCGTAGGCGTAGGCCAACGAAGTGCACAGTGGCAAAGTGCCGCGCTCTCCTATCAGTGGTCCTTCGTCTTTAGTTTCTCGCGCACTCGTATGGATTGCTCAGCTCGAAGACATAGTCGCGCGGTCGAGCCGTCGAGCCGTCGCGTCGCTGGTAGTTGCACTTTGGTCCGCTGCTCTCTCCCTCTCTCTCTCCCTCTCCCTCTATTAATGAAACTCATTCTCACTAATAAGCACCCCAGAGTAAGTAAGCTGCATCTAAGCGTTGGCTTGAGTCTGATCGTTAGTAAAAAAGTGTCTACAAGGGTTGCGTTGCGTTGCGTTGCGTTGCTTTACGTTGCTTTGCGTTGCGTTGCGTTGCGTTGCTCCGTAGAGAAAGGCCGGCCAGGATACATCGGGGACACTGGAGCCGAGAGCCTCATCAGACGGTGGTGACGTACTCGCGCAATTCGGGCCTCTTAACCGGCGTGTAATCGGACTGTGAGAACCAAGGATCGTCCTGACGCTTGGAGGAATCCTCGCTCCTCGCTCTGAAGGGGCCGCGAGCTCGCTCCCGTCCACGAGGCACTTCTTCGCTGAGCGACCTCTTGGTGTTGGCCAGACTGGTCGGCACCTCGAGCAATGCCTTCGACCTCAGCAGTTGCGGTCTCTGTCGCTTGGACTCTTCGCTGGCTGCCCGGACGATGAGGGTCGGTGGTATCAGCCTCCTCTCCTCCTCCTCCTCCTCCAACTGGTCGCTCACCGAACGGGCCCTCGACGCCTTCCTCTTGGAGAAGCCTCGAATCTTGGATATACTCTTGCGGTGGAGCGGCGGCGGTGGCGGTGGCGGGGTGAGAGGCGGCGAGTCCGAGGGCTGCGGGGAGTAGCGAATGTGCGAGCGCTGCCTCTTGACGGGGCTGTTGCCGGTCTTGACTTGGGGCGACCATACCGGGGTCGAGAGGTCGACGGGAGGCTCGAGCTGCTTCGGCGGCGTCCTCTCCGGAGACTCGTCTTTCCAGCCGCCCTGGTAGAGCGGGAACGCGGACACTTGGTTGAGTATCCTCCAGCGGAAGTCCTGGTCGGACTGTTCGGCGGCAGTGGCAGTGGGTGGTGTTGCCATTGGCGGAGGATTGTGGGTCGGCGTGACATTGTGGAAGGGCGACCAGCTCTCCGGCGGATCGTCGGCCTCGGTGATGGCGATGCTGCCGGCCCGGGTGGTCGAGGGAGATACCGAGCCCTCGTAAGGCGTCCACTTGATCTCGCTGATGTGCTTGGGTTCCCGCGGCTTCTTGAGGCCGATCGTCGGGAGCGGCGAGGTGTCCTCGTACGGGACCCACTTGGCATCGGTGACGGTGATGTCGGGCGAGATGAGCCGGCGAACAATCCTGTTCTCCAATCGCGTCAATTGGCAGGGATCTGGATCCGGTGATAGGCTTCTGCGGATGCTGTACTTGGGCCGTTCCTTGAGGCTCTTGCTCTTGAAGTTCTCGGTGGATTGCTGGCCCCGCCACTTGGAGTCCCGCTTCTCCGCCGGCAGGGAGAAGTGCGTCTTCATGGCCCACTTGGCCCGTTGCTTCTTGGCCTCGGTGGGGCTGGTGGTCTTCTCGTTCGCGCCGGGCCATTTCTTGGAGGCGACGCTGCTCTCCCTGGCGTGCATCCGCTCGAGCTTCGGCCTGTCCTTTCGGCGCTCCTTGACCAATCTCGAATCCTCGCTCGCGTGCTTCTTGAGCTCGGGCCTCTCCGCCGGGGCCAGGAGGGGAGGTGGTTCGTCGGGCGTCAAAGAGGCGGAGTAGTAAAGCTTGCGTTCGACTTGCCGGTTGGGAGGAGGCTGATCGAGCTCGACGCTCGGCTGCTCGACGACGACCTTTGTCAGCTTGGTGTCGACGGGGGTCAACGGTGGGCCGGTCTTTGACTTGGGACAGGTGCACCGAGGCTTTGGATTTGGCAGTACCTCCGGTACCTGTAGCCACCTGGCCTCCCTGGCCATCCGCGTGTCGTCGCTGCTGTGCTTCCTGAGGTCGTGCGGCGTCTGGAGGTAATCGGGCATGATGGACCACTTGTCGGTCTCGGCGCTGTGATGTTTGCGGAGGTCGCCTCGCTGAGCCCCATCGTGAGGCTTCTTCTCGTCGGGCGTGAGGCTGTGGTAGCTGCACTTGGACTTCCTCGCGAGGTCCAAGTCGGTGTTGGAGGTGTGGAGGGACTGGAGCGCCCATCGGAACTCGCTGCCATCGGTGGTGTGCCGCTTGAGGTCCGCCCAGACGGCGTCCTCCGGTGAGAGGAAGCTGCTCCCCGCCCATCGCGGCTCCACCGCCAGGCTCCGATACCTCCGGAGGTCCGGCCGCTCACCACCCTCCGCGAGGTCGACGCTCCCGCAGATGCAAACCCTTTGCCCCGAGGGGCTCGGCGTCCTCTGGGAGACGAGGGGCGCCGCGTCCAAATTGTCCAGGTCGTGGATCAAGGTGATTTCTTCCCGGCGCCGAAGTCCGCACGTCAGGCAACGTCCGCGCGACCGTGCTTCTCCGTCCCCTTCTTCCTCCCCGTCCCCGTCCCCGTCCCCGTCCCACTCGCTCTTCACCTGTCTTCGCATACGCAACCGCCTCTTTCCCTGGCCTTGCTCCTGCTGCTCATGTGACTGACCCTGTCCCTGTGGCTGTGCCTGTGCCTGGCCATCCTCCCGACTAGATTTACGACGGTGATGATGCGAGCGTCCCCGGTGCAACGTCGAGGTCGAGGTCGATGCCGAGGGGTCAAGCTGCGAGAGCAACTCCTCGTCGTCCTGATGGCCGTCGTCAGAGTGTTGTGACGTCGCTGCCGTGCTTGTCGATGCGCACCAGGAGGTGGATGCAGCTCCGTCAAGCCGCCTTGGTTGGTACCGCGACTCCGGAGACGACAAGGCTCCGCTCGAGGCCGCTACCCGACAAACTACCACGCTGGCTAGCTCCGCATGCCTGCGTGTCCCATTAGACCAATTTATTTATTTATTTATTTATTTATTTACTCTCCTTAAACCCTATACTCCTCTCATCTTAATATAGATATACTATCTCTAGATACTCTACAGGTTAAGAAAGTCTATATCGTGAAGAAGAATAGGAGGAACGCGGTACCTTCAGCTCGGTGAAGACCTCGGTGAAGAATCCGGGCTCGCTGTTGATTCGCAGCATTTCGGAGCTCAGTCGGTTGACGATCAAGAGGCACCGGTCCCAAAACTTGTCCTTGCTGTCCTCGACGAGGAAGGGCTTGAGGGGGTAGCTGATCTCGTTGCCCATGTAGCTGTAGCTCAGGTAGAGGCAGGTCAAGACCGTTGCCTGGAGCTCTTGCTCGGAAGCTTCGTCCCCGTCAACCAATTCCCGTATCAGCATATAAACGAACACTACGTTGGCAGGGTTGATGAAGGCGATGTCCTGTCGACAATCGAGAAAGGAACAACTATCGTCAGATATCCTTTTCGATTATCTCCTCCGGCCAAGGTGGAAAAGCGGCGGGTCTCCTTGTTCGAGAAATCAAGTTCTTCCAGTCATTAGCGAATTGGGACACAGCGGAAGGTGGCGAGAGAGAGAGAGAGAGAGAGAGAGAGAGAGTATCTGTGTAATATAGGTCGATCTATCTACGGAGAGAAGAAGCAAAGTGCATTGGCTCGTTGAATGCACATCAGCGAACGAACCACGTGTACACTCAGCAGCGTGCGCACCACTAGAGCCGCTTACGTCTACCCCAAGCCTCTCTCCCCCTCACACCTACTTAACAATATAATACTCGACATACTCGAGCTACGCCCCACGCCGAGACCACTCCAATCAATCTAATATCCTATAAAATCATAAGTCTACATTGCAACCACAATTTCAATCCAACTTAAACATATCTATGGTGTAGGTGTGCGTGTATTGCTACTGGGAGCAAGTTGTTGCATCAGCAGCAACTTGTCAAGTCGCTTGGAGTAAGCACGTCGAGCCCTAGTCGGCTGCCCAGCTAGGGTTAATAGAGCGTGTCTGCTTACTGTTGACGCGAAATAGCATAAAGTTTTCAGCAGCGAATCACTTGGAAGGAAGTTGTTTCGACGTGTAAGGTGACTCGCGCGAAGGGGAGGACACGGGAAGGGGGGAAAGGGAAGGGAAGGATCGGGTTGGCGAAAGCGAGGGTCCAACGTAGCGTTCACATTACATCGGAGTGTATGCATCCTGTCCGGTCGATATTGGCCAGGGGTGAGCGGCCTGTGTTGGTCGCTCTGGCGCATTAAGTGTAGAGGGAGCCGCGTTTTTCAGTGGGTGCGCGCATGGATCCAATGTTTTAATTGGATCTAGAGAATTGAGTCGAGTGATTGCGTGGGTACCTAAGGGTATAGCGCGATTCCAATTAGATGCGCGATGCTCTCCCTCCCTTTCACATTCCCTCGACCCTCGCCTCGCCTCGCCTCGCCTCGCCTCGCCTCGCCTCGTGTCGGGGAGCAACGAAGGAATATCTTTATGGCATTATCGTTGTTCCTGTGTCTAGCTAATGCCGAGCTAATCTCTCTCCGATTACTGTACAAGTCTCTTACTCTTAGTTATAGAGTGGTTCGCTGGCTCCGCGCTGACGCAGCTGAAATGTTCTCGAGAGAAAAACATTTCCGATCTGTATGGTTTCCTCGCTAAGGGGATTGTCAGCAGTGACCTTCGCTCTAGCACTATTTAGTGTCTAGACAGAGCGTAGAACGCGATCGATTTACGTGTTGCTGAAGTGGCGAGCGACGAATCTCGATCGATCTCACTGGTTAATGTTTCGCGAGATATTTCTCCAAAGTGGAAATGAAGGGGTTGATTGGAGTGGTGCTCGAGGCCTATCGGATGAAAGGGGCGGGCGGCGGGCGGCGGGCGGCGGGCGGCGGGGTGTTAGATTGGAGAAAGGAGATGGTGTGGCAATTGGCATGGATCGACCATCATTCTCTGCCATTTCCACGCGCACTATTATTAGCCGGCCAATCGACGGAGGTCTATTTTTGAGAAGCCTCTTTCATGTGCGAACGTCAGGGACAGGCGAAATCTGGCGACAACGGCACACTGACGTCGCCGCCGACGCCGACGCCGACGCCGACGTCTATAAGGGTAAGACACCAGTGTGTTTCTAGGCCGGACTCTAGCAGTCTCTCACCCTTGACTGATTAGATTTGAACACGTGTACAATCGATTTGCGCCCTCTCCTTCCTCCGCTACCGAAACCCTCCCAATGTCGATAGTCGATAGACGATAGCCCCCGCACACGCACTTACCAGTCCTTACCACCACCAACTCACTTTTCTCTTATCTGCGATGCCATCCCTGCCAAATCTCCAACAATAAGTCGGTCGCTTTAAAGCTCATGGCTCCCCTCAAAAGATTTACTTTCCCTCTTCTGGAAAGTGCGTGTGTACAGATACTGGTGTTGTGTCGGTGCTGCTTCTATGATAAGCAGCAGCGTCTCGAGGTGGGAGGGCCGTTGGATGGGGCCGAGTGGGCGAGGGCGAGGGTGAGAATATGGGAGTGGAGAATTATTCAGGGCATCTGATTAGCCCACTTTCCGCGAAAGCGATCAAGCCAGCGAGTACGGTTCTTCGGAACGGGAGGAACATCTTCCGATCGAGACGCAAGGAGCGGCGGTGTCGTAGGCGATCCTGCTTTTTTCTACCCCTGGTCGCAATTAAAAGCCCAAGGGGTGAACGACCCCTTCTCTCTCTCTCTCTCTCTCTCTCTCTCTCAAGAGAGAGAAAGAGAGAGCCCCTGCATTTCTGCACACACGTTTCCGAGGGTTAGAGCACCGCTCGTGCGCAATGCTTCCGCTGCACGTGACCCCTCAGCTCTCTTCTTCCTCGTGGCAGCCTTTGCCACCCTTTGCCACCCTTCTTCCCTTCAACTTCAGCATCGTCACATGCTCTTTCCACATAGGCTCCCGCGCGCATTGCTGCAGTTATCCAACTCTATTTCTCCCCGACACAGGAGATTTGCGCCGTCGATAGGCGCAAGGGGAATCAGTCGGCCGAATACTCGGCGACTCGGCGACTCGGCGAGGCGCGTCTGACTATAGATTGGCCTCGACTACTTACGGCTGCCGCGCGAGCCACGCGCCACGCGCCACGCGCCACCTCCTTTCTCCTTGCCAAAGACCCTCGGCCCCTCGGCCCCTCGGCCCCTCGGCCCTCGCATTCACTAGAGTTAGGCGGACAGTGATGAGATTTATCATGAGCCTTCGCGTCGCCTAACCCAGCCCAGTGTTACGAGATAAAAATTGCACTCGGAGGGTAGCCGCCCTCGCAGAAGCCGATGACGTTCGTCAAACGTACGTAACGGCCATTCCTCGAGATGAGCGGCGCGCGATCGATCTCTATACGTCTATAGTATACACTTTTCAGGACAGAGAGAGACAGAGGGAGTGTGTATGTACTTACGCTCGCGGCGCAAATAAGAGAAATATTGTTTGCGGATCGAAATATCCCGAGCAGCCCATTGGAAATAGTTAGTTCGAACCGGAAGTCGGAGAAATTGGAACAGGCCAATCATTTTCTGACGATTCGTCTTATAATTGCAAGGTAAACCTTCGCGGGAGTAAGAGAAGTCATTCTTCCGGGCTATGTACACTCGGGAGCGTGGTTTCGCCTGGAAAACTGGCATTCCACTTAGGCGGCGGAATAGCTCGTAAACTGAACTGGTGATCGATCCTGACCTTGGCGCACCTGCGAGCATCATCAAACACCCGAACGAGCTCTCCGATCGGGCGCGATCGATCGATCAGCTTCCGACGCCAGCCGGAAACTGTGAGTTACTAATCGAAGAAGCGGGAAAGGGATGGTGAATCAGTTTGACATCTCACCTGCCAGCCTTGAACCAGGAGACACCTGTCGACGGTTCTGAGCCACATGACGGCATCGCTAGCCTCGAATTTTCGTAATCGGGTGCATTTCCTTTGAAGGAAGACGCCGAGGCACTTGAGCAATTCCGAGGTTGAGGCTTGAATCACAGTTTTCTTGGGTCCGGGAGGTAGCGACTTCTGCACGAGCTTCTCGCAGGCAGGATTGTGGCTGGTGTGGTTGTTGTTCGAGACCGGCGCTTTCGTCTAAAACAATCACGCAACAATCCAACGTTACTATTTGACTAATTTCCTGGGAGGGAAGGTGCGTGCCGTGTCGTGCCGTGTCGTGCCGTGCTAGCCGTAAAGAAACCACCAGGATCGATGGACTTTCGATCGCAGCTGGGGTCAAAGTACTTTACGCGTGTGTCGTTGGTCGAGTGAAAGCAGCGACCACTTGCCCCAATCAATATCCTTTCGAGACTATTAAAAGTTTGCCCAATCAAAGTCGTCCCCCCAGCCCTTCCCCTTCAATCGGGACAATTCTCCCGAGGCCGCCAATAACTTGGCATACGATTGCGCAACGATACGTCCACGTTTCCCGCTATCTTTATCTTTATCCGCTCGTCTTTTCGCCTCGATCAAACACCGCAAGAACTTTCCGGCTCTGGGCAACTTGGCAAGTTGATCCAAAAGGTATTGATGGAGGTGACTAGCTAGGTAATTGAGTATGAGACTGACCTGCGGTGTCTGGATATTCTTATTCTTGTCGACGATCGGTAGATTATCGAGGGGCTGTCGAAAAGCGATGTTCTTGTTCTTGTTCTCGAGCTTCTTCTTGTTGTTGTTGGTGGTGCTGAACCGCATCCAGGAGAGGGCGTTGATGAAGAGGGAGTGCTTCTTCAAGTTCTTCTCGAGAGCGTTCTTCTCGGAGATGATTCTGTCGTTGTTGTTGAGATTGATGTTATTGTTCTGGAGGGAATTATTGTTGATGGGCTGATGGGTGGGCGGATGGGGATGAGGAGGTTGGTGAGTGGGCGCGTGATGGGTTGGATGGGGCGGATGGGGCGCCGGAGCAACGCTCGCGACGCCGCTGCTCTTGTTCTCCCGATTCTTGGCATTGTTGAGCTGCTCGTAATTGTAATTGTTGAGGGTGAAGTCGGTGGTGTGCTGGTGGCCGGCCGACGGATAAGCGGTACCGCGCCTATCGCGCGGACTGAACGAGAGGACGGTGCCCATGCTGGATGGCGGAGGAGCGGCGGCTGTGGCAGCGGCAGCGGAAGCGGCTGTCCGCTGCTCCGCTCCTGGCTGACTCTGTGCCGGAGCCTGAGCCGGAGCCTGAGCCTGCTGGCTCGACTCTCGCGACTCGCGCGACTCGCGCGACTGAGTAGTCTGAGTGGTCTGATGAGCCGGATGAGCCGGATTGGTGTCCTGCCGGTTAATGTTTTGGCCCTGATGGGGAGGATTCTGGGCCTGGAGATTCGGACTACTCTGGGCCTGTTGGTGGTGGGCGGGATTGTGGGCGGATTGGTGGGTCGGATTTTGCGGTTGGTGGAAGCCGGGGTGGTTTTGGCCCTGATGAGCCAGATTTTGAGATTGGTGACCCGGGTGCTGGGTCGTGTAGGCTGGATTCTGCGAATGATGTCCCGGGTTGCCCGGCGGGGGATTGGCCGGGTTGGCCGGGTTGGCCGAGTTGGCCGGGTTGTTGTGGGCCTGGCGACCCGGATTTCCTGGCGGACGACTCAGCTCGTGGGCTGATTGACTGGAGGTCAGGATCGAATTAGTCGCGGCGTCCCGCGAGCGTCGAAAGGGCGCCGGGTTCTGCGTGAGCTGAGACGTGGTGGGCGCCGGTGGTCTCGGTGAACTGGGGCTCGCGACTCTCTGGGCCGGTGGTATCGGCGGGAGCAGCGGCAACGACGGCAAGGGTCCTCCTCGAACCACCGAGAATTCCCTCGAGGGTCCCGTCAGCGAGGTCGCATCCCCTGGCTCGACGGCCTCCTCCACGACGGGACCCACCACTTCACTCAGCCGACCTCCCAGCCTGCTGACTTCTACCTCAGAGTCCGCGAGAACTCCTCTTTCACTCCGATTCAAGATGTCCTCTCTTTCTCTCTCTTTCACTTCAAACCTCTCTTCTTTCTCCAATTACTCTCGCCTCTCTCACTGCCTTGATCTCTGTCTATGACCAAGATGCGAGGCGCAATTCCTCTGTAATTGTCTCTCGGTCTCTGGCCGTCGATCAAGGGCCGACAAGCCGCGCTCGATTGCGCCTACTTGGCGCGATCGGTACCGAGGGAACTGCAAGCGCCACGGGAAGCTTTCGCCTCCCGGAGATTTGTCTTCGGCGTGGAGGGTCTCTCGAAAATGTCGTCCCGATGCCGAGAAGATGTCGGCCGCCGCGCCGTGTCGCGCCGCGACGCGCAAAATGGCGAGCGATCGATGGACTTTCACCACCCTCCGCCTCCCGGAGGGAGGACCAGCCGCCAGGTGAACGAAAACACAGGGATAGCACTCGGGCCTATCTACTCCCTTACTCCATCCAAGAGATAGAGACAGAGAGACAAAGAGTGAGTCCTGTTGATGTTGGGCTATCTAGCCGGGAGTATATCACCACTCGAACCACTCTTCCCTGCACTCCGATAGCACTCTCCGATATCAGGAACCTCGGCTAGAGCCTTCCAGTCCGAACCATCCGACTAGAACAGTCTCTCACCTGCTCAAACGAGAAAGCGCACACTAGTCGAGTCGATTCGAGTCAACTCGCACACTCTCCAACTATCGCGGCAGTGATCTCGCTGGGCGTACCACAGCGCGCTCTTGGCCCTTCGCCCTTCGCCCTTCCACGAGGAATTCAGCCAACCAACCACCCACCCAGCCACCCCCTCTGCTCGAGGGCTTTCTATCTGTTGGCTGGCTGGCGAGCGCAATCGAGGAAAAGCTCCTCGAGGAAAGAAAGAAGCTCGTCGATGAGATTGGCAGGAACGTTCTACGATCTACGATGTATGATGGAAGCGCGTATGCCGTATGCCGTATGCCGTATGGTATTGCGTTGCTGGTGGTAAACTGGTTTCTGTGTTGCAGGAGTCGGGGGTGAACGGCTTCAACTGGGAAAGTGGTCTGCTGGTGGTGCTTGCTACGTAAGCTCTCTCTCTCTCTCTCTCTCTCTCTCTGCTGCTGGTGGTACGAGGCGAATGCGGCGGCGGCGGCGGCGGCAGCGTTGGCAAAGATTGGTGATACGCGTTGCGTTGTTGGCCGCGCACTAGAGGTTCGTCGAGTGGTGGCGATGGTGGCGATGGTGGCGATGGTGGCGATGCGAAGGAATGACGAATCCGATGGTGGAAGAGAAGAAGGTGGTGGATGGGTTGGTTGGTGTGGGCAAATGTGGTGCGGCCGTCGCGAGCGCGGGGGTAGTTCTCGGAAAGTCTGGCGCGCGCCTCGCTCCGCTGTCAGTCTGGTGCGCTCGTCCCCGACAACCTACTCCTCGTCGACCACCTCGTCCGCGTCCACGTTCGCGACCACGTCCACGTCCTCTCCCTCTCCTTCTTCTTCGCCTTCGCCCCCACCCCCCTCTTCCGATCGCCTCTTCCTATTGTCTAGGCTCGCCGACGTCGCCGTCGTCGCCGTGGTGGTGCTCGTGGTGCTCGTGGTGGTCGTGGTGGTCGTTCCCGTGGTGGTCGTGGTCGTTGCTGTCGCCGTCACTCACTCGCGGACGGCAGTGTTGGGGCGTAGGGTTAACTCGCTTCCTCGCTGTGGGCGCGCGCGTTCAGCCGCCCGTTCGTCGAGCGCCGCTGCTTTCTCGGCGACCAACCAAGACGTCGCGCACCCCGATGGTGTTATCGGTGCGCGCGCAATCGTTCGATAAACGCAGAACCCCAATCCTCGGGGGTGGAAGCAGAGCGAGAGGGCGCGCGAGAGAGACAGAGAAAGAGGAGTCGCGCGGCACTGGAGCGGAGGGTGGCTGCCTGGCGGCCAGGCGAGCAGGCGAGCAGGCGAGCAGGCCAACAGCCAGGCTTCGAAGGTGAAATCGAGAGAGGGTAGTTACGCCGCCGCCACCGCCGCCACCGCCGCCACTCTGCATACGCCCAAAACTCCGACTATCATCCACCCCTATCGCATCTCATACACCCGATCGGCACCTTCCTCTTCTTCTTCTTCTTCTTCTTCTTCTCCGACTGTTCGCCCTAGCGCTGTCCCGAGAGCTGCCTGCCACAACTGGGAAAAGAAAAGAGAATATGAATGCGTCCCTTCCCACCATCCCCAACCACCTATACAATGCCGTGTATTGTCTTCCGCTTTCGAGATTTGCGGAAGGTCGTGCTACCACGCTACTGGCCACTCTACATTTTCCCTGGCTTTCCCCAACTTAATCCAATACGTATATCGCACTAGACCTCCCCTGGACAAGACAGAAGAAAGCGCACTTCGATCCTTGGCGAGAGGAGAGGAGCGTATTGATCCTCAAGCCAGAGAGAGAGAGAGAGAGAGAGAGAGAGAGAGAGAGAGAGAGAGAGTGGATAGGATCGGAATAATATTCGATATTGCTGTTGGTCCAGAGCCAAGAGAAGATCCCCGCCGTCGACAGCCGCACCAGTTTATACCGGACATTCCAATGTAAGGGTTGTCGGGAATTGACTATTCGCAGAAGATTGTTGATTGCTAACCACCTGGAATAGTCGGGGAAAATGCATCATCGGACGCAAGCGAGGGGCGAAGAGAGAGAGAGAGAGAGAGAGAGAGAGAGAGAGAGGAGGAGGAGTGGAGGAGCATTTATTAAAAGATGAATCCACCGGCAGGCCAAGGGGCTCCAGAGCTCCCAGGGCGTATTGATTTCCACTCGGATTTAAAAGCTTCCCTCGCCGAGAGAGAGACGCCGGCTATTTTGGTTTTCAATTGAAAAATTCCCGATTAATCGTACCGCGATATTCTTACCATTGGCATTGGCACTTTCTCTCGCCGGGGGAGGGAGAGAGGGAGAGAGGGAGAGAGAGAGAGTGGTTGATCTTGAATGCTCTCGACTCTCCTTTAATAACTTTATCTCCCCCTGGCCCTCCAGGTGCCCTATCGACTCAACTCGAACAATGAATTTTATTATCCAGTCTAACACGCGACCCTCAAAGAAAATCCGTGGGCAGAGCTCTGCGGCCCAGAAGAAAGGAATGATTGAGGAGACTCGGGAAGGTTGTTCTCGGCCCTGTGTGTCGCGCTCGTGCGCTACTCCAAATCTTTGACTAGGCCGAGTCGCATTAAAAAAAAATCTATCCCTCACCCTCAACTCCCAACTCTCTTCTCCACGCGCCTCCACACCATTCAACTCGAATTGCGCATTGCTATTCAGTTAATTCGTCATGGAGCGAGATGCGAGAAATAATGAAAGAAATTTGGGGATTTGGTGAGATTGGAAGCGATGGGAGGATTGGGAGATTGGCCTCTCGGCTTTAAGGGATTTCCCAAGTCGCCTGACCCGAGTGGATTGGGCCGGGCGGGCGGTTTGGTGCGTCGTCTTTCATTCTGCATCAGGCTCTCCATATACACCTCCAGTTCCCCACCTGTGCATGCCCCATTAACCAAGTCCTTCACCCCACAACGCCCCACAACGCCCCACAACGCCCCACGACGCCCCACGACGCCCCGCGCAAACAAGAAACCAATTGCGCGAGCGCACGCTCCATCCTCACTCCTGTCTTGGAGGTAAAATCTCTCTCTCAGGGATTAACTGGCCAAAATAAAGGGTTGGATTTACGTCAGCAGCGGCCACAACCCGGGGCATCCTAAATACATACCTCTAGCTACGTAGCTCCTTTCTCAGGGTAGGAGTTGAAGCGAAGCCGATATAATCGGGTTATAATAGCCAGTCGGCCACTCGCCGCGCGCCACTCGCCGCGCGCGTGCGGCGAAAATAGCTCGGGGATCGGCTTCATCTCTTTCGCGAAAGACCGACAACCCCTGGATCTCATTATAACTATCTACACCATATAATCAAAGCGCTCCCACCCCCCCCCCCCCCTCCCTCCCTCCTTTTCCAGATGGGTCGATCTCGATCGATACGTAATAGGGGAGGAGTGGAACCGCGAGGGGGTTGAAGATACGAGGAGCGTATGTAGCGAGGAAAAAATAGCCCGCGCGTCGTGCAAGTTTACTCCTAGCGTTGCGCTGGAGTGGCTCGTGCCCGACAGAAAAAGGAGGAGCGAACTGCGAACCGCGAGAAGAGAGGAAAAAGAAGAAGAAGAAGAAGGCGAAGAATGAGGGAAAAGTTACTCGGCATGGAAAGAGGGTAGGCTAGGGGTAGGTCAGTTGTAGTAGAGAGATAGAGGATAGGAGGAAACTGAGGGAGGCAGAGCTTGAGAAAGTGGTTGGTTCGCTGGTGAAGGTTGGAGCAGGTGGGTGCCGGGAGAGGCAACGGGTTCGTTGGTGTATTGAGAGCTGTCGTCTTCCTCACTTCTGACCTAGCCTCGACAGCCTCTAAAGTCTAAAGGAATTACACATATCTATACCTCCCTAGTAGTGTGCTAGGGAGTAAGGGAGGGCTCGGAGGACTGGGAGATGAGTGAGATGTGTTTGAGGAAGCGGATAATGGTGGATAACGAGCTCTGGCCCGATTGCAGGCCAGTGGGATCGAGTCGATTGGCAAGTGATAAAAGGAGTGACAGGTGTCGGAGGCCGGGGGAGGAGGAGGTGGAGGTGGCGGTGCAAAAGCGATCTAAAAATATGTCGGCTGCTTGGCCCCGCGTTGGCGGAAAATTGCGGCTCGTCTATCGATATGACCCCGATAACCAGCCCCAATGCTCAAAGGGTAGGAAAAAACGAAATTTTTTCTACACTCTTAACTACCAACGCCACAACCATCAACTCGAGTGGGTGTACCGCCAGCGAATAATACCATCCTTTCATCCGCCAGTCAACATACCAGTCAACATACCAGTACCTACTACCCTCGAGCTAGTCGATCTTTCCGATTCGAGTATCGGCCGCGCCGCTTTCGCCTAAAGTAGCAACTTGCTATAAAATCCTATCTCGAACGCGCTGTTTTATTTCTGCGCGGTGTAAAAGCGGCGGCGTGCCGGTTCGCGTACACCTCTATTAATAAGTAGTCTTACAGGGGATGCTCCATTTTTTCACAGCCGCTCGAAATGAGTGCACGCCGAAGGCTGCCTGCCCCCTGCCCCCCTCTCAACGGATTATTTAAACTCCAGCAACATTCGAGCGTAAGATGTACCTAGGAAATAGACAAGATTTTGATGGGGTAGAAATGAGGTGAGTGAAAAGTTGGCGTGTAGATGAAAGATGAAACAGCTGACGCGCGCTCGGGGAGTGGGTGTCGCAGACAGACAGTACGAAGAACATCATCCTCTTTAGTAAAAGCTCCAGACAGACGGGACGAGCCCCTGGCAACGGGCCGCCTGCCTGCCTGCCCCCTCGCACTACTCTCCCGTCCGTCGGCTCCGTCGGCTCCGTCGGCACGACCCTCCTATCGCCATAGCAACCCCTTGGATTCGTCAGCCAGCCTAACCCGCCGATTTACTCAACCCTAGTCCACCCCATCCAACCCCATCCAACCCCATCGACAGCCTCACACTTTTTTTACTCCTTTCCTTTCCTCGGTTCTACGCTCTCTTTACGCCGGCCGCATGGCCCATTGCTAATAATGGCATTGTCCAATCTCTTTAGCAATAGCGGCGGCGGCGGTGGCGGCTACGAGCTGTTGACTGGGATCCGCGTGAACGCGCGGCTAAAAATGGTCAGTGCCCTCTGCTAGATGGAGAGCGGCGCGTTTTCCTTCTCATGGGATTTAACCGAGCGAAAGTGGAGTAGAAAATCGCCCTCTCCTTATCATGGCTCGCGGCGCGTGCCCGCTTGCCCGCTTGCCCGCTTGCCCGCTTGCCCGCCTCCCATCCGTCTCTCATACGGGCTAACGCACAATAAATTCCGAGACCTCAATACATGATCCAAGAGCGGAGAAGCTGTGCTCGTTTGCAAACGAGTGGTAGCTAGTGTGCTGCCTCTTTAGCTTGCCGGAGACAGCACGCTACGGCGCTACGGCGCTACGCCACCACACGGAACAGCACACGCTCGCCTCCTCCTCAATGCTCGAGTGTTTTTACCGTAATCTCCCTTGGCTCGGAAGGACTCAGCCACTCGGACCAGCAACTCGAGTGATGGGGATCCCCGTGGAAATTGCACCCACTTTTCTTGCCACTCGGTCTGCATCGGCACGCTAATCTCCACGAGGCAATGCCTCCCGCGAGTCCCAGCCAAATCAACAACCTGCTTCTTAAGAACCCGCTACACACTCATTCCTAGACCAGTCGCAGTCGCAATCCTCAACTGAACCTTTCGGCAACTCTTCATCCCGCGATCCGACTTGTACCTAAAACTCAGCATGTCCTCCATTTCATCCCCAAGATCGGTTCTGCTCCTGGTGGCTGTGTTCCCGTTGCTAATTACTGGCGTGGAGGTGAAGAGCCTGCTATCTCCAGCCGAGGGAAATGGTTCAACCTGGAAGGATAGGGAGATTGGGAGAATCGAGTCTGCCGTTCCGGCGGACGTGACGCACTCCGCCGCAGGCTTCATCCGCTCGCCGATTTTACCCGGCAACTACTTCCTCCCTGGTAACGAGTCACCTCCTACTTGCCAGGTGTAATATCTTGCGGGAGGCAACAGTGGCCGACTGATTTGTTACGCCGTATGTGATAGGAGCGCAACTGCAAGCGCAGCGGGGATTTGTGCATCACAGAAGCGGTGCTGTTCCCTACGTCTACGATGCACCCTATCTCGGAGTGGGCTACCCGATGGCCCATGCCCTCGAGCACACGGTCGGCCCATCCCCCAAGCACCTCGTTGTCGTGAGCTTTATCGGGCTACTGCTCCTCTTCGCCATTATACAGAACACGATAGCCGCGGTGAAGCGGCGCGAGGCTCTAATAGAATCCCTTGCTTCCAGGCAGAAGAGGGATCTCTACGCCACCTACAATCTCCACTCGGTGGTAATCTCCATTTCCTTTACAATAATACAATCTCCCCGATCAACCCGCCCCTCCCCAAATACTCATCTTCAACCTGGCAAACTTGCAGACTAGCGAGCAGCAGGATATTCTTAATGACGACGCAAGGGTGAGATGCATTCAGCGGACCGTGTGCCTGGAAAATCGAAAACTCCTCGGCGACCTCGGCCGCCCTGGACAAATATTGGCCAAATATTTGACGTATGTGGTTACAAGTATTTCTCAGCACACGCGCACTCTTTAACCAAGTATTCAGAATTGGAAAAGTGTCATTTGAATTACGGCAGGAGGAGTGTGAACAAGTCCCTGAAAGGAACTCCAGGCTGGGGTCGATTGGTGGGCGACGCCGGGGCGGCTGGACTCCGTGGGGAAGACTGCGATGTTCTTTACAGGGGCTGTTTTACGTCTGTGAGTTCGTCAAAGGTAAATCCAGTGTCCGCAGAGTCCGAGGATGATCCTAATTAATCATGTTCCCTCAATGTATACATTGGTGTGTAAAGCAGTGACGGATGCTTGGAGCAAATGAATAAATCAACCGTATTGATGACTTTTAATTTTAATTACAATATGCTGTGTTGTTTTTGTTCTTTATCCGCTACAAACATCGACATCTAGCCTGAACTATTTTAGATAGCGTCCGCTCTATACATTCTCCACTTACACTCGCCTTTCTCGCGTATGCTTTCGCGCTTTCGTTCGTTCGTTCTCTCGCTCTCTCGCTCGCTCTCATCAGAATTATAAAAAAATATCAAATCACAAACAGAATGGAGACAGCCGATCGCGCGCACCGCACTTGCATTTTGTCTGACCGTCCGTTTGACCAGCTATTTTTCTTGTCGTTTGCCGTTTTTATTGATCGCCGCATCGCCGCATCGCCGCATCGCCGAATCGCCGGACACGGCCACTGTTCGCCCGCCTGCTAGTTCGCCGAAACTAATTCGTATAGTATCGCTATCCCATTATTATCGTTAACATTAAGGCATTACATATTTATAAATCCTTCGTGCCAGTTCGCCGCTATACAGCAAATACCACGCTAAACTCATAGTCTTATGCTTAAATAGATGTGAGATCGCTCGTTGCAATAGTCCAGGCTTATAAAACAAAGGCAACAGAGTATAGAAAAGAAGTGTAGAAGCGGAGGAAGGAGTAGGTATAGAGCTCTCCAAAGAGAACCGTCCAATTACCCCTCGACTCTCTATTCCTTCTTTCCAATCAATGTCCTCCCTCTCTAACGCACGAGGGCCAGAACAACACAAGAAACAAGAAAGAAGAAACTTGGATATAATGCCATTAGCGGGATTTACAGTCACGATGAGAATCATCATCCTAGAATCAACTAAAGGAAGAAAGGAAGAAAGAAGAGAATTCGCTAAGCAGCCGTCGTAGTTCCGAAAGGGTGTTCTCGCCGACGAAAGAAGCGGAAAGAACCAAGTTCGTCAATGGGCTGATTCAGCAGCGGCACAGCAGACCACCCGTTTTAGCCCGGGCTCAAACCATTCTGTTAGTTAGTTCCTTTGACTTTGTTTACACGGCCAGTTCTAACAGAATCGGTTGAGCAACCTGTACATGATCCATTCACACTGGGCATTCATTCGCTCGTCCGTAGCTCGTCTTCTCGTAGGGACAGTGTTGGGCCCGATCGCGCCGATCGGACTCGTACATGTGTCCGCGTCCGCGTCCGCAGTAAACTGCATACATCTCTCCCGCTATCGCTCGGGGAAGGTAGAATTCGCAGAGGCAGCGGTTTGGTAGGCGACCACCACTGCATATCGCGGCAAAAAGGATTCACCTTCCGAACATCCACCGCTAGGGCACTTACTTCTTACTCCAGTCGACTATGCGCCGCATCGGTATCACCGATACGCAAACGGATACGAACCAAGCGAACGCCGTCGTACGCGCGCCCACGCACTTTCTCTTATTTCATCTTCTGACGCTCAATCCGAGTATTCTCCGTCTTGTTGCTCTCTTGCGCACGATCGATCGATCGACTGGCCAGAATGTAGCTTTGCGATCATCCGTCGCCGTCGTTGTGCTCTTCGAAAGCAAGGAAGGCGGCCGGTAACTAATTGTATGTATAGGCGAAAATGTTGCTTGCAATCGAATGTATGTATGATTCAATGTTGTCCAAGAGAGGTTCGTTCGGGTATAGATGGTATAGATGAGATGAGATGAGATGAGATGAGATGAGATGAGATGAGATGAGATGAGATGAGTTGAGTTGAGTTGAGTTGAGTTGAGATGAGATGAGACGAGGTGTTTGCAAGGGGGTGGTGGTGATGTGTGAGGAATCGTTGAGCAAGAGATATCTGGCCAAGTCACGGAATGAGAATGAATGACGCGACGATATAAAAGACACGTTTCAGTACTTTTCACTTGGTTTATTCGCTGCAATTCAGTATCACGTCAAATCGCCGATGCAATTCTCAATCTAAGGAAGTTATGCTCGCGGACGAACGGATTTGCGAAGAGTCTCGGATCGCTGCTGTAATAAATCGTCGATCGATCGATCACATCACGAATCTTCGCTAGCGTATAAAAACTGAATCCACAATTCTGCCGACTAACACGGTAATCGATTAAACAATTAAACTATCGATCGATACAATAATAATATTAATATTAATCATTATTAATAGTATGTACAATACTCTTAAGTGCTAGATTTGTCCTGCCTGATGCTCGAAACGCGACACGCGCCCAGAGAAATCATCTGTTTTTAAAATAGTGCGGGCACCACGTGGCGGCGATATGCAATTTCTCTCAAAGTGTAAACTAGTCTTTTATCCAAATACATCATCTTTTTTATATTTATCTCAGTAGATTAGAGCAAGTCAAACATTTCATCTCTTCTTCTCGGTGCTCCGCTTTCTCTTCGCTTCGCCAATCATCATATCAATCATCACCTGTGTTAACCGCGTGATGCCCTGAGAGCCAGTTGCATGCAACAAGATTGGCTGACTCTCGCATACTGTCGTACACGACAAAGTATTAAGGGGATTACCCAAATTTACAATAATTCCTACTATAATCATCTCTCAGTAATCACGAGTTGAGTAGCGAAACCGTTATCCGTGATCCCCGGTGGTCTCCGCGAGTCTGCAGATGCACATGCTCATGCACATGCACCACGCTCTAACTAGTTAGTTGGAGAGAGAACCGCGCACTCTTCTCCGTACGACGCTCGCTCGTTCGTTCGCTTGTTCGTTCGTTGGTTCGCTCGCCTGGTTCGCTCGCTCTTTCTTTAGCGGTAGGTTCTCGAGCACCGAGTGCTTTTCAACTTCGCAAGCTGATTCGTCGAGCCGATTAGCGGTCGCGCGGACCTTCGACTTCCTCGCGCAAAAAGCGAAGCAATTGCTAACAGGTAGCGATTGGGTGTGCGTACTGAGGACCGCAAGAGCACGGCCGATAACACCTGCCGAGTGCGAGACACCGTCTGTATATTTGAAAAGTGATCGGGCCGTTCGAAAGTGAAGCAGCCTCCCACTCTCTGATCCGGCTTAGAAATCTGACAGTCCGCGCCATCCGGGAGGTAAGGCTCTTCCGAGTCCGTAGAAAAACTAGCCTGAAACTAATGCTCTAGAGAGAGTGGCGCGGTCTGCGCGGGGATAAATCTTGGCTGGCATTCGAACATTGTTTTGGAAGACGCGTCGTCCTCGACCCGAGCCGCGTCAACTCGAACCGGTGAGAATAGAAAGGGGGCTGGGGGGGATGCGCGGTACTGACCTGCCGTGAAAAGTCGGAACGTCCCTCAACGAGTACTGAGGAGTTTGCTGAATCGAAGAGCGCGTAACGAACAGAAGGAACGCGACGAAAAAATATATATTTATATGTATATATATTTATATAGTGCTTTTTGTATTAGATAGTAGTTTGTTTCTCTCGCATTCGGTTCGTTCTCGCGGTCTCGGATACAATCATCACCCACGACACATTAATCGTCGTATTGGTAGATAGTATTAATATAATTATCATAACCTATGTACAAATCGACATTGCCGGTATCGGCATTATCACTAGCCTAAACGACAAACGTAAGAATAGTTACTAGGGACCAGTCATGCTAATAGTATAGTAGTTACACGCCCGATATAGTCATTATTATCCTCATCATTATCATCCACCACTAGCATCATCACCATGGTAATCGCCGTAATCGCCGCCAGTTATCCGTAGTGTATCGGACAACAGTTTTTATTCTTCTTCGGAATACACTGCCAATGCCCGTGTTCAGTCGTTTTCCCTAACATTAGGTAGGGTAGGGTTTTTCTTGGTTTATTATTTTAATTAACTTAATCGAGATAATTCAGTTTCATATCCCGCTTTTGCTCTCTCTCTCTCTCTATCTCTCTCGCTCTCTGTTTCTTTCCCCCTCTCTCCTGCGCGCGCTGGCGTTACGCGTACGATTCATTCGTAAATCGCCAAGTTTATAGCAAACAACCGACCCGGAGAATTTCTACTTTTCTTGAATATCTCGCGCCTTCTTTGTAACAGCGGAGAACACGGCAAACTCTGGACGTGTTATTTTGAATAGATCCTCTTGCAGTCGTTTTTCGTGTATGTCCATTCGTGATACACGCATACCACCATACTTGATTAGAGCTAGCATGCTTAGCGAATAGGTGAAAATGAGTCTATTGGAAGGTGGCAGTTCGTTCGGCAGGCTTCTTCACTATACACTGTTTGTTCGATATACTGTTCACGTAATTATAATCGTCCTCTCTCTCTCTCTCGCTCTCTCGCGCGCGCGTGCGCTCGCACTCCTCGTGTCACGCCCTAATCCTTTCGTTTGATACAAGCTGATACTTGCAGGTGGGTATGTATATGTGTATGTTGTTGGAACTCGTTGATACGCGTGCCTTTCTACATGAAAATACTTGTGTTCTGCTCGCGCAGTGGCCGGACTAGAACGAGCCCGCTAACCTTCGCTCAACTAAGTGTCGTAATGTCAGCCGTGTGCCGGCTTCCAGACTCAACTAAAGTCTAACTTTTTACTGGCCAACTGTGAAGCGAGGTAGGTTCGTGGTCGTCCTATCGCACTCTCCTCCGTTATCGAGCAAGGTGCTTCTGAGAGCTAAGCTTGCTTTTGATCGGTTCGCGCGCAATCAGATATCGCTTGTACACACTTCGCACCCTCCCTCCTCACTCTCACTCTCTCTTTCTCTCTTTCTCTGTTTCTCTCTCTCTCTCTCTCCTCCCTCCTCCCTTGCTCCTTCATGCACGCAAGACTCCCTAGCAACGCGAGATCTTAAGAAAGGAATACAGAGCGTTGGGCGATGCTGAAAGCATACCGAAACGTCGCATCGCCCATATCGTACAGATATAACAATCAATAAAGACTTTACGATTTTAATCGCATTGAAAACACAAAACAACAATATCGCCTAAATAATTTCCTAGTCCCAACATATATAGCTCGCTCGCGTGTGTTCGCTCGGCAACTTCTCCTGGTGCTGCTCCGTCGTCGGATGGAAGTTAGTGACGGCTACGGTTCTGCTGGTAATAACGGTGACAAGACGTGTTAGGACGATGACGATAACGACGTCAAAACGGTCGAAGACGACGGCGACGGCAAAGACCCTGGGAGGGAGAGTATGTATAGAAGGAAGTGGAGAGTAGTGACGCCGACAAGGACGAAGACGTTAAAGAGGAAGAGGAGGAGGATGATGAGGAAGAGGAGGACGACGATGATGACGACGAAGATGATGACGACGACGACGATGAGGAGGATGAGGAAGAGGATGATGAAGAGGACGAGGAGGACGAGGAGGAGGACGAACGTTTTCGTAACGCCATGTCCAAGATTGGACTGAAGTAACGTACATCTTGCTCGCGATCATTATTGGACTGTTGTGCTTGATGGGTTGCGAGGGTGTAACGGGCGTTCTCCTGTGCGTCTCGCTGGCTTTTTTCTAGCGCGCTGGCGTTCGCGGACATGGACTTAGCAGCGCGCTGCCGCGCTTCCATCGGTAGTTACCTTCTGTCGCGGTAGAGGAGGTAAGTCTTCATTGCTTGCGGTAGGTTTAACGAATTGATTTTCTCTTCTAATTTCTCCTTGCCAATTCGCTGGCGAATGACTCTTCGACATAGATCCATAAGTGGTAGGGGTTCCGCTGTGAAAATGACAACAAGGCAAATCATAGAAGCGCATCCCTTCTTGCACACGTGATTCCACCAACCACCTCTAATCACTACTAAAATTGAGATTGGAATATGTCGAGTGGGAGACTTACGATCGAGGCCGCCGATGTATCTCATTGTGATCTCACAATGGCCCCAAACAGCTGATACTATCGGATGCAGCTTCCTGCCTTTGAGGCCTCTGAACGCTATTCCAAGGTACTGGCCGTCAACGACGAACGCTAAGGTACCTTCGTCCATGTCCAGGACCACTGTAGGAAAATGGAGGAGCGCGTCCGATTAGTCGACATGGAAATACGGTGCGCAGGGGGTAGTAGACGGCTGGCCGAATGGAACTCTCGCTCACCCAGGAATTTGTCAGGTACGACGAAGGTCTCGTCGGGCTTCAGGAGGGCTGGATAGGTGACACCGTTATTGTTTTTCGAGTCGTGGTAAAGCTTGTTCCTACCGAGGTCCCAGCCCCAACTGAGCTCGTTGTTACCAACGAGGCTCTGATAGCCGACACTATGTAGGGGTGCATCTGCGGTCGCTACACCCACCACAGCATGCGTGCCCCTTTGCCTTGTGCTCCAAGAGAGCTCCCACACGTGCATCCCCTTCGTGTAACCGACCTTTCCTCTTATGCAGTCCGTACTTTGGGCTACAGGATGCCGGTGGAACGTTAACTTGTCGTCTTCCTAGAAATTGGAAAAAACCTCTTCAGTCATCCACCGCCACTACCAACGCCAACTCCAACCCCTCGACAACAACTTACCTTAACAAATATGTTAAGACTACGATCGTCGGCGTTCCAGCTGTGATGAACTTGCGTCTCTCTCGATGCTGGTGGCATGTCGAGGAGGACGTCAAGTCTCGCTGGCCTTGAGAAGTCTTGTGCCAGCTCTCTTGGTACCACGGGCTTGTACGTCGTGACTGTCGTGCTACCGACGGCCACCCCACTGCTTGCTACGGTGCCGGCTTCGCGTAAAATGTTCTTTACACCTGTTAAACAATAGAAACACCACTTTTATATACCGCTATCATCTCCACCTTCTCCCCCACCTCCTCACTCGCAAATCATTGGAAAGAAACAAGTATAGCCCAGTCCTATCTATCAAAGCTAACAACTCCCCAAGCCCTCTACCTAGAGTACGACGGGGGACAAGTTTTTCCGATAGGTTGCTTCTTGCCAAGGCGAAGTCTTTACTATAGAGCTTGAACCTGCACGCTCGTATACCTGGTCGCTCGGAGAAAACGGGATTTGGCGAGGAAGGTGATAAAAAGGACGGGAGAAAAATAACGAAGGGATCTCTGCGGCGGCTGGGACGGCTGAGCTAAGGTTTTGGAAGGTTGTAGGAAGGTCTGGCTGGCTGGGTGGCTGGCTGGCCGTTGGGGTCGACTCACCATATCCTTGGATAGTGGTTTATTTGCTCTGGCAGCTGTTGGCGCGCTCGAGGGCTAGAGAGAAGGGTCTTGGGAAGGAGCATGAGGATTTGAAAGGGTCTCTCTCTGCTGCCCGAAAAGGCGAGGGCCACTAATAGAAAGGGCCTTTCACGGCACTCTGTATATCCGGGCGACCCTTCGCCCGGCTTGCTTCGACACGTCTCTCGGCTTTTTCGCCCGCCCGGCGGACCCTACCCCTACCCTCCCCCCAAACCTTTCTAGGCCTTCCTATCCCTCTACTACAATTACAATACGATCCTGCATCGTAAATTTCATCCTGCTAACACTACCGCTCTCTGCCTGCCTGCCTGCCTGCCTGCCCGCCTGCCTGCCTGCCTGCCTACCTACCTACCCGCCCGCCCGCCTATCGATCGCGGTCACCAGTGACAAATGTACGAGGAAAATCCTGCTGGTTTTATCGGCGCATCCCTCTTCCAGAATAGCATAGCGGACAATGTGCCGTCCGAATTTTCCGAGGATATATGACTCCTTGCCAAATTTCCCCCCCTCTCTCTCTCTCTTCTTCTCTACTCTCTAGGCATTGCCGATTATTACTCCCCGGTCCTACCGTTGACTGTAGGGAATTCTCCCGGCGAATATCCTGGGGAGACTTTCTAGCCTCGCCCGAATTAGGAATACCATGCCTATTATATAGGATGGACTGGGCCTTGAATAAGAAAGAAGAAAGAAAGAAAAGAAGAAAAAAGGTATAAGAAAGATGGGTTTGACTCTGACCTGAAACCTTTTGGCCCATGATCATGCTCGGATAGAGGTAGCGATGGGGATGGTGAACTTGGCGGGGGCGCGGTATGTGCCGATGCTCGTTGCACTTTTTCACCACGTGGGCCTGAGGTATCTCTATCTGACGATGGTGTCGGAGAAATCGGATGCTGCCGGTGGTGGTAGTGGTGGTGGTAGTTGTGGTGGTGGTGGTCGTGAGATGATGATGGTGATGATGATGGTGGTGGTGGTGGTGGTGGTGGTGGTGATGGCCGGTGGTCGGTGATGCAGCAGGCACCGTGCCACCGTCTATTCCTCCTCCGCCGCCGCCGCCGCCTCCTCCTCCTCCTCCTCCGCCTCCTCCCCCTCCCCCTCCTCCTCCACCTCCTCCGCCGTCGCCGCCTCCTCCTCCGCCACTCCTACCGGGGCTGTTGCTGTTGCTGCTGCCTCTGACCCCGACACCGACCCCAACGTCGACGCCGCCGAGTCCTACGGCCCCACTGCCGCCGCCGCCACCTCCGCCGATACCGACACTACCGCGGACCCCTCCGCCGCCTCCGCCTCCGCCGCCGCCGCCGCCGATACCTCCTAGCCCACCTCCTCTGGCACCGCCGGCACCGTTGCTCCCTCCGCGACTACCGCCTCCGCTCAAGCAACGATTTGCTTTGTACCTGCAATCAAAATCACGTATACTATTAGTCTCGATCCCACTCGCATTCCACTCCTACCAACCAACAACAACAGAGGAATCATCAAATGCCTCGCTGGGGATAAAGGATCGATACGGACGGAACACTCTCATTTGGCAGGGTCAGTACATACATACATATTCAAGAGGGACGGGGGTCCAAGGCCCCGCTCCCGAAAGGGTGCAGGGTGAGAGGTGAAGGGGGTGGTGGGGAAGGTTGGTCGTTCGAGTAGGACGGTGGCAAGAGAGCGTCGGTGGTGGTATTGATCGGCGGGGGTCACCTTTGCCCCGCCTCGACACGGGACCAACCCCAAATGCACCCCCGACCTCGCAATCTCCCTCGTTCCCTCGCTCCCTCACTCGCATGTTCATTCCTTCTATCTGCCGCACTCCATCTCTCTCCCGCACTCGCTTCCTCTACAACTGCTAGCCACCGCGTCAGCAGTGAGCGAGCGAGAGAGAGGAAGGCACGTACTGGCAGACAGAGAGAAAAGCCATCCCCTCTGTCCTCTGTAAAGTAGACCGACAAAAATGCCCCGGGAAAAATTGGTCGCGCCATGCAGCGCCAGCAGCAGCGCCAGCAGCAGCACAGACCTCTCGCAGCGACGTCTCATCTGATGGAGGATCGCTTGCACAGCCTCCCCTCCTCCTATCTACTACTGCTATGTTACCGCGCGGACGGTGCGCGATAGTCGAGGCTTTGCTTTCGGAGCAATAATGCCATCGAATAACTAGTCTGCCCTATCAAGATTAACGTATGCCCTCTGCCCAAAGAGAATCAACATGCACGGCTCGGACTAAAGCGTCGAAAATCGTTACGGCCACCAAGCCGCACGTCAGGCCACGCCAGGCTGCATGACGGCTCGCAAGAATAGCCGTGGTTCGCCATGCTCTTCTAACAGGTTCGTCCTTTCACGGTGGAAAAGTTTGTTGTTGCGCGAGTAAGCATACGCAAGAGGACTTTGCGTAACTCTCTCTCACTCACTCTCCACACCAACCCAATGCAACGACGCAACGCAACGCAACGCTATTGCTGTATATGCTCGTGACGCCGCCGAGCAGGAAGAGCGCTCGGGAAACAGAAGAGTGCGCCTACATAAGGCAAACAAGCTGAAAACAGCGCAATGAAGAAACGAGTCGCCGAGAAAAACTCCAATTTCCGCATAATCTACTGGTTGGTTTTCCTCACTCTCTTCTCTCTACCGACTTTCTTACTCGAGCATCACCCATTTCTGCCAGTGCAACCCTTCTGCCCGACTCATTCTCGCTAGAATCCAACCTTTAGTCTCCAAGCTAACCAACAATTAGAAATTTCCCCACACTTCGAAAAATGGGCATTTTTTCAATTTTTCGACATTTTTTAAACTCAGCCGATTTCGGTATTTTTCCATAATTTTATCCCTAAAACTAAGTTTCTGCACAGAATTAGTCGGCCAGAGTCCGGAAATGCGTCGTACGAGCGATATTTCGCCGATTTTCGGAAGAAAATCGTCGAAATCTCATTCGTTTGGCCTAGTTATGGCTTTGGAGCAACTAATTTTGTGCGGATTCTTAGTTTCTAAGCTCAAACTAATGAAATATCAAGAATTCAATCGATTTCTCAAACCTTCGAAAAATCGAAAATTTTTCCATACCTACCCCTTCTCATTTTTTCGATTTTTCGAAATTTTTTCAACTCGGCCGATTTTGGTATTTTTCAATAGCCTTATCCCTAAAACTAAGAAATAACACAGAATTAGTAGGTTAGAGTCGGTAATTGTATCGTACGAGCGATATTTCACCGATTTTCGGACCAAAATCCTCGAAATCTCATCCGTTCGGCACAATTACGGCCTCTGACCAACTAATTTTGTGCTGAAAGTTAGTTTCTAAGGTCAAACTAAAGAAATATCAAGCATTCGTTCGATTTCTCAAACCTTCGAAAAATCGAAAATTTTTCCATACCTACCCCTTCTCATTTTTTCGATTTTTCGAAATTTTTTCAACTCGGCCGATTTTGGTATTTTTCAATAGCCTTATCCCTAAAACTAAGAAATAACACAAAATTAGTAGGTTAGAGTCGGTAATTGTGTCGTACGAACGATATTTCGCCGATTTTCGGACCAAAATCGCCGAAATCTCATCCGTTCGGCACAATTACGGCCTCTGACCAACTAATTTTGTGCTGAAAGTTAGTTTCTAAGGTCAAACTAAAGAAATATCAAGCATTCGTTCGATTTCGAGAACCTTCGAAAAATCGAAAAATTTTCCATACCTACCCCTTCCTATTTTTTCCATTTTTCGAAATTTTTCCAACTCACTCTATTTCGACATCTTTCAATAGTTTTAGCCCCAAAACTAATATCTAAGAGAGAATTAGTGGATCAGAGGCCGGCATTGAGCCGTACAGAGGTACAGAGCGTTGGGAATTTTGTGAGGAAAATGAGGAAAGCGAGATAACGATTGGGCACCGAGCAGAATCAGCTTGTACTATTCTGCAAGAGGAAAGGGAAGGCGAGGGGAAGAAGAGGAGGGAGGGAGGCGAGGGAAATCGATCAAACAGGACGAGCGTAAATCACGGATATAGCTCATCGCGCTCGGCACTACCAGCCAGCCAGCGAGTGAGCCAACTAGCTAGGCATCGACGGGCGAACCAGTTGCCAACCGGTACTGAACCTCTACGTGGCAGATGTCAATTGCACTCAATGATACCAAAACGACGGGTAATACGCTCCTCGTAAGTGTGACGATGAAAGCACCGTGTCATCGGGTACATTATATCCCGACAGAACCATCCTTCCCTCTCCTGCCCATTGGCAAGCGCGTTCTCTGCCTATGCATACGTCGCAGTTGAAAAACTTGCACGACAAATCAAATAAAGTACAAGTTGATCCAGCATCTGCATCCTCAAACGCATGTCCGACTATTCCGGCAGGCAATGCCTACGCGCACGCGTCGTCGCCGTACCACTCACTCAACTGGAGCAGCCGAGAGGGCCGAGAGGAATATGCATAAAGAAGAAATGAAGAAATAAAGAGTGGGTATTTGGGAGGGAATGGGAATGGTGGGTCGGTCGGTCCGAGGGATTTCCATGAGAAAATGAGAAAGGTCCGGCTGCGTCGGCCAGTACATAATAACGGCCGTTTACACTTTGCTGCTTAGCAGCGTTAGGTCGGTCGGCTTAGAAACCGGAACAGCTGACGACTGGCCGACAACACCTGTTTGCCAGCTGCTGCCACAAAGGACGCATAGGAACGCCGCCTTCAAAACAGTCTCTCTTTCCTTTCTTTCTCTCTCTCTCGACCCGCCGTCTTTTCTCCCGGCGAAACAGGTCCTCCTCCTCCACCTCCTCCACCTCCTCCACCTCCTGCACCTCCTCCTCTCTGGCCATCAAGAACCTCGGAGCTCTCCTCTGATCGCGAGAGCGGCCTTTTCCTCGGATAGTTGGCCGTTTCCCTACCGACACGAGCCACCAACCACACCCTCTTGCCGTCTTGCCCCAACGCCAAAACAATGGAGCGCGCGCACCATGGCGCGCCGCAGCCTGGCTGCTCCTATATTAAAATCGAGGCGGTTATCGCCTTTATTCCGAGGCCTCCTCAGGCCCACTGCCAGCGCGGACTAATAATAATTCTGCCTCGGCAATTTCCTCCCTGAGAACCGACCGCCCGATCGCCCTCCAACGGAATTCGTGCATCCCACACTCACTCTCTAATCAATAGAGTGCGCGCCGGATGTTTAAAGGCAAATAGAGCTTTTCATTTGTCAATTGGAGACTGGTGTGTAGAGATTCGAGATCGATTCACTTGATCTTCGTCGAGCGCCAATTCCGAGCGGCACCATGCGCTCTTGCGCTCTTGCGCTCTTGCGCTCTTGCGCTCTTTGCCAAGTGAACTTGATCGAAGTCAAATATGAGGGCGCCCATTAACTTGGGGCTTGGGCCTTGCGCTCGCTCGGTCTCTGCAACAACGTACGCGTCAGTGAGATCATCGCTCCTCAAGATAGCCAGTGTTTAACTTGAAGAGTTGCGTCGTCGAATCACGTATTCGGCTGACTATACCCTTCCGGCCCTGCAAGCGATACTACTCGACAAGTCCCTCTATCTCTATATGTATGCATCCCAAGATTCACATATGGCCAGCCGGCCGGCATGTTTTTTCCTAGAAATTCCCGGCTTAATAGTTCCAGTTCTTTTCAACTGCGAATCAAAGCCTTCTAAATAGCCTCGTCTCCTCCAGTTTATCTACAACTCGCGCGAGATCTGCTCATCTCGGAGGAAAGTGCGCGCGGGGCACACAATAATTATTAGAACCAAAAGAGCCTGAGCCAACTTAAACCAACCTACTCTCTTTCCCTCTCTCTCTCTCTTGAGCAGCTAACGATAGCCGAAAAGGTTGCGTGCGCGCTCCAACAAAGCCGCTATAACTATCATGATCCTTATCGCGACCGGTTGGCATGGAATTCGCGTATCAAAACATACACTCACACACATCCAGACGTAGAGCCGCTCGAGCGCACTCTCTCCCCCTGCATTGCTCGCTGTACGCTCACGCTCACGCTCCGGCTTCTCGAGCGGCTCAATTTCACCAGGCAATTTTCGTCAGCACCGCACGCCCGACCGACACCACTCTAAACTCTTCCAAGAAAACCGTCACTTTCAAAAGCTAACCAAACGAAATACGGAATGAATAGATCTCCTCAAGGTCTATCGTCTATCGTCTATCGTCTATCGTCTATCTTGTATCTGTTCTGAAAGGGAGACGGAGAGGAGGTGGGGAGGGTTGGCTGCGTGGTTGCTCGAGTAGCCGTCGGTCCTCTGGTTCTTTGGCCCGAGTGTGAGACGGTGCTGTGCGGTTGGTTGGTTGGATGCTCGGCGACGGGTCGGATGGTCGAGGGATGGACGAGGGATGGACGAGGGATGGACGGGGGGGAGAGGAATCAAGGGACGAGTCGGGTCGGACAGGCACACATCCATAGATTGTTGGTGGAGCGCAGTGGCATCGATGAGCCACGGTTTTTCGCTGGGGGGACTGGTTCCCGAAGACGGCGTCCTTGGTGCAGGATGCGATCCTGCGTCGCAAAATACTCTCGCCGTCGCCAGAGCTCTCAATGTGCGCGTTGGAATTTCGCCCTCTCTCGTCGCGATCCACTGCTCCACCAGAGCCAGAGCTCACTCTGACTAATTCCAATGCTAACCAATGCGCAACTCAATTAGAAAGATAGAGATAGCGCGAGGAGGTAGCTATGTACCGAGAGCCCCCTCGACTAATGTAGCAATGACTGTCGGCGAGCCAACTAGAAAAAGCATAGAGTTTCCAAGTGGAAAGAAAGAGGAAAGTGTTGCGCCCCTTACCGTCCCAAGCCGCACAAAGGTGGAAGGTGGAAGGTGGATGCTCGGTAACGGCCGAGCCACTTTCAGCTGAGAAACGACTGGCCGCTCTTCCAAACGAGCCATACTACCATACATACTTCCTCCCCACTTGATCCCCTCTCTCACTCACACTCTCTCGACGCCTCAGACGAAAAACAAAGTTCAGGGTAAGAAAATATCCTCGCTTAGGTAACCTTCTTTTTGCCCGGTGCGGTGCGGCGGCGCGGCTGTGCGGCGCGTGCATACTCGACCCGTTGTCCGACAGGTGGATAAATGTAACGAGCCGCCATCACGCGAGACATAATAATTATGTCCTGGCCAATGGAACAATATATAACTCCTCCAATGACCAGTCCGCGCAACGCGTAACGCACAACGCGCAACGCACAACGCGCAACGCCACTCGTAGAATCAGACGAGCAACTCGACTCGTTTCACTTTCTACACCGCGTGGCCAGCCACTCCGATTGACTAACTCGCTCGAAAAATAGCCTCCAACTTGTACCAATATAGATACGCTTCAGAGAGAGTGAGAGAGAGAAAGAGGAAGAGGATGTCGGCGTGAGTGTTGGAGAGTCGAGTTGAGAGGTTTCGTTCTTAGGCGTTGCTGGGCCGGGGCCGAGTTTGCCTGCTAATGGAGAAGGCGATACGGCCAGGGAAGAACCAAGTGTCTGTCTCCTATCGGGGAATTATCAGAGCAGAAGCGCACACCAGACCAGCGCAGCCCGAGATCTCGTCGCCTCCTCCTCCTCCACCTCCTCCACCACTATAGCAATGCAGCACAGCACGTGCGTTTATCGCACGAGAAGCGGCTGTCGCTGTGGCTGCGACAGTTCAACGACCCGATTTCTGTCATCTTGCGCGGCCTTGGAGGACAAGCCGGATGTTGCGAGAGACTGGGAAAGAGGGAGAGGGAGAGGGAGAGGGAGCAGCGTACTGGAACAGGAGGAAAGAGAGAAGAAGAAGGAGGACGCCGAGTCACGAGGAGCCTATGAAAAGTTGGAGGTCGCCAGTCCAGAGTGAAATGGTGCCCGCGAGCTTTCGGCACTCGACTCGACTCGACTCGCTCTCGATGTTTCACAAACTCTCGGATAGATGATTCTCGATCCAACCTACTCAATTCTCTTGGTTCTTTGGCATTCGATTGGCGATAATATCGCTGAGCCCTCTGCTGGGCTTTCGCGTAAGGCAGTGGGTCAATAATATGTTAATCCTGTCTAGCACAGTAATAAACTGTTACTTTCCCCGGTCACGCAGCTCACCGAGCATCTAGCAACGGCCAGCTAGAAGGCATCTATCTACCTATGTACTACGATGCCACGAGTTGATGAATAGCCAACAATATTGCCTGATGCAATTTCAATTGGTAAGGTTCTCAAGGGCAAAGGGAAGGCTTGTCACAGGTGGAGAAGAAGGGGAAGCGCGCAGGGGGTTAAGGGGGTTAAGGGGGCTAAAGGGGCTAAGGGAGGTAGAGGGTTAGGTTAGGAGGCTGCGCGCGTGCACACGAAGAAAAGCGAAGAGGCACGGGCAGACAATGAACAATCGTACATTGTTACGAGTTACAGCATTGTTACTCCACAGTGCTCGGAGCCCGTGTTCACATAATTAGGCTGTAAACGTTTCGAGACAATCACCATTGTTCTCTCTCTCTCTCTCTCTCCCCCCCTCCCTTGGAGCGACGCTTGGCCCTCTTCGCCCTACGACCCCCGCACTCCCTCCAAGCCAACTTTAGCCCCCTGGCTCGACTCGCATCGGCTCAGTTAAAGTCTCGCCGCCTTTGCGTCTATCCTTTGACTAGCCCGCGACCTCACTATCTACTACTATCTAGTTGAAGTCGGTAGGAGAGGTTCGGATGCAGAATGACGAGGAGGAGGAAGCCGAGCGAGTAAAGAAGAGAAGGTTCGAGGCAGAGGGAGGATAATTTATTGTTATTCTCGGTGCATTCGATGACGCTACACGCTGGTCAAGATGGCCGACTGCGTCGGCACCGCCGGCACCGCCACGGCGAGCGTCGTCTTTGTCGAAGAAGGAGACGGCGGAGGAGGAAGAGGAGGAGGAGGTGGTGGAGACGAGAGTGGGACCGAGCGAACGCGTATAGAAGGCGGGAGGAGTAAGAGAAAGGGTGAAGAAACTAGCAGTTGGTAGCCGTGACCTTGTCTGATACTCGACCCCACCGTGTGTGTGCCGCTGCCGCTGCCGCCGCCGACGCCTTCCTTCCTTCCTTGCCTACTTGCTTGCCTTCTCTCTCCCCACGTACATACTCGCGTCCTGCGGGCCACACACACTATGAAATATCAAGTGCACCAGCAGCCTCCGCCCGGAGAAACAAGACTCGAGACAAGAGATTCTCCCACAAGGACGGATCGAAAGAGAGAGAGATGGGATATGCCTGCTAGGAGAGACAATGAAGGTGGGACAAGCAGTCAGAGTCCTCCTCCCGTTCATTCATTCTTACCTAATTTAATGAGCGGCAACTTGTGCGGAGGAGCACGTGGCTGCGAATGCAAAGGAGAGCTCGTTAGCACGTCATCGACGTCGAGTGCCCAATGACCACCACCTGCAAACCAGCCCTTGCTTGCTTTTTCAAAAAACACGTCCTTCTCTCGGCTAAATCAAATATGAAACCGGTTCTTCCGCCACTCTCTCTCCAAGGTTTTGGCTTTAAAGTCTCTCTGTGTTAAGAGAGGAGAGGCGAGAGTTACGCAAGAGCCCCTCGGCCGCTCGACGCGTCCACTTCCAAAGTGTCCTTTGTCCTTTCAACACCGGACTGACAATGAGTAGAAATGTCGAAATACAGAGCTCGGCTCGTGCTGGACTGGCGAAAACCGCCCGACCAAGCAACATGTGGCATATCAAGTGCGCGCCACTGCCGTATCCATACAATTGGGATCAACGGGACCTCTCGCTCTGGCCCTCTCCGGTATCGATGACGGACGGAGCAGGGAGAGGAGAGAGGAGAGAGGAGGAGAAGGGCGGCGCGCCGGTGGCCCTAAGTGCAACCTCATCCAAGACAAAGAGATGCTTCTTCCGGCGGATATGCAGCGGCGACGTGTCGTCGGTACATCCTGCTAGCAGGACAACAATGCTAGCCAGTCCAGCCTCCCCTTCCTGGTTACGTATGTCAATTGCTCTCAACGGCACAACTAGCAGCCGACCGAGCTATAGCTCTATACTATGCATACATCAGGTCAGATCGTTTCATTCCCCAGCGACTCACTCTCATATTTCAGCGCATTCCCCACCACTTGTATTAGAATTGGTGATGGCGGGAGAAGAGAAGAGTATCGAGGTCAAGATCGCGATCGAGTCGAGATCACTCATCGGATTATTCACGGTGAGTTCTTTGACCGTTCGCAAGGAGCAAGGGTCCGAGTCGGTCTGGACGATTGGAGCGGCGGCGAAGTTGAAGCCAAGTCGGATCGGCGAGCCAGTGAGCCAGCGAGGATAGAGAAAGAAGGAAAGAGGTGGCGATGTGGTGAGGTTGAGGCTGAGACGGCTGGTGGATTGGCGGAGGATCGAGTGGAGGGTAAATGGTACAAGCACGGCAGAGAGCGAGTCGGGTGTATTATTAGCATCGTGTAAACGTGTCTGCTGGCCGTGAAACCAGTGAAAGTATTCCATGGACGGACACACGAACGCGCCAGGCCGCGGCCATGGAGCGTGAGCCGCGCGCTCGTGTTGAGCAGCGCCGCTCTCACACCTCCAGAGCTCTAGCTAGAGGCTCTCGGCTGCTCGGTTCACTCTCTGCGTCTCCTCCAGTCTCGAATCTTGGGAGCCTCGGGAGTCTCGGGAGTCTCGCGCAGCCCAGAGAGCCAGAAAGAGCCACCATGCGGCACACTAGCAGCTTGGCTGCTCCGAGCGCTTGCTACGCTCGTGCTCGCTGGAATTCCATCGGGACCAATCCGCCGCCAGGCACACAGCCACACAGCCACACAGCCGCACCGCACCACACTGCACCGACGCTGCCGCTGCCGCGAGATCTGGGCCTTTGTCCCCGCTTTGTCTCGGAGCTCAATCCTACACGCACGTCCACGCACACACACATCAGTTCAACCCTTCCTTCCGTTTCACCAGCCAGCCAGCCGCCGCCACCGCCGCCGCCGCAAACTCTCTGTTGGAGCTCATCCTCTTATGCTTCCCTTGGCGAAACTCTTGACCCTCTCGCTCGCCGCAGTGCGGCTTCTATGTCACTGCCGCCTATCGTCGCTCGCTGCGCTGCTCGTTGCCCATCGCCCATCGCCCATCGCCCATCGCCCATCGCCGCTGGCCTTTCGCACTTTCGTCTCGAGGGCGCTCCAAGACTCGGCCGCTAATTTTAGATACAAGTCCTCCTGCCCTGCCCCCAGCAACTCCATCTTTTCGAGCAATTCAACACTCCGCCAGGCACAACTTTGCCTTGGAGGATGTCTCGTCGCGTCGGAGCAACTCAACACACAGAAAGAGAGTCCAGTGGGAAGAGGGGACCACTCGAGAGTTTGCGAAAGTGTTGGAGTGTTGGGAAAGGAGCGCTGAAAGGAGCCTTTGACCAACAATTCAAAAGGAAACCTGTCCAACCAACCATTGCACTCTGCAGGCTCACTCGCTCGCTCATTCGCTCACTCGCTCTCTTACGAAAACTGACCAGAGGAGCAAAAAAAGCTAAGGAGAATTGCACCAGTAGCTGCGTTGCTGGCTACTGACTGGCCTCACTCGAAGCAATTGAGCAGTGGCGAGTTGGAGCCAAGAGTTCTTGCTCTCTTGGAAAATGATGTATTTGACGGGGCGAAAGGCTTTCAAGGCGAAAGACTCGAAAATTGCTTTCACCGCGAGAAGGATCGTGCGGAGGAAAAGTGGTTGAAAGAGGGAGCCTGAGTGAGGAGGGGGAGACGCGAAGAATACGGAGGAAGCGAGTGTGTTTGGCGCCCGCATGCCGAGTACGGGAGCATTGTGAGGCGGAGTTTCGGCATGGACGATAAATAAAAAGCACTCATAAAAGGTAACGTATGAGCAACGACGAAATGGCCCGTGGAGCCAAGCAGGCAGGAGGGCAGGTTCGATTCGTATTCAGCCGATCAAAAGGCCAGACTCCCCTCGGCTGCTTCGTTGGCTGGCTGGCAGGCTGGCTGGCAGGCTGGCTGTCTGCCTCTCTGCTGGCTGCGCGCGCACGTGAGTGACTGCAAGTGTGTAAGTACGTGTGTGATCGACCAGGCCGAAGTGCGGCGGCAGCAGCGGCGGCAGCGGCGGCGGCGGCCGTATATGTCGTTTGCCTCGGCCCTCGGCACTTGAGCCGAGAGCCGAGAGCTGCGAGTCTCGCGAGGGAGAGGGAGAGAGCTTTCAGAATCTCCAAGTACATCACCTGCGCGCCGGGTTCTCTCAGTTGGTAATCATACATTTGGAGCGGGCGTCGAGCGTCGAGCGCCGAGCGCGATAAGCTTTCCACCCCGAGAGCATTACGTATCGTGGTAAAACATTGCTCAAGCCCCGGCGCTCGCTCCCTGATAACGATAATAGTCCCAGGGAAAAAGGCACATCGGTGACGAAACACCACTACCGATAAGCCTCATCGCTACCACCATAGACATCCTCCCGCTCCAACTCCCGCTCCAGCTGTTGCTGGCGCGTCTTTGCCTCGAGATTCCTCTTTAGCTTTCAGCTTGGGATGCAGCTTCCCCTACACTTGCCCGCTCCTCTTTCATCGGTCAAACCTTTTCCAGATGTTGGTCGCCAACTTGCCCTCCACTTTAGCTCTCCTCACGCTTCAAATTCAAACTCTCGGCTCTCGGCTCTCGGCTCTCGGCTCTCGGCTCTCGGCTCTCGGCTCTCGGCTCGCTTTTTACAAAGATACCTTGAGTCTCACGACCTTCGTAGTCTTACGTACACACGAGAGAGGAGCGCGCACTCTGGCCGTGTACACAAAACTCCCTTCTTCTTCCATTCCGGCACTATTGGCGCGGAAAATGTCAATTTGCCTTCTTACGCATTATTGTCCTTACGCAACGCCACAGCCGCCCAACCTCTCTGACGACTCGGCTCGGCGCGACTCGGCTCACTCGCTGCCAAACACAACCACGGACGTTTTGACTAAATATACATGGGCATAGACCACCATCTCTTCTCTTCCTGCTCTCTGCCACTGCGGAAATATTTCCGCCGGCTAAGCCGCGAGGGGGAACTCTCGCGGTAGGAACCTCCAGCAACCACTATCTAGAAAGCCAGCGAGTTTTTGCCTGGCGAGGTCCAAATGGGGAGAATCGAGGGCGAAGATGCACGATGCGGAATCTGCGAGGTCGATTCGCTCTGATTGGAGTGGCGAGAGAAGTCGAGGGTTTATTGGGCCGGTGCGGTGGTGATGTGTGAGAGAGTCCGTGGGCGGATATCGGCCGCGCTGTCCCAAACTACACATGTCCTTTCTCCGCTATCATCTGCTCCAAAAACATTCCGCTTGCCTTGAGAGGGTCACGAGAGAGTATGGAGAAAGCCTGCTCTCTGCTGCTCTCTGCTGCCTGCAGCACAGAGAGAGAGAGAGGGAGAGAGAGGGAAGCTGGCGCGTTCTTCATTGCATGTGTCTCCGCCGCCGCCGCCGCCGCCGCCGCCGCCGCCGCCGCCACCCCCCTCTGTTATGTAAAGCCGGCGCATCTCGCATGCGCATATAAATCACATCGGCGATCCTATCTGCGCACGCCGATCACCCATCAGACACACCACACACATACACACACAAAGAGGTGGCGCGCCTCATGGAAAACTCTATGAATCGGAAAAGAGCCCTCAAACTCTCTGCCGGGCTCCGCTACTGAGCAGGAGGAATCCTGTGTCAATATCTAGTGGAGAGTGGAGAGCAGAGAGCAGAGAGTGGAGAGTGGTGAGTGGGGCGGGCGAGGGGAATTGCAAGAAGATTGATACTCCTTTTATCGGAGAGCGCATAACGCGTGGCCGATAAAGCCGCGGATGTCGGGGGCTCTGACCGATACCCGAGCCAACAGAGCCACCCGCGCGCTTCTCCGCTCTTCTCCGCTCTTCTCCTCGCGCACCAAATCGTACAAAGGCCTTTGTGTCCCGACTGAAACCTCCCAGTACCAATTATAATAGCTAAAGCCGACTCAACTCAACTCAACTGGCCTCTCCAACTAACAATCTCAGCGATGCAAGACACGCCGGTTGCGCCGATTGCGCCGATTGCGCCGGCCAGTTGAAAAGATCGGCCGGCAGGCAAGGAGAGATCTCTCTCTCCCTCTCGTGAGAAAGATGGGTCAGTGCGATTAGTGCGAGATAACAAAGTGGAGCAGTGAAACCGAAAGGTGTACTCTACGCGGCCCGGTTTTCCCCTGGCGGTGGCTCTTTGCGTTGCCGCCGCCACAGCCGCCACCGCTGCTGCTAGTAATTCGTAAAGTGTTGTAATAATCGAGCACACGGCGCTGTGCGGCGCGGCGCAGGAGGTGTGTGGCAACAAGAGTCGTGCAAGTTTCACAAATGGGTCAGACAGCCGACGGTAACACACTCACAACAGAGTGAGAGAGAGAGAGAGAGAGAGAGAGAGAGAGAGAGAGAGACTGGGCCACACCACCGCACAACCACCACCACCACCACCACCAATCGAGCCCGCGTTTCGTACAGCTTTGGAAATATATTTATCGCCGCTTACGAAAAAGCCATTCCGCTCTCCGGCCTAGTCTACTTCTGCCTTGCCAACCACACACTCTACGTGTCGTGGATTTTTAACAGGTTTCCCATCCCATCGGAAAGCCCAATCTCTCGAGAGACGCGGCCTACCAAGCGCCACTCTCAAATATAGGCCTCCCCGAGAAATCTAGGTCGCGGCCTTTTCAACCAACTCCTCCCACCCTCCCTTTACCCTCTTCCGCTCTGTCTTCACTTCTCGCTGCTGACGGAAATACAATGCTCTTAAGGGATATGCCGGAGTCGCGCAGACAGAAATATTGAGCGATTACACGTGTCGCCAGCAAGAGTTAGTCCTCATCGAAATGGAGCAAAGGAGGATGGAATCTCGAGGGCATTCCGAATCGGCCCAACGAGCAACAGCGGCTCCATTCTATTCAAATTCATTGGAAATTGGTCCTATTCGTCCTTAGCCGGAAGCACCTTCCTTTACTTTCATTCCTTCTCCCTTTGGCGCCAATCCTTCCAGACCCAATAGACAACATTCTATTTCAGCTCTCTCCGCATCATCATCACTCTAACTGATGTAGCTATACGCCGAGGGTTCAAACTTCCAATTGGCCCTCATTAACAACATCTTTCGACATCCATACCCCTACCACCTCCCTCCCTCTCTCTCCCTCTCTATCTATCTCTGCCAAGTTCGTCGCAGAGCCTTTTCCAGTGTTACCCTACCAGCTAACGTCCTCCACGTCCCTCTCACTCTCACTCTCACTCTCACTCTCACGTGGGGCAGGTGGAACGATATCGGAATAAATAATACCGTACGCGCCACGATTCCTCTCCCTTTCCGCAAACTTGCCTTCGCAAACCAACCGGCGCGACCCTCGGACCCCGCGCCCCGCGCCCCACGCCCCGCGCCCTTTCGATATATCGAGCAGCGATATTATTGCCAAGTTTAACAAAGAGCGGCATTGTGCGCGATCTCGCTTTCCTCCTACTTGCCAATTAAAGGCGCCTCCAGTCATACTTTCACAAGCGGTATATCGCCTAGCCGAGCCGAGCCGAGCCGAGCCAAGAAAAATGCCAAGAGTCTAGAAAAAAGTTATTTCATAAGGCGACCCTTTCAAATCTATCTTAATCATTTCTCTCTTTCTCTTCCTCTTCCTCTCGCTCTCGCTCTCGCTCTCGCTCTTTCTCTCTGGTTGAGAAGGAAGCTATTTAAGAGTTGCTGGTATATCTGGGCAATTAAAAGTGGTGCGGAGGAAATGGCCAACTAAGAAGGGCGAGGCTGAATGAAAACAGCTGCTAGCCGATGACGACACTGCCTGAGAGCGCGCGCGCGGGGCCATGCTGTGTGCTCATCCGCCACCGCCACCACCACACCTTCACTTCACTCTCACCAAAGAGAAGAAAAAGCCGCGCTTCCTACACACATCCATAGACTCATACGCTCCAAGTGCTACTGGTGCTGTTGGTGTCAGCGATGCTATTTTCGCGCATAAATATACATAAACTCAGCGACGCCCAGCCGCCGCCACTTCTTCCGTCCTTCTTTTTCCTTTGCCTCGCTTCACCTCGCTTCGATCGGCCTCTCTCAGAGGGCGAGCGAGAGACCCTCTCTCTCCCTCTCTCTCCCTCTCTCTACTCTGTCGCTGGAGCGGCGAGTTTGGCAGAGTGCGCGTCGCGACGCCGGTTAGCCTCGCTGGCGGTCGGTCGGTTGGTCGGTCGATCGAGCTAAGTGCATTTCTGGAGTTGACCGAGTTTCCCTTATTATCGTCGAATCCCGTCGTATTCCTCTCTTCTATCTCGCTCCCACTCATCCGGCAACTTTCCCTCTCAGTGAGAGACGAGCGACTTTTATCCCGCTCCAATTTTACACCAGCAGGAAGCACCAAGCAGAATGTTGAAAGCGAAGCAGTGCAAGAGGAAGTGGCAGCCAGCGAACGAGGGAGCGTTTCTTTCGGCGGGCGTACGATTACATATCGAGTAGCAGCCCGCCAGCCAACCAGCCAACCAGCCAACCAGCCCCCGAGCTAGAGAGCAAGGAACACGTGCGTCGCCCGACACACAAGCGACAGAAAGATCGGCCGCCCGTGCCCGTCTGCCTCTGTATTTCGAGGAGGAACAAGTCTAGTGGAGCGGACATGACGCGGCGCCGACACGCATGGAAAGCCGCGAGGAAACAGACCAATAGACACCGTTCGTCCCGAGTCAAAGAGCCGAGCCTTTAAAGAGTTACTTTAAATTTCCACACCCTTTAACTATCCGACCCTCGCGCTCCACCCTCACAACATCCAACCCAGCATGGCAAAGAAATTTCGGCCAACTGATAACGAGCGATTATGCCGCTCACGTTTCTTATTTAGGAAGCTCCTCGGGCTTGGCTCTAGCTGCACAACGCGATACGCCGCCCACCTGCCCAATATTCCACCTCTCCCACCTCTCCCCCTCTATTCCTCTATTCCTCTACCTATAACTATTAGCATATTGAGGAAGCGCGCCAGCTGAATGCAAACCTCAATGCAAACCCCCCACTCGACCAACACGCACCAGAGCAGAGCAGAGCAGAGCAGAGCTCAGCATACGCACACAGACACAAAGACTCCTTGATCGAAAGAGGGACTGTTGGTAATTTGTCGAGCGGCCGGGCGTTGGAAAGGTTGGCCCTGGGTACATTGACATTTAGTGTATACATAGATGCTCGACTAGTGAGAGAGTGAAAGAGACACTTAATGTCAAGTTCAGAGCGATAAGAGCGCGCGCGCGAGCGCCACACGCTCACTCATGTTATCCCTGCGCGATCTTTCCATCATATCTCTGGGCTGTTGGGTTTTGGAGCAGCGAGGCACTGGCTTGCTGACCATCTCTCTGAGACAAGGGGGATAGAATTTTTGGGGAAATTGGTCGAGTGAGCGGGCGAGTGGGCGAGTGGGCGAGTGGGTGGGCAAAGTTGGAATGGAAAGGCAGGCGTCTGGTATTTGGCGTGCTCGAGTGCTCGAGTGCTCGAGTGGCGGCGAGTGCCGAGTCTCGAGTCTCGAGCTCGGCTAAGCGCATTTCCGCGGAACCTTTCACGCTGCGCTGAATTCGCGCTCGTCGTGTAGTTGAGTCGAGTCGAGTCGAGTCGAGTTGAGTTCGGCTTGGTGAGCAACCATTCTCCCACGGACGAATATCCTACACTCGCTCCTCTCCTTCCTCCTCTTCCGCTGTCATACACACGCACATCGGTTGGTTCACATGCCGTTGCCGTCGCTCGCTTGCTCGCTCGCCCAACCGCCCTACCGCCCTCCCGCCCGACCGTCTGGCTATGCCTACCTGCTCTACTCAGCTCACAATATCCAAACACTAGATCGATCGAGACAAGTTCAAATTTTTTCTGCCACCACCCGACCGTCCCAACGATGCGGCTCGCTCCTTCTGCTCCAACACATCCAACAATTATCCTCAAACTTCAAGCACTGGTTCTTCTTCACAGGCGCAGTTGCATGCACCTTCAATTATGCGGCGCACACTACTTTCGGCCATTCGGGCATCGCAGCTCTCTTATGTGCGACGGCGACGGCGACGGCGACGGCGACGGCGACGATGCAAGTTGACCGACAACCCAAACAGATGGCACTCACGAGGATCGACGGTTATCCGAAGAGTGAAAGCTCTCGCGCTTTCCAATGCATATCGGAGCCCAGTCCCGTCCCCTTGCACTCACTTGCGCCTCGGTTCAGAGTTTCCCGGAGCCGGCTAGGCTCCAAGCTATTGCGGTATCGGTCGAGTAGAGTAGTTGGGTCGGAGACTCTGCTAAAGAGTCGAGGAAAGATAGGAAGATTGGAAACAAGAGAGAGAGAGAGAGAGTGTGTGTGTGTTAGGAAACTTACGTTCGGCGAGCCTTCTCCGCCCAATCCATATCGCGCCCAACTTGTCTTGCGACGCGTTCACGCTGCTCCTCGTGTTTGCTCCCGTTGCGATTCTTCAGCTTGACGGCTAATTTTCCCCACTTGGTAATATTGCACACTAGCCGAGCACGCACTCACGACTACACAAAATCTCCTCCTCCTACTCCTCGCCGTCGTTTCGTTATCCTCTGCACACTTTCCTGCCGCCGGTGGATAAAGCGCCGTGGCGGTGGTGGTCGATTCGGGCCCAGGGCTCTCCTATCCTCTCCTCTCACCGCAGCAGCTCCCTTCGGTCGCTCGACCAGCCGCCGCAGTTTCCACGCGCACCAGACATCAATCACTGATTCTCAAGGGACACTACTTCCTCGCTCGCGCGCGCTCCACTCTTCCAGGCCGTTCCTTCCTGCGCTCCTGCTCTCCTGCTCTTACGTCCCAGGGGACACGGGAAAGGGAGTAACGGCGAGAGGGTGCCAAACAGAGAGCGAGAGAGAGAGCGCGAGAGAGAGAGAGACGGGGCTTAGAGAGGGGTGGTGATGGTGGAGGGAAAGGTCGAAGCGGCGGGAGAGGGAGGCGAACGAAAAAGCACGCCGAGTCGACGCACGAGAATGAACGAAGGTACAGGCTAGGACCTGTACTCGGCGGCGACCCAACAGAGACTGAGGCTTCCGTCATCCCGAACCCGTCCCGAACCTCCCGGCGAAGGGGGAGAGAGCGCAGCGCAATCCCGTGCGACGCAGCGTCGCGACGCGCATGGATCGTCGTGCCAGTCTAGGGGGAGGGGGGGTACTCTCGACAACAGTCGAGTCTACACGAGACCAGCCGAACCCAGAGCAGAGCCGACGCTCGCCAGCGGCGGCGTCGAGTACAGTGCGTACCCACTGGCCCAAGCGCCCCGCGCAACTCCCGTCAACCTTCCACTGGCGTACTCACTACCTACAACCTATGTACTACCTACTCATGCCCACACTTTCCTCCTCGAGAATTCACCAGATCGCCCAGTCCCTTTTTAAGGGAAAAAGGATTATGCCATTCTACCTCCGCGCATACATACTTATATGGTGGTAGGCTGTTTGGTCGAGCCAGGCCAGGCGCCAGCCGATTTGACCTTAGACGCGTGAAACTCTCCGCTCTCCGCTCTTCGCTTTACCTTTCATCGAGGATTTACGCAACCTCTGCAATTAGAAAGTCTTCCCCCTATTTTTACGCGCTCTTCTTACTCTTTCACATTTTCGTCCGATACGTCAACCTGCTCAGTCCAAGCTAGATCCCTACTGGCTAGATATTTGCAACTCTGTTAATAGGCCAAGCCTCCAACTGGCAAATATCTAGATAAAAGGAAAGGCGATGGTTGGTTCGATGGGAAGAGTCGTGGCGGGCTACGCCAATGCAGCTAAGCCTACTGAGCGCTGAAACGTTTATCTGGGGGAAAGGTGGAGAGCTAGGGGAGAGTGAGAGAGAGCGAGAGAGAGAGAATAAGGACGGAGCGAGAGGGTAACGAGTGTCGGAGAGAGATGGAGCTCGAAGGGATAGGAAGGAAGGAGGGTTCTCGGTCTCCCTGGTGCAATGGGGTTTTGCGCACCGCTCCCTCAGCCCTCAACATCGAGCCAGCCGCTCCTGCTCCTGCTCCCGCTCCCGCTCCCGCTCCGCTCCGCACGGCCCTCGTTCAGACCTCGAATTAACCCCAGAAAAATTTCACCCCGCGCCCGCACATCCTCCATCCATCCATGAAAATCACCCTTGAAACGAGTAAGCGAGCCACGTCGCGCTCTACTAGAAAATGAGCAAGCAATGCGCCGTGTTGAGTGCGCTCGGGCCAAATCATCTAGTGCGTTAGTTCCTCCTGCTGGAGAATTTGCCCTCCCCGAGGGCAGCGAGAGGAAACTGGCGAGGGCCGAGCATCACTCTTGCCCTATGGGCTATTGCTTATGTCGAATCTTCCAGTTGGAGTTTTTCCACGTTACGTAAATGTGCACCCTCTAGCCCCACTTCCATTGCCCCGCCACGCCGCGCCACACCGCGCCACTCTTCCTCGTGGACGGGGTGGCTGGCTGGCTGGCTGGCTGGCAGGCAGGCAGCGTTCCCCGGGAAATCGATAGCGGGGAAGATTCATTAAAGATACGAGCGTGCAGAGGGTTTCGCGCGAGGCATGTACGACCGAATCGCTTCGCTCCCTACCGTTCTCTCCTCTCCTTAGGATCTGATATTAGAGGTGGAGAGAGAGTGAGAGAGTGAGAGAGTGAGAGAGTGAGAGCCCTGCTGGTTGTTGTCCCTTGCCCCTGGTAGTTGGTCCCTCCTCGAGCCAGCTGTTTCGACGTTGAGTCACCTCGCTGACGAAAGCCTCGCGATCGTGCCCCGAATTTTGCCAACCAACCAACCAATCTCTCCCTCTCTCGCTTCTCTCTCTCACTACTCTAGCCAATATCACCCCGTCACTGCTATGCATCTCTATCAACGGAAAGAATGGAACCGAGGGAGAGAGAGACTGGAGGCAACGACTTGCATGGAATAAGTGGTGAATGCGTGCGCATGGATCCATAGAAGAGCTAGTGGATATTTCAGCAACTCTGTGAACCTGATGGTTTCAGGAGTTGGACGAGCGCGGATCAAAGAGGGAAGGGTATGTGGTGCGAGCGGCGTCGAGAAGGAGGGAAGGAGGGAAGAGAGGTAGGGAGGGACGGTGGGACGGAGGAACGGAGGGAGAGGGGGAGAAGAGGACGAGAGGTTCAAGGCCAGAATGAGAAGGGCCCTTTTTCGGAGGCCGAGCCAAGGTGTACCTACCAGGTATGTACCAGGTAAAAGGAAGTTGGACACCCGGAGGACCAAACGGAATGACAAATGCCTGGTCGACTGCTCGGCTGGTCGGCTGGTCGGCTGGTCGGCTGGTGGACGGTGAAGGGAAAGGTGAAAGGATCCTCGAGGACGGGGAGAGGAGAGAAGAGGGTCTCTCTCTCTCTCTCTGGGCTCTTTGGGCGACTGCATAGCTAACAGGATTGAGGTGTGCCCCTAACCACCAGATTGATATCGAGGCCTTTCTTCCCCTTATCGTGGAGAAAAAATACCAACTAGCTTTGCTTCAATAACGCGTCAACCAACATTCTCCCTCTCATCATTGCGTACTGGTCGCCAATCTTAGCACGGTCGAGACAACTGTTGAACAAGCCCGGAATTAGAGGCGAGGGGATATTTGCGCCTAACGAACCCCTTGGTTGGTTGGTTGGTTGGTTGGTTGGTTGGCCGAGAACGGAGAATGGACAAAGAAGAAGCAGGAGAGAGAAGAGTCTCTGACGGGGCCACTGGGCGAACACTGGACGAACACTGGAGAGATAGAAATGCGGGAGGAGTGTGCGGATGCGGAGGCGGAGGCGCCGATGTGGAGAAGGTGGAGAAGGTGGAGGAGGATGAAGAGGAAGGTCACTCTGTGGAAGTTACTCGGCAATTCGAGCGACACGCCGCGCCGCCGCGGCGCATTGTATGCAGATCGCGCCCCGGTAATTAGAAATAGGTGAAGCGGCTGCATCGCATCGCACTCTCTTTCTGCCCCCAAACCACCAGCCACAACACGCAATCCACCCTCTCCCAGCGTTTCAGTTGGCCAACTGATTCGGCAGTCGGCCACGGAAATTTCTTGGTCCCTTTCTTCGCTAGCTCTCTGGGAATCAAGTGGAGAAAGATGAAAGACTGCTGGTGGAATAGCTGAGGTGCTTGTCAGCAGGAGATTGGCCATTCGGAGGAAAAAGGGACATGAAATAATTGCGGTATGCTTTGCTCTTGGCTCTAATCTCTCGGCTGGCGATAGTGGCCGAGCGTAATCGGACCTCTTCTGGTTATCCTCTGAGGGGATTAGTCGGCTGCTACGCAATAAGGATTAGGAGGAGAGTTCTCCGAGATCGGGACTCGCATACTCCGGAAACCTGCTGGCCACCGCGCGCGTCTCCTAGTTTACCACTCTGATGATTCGCTTATTACATATTCCACTCGGCCTATTACATACCACTTAGAGATGGAATTGTAAATCACTTGGCCGTAAACCCCGGTCATCCTCATTCCTTCGATGAGGATACAACTTGTAATTTGGGGGGATGGGAACTGGGGTGGAGGGTGGGGGGTGGTGGGTGCATCTGCCTGGAGGTTCCGAACAATACTGGTATCCGTGCAAGTTGCGTGGTCGTCAGCGGCAGCGGCAGCGGGGATCGTTTTTCGGTGGGAAACCCAGGTGAAAGGTCTCCCATTTCGGATGCTCGTAACTCCGGGCGTAGGTGGAAAAAACCCAGCGCGAGGTCGTACCATTCGAAAGGAGATCCGCCTTTTCCCCCAGTCTCCCACCACCTGCGACAAATGTGTTTTCCGCTCGGCCCAGGGATTTCCCATAATAACCCATTTTCTCCGCCCCCCATCCCCCCCATCCCCCCTCTCTCTCTATCCTCTCGCGAATGCAGCAGAGAATCGCACAGAGGAAGAATCATCTTTGCGGATTCGGCGTTTCCTTGCTCGATGTGAGGAGTATTAGTGGGCCAAGAAATCCACTTGTACGCCAGTGGGAGTGGTAGGTTGGTTCTGGAGAAACGGCACTCCGAGCTGCTCGGAACCTCGGGACTCGGGACTGGAGGTTCGAGGCCGTGGGGCCGTGAGGCCGTGAGGCCGTGAGGAAGGACACGGGAGGCTCGGAGTCGGGCGGAATGACGGCTCTTTGTGCCTCATCAGTTGCTCGTCTGCTGGGCCATCCGGTCCACGCGATCTGTGCAGTGCAGTCTGGCTGGGGGCTTCGGAAGACGTAGGCTGCTGGCCCTTGGTTCGGCGTCGGCGTCGGCGTCGGCGTCGCCATCGGCGTCCGCGTCCGCGTCCGCGTCGGAGGAGCAACGATATACGCACACGTACACGCAGAGACGTATATGTAGAGGTGGTCGAGCGGCCCGAGAGAGGAAGAAGGCTGGGATCTCAAGTGAATGTCAGCCCGAAGGTCGGCTTTTGTCAGGCACAAGCCCGAGGGAGAGAGCGAGGGCGAGGGCGAGGGCGAGGGCGAAGTTGCAGGATAACTGAGAGGTCGAAGAACCAACAAGGACAGAGAAGACTCGAGTAGAGAATGAATAAGGAGCGAGAGATACTGGGGCCAGTGCAACTCTGGCCAGGCCAGGCCATCCCGTTCCCTCCCAACCTGAGACTCCTCTCCGCCTTATCAATATTATCGACACTCGGATCCATATGTATCTACTAAATGCTCATTCTTTAATAAACATCTTTTCACGTCACCGGCACTCTCTCAGCATTACAGCATTGAGAGTATCGTCTGGACTGTCTGGAGTTTAGTCCTGACGAGAGCCAGTTGAATCGCGCGGCGAGTGAAAGGCTGGAGAAACGCTCGATCAAAGGAAGCAGTGAATGCGATCCATTAACTCATGATGGTAATGATGCACGTACACGCATCCAGATCTGTTACGTAGTCTACACAAGCTCATATTATATCATTCGTCCCCGATTTAGAGACTTTCCTTTCGGAGGCCGAATATCCTCCAACCAATACAGAGATATCGCGTGCTTCGGAAAAGCAAGGGGGAATGTGAGGGGAGAAGAGACAATGGGCCTCTGGGCGACGGAGAAGTCGCTTCCTCAAAGGACTGTTCCTTTTCACGAGCGGACTGCCGGTATGCGAAGGAAAAAGAGCGGAGATTGTGCGCGCGCGTTCCTGCTCCCGCTGTGCTCCTCCTCCTCGGTGCGGGCTGCGGGCTGCGGGGCCAAGTCTGGCAGGTCCATGGTGCGGCGGCATGGAACGTCGATTCTCGATAGCGAAAAAACCTATTCTGCGTAGAATGTAGAGAGAGAGGGCAAGGAAGAGCGCGCAGGAGAGGAAGGAAGGAAGGAAGGAAGGAAGGTCGAGGGATCGATGAGGGAGGAGGGAAGGGGGTGGGGGAAAAGGGGGTAGAGGAGAAGCTGCTGCATCGGCAGATCGTTTTCCGTGTGCTGTTTCACCGAAGGCGATGGAGCCTCTAATTTTAATAATTGGATATAGCCTGCTTCTTCTCCTGGCAGGGCCAGAGCTCCACTCCTCACACTCCTCACACTCCTCACACTCCTCACACTCCGCCACTGCAGACCATCTATAGTCTATAGTCTATAGCTGAGTCCTCTTCTCTATCTCTACACCATCCATCCACTACACCTCTCGCTTGGTACCTACAGAGGCCATCCCTACAGTCGCACCTGCCCTTTACCTTTCTTCTTCTCTTTCAGCTCTACTCGCCTAGCTAGATCCTATACCTGCTCTGCTCCGCTCTGCTCCTCCGTACTCCTCGCTAAACTTTTCTTTCTTTTTCTCCTCCTCCTCGTCCTCGTTTTCATTCTCGTTCTCGCCCTTTTCACCACACTCGTCGCCGTTCCCACGTGCTTCCGCCGCTAATGTTCTTGGACAATTCCATCACTCTACATAGTTGTTCTTCTGTTATTCATGTGGACGAAATACATATGCCGGTATTTTGCGCGTGCTCTAGAGAGCTCGATTGTGCTTCCATAAGACTCTTCTCTGGCTGCTCCAAGTTGCAACTGGTACGCGCTATGGGAGGAATTGTGCTCTGGGGACGTGATTGTCGAAGGAGCCCGCGCGCCTGGAATAGGAGAAGAGAAGAAGAGTGTCGCGGCGGTAATTTGGTATTTCTGGCTTTTACGAGTGATATGTGAACTCCAAACTCCGGCCACCATCACCATTCTCTCTATCTCCTCGAGTCGCGTCGAGTCGCGTCGCGTCGAGCAGCCAATACCACCGCCAACACACCACTAATTCGATCCTCCCCGAGAATATTGCAACTTGATGACTTTTTGCCCAAAGAGCCTGGAGCGTGGAGAGCGTAGAGAGCGTAGAGAGGATGGAGGGTATGTATAAGGTGGAAGTGGTGGAAGGAGGGTTTTCGGGTGTGGATGAGAGGCTTGTGTCGTCCTGTCGGCAGGATGCGCAGCTGGTTTCCCGAGGGATTGGCCAGCTGTTGATGGAAGGTTTAGGTATGTCTCGAGCGTGGAGCGTTGAGCGTTGAGCGCTGAGCAACGAGGCAAGCAGAGCCGTGAGAAAAGGAGCGAACGAGCGGGCCCTGGTGTGGTGTGCCGTGCCGTGCTCGAGTGACTGTGTGTACTTGGCTGCTGAAGCCAGGGCCGACGAGGAAGACCTTCAGCCACGTGGAACAGGCTCCTTCCTTCTTTTATCCAGAGGAGACCAGACCAGTCTTCCTCCGGTAGAAAACGTCGCCAGCCACCCATCCCATCCCATCCCATCCCATCCGCACGGTCCGCTCAGCTCCTTCTTAGCCTGGGCCTGGCCTCAACCATACACACACTCACTCCATCAGTCGAGTCCAACGTTAAAAGCCACTTTCCAAAATTGCCACTTTCCGACCTCTGCCGAGCAATTGGAAAGTAGCAAACAAGAGAAAATCGGATCTTGTCGCTCGAGGAAGGAAGCAGCTACGTCCGGTCAAGTAACTGCTCGAGCTGTTGGCTCGAGCGCAGCCAATGCTCCCTCGTCATGCGAAATCGTGATGCGCTCTCGGGCGCTCGGCATTGTTGCACCCACGAAAACCCTCCTTTTCAGGCTGCTGCCCTCCTAAGAGGAGCCAGGCTACCAGGCTACCGGGCTGCTGCCCGCCCGCGGAACCAAACAGAGAAAGAGAGAGAAAGAGAGAGAAAGAGAGAGAGAGGATGCTCGAAAACATCTGTCGAGTCTGCACAAGAGGAACCGAGAGCACGGTATAAAGCAGAAAGCAGATCGAAAGAAAGCCATCCAGGCACCCACGCTTTCAACTTTTCGGTCACTGCCAGTCTCCATCCCCTCTTCCTCGTTTAGGTTGCACCTGGAAGTTGGATAGATTTTCATCGATGCACCTTCTGTAGAGACATCCTGCTAGCTATGTGGATTGTGGATGTATGTACGGTAGCCTAAGCCAAAGTGGAAAATATCTGTTTGGTGGAGGGGTGGGAATGGCTCGTCCCACCTTGATAAGTTGGGTCTTTAGGTTGAATGGGAGTGGAAGCTCTAAGTAAGAGTGGCGCGAGTGCGAGTGCGAGGTGACGTGAGGTGACGGAACGGGACGGTCACCTTTAAAGTTGGCGAGAAAAGTTCATCGAACCTTGGCTGGAGGCAGACGCATTAAAGAGTGGGTTGCGCGAGCGCGCAGCGACGCCTTTGCACGTTCGAGGGTCTCGAGGTGAAAAAGCACGTTAAGCGAAAGGGTCGGCCAAGTGTTATTGAAAAAAACACGGCGGCCTTTAACAAAGCGGCCGTCGTTCACCCACCTCGGCCGCCACCGTCGCCGTCGTCGTCGCCTCCGCCATCGCTAGCTAGTATCACCACCAACCAACCAACCCACCAACCAGCCAGTCAGCCAGCGCCACCGCCTGCGGCAATACCGAGAGAGTAAACTAAATGACGATCAGCCTTCTCTCGGCTCAACGAGAGTCTCTCTCTCTCCCTCTCTCTCTCTGGAGTGCGCAGCTCTTGCCCACTGAGGAGAAAGAAAAACTCGGCGAAATTTGCCTCGCCCCGTGAAAAGATGGACGGCTGAATAAACCACTCTCGTTCGAGCCTCGCTTCACCTCATGCTCAGCTGGTCGGGTGCTCCGGTGCTCCGGTGCTCCGGTGCTCCGGTGCGCATGACCTCGCATGCCCCTCCACTTTTCGTGCAAGAAAAGAGTCTCGTCCGCCCGGCAAAATTACTCTTGCTAATTACCGCGCCATCTCCATGTCTAGAATAGCTAAAAGACACAACGAGTATCGCACAAGGAAGGCTGTGTCCTTGGTGACTGGGCTGAGAAGAAGGAAGAGAAAAGCTGGTAATTGATAAAGTAGGCAGAACAAGATATGTCTTGGGGATCTGAATCTTAAGAGTTTGACGGCTGTGTGCGGTGCGCAGTGATCTGGCGAGAGTTGGCTTAGGAGGAAAAGAGCCGAGGAAACGAAAAATGCCCGCTTGGCAGGGAAACTGGGCCGTCTGCGTATAATCGATCCGGAATTATCAGCGACGATCTCCTTCGGATCAACCTTGCTTTCGTTGCTCGCATTCCGTCTAACCGGCACACACCACACACACACTCCCGGCCTTCTCTCCTTCTCCCCATCTAGTCGCCGAGTCGCCGAGTCGCCGAGTCTCCGAGTACCACCAGCGCGATGCCGCGACGCCGCGACGCCGCGTACGCTGCTCGTGGTCCGCGCGGGCGCAATATCGCCAAGCTGCCCTGTTCTGATAAGAATCCGAAGGACCGGCTGACATTATCAGTTAGTACGCGGCGACGCGGGGACCAGGACACCGCCAGCCTGGGGAATCCGGCTCTGCTGCCCGCCACCGGAACAACTCCTTCTCCTTCTCCCTCCCTCACCTTCTCAACACAAGAACAACTGGCTATCGACGAGGTCCCCTCACGAGCCACCCAACTACATATTCGGCAAAGCGTTACGCGTCCACCAAGCCACTCTCTCTCTCTCTCACTCCGTGACCGGTCCGCTTTGCCCCTTAGCAATAAAGGGAGACGAGTCCTCGTGGAGGAAGAGTGGGACCATTTGTTTTTTGGGGTGATAATGCATAAGACAAGCGCTCGCGAGTTGGTTGGGTCGGATGGCCGCAATTTCAACGCAATTTCCACGACCAAGTTTCAACCAACCGACTCAACGAGCCCACCGCGGGCCCACCTTCTGACGGACAAGTGAGCTTGGAAAGGTGGAAGAAATGTCGCTGACACTGGAAAACCGCGACAGGCTTTTAAGTCCCTAGAAGACTTACTCACTCTGACTAGCTGACTGAGCACAAGCCGAGAGAAAGGATTACTCGAGCCTTGAAGTTCAATCGAAAGAGCAAATTCGAACTCCCTAACGTCCCTCCGTCCCTCCGTCCCTCCGTCCTACATAGCATAAGCCATTTACTCTCCCTCTCTCCTTAATATGTCACTTTGCCAGATTGAATTTCCCAAGAGTTCCATAAGTCCAAAGAGAGAGAGAGCCGTACCGATGTGGATGTTGCCACTTGACACCGGGTCTTCTCCCCCCGGTCCTCGCGCCCCGAGTCACCGCGCGGGCGCACACTCGGGAGAGACATCGCGCGGTAAAGTGACGAGCGTCGAATCAGTCGAATCAGTCCGGGGAGGGACGAAAATTACCCTAATCGTAAGAGCAATCAATGCACAGTTGACATTTAACGTCCGGGTACTTGCCGTGACATTTGCTCCAACTAGTCGCCGTCGAACGCCAACGCCAACGCGAGCGCGAGCGCAAGAGCACGCTACGAAATTTCCCTCTTTCTTGGAATTGTCTCGGTTCAAAGATCAATCTACTTCAGAAAGCGGAGCCGGTGTCGATCGCTCGCACGATCCCCCGCGACCGAGCCTTCACAATCATGTTGCGCCGCACTGCGCTGCACTGCGCTCCCACTGATCCCCGCCAACCCAACCACCACCTCTTTAAAAAAACCTTACTTTTTTCAACAGTTGTTGTAGCACCCCGCCGAGTTCTCTTAATTCCCCTACGCATATTCTCCAATAATATCGAGTTTATAACAGGAGAAATAAAAATGTTTCTATAATGGAGGAGTTGGTTCGACTATCGGTAGGATGGCGGTGGGAGCGATGCTGGCTCGTATGCACGCACTCAACCGCGCCCACACGTGCTGCTCGTGCAGCAACGAGTGAGGCTGCTGCCCCCGTCCATGTCTCGATGCACACTCTACATCGGCCTCAACTCAAATTAATAATGGAGCGAGGATATACGCGTACTGCGCACAATCCTACCGCCAAACCAGCTACCTCGCCGCGCGGCTCGACTCGGCTCGGCTCAACCTTTCAAAACAAACAGACTCGAGGGAAAAAAAAAGAGCATGTCTCGCTAAAGCCCCCTCGGACGCTTCTTGAGCGGAGCGGACGAGGATGGAAAATGGGTCGATCAGAGCCGGATAATAAAAGGAGTGTGCAGAGACAGACTGGCCGGCTGGCTGGCGCTATCGATTAAATGCTAGCTACTATTGAAAGTGGAATTAATCGATAGGGCCCACCAGAGCAGAGAAGCTCCAACTTTTTAATGGGATACTCTAGGTTGGATAGGTGCGACCGGTAAGCGCGAGGCGACGCGAAGTGCTCTGCGTAATTGATGGTTGGATGGCGCGGTGGAGGTGAGGAGGTTGCGTGTACTTTTTATGTGGTTAGACTCGGTAGCGGGTAGAAGGTAGATGGACGGCTGGCTGGCTCAGAGTGCGCGAATGCGTGTCGACGGAGCCAGCCATTCATGACCATCACTCCCCTCACCCTCTCGCTCTCTCGCTCTCTCGCTCTCTTATCCCTTTCGCGCTCCCTACGTCCGCGTAGACACCTTTCGACGTCCTCGAGAATCGATTGAGCTCGCGGCAATCTTTTCACCAATCGGCAACTACCCTACCTGCCTACCTGCCTCCTAATTAGCACACCGTCTTTCAAGCTGCCGGCCGACCGAGCGGCCTCCCCAGCTAATGAAAAAACCTCTGACCCCGTGACCGTCGAGCATACGCCTGTCGCGTATTAATTGTTGCAGAAAATGGTCAGTCAGCAGCGCGTTCTTTCCGGTAGGAAAGGCCGGAAACGGGCGGAAATGGCCGGAAACGGACAAGCAGGAGGTGGAAAAACGGCGCAGGTGGCAGCAAGGCACAGCCAGCTGGTGCACTTGCCACTTTTTTCCATCATCCTCGCGCTATTAGATTCTCGGCTTAATCGAAACGAGACGACAGGAGTGGTTGGCGCACAAGACATATTTCGATAATCTTTCGACGCAAAGATCGCGAAAATCGAAAGGGTTTCGAGTTCCGTAGCCAGAGCGGCCACCTAACTCTACTCAACAACCTACCTTCTTATTAAGATAGAGCCTGGCTGGCTGTGCTTGGCCCACCTGCCTTCCCGATCAATGTCCAAACAACTGCTTACCTGAAAAAGAGAAAAGGCGAATTATGTAGTTTGACTAGTTTCTCTCAACTGAAAGAGGAACGAGGAGTATATGTAGTATGTGTGTATATAGGAGGGAAGAAAGCGGTTTTTAATAAAGGTAGCTAAGCGAGGAGAATTTTCGAGGCGGCATCCAGGCGGCGTCGAGGCCAGGCCAAGGGAGTTTTGCGATCCATTGTGATGGAAAGTGGCATTGAAATAAAGTGATATTAAAGTCCGCAGGGCATAGAAGAGACGTAGATAGTTGGAGAGAGAAGTGGTGAGGTCGCGGTCGTACTCGTACTCGTACTCGTAGTCTCGAGCGGCTCTACAAGAGGATCATCCTGTCCTCCTTTCTGGGCTGCGCACTTTTTCATTGCTGCGCGCACAGTGCAGCGCAGCTCAGCGCAGCTCAGCGCAGCCTTTGTGATTGCGAAACTTTTGCATTTCAACGACGTCGGTCGGGGACACGAGAAAGAGACGGAGAGTAGAGTAGTAGATAGATGGGGGCAGGGGCAGGGGCAGGAGGCGGCTGTGACTAGAGAGCCACCGGTCTCGAGGAAGGGAAAAATAGAGTTTTTCGCCATCGCACAATCCTCTCCTAGCAGACAACTTTTTGATCATCTCTACATGTATGTATATGTATATCCATCTTCACTTTCCAAGGTCAACAGAGATGTTTTCCAGCAGATCTATCATCGACAGTTGCTCGGAAATGGCGGTGGGGTTGGCTTGTGTGTCGCGACTCTCCGAACTCGCCGAGACAGATGATGAGAGTGAATTAGAGTGGAAGGTGGCCAGTTGGCGGAGGAAGGAAGGAGAAGGAAGGGGAAGGAAGAGGAAGGAAAGGAAGCTCGATGCAGCCCGGGCCGGGGGAGGAAGATATTGTCGATGGTGACTGTATAAATATACACGTAGGTCGAACCAGTCGTGTTCCCCGCCGCTGCCGCTGCCGCTGCCGCAGCCGCTGCCGGTGCCGCCAAGTGTCTAGACGAATGCGTGCCGAGAACAAACACCTCTCAAAGTTATTCCGGACGATCGCGCAAAGGTTAAGGTCTCGGGTTCGATAGCCCAACTGAGCATTCGAGTGAGTGAGTGAGTGAGTGAGTGCGCGGGCGCGGGCGCGGGCGCGTATGGAGGAAACCTATGTATAACGGCGGACGGGTAGAGAGGGATGGAGAGGGATGGAGAGGGATGGAGGTGGGTGAACAGGAGTCGGCGGAATCGCCTCGAGGTCACACTCCCGATTATATCGGCTCATTCCCGTTAGCTTAATAGCTTTTTACTTTTTCTCCGGTGAACGGCTGTCCTCGCGTCGCGAGACTGTAAACATCATCTCCAGTCTGGTCCTTCTCTCGAGGCTCGCCAGCTCGCCAGCTCGCTCGCTCGGACCGCGAAGCGACCCACCTCTCAAATTAACAACCACCGCTCTAAATGTCCCCACCCTCCCTCGATCGATGGCCTTGTCTCTGGCCACTGCCGCTGCCTCCTCCTCGCTTAATCTCTCTTGCAGGAAGAGAGTCCGATTGCCTCTTTGGCAACTGCTGGCGTGCCAGTTAGTGCGAGCAACTATCTATCGTTTAATGAGTCAATTGGTGGTACATAGTTGATGAGAATAGGATAGGATGGGAGTGTTTGAAGCGGGGAAGCGGTGGTGCGCGAGATTCTCTAGACCTAGACACATATAGGAAATGGATTGGAGGACTAATCCGGCAGATCAATCCCCTCCAATTACCATTTGCAGCCACCGTCCGCAGAGAGCTTGGCTTTCCCATCTTTAATCACTGCTCACGTCTCTCTAATTACATCGAGACCGCATCTCTGCTACCGCGTCCATTTCATGCGTGGCTTGATGAAATTGCTCTCTACATTCATATCGACTATCCCCCGATCCTCGCCGCACCGGCCGCACCGGCCGCACCGCAGTCCCTTCCTCATTCAAAGGATATTTGGCTCCAGGCTGCCACACGATTCGCTCCATCTCCGCTACCAAAGGGGAGAGAGAGAGAAGGTTTGGCGCTGCGAGGAACTCGGAGCTGGGAGTTTGTCCTTGTGTTATTAAGTAGAATGTCGGTGGGTAGTATCGCGTGTAAATCGAAAGTATCATCGAAATGTATAATTACTCGCGACGCGGTGCTGTGGTGGCGGTGGTGGCGGCGGTGGAAGTAAAAGTACAGGATTCATGGTGGCTTGGGCCGCAGACTAAATGGCACGCTCGCATCGCCGCGAATCGCCGCGAATCGCCTTTATCTTTATCAGACTCTCAAGGACACGAGAGCGGAGAGCGAGCGAATGCTCTTGTCGAGCGCCGGCCGACGCACGCACATCTTGTTTCAACTGTTTGCCAAGGCGTATGACTCATTGTCAGAAGAGAGCTACGCCACATGACAGCGCACCGCCGCGCTGACACGAGCGTCTCTCCCCAAATGCGCAAGAGGACACTCATCGAACCCATCCACGCTCAGAGTCAGTCGCTCCACGCAATATCCTCTATCATTCTTATATGACTTATATGTATTACTCGAGCAGAATTCCATGGAGAATGCCTTGTTTCTAGATACGCAGCATCATCTATGTATGTATGTTGCTAGATTGTGGACGGCGGCACTCGGCCATTGAGAGAGGCTCGATGGCCGCGCTCTCTTGTCCTTGTGTCGTTAACACGATTAAAAGTTACCCAAGAATCCTGAGAGAGAGAAAGAGAAAGAGAGAGTGAGGCGAGTGAGGGCCGCGTGTGCGTAGCTATCAACACGGGGCTCGTACTCGCACTCGCACTCGCGCTCGCGTCACCAAGTAAGTCGGCGCGCGTCCACTCTTGCAAAATCCTCGTAGATTCCTCCTCCGTAAAAAGCGCGCGCGCGCACACGCCACTTTAGAGAGATTCTATTCAAGTGGGAGTGCGCTCCTCGATGTGCCATGAAAAAGATATTTAGATAAGTGGGTATGTGTGCCAGAGATCCAATGTGAGAATCGTCTTTTTCTCTTCCGGCCAAGCCCGCTCGTCCGCTCGTCCGCCCGTCCGCCCGTCCGTCCGCTTACTAAGACGCCGCGAGGCGACGCGACGCATGCTCTATCGTCGCGGCGGTCACCGCCGCCCGGTCAAACTATGAATCACCACCTTCTCTCTCGCTCTCCTCGAGTTCTCGAGTTCTCAAGTTCTCGAGTTGGAATTGCGGGATACGCTGGAAAGCCGGTGGAAAAGCGTGAGAGCATATTTATAGCATTGACTCATAATGGGAGGAGGAGAGCGAGAAAGAGAATGCAGTGTGACTGTGTGACACGCATTGCAACTCCACCAGCCAATGAATGAGCCACGGCGCAAGGACGCCGATTGCACCTCCTAGCCCTGCGCCTTTCATCTCCTCTCATACTCTCTCACACTCTTCACCCCTTCTTTCCACCGGTTAATGACAAATTAAGCCCATCAGAGCTGCATCTTACTTGCCGCGACCCACATCACCTCTCCTCCCCCTCCACCCCTCATACAATCCAGAAGGTAGCTGCTACGCTATCTTTATGAGGCCGCGCACCTCAATGGACCGATTAACTTTTCCACCCAATAGTTGAGCAGCGAGCACCGAATCCACTCTTTTCCTCGAGTTCCCAAAAATGATAAAGTCCCCATTAGTAATTAGAGAGCGAATCAATGAGTCTAAGTGTGGCACGGTATCGCGCGGTCAAGTGACCCTTTGGTGAAAGGTGAGAGAGGAGTGAGTGAGTGAGTTTGATGGCGGAGAGATGAAAGAGATGCTGGGATCGATGGGGCTAGGAATGGATCGGAGCACGGAAGAGATTTGCAGGTTTGCAGGTTTACAGGTTTGCAGGCTAGCAGCCGCGCGCGCTCGATAGCTATGTGACGTGACATGGTTGGCGGTTTGGTATTTAGGAAAGGCCAATCGACCAATGTCACAAGCAGCCAAGCAACCGAGCCAGTGAGCGGCCGAGCGAGTCAGTGAGCGATTGAGTGAGCGTTTGAAAGGCGCTAGAATCAATAAGTCGTAGAGGTGATCGCGGCTGAGCTCGCGGCAACGCGGTCCATCTCTCGTCTCTCGGATCATTGGCGACAAAGCTTGACAAAGCTTGACAAAGATTGCAACGGCCGGCGAGCACCTCCAACATACATAGATAGAGAGGAGTTGCCGCGCTCTTGGCGTCTCCTGCGATCAAGGACCAATCCTTCTAGCAAAGCCGTGTCAAGGAAAAATAATCCCAACAACACAGCCCATTACGTGGGAGAGAACACTTCTCCAACTACACCTCCCTTCCCTCCCTTTCTGCCGCTGGCTTTACCGCCGCTCTCGCACAAACACATACTACACTCTTGACTAATAATCACTCTGGAATCAGGTTTCTGTCACACTGCTCTCATTATCGCCACCGCCGACACTCTTATTCATTGGCTATTCATGAGGGAAGGTGGTACACGCACCTCACATCACCTCCCTCCCTCCGGCATTACTGACCTCGGCCACTCTTGCCCTGATAACGAGTCCATCGCGGGCATAGATCGATTTTGCAAGCAAGGCGAGAACGCGCGCCCCGCACCTAAGCATCTTGTGAGGAGAGGAGGCCCGGCCCTTTCGATATCTCTCGAGGAAGAGACAGTTAACCGCATTTCCCATGGACGGGCCACCGCTTGCCGAGGTTCCTCTTCTACCCCATGGCTCATTCGGAATTTAGCCCCAAGACGCGGCTTGACGCGGCTTGGCGCGGCGATAGGGAGGAGGTAGCGGTTCGAAAGGAAAGCCGGGCGGTTTTTCGGTGGGACCGGTCCAACCGGTTTTCGTTAGGCCGGACGAACGCTAGTAGAAAAGACTCCGGCAGTCCGGCCCTCCAAGAGGCCGCCGCGCCGTTGCCCCCCTCGTCCCTCCCAGGCCCGCCAGACTACCCCGAACAGCGAAAGGTAACTTTTGTTTCGACGAGGTCACGTCTTTCGACCGAGGAAACGAGAAAGAGAAGAGACGCTCGCTCCGCCTGGTGCTCTCGCGCATTGCGACAGGACGCAATGTGCTCGACCCGACTCGACCCCACCAGCCCAACCAGGTAGTTGCTTTAAACGTAAAAGGATTACGAGTAATATATATATATACATAGTCTCATCTTGATGGCTCTCCCTTGAAAAGATTGCCAACCGCTTCATCGAGGCCAGGTACAACATGCTACCGGAACCAAGATTCGCCGAAGATGCTTGCAATTCCGAAAATCTGGCCCTCCTCACCCCTATAGTATTGCAGGTGGTAAGGTAAAGGGTAGGATGACTGGCTCGCTGGCCAGTATTGCATAATGCTGGCCGGGAGGGACAGAGGGAAGGAAGAGCGCTTTAAGGAATTTCCCTTAAAGGGGCTACTAGCGCTAAAGGAAGATATGGTAGGCAATGGCGTGTGAAGAAGAGAGAGGCCAAGGCAAGCGTTAGCTTAGCCCACCGCTCTCTAGGAGTAAGACGAGGTCGAGAGAATGAGAGGCAGTGAGAGGACTATTAAAGAGACAGCTTGACTCTCAAGACAGAAGGGACCGTCCTCTGTTAGTGATAGCTCGCTCGGCAACGAGAGGGCTTGGCTTCGCTTGGCTTCGCTTGGCTTCGCTTGGCTTCTTCATTGTACGCCAAAAGGTCCTGTCCCTTTTCAACCACGGCCCAATACTACTACCTACAACTGACCTACGTCAGGTATCTCTACCGTCTACCGCGTACCTACCTTCGTCCCTTCCCTTCCCTTCCCTTCCCTTCCCTTCCCTCCTTCCCCGGAACCCAATTCCAACTTTATTCCCAGGATCCAACTTTCAACCAACTACATACATACAACCTGTATCCTCTCTACTATGTCCCTCCGACCGACCGACCGACCGACCGACCGATCCCTTTACCCATCTACTCAACACTGCTTCTTCCTTTCCTGATAAATGCCGTGGATAGATAGAACCCTGTCCGCCGACCGAGCCACCAAAATACATCCGAATTACCGATTGTCCAACTCTAGAGAAGAAATTGTCCCAAGGATGGAATTTTCTCGTGGCTTTTCTCGCGAGTTGTTGCGCGCTTGCCAACCGCAGTCGACTAGCGCTGTCATTTCGCAACTCCAGTCACACTCGTACGCATAATACGCGTACGAGTACGCGTACGAGTACGCTCCATGGCGAAATATCTATCCCCTTAGAACATTAACGTCGATACGGGAATAATAACCTTATGGAAATAGCACCGCGCGTCCCACCCTTTCCATCAATATTTGCCTCTCTCCATCGTTTGTTGCAGAGAGGCCAAGAGAGAGAATGCCATCATCGAACCACTGCGCTATCCGTCTATCCCAGGATTTAGCCACTGGAGCAATGACATTTGATTTGTTGTATCGAGGCTGTCGCGGACCCAAATCGCCGGGGCAAACTCGGAAAGAGAGAGAGGGAGAGAGAGGGAGAGAGGGGGGCGGCGAGAGAAAGAGAGAGTGGGCGCGAGGCCGATATGCGCAAGAAGCTGACCAAGTGGGAAACAGGTTTTTCTCGTTTGATTCAAGCCACTATCTCATGAGCGCGTGTCCGTTTCAATTAGCGGAGCTACAATTAACCTACGTCCCCTATCGGGCTTTCAGACCGCGTGCAGGACGCGCGCGCTCGCGCTCGTGCTCGCGCCTCCACCACCTTCCAGTCCAAGCCAATCAGTCCAGTCCTAGAGTCGGAATCTTCGCCACTCTCGCTGTCTTCTCTTCCGGAAACGACGCGACCCATGTAGAATGTAGAAACGAAAAGACAGAGAGCCGTGGCTCGCGAGTGTCGCGAGTAGCCGTAACTGGGCGCAAGTGGCCGCAAGTGGCCGCAAGTGGTCGCAGTACGGTGTAGCAACAAACCATTTCAAGTCGAGCTCTGTCGAGCCCATTGCGCAATCCGAGTCCGGATTATTGGAAAGGAATCGTAGGGATCCCTTTCGAAGGACCTTGGCATTTGACGTTAGATATTTTGGGCCCACTTGTTTCTTCATCCGAGACTCTCCGCTCTTTAAAAGCCACGCGCACCACGCGCACCACGCGCAACAGGATACTCAAAAACTTTGCCTCCTTCCCCCACTCTGATTACTCCAAATAGAAATGGCGCGCGCGCGCACACACCGTCCAAGCGAATGAATGATTGGATCAGTTTTCCGGGAGAGCAAATTGCTGGGGGAGGAGGAGGAGGTGGTGCTCGGAAGGGAAATGAAAGTAGGTGAGAGAAGGATGAGAGGAGCGTGCGTGGGTGTAGACACGGGCTGGTGGTCGGGCTGGTCGAGGTGGCCTAGCCGAGGACTCGATCAAGAAAGGTGAGCGAGCAACCTTGTGAAAGTTACATCATCATCAAGGCTATGGATTATTACAGCCATTAGAGGAGGAGCGTGTACTCGGGCAGCCAGGCAGCCAGGCAGCCAGGCATTCCACTTGCAATTAGGAATCAACTGTCTCGTGCCCTTGTTGCATTGGCCGCAACACGCGCTCCCTCCCTGCGTCCCACCAATTCCATTCTCTCAGCATATGTATAGGACACATATATTCTTGTGGGTGGTGAGTGGTGGATGGCCATTGTGTAGCAAGAATCGCACTCGGTCAAGCCGGGGTACTTTGAGTGGCGACTCGTTTTCAGGAGACATCGTGACTAGCCTCAATATATCGGAATTACAAATAGCCTTTGCTTTAATGTGACCGAGGCGGCGGCGGCGGCGGCGGCTTGGCCGGTTGGTTGTGCCATTCCCATGGAGGACGCACGGTTTCTCTTTCCCTCGCGATCAAGATCAAGGTCTCCGAACTCTCAGCCTATCCTCCTCCTCCTCCTCCTCCTTCTCTTGTTGGAGTGTGACTCTCTCCTCGGCTGCGAATCTAATCAGTCTAAAGATTTCCCATGTGATTTTCTTCCTCCTTGACAGATGACTGACTCTCCTGATCCCGTGGAGGTTGAGGCCGCCGGCACGGCTTTTCACCGAGTACGAATTCCTCGTTTCCTCGTTGGGAATGCCGATGCCGGTTCTTCTCTTTCGAGTTTCCTGGTGCATGAGGAGAGAGGGACAGAAAGGTTCCCGATGGCCAACGCAAATTCGTGACAAGTCCCCGGAGGAAGGACGAGAATGAGAGAAAGGAGTGAAGGAGGTGGTGCGCGCTCTGCTAGGTGGAAGGGAGAAAGGTAGAAGCTGAGGTGAAGTGAAGTGAGGTGAGGTGAGGTGAGCTAAGCTGAGCTGGACACGTCTCATGCATTATTCATACGGTTGCCCTCTACGAATATTTTCGTATTTAAATATTTGAATACCTCGCCGCTCGCCGCTCGCCGCTCGCCGCTCGCCGCTCGCCGCACGCTGCAATACCAAGAAAAATAAGACGCTCGAGGAGCTCTCGGAGGAAGAGCTCAGAGAGAGAGAGAGAGAGAGAGAGGGAGTGAATCGACCGAAGAACGGATTCCAGAGGACTCTTGTGCTGCGCTTTTCCCTCTCGGGGAGGAAAAAGTTTAAAAAGCGGAAGGTATAGGCACGCGAGGAGAGTGATAGTTGAGAAGGCAGTGCGCAGTGCGTTGCGTTGCGTTGCGGTGTCGATAGGCGGTGACGCGGTGGCGCGGTGGCGCGGTAGCGCGGTAGCGGAGAGTCAGCTCCCGTCGAGCGTCGAGCGTCGAGCGTCGATGTCCACATCAAGATCGCTCGAGTCTCCCGATGTTTCGTCAATCTAGCAGCGATTACTTCTGCGCGCGTACGCAATTGTTCATTGTTCAGCGGGTAATAAGGTCGATTAGTCCCCTGCGTCATTCTCACCACGACTACCACACATGCTCATCACATCCTCCATTCGGCGCGCACACCTCGCTACCTCGCTACCTCGCCAAACCAACGGAGAGCCATCCAGCGACAGAGAGAGCGAAATAAAACGGCAGATGGTACAAGGAGCGGGAGAGGAATCTGCCAAAGAGAAAGAGACAGAGAAAGATGTGATGGGTGTGCAGGGTGGGCTGGTAAGGGTGGTAAGGGTGGTAAGATTGTGGGGTGTGGGCTGGAAAGGGACTAAGGTTGGGGGGCCGGGCAGGGCCAGGCTGGTGCTCCCGGTGCGATCGTTACCGAGGGACATTTCGACACGATCGACAATCCCCAATCTGAAACGCGCGCGCCGCCGTCGTTCTGCTGCAGAGTGCATAGCTATAGCTCGTTTGCATAGTAGCGTACACCCGTACAGCCCAGCGCACCGCATACGAAAAACCAGAGGACAATGTTGCCCCACAGCTTCGGCCAGGTCAACTTCACTCCGCTCTTCCTCCAACATACTTTTCTCCTTCAATCCTCCCAATCTTTCCATCAACCACCAATCTCCTTCCCTATCGATCGCTAATATCCATTCATCAACACCAAAAACACTCTACACATCTTGCTGCCTTTTCTTTGGGCTATTCGGACTTGTTCTATATCACTTGTTTCTTTACCGACTGGCCACTCTCATCATCCATCCTCTACGTCTACATCTACAATTCTACATTCTACACTACGGCTCTCCGCGGAGGGAGTCGGCCTCGGCTCTCCTTTTCTTTCATTTAGCGAGGCAGAGAGAGCGAGTGAGAGTGAGAGTGAGAGTGAGAGGTGTTGTTTGGTGCGGCCGACACCCCCGTTGGGATCAATACGGACCAGTGGTTATCGTGCCGATACTCGCCAAGCCCGAAAACCTTTGGCTCAAACACGTTGGGGTAGCAACGCTCAAGGGGAGGCGGCCGGGCTCGGCCAGAGGGACGTTCGCGGTCCCCTTTTCCAGGAGCGATCATCCTCTCGGACGGAATAACTTGCACGGATAACGAGCGAACCGTCCAAAAGTATGCATCTACATCTCTCTCTCCCTCTCTCTCTCCCTCAACCTCGCAATTAGAGCCTTGCCGCCAGGCCGGAAGGGTGCGGGGACCCAACCCACTCGCCCGTCTCCCTCCCTCTACATATCAACAGCGCCCGGCGGCTTGGTTGCACAAAGCAATTTTTTTATCCACCTCACGCTTCGCTTCCCCCGCGACTCCCAGCACCCCCCTACTCACCTACCCACCTACCCACCTACCCACCTACCCCCTTCACTCCCGCCAGTCGCCATCGACTGGCTCGGCCGGCTCTGCAATCTCTCGCCAAGATGGATTGGAAATATGGAGGATTAGGAATTCCACGGGATTCACGCGCCGATCAGTCCATGTCCAAGTTGAAAAAATGTCAAAAAATCGAAAAAATGAGAAGGGCTAGATATGGAAAAATTTTCGATTTTTCGAAGGTTTGAGAAATCGAACGAATGCTTGATATTTCTTTAGTTTGAGCTTAGAAACTAACTTTCAGTACAAAATTAGTTGGTCAGAGGCCGTAATTGTGCCGAACGGATGAGATTTCGAGGATTTTGGTCCGAAAACCGATGAAATATCGCTCGTACGACACAATTACCGACTCTAACCCACTAATTCTGTGTTATTTCTTAGTTTTAGGGATAAAACTATTGAAAAATACCAAAATCGGCCGAGTTGAAAAAATGTCGAAAAATCGAAAAAATGAGAAGGGGTAGGTATGGAAAAATTTGCGATTTTTCGAAGGTCCCCGAAATCGAACGAATGCTTGATATTTCTTTAGTTTGAGCCTAGAAACTAACTTTCAGTACAAAATTAGTTGGTCAGAGGCCGTAACTGTGCCGAACGGATGAGATTTCGACGATTTTGGTCCGAAAATCGGCGAAATATCGCTCGTACGACACAATTACCGACTCTAACCCACTAATTCTGTGTTATTTCTTAGTTTTAGGGATAAAACTATGGAAAAATGCCAAAATCGGCCGAGTTGAAAAAATGTCGAAAAATCGAAAAAATGAGAAGGGGTAGGTATGGAAAAATTTGCAATTTTTCGAAGGTCCCCGAAATCGAACGAATGCTTGATATTTCTTTAGTTTGAGCCTAGAAACTAACTTTCAGTACAAAATTAGTTGGTCAGAGGCCGTAATTGTGCCGAACGGATGAGATTTCGAGGATTTTGGTCCGAAAATCGATGAAATATCGCTCGTACGACACAATTACCGACTCTAACCCACTAATTCTGTGTTATTTCTTAGTTTTAGGGATAAGACTATTGAAAAATACCAAAATCGGCCGAGTTGAAAAAATGTCGAAAAATCGAAAAAATGAGAAGGGGTAGGTATGGAAAAATTTCGAATTTTTTGAAGGTTCTCGAACTCGAACGAATGCTTGATATTTCTTTAGTTTGACCTTAGAAACTAACTTTCAGCACAAAATAACGCAGTCAGAGGCTTTCAGTGCGCCGAACGGATGAGATTTCGAGGATTTTGGTCCGAAAATCGGCGAAATATCGCTCTTACGACGCAATTACGGACTCTGGCCGACTAATTCTGTGCAGAAACTTAGTTTTAGGGATAAAACTATGGAAAAATGTCAAAATTGGCCGAGTTGAAAAAATGTCGAAAAATGGAAAAAATAGGAAGGGGTAGGTATGGAAAAATGTTGAAATTTTCGAAGGTTTGGAAAATCGATTGAATGCTTGATATTTCTTTAGTTTGAGCTTAGAGACTAAGATTGAAGAGAAAATGAGTTGGCTGGAGGCCCTCACTGTCCCGCAACGATGAGGGGCGCTGGGGGGGAATATGCAGAGAGGGAGAGTGTCATGTTCGAGATCGATAGCGCATTGGCCGTGCCCCGTTCCCTCGGATTGGCGACGCGCCTGGGGTTCCCATGGCTTTTCCACCGCACAGTCACTGTCAAAACCAAAGGGCTTTTAAACTTTAACCAACCACCCTTTCGCAGAGAGAGAAGGGACCGCAACTCGGATAAAGAACGAGATTCTGCACTTTTCAGCCGGAGCTTGATTAGTAATTACCTATCGACGAGGTTAACGCACTGTCGCGCCAAGAGGAGCGACGGACGGAGGGAGGGAGGGAGGGAGGGAGGGAGGTATGGGATGGAAAGGTCCGCTCTTCAGAAGTGGCTAAACGAAGCAGAAAATCGGGCTTGGGGCTAAATAGCGAGGATGACCGAGCGAGCAGCGAGAGAACGGGGTTGGTTGGGTGGTTGGCGAGTTCCTTCTTTGCTTTCCTCGTCCTTTCAATTTTCAGGATAGCTCCAACATCGAACAAGAACGCCGACAATTCATCTACCTTCCGACATCAAGATGAATATGTGTTAATCTCAGTCGGAGATATTACCAAGTGACTAGGAGGAGAGGAGAAGCATGGCAAACATATGGAAGACACGTTAAGTGGAAGACGCGAGCCAAAGCATAGCAAAGCAAAGCAAAGCGAAGCAAAGCATGGCATGGCATGCCACGCTACCCCCCGCTATGATTCTCTCATTATGGGGCAAGAGAGGCTTTTTTGCCGTGGAATCGCGTTGGTCCTTTTTACGGAATCCGGCTCTACGCTTTGCAAAAGCCATTTCATCGAGAGGACCAGTGCTTCAGCCCTGCCCTTTCTCAGATGGGAGACATCGTGTTGACGATGCCGGCCAACGGTGGTTAATCGCTCGTATTATCCAACGATGCATATTCCCGATAAAATAATCAATCTCTCCTGACATCGAGAGGCCGCTCACGCGGTTGCCGATGGTGCGCTTGAGGGCGCTGCGCCACCGCTGCAGTCACCGATGATTTGCAGAGGCGAGTGGAGAACCTTTTCCTTTCGAGAGTGTGAGTGGCAGTGGGAGTGGGAGGGAGGGGACACGTGGATGAATCGTGTCTGCTGCGGACCAACCAACCAACCAACGATTGTAGCGGGTTTGTCTGGTAATCGGGTGTAATGGCTGTCGATTAAAAATAATTGGGACGCTGGCTAAATGGCCGAGTGCTTGCTCGGTTCCCTCGATTCCCTCGGAGGCGACGCTGCACGGCGCGTGATAGTCGCGTGGGTGCCCGCGTCGGAGAAATACTTGTCTAATTGCAGATATATGCCGACCACCACACCAATTCCCGACAAATCGCCAAATCAGCCGCATTTTCACTCGGATCGCCTCCTCTCCATTGCCAATTCTCTCCCATAACCATTGCAGAGCTATGCAGAGCTATCTAATCTAGGCTCTCGCGGCTGCATCTCCAAAAGACATACATACATAGATATAGGATAAAGATACCAGAACGGATCAGCAGACCACTCTGATTACCAAAGCCGGAAGGAATCTGCGCAACTATTCCTTCCCCGATTACAATAAACCGAGCGAGGATGAATAATCGCAGAGCAGAGCGGCGGGATGGGACGGGACGAGACGGGACGAGACGGGACGCGCCGTTGGCAGCGGCGATGAATAATTTATTGGGGAGCGCGCGCGCGGTGCTTTCGCCAGAGGCGCCACCACGGAAAAATTGAAACAGGCTCGCTCCACTTTGCATCCATCCTCCCAGACCTAGTAATAGAGCCGAATAAAGGAGTGGGCCATTTTCGCCAGCATCCCCCCACCCTGCCCGCCGCACTGCAGGGAGAGGGAATTCATTGTCCGCCGCCGCCGCCGGCGAGTGGAATAAATAATATTGGAAGGATGATTGCAAAATGATTTGACGCTCGAACGAGCCGCAGTACCGTCACGCACCATACCAACCAATGGGAAAACTCTAATCAAAGTGGCATGAGGCTTCCTCCAATTGGAGCCTGAATAACCCCAGCGACATTTACAGAGAGGTAAGCGAGCGTGATATCGAGATACATACTCTGTCTACTATGTATCGCGTTCGAACATTCGGAAATTTCCTTTCTCGAGGAAGAGCATTAGGATTATGTATTTGGAATGGAGGCCGATTTGCTGATTCCGCGAGCGAGATCTCAACCAGTACTAATGCTCTTCTACTCAGCTTCCAGCTACTATGTACATACTCTGCTGGCCAGTTCCCTCAATGGGTACGAGGATCGGCTCCGATTTCAATCCTAATCGGACCCACGCAATCCAATTATCGATACATACTGGATGGACGCTGCGAGCGCGCGCTCCACCAAATTAATCTACATTAGATATCATATTATCCTCTTTTTTCAAAATTGAAACTCTTTTGGCTCATGATTGGCCAGCTGCTTTCGCACGAATGAATATCAGAGTTGGTATAGGCGGCTCGGCTTGGCTCGGCTCGGCTCGGCGCAAGAGCGGCTGGTTCCCGTTAGCGTTGAAAAGTGAACGAGCGGCCAAACATCCGCTCCTAGCTAGGTGGCTACTTCCGTGTTTATGGATATACATATATATCTGGTGGCTTGACTGGCGGCGCCGTGGCGAAAGTTAATTGGAGTAAATAGAAGCCTGGCAATAGCTGCGCTCTATGTATACATATCTATGTGTTTAAAGTAAGCAGAGAATAGAAAGAGTTGGCTGAGCGGGCATTTTCCTCGAAAGTGGGGGAGTTGATGCGTTCGACTACATAGTGATTGAGAAAGGTCTGCATCTAAGTGGGTGGGGAAGGGCTGGTATCGTTTCATGTTTCGAGAGACCAACGGAGTCTCTCGCGGGGACCTACGCCAAGTTTCGAGTGTGAATGTGTGTCATATGGTGCGCCAGCAGGCCACCCACTGATTTCCATGTCGGCGACAGCAAGCTTCAATTCTCAATCGGATTATCCTTTTCAGCCAATTAGAAGTGTCGCAAGTTGAAGAGGGCCGAAACCGCAAAAGGATGCAAAAGCATCCATCAAAATCCTCGGAAAGAGATCCATTTACTCAGTGTCGCCCGAGGAGAGCAGGAAACCAGACCAGTCCAGTCCACGCCCTACCCTACCCTTCTCGCCTATCTACCACCTATCTACCTCCCAACGGAAGATTCCGCTTGGATCGAGCCCCGCCGCTACTGCTGCTGTTGCTGCTGTCGCTGCTATTGCTGCTGTTCGCGTTCCCAATCTACATACGTACTCGAGGGATTCCAGGCCAAGGAACTAGTGTTCTCATCCATCAAGGGAGTTTCGCGTCGGCCGCATCGCATCACTGGTATTACATATTCGCCAAGCAAAGCGAAATCCCTTTTCGACTAATCATCCGTTCGAGGTTCGTCAAACAGCTGTGCGCTGCTGCGCTGCACGGAGATTTGAGGGACGGGGGGAAGGGAGAAGTTTGGGTCAAGTTGAAGGAGGAAGGAGAAATCAAGAGAAAGGAAGAAATATATGGGTGGCCGGGATGGGTAAAGAGGGAGGGAGGAGATGATGAGTGGCGCGCGGTGCTAGCGAGGGAGAAAAGGTGAGGAAGGCCGATAGAGAGATAAGTATGTAAGTAAGTATGTAAGTAAGCAGGTTGTTTGGAAGGGCGCTAGTTGAAGGGAGAAGGACGGCAGACGGACGGGAGAAAAGAGAGAAGGGAAGGGCCCAACTGCAGGGAAGGAGGCGAAGGGCCGAGGGTACAGGAGGGGTGGAGGGGTGGCGGGGTGGAGGAGGGGAGCGGGCAGGGCAGGGCAGGTTGGAAAGGGGCGATAAAGCGATGCCATGCCATGCCATGCCATGCCATGGAAAAGGAAGTCTGGCAACGCTGTTGGGTCGATAGAAGACTCGGTTCAGCCAACTCCGGCAACATGGCGAACCGTCTGCTTTAATACAGGGGTGCTCAAACATCAACCACCCCTTCACTTCCAGCCACGCCACACCGGCCCATCCACCCAAGTACCTCCAACCCCAGTCCAGTCCCAGCCCCAGCCTAATAGTCCAGCCAGCCAACCAGACAGACAGTTTTTTCTCTTGCCAATTTATCTAGTATTTAGCGCAACAGACTTTTTAGCCGCGACACGGCTATATCTTGTTTTTTCATCCCGCCATCCTCTACCCTCTACCGACTCGAGACTCCCTTCACTCCGCGCATAATGCCAGACTTTTATTTAAATCTCCCTCTCCACATTTATCCATCGACCCTTCCGCCCCGAATCACTCGGCTCACGCTCCCATCATCAAACCGAGCGACTAACAATCCATCAAACCGGCTATGTATTGCCACATCCAAACGCATCAACCGATAAACTTTTATAGCTGCACAACACTCGGTTGGGCACGCTGCTCAAAAAGAGGTTATTGTTTGCTTTAAGAGGCTGATAACACGTAGGAGAGCACGGTTATCGAGGTTGAGATAGGCCTTTCCAATACATACTACATACATGCATATACTGATGGAGATATAGTTGCTCGGGAAAAGCTCCTTCTTTCTTCTTCTCTCGAACCAGCCCAAAACTTAGCATTTTCATAGACAGCCCACTCAAGATTCCTCGACGCTTTACTGCTCGGCACCGTCCGGCACCGGCATAAATATCTAACTAATTATCCCGATTTCGTGGAGAAAATCGCTGGCCAGCGGTAATGATTGAAAGGGCAGTGAATCGGGGGCTGTAAGTAGAGTGCGGAGGGAGAGTCTTTATTTGGCCCGGTGTGAAAGGCGGCCGAATCAACCTTCCTCGGGAAATGACAACCCTTTCGTGCGGACACACTGTCGTGCACCGTGCACCGTGCACCGTGCGACATATGTGCCAGCAGCATTTTTCACAATGCCAATATGCGCACGCTCGAGCTTTCGCTTTCCATTATAATCACTGATTCATCCTGTCAGATACATCTGGTGGAAGGTTGGTCGGGGTCGGTTCCTCCTATCAGTGGCCTCTCTCTACCTATCCAATGAGTCGGCCAATCATCTTTCCTCCGATTAGCTCTCGCGTCTATCGTCTGTGACGAGGGAAACTCTTGGCGTTGATAATCAGCTCGGTTGGATTTGGCGGGGAACGATGGGGAGGCAACTGACTCGACTGGCAGACTCGGAGAAAGAGTCCAATTTTAGAAGCTAGTCCTACTGAGGCCTCTCCTCTCAGCTTGGTGTCGCAGTCGTTTCTCAGCGGTGGAAAGCTCAGCGGCAAAGGTGGCCAAGCGGCCCAAGCGCAGGGTCACTGCCCGTGGCAGCGGGAGGTCGTCGCCGTCGTCGTCGTCGTCGTTGCTGTCGTCGTCGACGCCGAGGGCCACCACCACCAACACTTGGGACAATTTCTATCGGCCAAACAGTACCACCACGAATACCACGACGACGACGACGCTGCCATCACCTTTTACTTGTTTTCTGGGCCTCTCTCGAGCAACATTTGAATCCCTAGTAACGAGACCAACCCGCTTTCCAGTGGCGCGGCCAACAAACCTCGCTAATTAGAGACCTAACAAAGGCTGACGGGCATGCCCACGAGCACGCGCGATTAAACATTAAATGCAATTACCCGTCTCCTTCTCATCAACTGAGTGCCGCTGAAACGAGGACGACAACGACAACCAACTAAGGCATTTTTCAAGGGTATGTCCCTCTGAAGAATACATACTCCGATACTTTAGAGAGAAATGATTGAAATGTATGCCTGTATTTATATAAAATGTGAGCTAGAGTGGTGTGGGTTGGAGGTATCGGTCTCTCACCTTGTTTCCATAGCAGGGTGAATGAAAAGATTGGCCCGCTCAAAGTATGGTATGGAGCGATATGGAGCGCTGGCGGCGGCGGTGAGGGCAAGTGCGAGAGCGAGCGGTGGTCCAGGACGTCTTCGGGGATTCGACGACGAAGGGAGTTGAAAGTGGTGGTGGTGGTGGTGGTGGCGATGGTGGTGGCGATGGTGGTGGCGACGTCTTTGGCGATGATGTTGATAGCGTCGCTGATGGTGTTGGTGTTGATGTTGATGTTGTGGATAGAAGACGGAAGGATCAAGTTGTATCCTGTGTAGGGGCTGTTGGGGCAGCCTCCAGCAGAGGACATACGGTATCGCGAGGTCAGGCTGCTTCACCTCAAGAACCGGGAGCAGCCGATAGTCAAGACCGAGTCCGAGTCCGAGTCCGAGTCCGAGTCCGAGGCCGTGGCCGAGGCCGGGCCCACGTGGATGAAAAGGGAGCGGCGCGCCGCTGCCGCCGTTGCCGGCACTGCCCTCGGCCGATCCCTGCGCCAGGAGACGTTGACGACGACCCTCCCCGCGGAGGAGGTTGTAATCCTGCCTGGCAAGGTCACGGGGTAACATGTCACGAGGACATCCTTGGCTACCGACGAATAGCCTCCTTCCACCTCCTCGCCCCCATCGCCGCCCGCTCAACTCACTCCTCTTCTCCACTTGCTCCTTCTTCTTTCACTCCCTCGATCAACTCTATCTTCATTTAACTGCCAATCAGTCACACGCCGATTTCCCTATCCGGCGAGAGTCACGTCGCCCATGTCGACGCCGACGCCGACGCCGATGCCGCCCGACACTCGACCACTCTACCACTCCTTCGGTGCACGTCGCACGTCGCACGTCGCACGTCGCACGATATGTACTCTCGGGCGAGGAGCGCGAGGAACGCGAGCCCTTAGCGTCGACTTGGACGAGCGCTGCCGAGCCGCCCGGGAGCGAACCAACCAACCAACGAACCCGGCCCACGGACCTCCAACGAAAGCCCAGAGAGGAACGCAGAGAGAAACGCAGAGAGGAACGCAGCCCCCGCACACTCTCGAGAGGAGGATCCGCCACCCGCACCCACACGCCGGCTCGCCACTCGCCTCAACTCCTCGGCACCGTCGCGACGCCAAGCGCCGCGCGCCTTTCACCAATTTCAAATAGGGCTGCGCCCGCGCACCTTTCCACCAACCTCACCTCCGCCAACCCTTCCACCTCTCTTCCCCTCACCAACCATCCTCGCCACCTCATCTTCACCTTACTCCTCTCTTTCTCCCTGCTTCTCACCCACTGGCCATCACGCAGCGCCCCCCCTAACGCCAACGATACTCGCAAAAACACCTCACCGTCGTCCGTCTAGCGTCTAGCGTCTAGCCATCCGAAGCCAACGGCCCCTCTCATATTCCTCTTTACACCTAACCAGTGCAGGTCCAACACTCGAGCCTCGATCCATTTATCGATGGGTTGGAGTCTTGGGATATTTACGGGGGAGGCAATCAATCCCGATGATTTCAGCAACCTCGAAATGTCAGAGCAGAAATCTCGAGAAGAGTTCTCTTAAAACTTCAAATTGAAGCGTTAGTCATCGATTCCGTAAGCTAGCATTAGGCCGATAAGGCAATTCTTGGCTTATTAAAGTGCGCGCCGCTTCAAACAACTGTCGGCAACAGGTCAGCGCAAGGAACCATCTCTCAGGAGGGCAAACCAGTTACTCCAAGAGGATAGATATCTCGAGGGCGGTCAATCGATCCTCTCACTCAAAACTCGCAGGATCGAGGTAAGATTGATCTCGTTGGTGTTTTTACTATCGCTCTGGTCAATCGCCGCCCTTCACTCCAACATACACAGACATATATTGACTAACGCCGAGAACCCACTAATCTTGAAAGTATATTGGAAAGCATAAGCCCTAAGCCCTAATGCATGCAAAGGTTGACGGCGGGCGATGCAACGCAACGCAACGCAACGCAACGCAACGCATCGAGCATCAAGAGAGAGAATTGGTTCTGGGATATATCTCGATGTTGATGACTCTCAGCAGCAACGCCCAAGGCCGTAACTCGCAACTCGTAACTCGCAACTCGCAACTCGCATCGAACCTACCTTCCTACCCTGGCACTACCATTGGCTGCTAGGTTCGCATGCGCGCCGCCATTCGAAACCTACCCCTATTGATCTCGACTTTTCCCCTCGCGCAAACTCCCACCCGCACCCGTCGCCCAACGGCCACAGAAAGAAACAGTCGCGCAAACTTCTCCAGCCCCCTCAACTCTTTCTACCTCGAGGTTCTTTCGCAGCTTCCCAGCCGCGCTCATGCCTAGCAAGTTAGCAGCACCATTTTCCAAAAACTATACTAAGCTCTGCTCACTTGATCAGCATCCCTCGCTCTCGCTCTCGCTCTCGCTCTCGCTCTCGCTCTCGCTTTCCTCCCCACAAGGACATTTCTTTCGTCCCAACATTCTGCGCCAGCTTACAACGAATTGGGGGATATGTTATGTAATGGGGTTTACGTGGTGGCAAATTCGGCATCGAAAGTTAGCCGTCCAAACTCAAACTCTCCGAGTTGGCAGTTGTCAGTGAAAATGGCCAACACTCCCCTTCACTCTCGTTTGCGCTAGAAGCGTACGTGGGTCGGCAGGCAAGATTTTCCGTTAGGTATTCTTCAAGAGATGTTTTCTCGTGGCCGCCAATGAATAAAATCGATATACAACTCGCGCGGTGAGAATGGGGAGTTTGGTATTGTTTTAATTTCATTTGATCGGACGGAGAGAACTGGCTCGAGCACTGCTAGAGAAGAGAAGAGAAGCTCGCGGGAGCTTTAATTACGTGCTACGACGAGAGCAGAGCCGCCTTTCTCCTGCTCTCTTTCTCTCTTGCTCTCTCCTTCTCTGCCTCTGTGCTTGCGCGTGTAGCGCGTCCTTGGAGAGCGCAGCAGGCGCTAATGCATTGGAGAGGGTGGTTTTTTGTAGGCGGAAAGTCATCCCCCGGGATTTGGCCGGGGGGGGGGGGGGAGAAGAGGTAGGGGTTGCAGGATCAGGACACGCTCTCGACGTGCGATGACTCGGAGCTTTCTCTCCTTTCAGCTGAATAAACAGAGCGGCCCGCTCTCCTCTCCTCTCCACAGCCACAGCCGCTCCTGCTCCCGAAGAGAACCAACCAAGCTAGCGCGTCGAGGGACTCTTTCCTTGGTTCGTTCCATCATTTGCTCACTCGGCCAACCACCAATATAAGGACCATCGATGCACGCAACGCTGCACGCAGGCCTGCACGCAAAAACCGAGTAATTCTCTTCATTAATATAAATGGTGAATGATGAATGGTGAATTGGCCGAGTTGCCACTGTACGAGCGAGACCAACGAGCAAGAGAAAAAGTGAAGATCGCCCCTACGAACGAGGGAGGATCGCTACGCCACTCGGGGCGAGGCGAGGCGAGGCGAGGCTCGACACATACTTTCCAGCGATATACCGTCATAGATAGATAGAGTGGGAAAGACCGACGCATTACCTAGCTACATAGGGAGAGAGAGAGAGACAAGTACGAAATGAAGAGAGATTTCCTCCCAAGCCCTCCCGCCAAGAGAACGCAACTTTCCACCGCGGACTCTTCATCCACCGAGACACTTGAAACCACCTAACCTAATCCAACCTCTAATGAACTAAGAATAAGCGGGTGGCTGCCTCGAGCTGCCTATGCTCAATCTCGAGCGGATCCCGCCAACAACATCAAATCACCATTCTTCCACCCAAAATGAGAGGAAAGGGGAATCTCTTTCCAAGTCTTTCCAAGAGATTTCTTATCAAAATGCAAATCTATTGCGCGACCTCTCTCTTTCCACTATAATCTCCTCGGCCTGTCTCCTTCTCCTTTTTAGCCTCCATTGTACTGGACCGTAAGCTCTTGCTTCCTCCTCTTCGTTTCTTGCGCTTAGTTCCTCGAGGCTTGGTGCTGGAAAGTGGAAAGAAGCGGCCACAGTATGTGTACTGGGGGAGTCTAATAAATATCGGGAAGAAAGGTTGGGTGATTTAACGCGAGGTGCGAGGTGCGATGCGCGACGTGACGAGAGGCGACGCCGCGCTGCGGATCGATGCTATTCTGTGCTATTCTGTGCTATTCTGTACTCTTCTGTGCTGTTCTGCGCTGTTCTGCGCTGAGCCCGCTTGCACGCCGAACAATCATCATCTACAATTTCGTGAGGTACGATTTACAATTTAGATGAAGCCCCATTGTCCGCGCAACCCTTCTTCCGCCGGTTATGAAAAAGCCTCTGCGCACCCTCGCCAAAATCACCCACTACTACCAATCACCCTCACCCTCCAACCCTCCAACCCTCCAACCCTCCAACCCTCTACATACAGAGCCTCCTCTTTCTCTTTCTCTTTCTCTTTCTCTTTCTCTTTCTCTTTCTCTCGCTCGAGCATCGAGCCAGGTTCGCTCCGCTCTGCTCTGCTTTCCCAGACCGTCCTCCTCCAGCCCATCCTCCAGCCCATCCTCCAGGCCAGCTGGGGTATGACGCTTTCATTTGGTGCACTCGTCGCGGTGATCCTGTCCTTCAATCGAGACGGCCTAAGGCCTACTTTCCACCCACGTACTTCTCCCATTTCGACGGAAATCCCTTTGTTTATCCTGAAAATTCACCGCCACCGCCTCAGCTACGCTTGCAACCGGTTACCCCATCCTCCCTTTCCCTTTCCCTTTCCCTCTCCCTGTCCCTCCCCCTGCCCGCCAATTCGCCACAGAACAGCTCGCTCCTCCTCGCAAATATTTCCCGGCATTCCCGCGCCATCTACATTATAGACGATTAATCTTTTAATGACGATCGTTCCTCCTCCTATACCACTCTTGCTCATCGACGCGACGGTTAATTAGCTGATTGCCACTAGGAAAATAAAGCCGATCAGTTGGCCATCGGACCAACTCAAAACTACATATCTACCTCCTATCCTATATCTATACATAACCAACTGCCCGCTCAACCCTCCGCTTTTTTCAATAGTCATTCGCCATTTGCCATTCGCCATTCGCCATTCGCCATTCGCCATTCGCCATCCAGGAAAAATTCAACCGTCAGACGCATTTGCTAATCACCCACCACCTATGTATCTTCCTCCCTTCCAACCAAACGCGACGCGACGCGACGCGACCATTCATCCAGCTTTTTTTCCAATTAACTCATTCAACCTAACTGCGCACCTGCGCACCTGCACACCTTCCATTCCCAGTGAGATAGGAAAGAAGAAAAGCGACCTTCTCAAATCTCATTGGCCAAAAGCACTTTAACCCACCGGCCTCACCCAATCGACCTCACGCCACCGAGGTTCGCACCAGACCAGCATTGATATTGACAACAGTTGACTTTGTCAATTCTTTTGTTAGAGAGATGTGCAATCGAGCAACTTTATACTGCGACGCAGTGATCGAGAGTGTTCTTTTGGCGGCAGGGAGGGAAGCACTGCATCGCATATTTACAACAACTCGATTCGAAAATGAGTTCGCCATGTCGCAGCACAATTTCTGGAGGATATCCAACCAACCAACCACTCGAGCGCCCCTCACGTACCACCACTAGTTTTCAAGCCTGGAGCCGAGCCATCTACTAGCCCACTGCTACTTGTAAGAATAGATATGTAGATAGAAGGGCAGAGTTGTAAAGAAAATGGGATGGGATGGGATGGGATGGTCGGTGAGGTGAGCGCGAGTGGCCAAGGCCTGGCTGTCCGAGGGGCATGAACGATGACTACGACGGCGACGGCGACGGCGATGGCGACGCGACGAGTAAAGGATATGCGTCTCCAGCCTTGCAGAGAAAAAACGTAACGGTCATTCGCTCGCTCGCGAGGTGAAGAAAAGTTGGTCGTAGCCCAGCCACTGACCGAACCCAAGGAGACGCGCGCGCTCCGAGCGATCGTCGATTCTTCTCCGCTTCGACGACCACGCAACCAACCAACCAACCAACCCGACTCAACCGGTCCCGCTTTCCCCCCCAACCCCCCAACCCCCCCAACCGCCCGGCCGCCGATTGCGCCGCGCGGCCAACAACCACTCTTCCCTTCGCCGTTTTACCTTCCATCCCGACCCGACCGTCTTCTCCGTCGCCGAGATTTTCCCTTTCGCCTCTTTTCCCTCGCAATCAGTCGCGCTCTTCTACTCCCACTCTTCCCTTATCTCAGAGAGGGAGAGAGAGAGAGGAAAGGTCAGTCGCGGAAAATGAGGGGGGAGAAGATTGGCGATTTGTCCGAATGAAAAAATGATGTTAGGGTGTGGATTTATCAGGGATACACAGCTGCAGACGATAGGAGGGGGGTTAAAGTTGAAGGGGGTAGTTTTGAAGCTCGTACTAATTGCAATCGGTTGCTCCTCATCAGGAATCAATGGGCAGCTGTGCACCCCCCGGCAGCTTCTGCCCGGCTGACAATAAGTCCTCTTCGTTTCGCGCCGCTGACTACTTTTTTGTCGACCGCGGGCTACAGCGGCGCGGCACCACGGACCACGCCCGCCCGCCCCTAGTCTCCCGGGCTTTCGCCAGGGGACCCCGCCAACCTCACCCTCCTCACCCTCCTCACCCCCCCCCCCCCCCCCATTGCTTTGTGTTACGGTGCCACGCGTAATCCACTCCCACCCACTTGCACCGCGAGTCCTGTCAGTCGCCGCCACGATCCCCATAAGCATTTTTTCAAATTCAACGCACAGCTGACCGTCACATGGCGACATGGCGACATGGCGACATGACGCGCGTACGTCACTCAGTTACAGGCTTACAGCCCCCCACCGCTTACCATCGAAATCTAGCTCTCGAGCAGGCCTACCAGAAGGACAAGTAGCTATGTAGTGGGAAGGGTCAGTAGTCACTACATATATTAACCTCAAGTCATTTTTCCCATAAAATTTTACTCAATGCTTCTGCTCAATTATAATCTAGCTTTTCAATCTGAATCAATAGTCGATGGAAGAAAGAAAAGAAGAGGTCAGAAGAGTAGGGTGGCCCGAAAAAACGGGGAAACCGAAAGGCGCAGAAAGGCTTGACGCGAGGATTTGGTGGCGCCATCGGATGACGGTTCATGACGACCGGTGGAAGCGGGGGCCGCGGCCGGGAAGTTCTCCCGTCGTTTCGCCGCTTCACCGCTTCACCGCCAGGTCGAGCACAGTCGGTAATAGAGAAAGCGGCTGAAACGAAAAACGATACGGAAAACGAGAGCGCAAACGCAGCCAACCTGCTCCATACCGCTGCACCGTCGTAAAATATATATATATGGTATAGATATATGGAAGAGAGAGAGATCGGTGGCTTGATAGGGATAATCAAAGACTCTACGTTACCTTCCTGCAAGAGAGAGCCAAACCAGCCAACCAGCCAGCCAGCCAGCCAGCCAGGCTTCCTTGGCTCGGAAGGGGGAATAGTTACTTTATCATTGCAAGGATTTCACTCTTACCTGGAAGAAAGAGATAAAAAAAAGCGTTAGAATGTATGGTGACAGAGAAGCAGTTGTGTGCTGTCAAGTGATAGGGCATCTCAAGTGCAAGTATCTTCTCGAGGTGAACTAGAGTCGATTGGGGTAGCCCGAGGTCGATAAAAGGGAATCCTGTCAAGAGCAACCAACCCCCCTTCGATATTCAACCCCCGGAGAGATATCCTGCGAGCACCTATCCATCCACTACTAGTCGCCCTACCTAACCCAATCTCCCACCTTTTCTCTCACTAGCAACAACATTTATTTATTGCACCACTCTCACATGCAGCCCCGATAGTCTTGTCTTATCATGTTTTCGCTCCTCGCAGTCCGATTTATCAAATAGGCGTCCTCAACCGAGTCTGCAGATTATTTATTCTTTCTTTTCAAACGTCGCATTAACCACACGTATTCTCTGCTCTACATATACTGTTAGTTATGTAAGATTGCCAGTTTCAACTTTCTTTTTTGTTCAAGCGTTGCTGATTGTGTTGAGCTCGTGCTCAACGAGGAAACACCTACATCCGCAGAATATGCAGACTCCCCCACCCACTAGCCATCGATCGCCAGTTAGTGCAACTAAGTTTTTTAGGGCTTCCTAGTCAGAACCAATCGTGTACTGGTTGGGGGAGGTGGAGGTGATGTTTCGGTTAGCCAGGAAATGCCAAGCCAGAGTGAGAGGACAAGAAGTATGGAGAGGTGGATAGCAAGAGATGGAGAGCGGAGAGAGAAAGGGAGGGGGAGAGCGGAAGTGGGTGGAATCTGTTGTATCTGGTGGGCCGAGGAACCGCGTGAAATTTAAAGTTGGCAGTGAAAAGCGGCGTATGTCCTTGTGAGAAGACAGATTAATTCCGCTCGGTTGGAGCGTCGCGGCGTCGCGGCGTCGCGGCGTCGCGGCGTCGGAAGGACTCGGGCAATTAAAAGTGCAAGTGAAAACCCGGTAACCGGTGAGTGTCAAGATGCTCAAGGTAATGATAGAAGTGGCGATGAGATGCGATGCGATGCGATGCGATGCGATGCGAGGCGGTATGGTATTTATACACGTGGGCCGTTAGTAGTTGGCCTGATAATGACCTACACTGCCGGTAGGGTCACGGTGCGCGGCCGCCGTACCATACCACCAGTTATACCTGCTTCACCGCTCACTGCTCACCGCTCACCCAACAGCACCGATAACACCTATCCTTCTCCGCGCTCTTATACCTCCCCACTACTTTCCAATGACTCTTTTTGCCAGCAAGAGACCACCAGCCCCAAGCCGCCGCGCGTCGCCGAGCCTCGCCAATCCCATCAAACCTTTACATTATAAAGGTGCTGGCAAACGGCAAAAGTTGCTAGGCAGAGGCAGAGGCTGTATGAAGGATGAATGGCAATGAGAGGCGATGAGAGGCGATGAGAGGCGCGCTCTCTTCGCGTCATGGAAACGGTTGGCCTGGAAACCGTAGGATTGCCAGGCATAAAGCTCTTCTTCCAAAGGCTTGGAAAAGCGCGGTCTGCCTGCCTGCCTGCCTGCCTGCCTGCCTGCCTGCCCATTCGCGATATCGATTCCCATCGACGTGCACACAGCCAGACTCTCGCTCGCTATTTCTCTTGGCCAAGTATCCGCTGCGGAGGCTGCGGAGGGAGAAGCCAAGCAGGCAGATAGGCAGGGATGCTAGGCTAATGGAGGAAATAATGCGACCTATAGACCGCTCATGAGAGGGAAAATGGATTAATGGCGTAAACCAGTAAGGAGTGATAATAATGTAGCAATAATGCTAACGCAATATCTCGATCCCGCACCGCTTCCTCTTTGAGTTTCGAAAGGCTTACCTCCTCCTGCCCCTACTAGCGAGGTCTAGTCGGACATAGGTCTACACACTTTATACTCTACGGCCTCTACGCTCTGCGAAATGAGCCCTGACATGATTTCGAAGAAATGAAATCAAGTCATTCCGTGGGGCTCTCGTCACTCTAAATGTTACCTCATCGACTAAAATGAAGCCAGAAGCCAGCTATGAAGCAATCAAGGGGGGATATTTTCTTAATATGCTCGATATTCCAAGCACGATCAAGTTAATGTCCTTCCTTCCCTCACGTACGCTCTCTACCGGCTCTGCTTGTCGAATAACATCCGCGTCTGGCTATTTCTCAACTGGCCGAGCTATCTACCATCTACATACATAGCTACATGCACGTACCAGGTAGAGGAGGTAGATGGGTGGGAGGGAGTGAGGGAGTGAGGGAGAAGGCGAACGCCGCGCCGCACCGCGCCGCACCGCGCACCTTTGCCCCTTGGAATGAGTATGTATGGCGTATGCAGTATATGGGTCAGGTTCGCGTGGAAACGATGCCACGGATCGCGCTCTGCGATAACTGCCAGCCACTCTTCCGAGTTACGACATAGCTTGCTACAACAGTCCTGTCCTACCTGCCTGCTGCCTGCCTCCTGCTTATTCCGGCCCATTTTATATCCACCGACGCCGACGCCGACGCCGACGCCACCACCGCCACCCTCACCTTCACCGTCTCGATCCTTCCCACTGCTAGATTACGAAAATCAAACACGTACCCACCCCCCGCACTGCCAATATGACGCAAAGCCAACCCATCCGGCAAGTCTCTCTTTTGGTCAGTCTTATAACCTCGCCAATATCTAATTGGAATTTACGTGACTCGGTTGCGGTCGCGGTCGCGGTCGCGGGCCTATCACCATCGCACTCACTATCGTACAAGGGGAACGCGATACTCGAGAGAGGGAGAGAGAGAGAGAGAGCAACTATTAGTCTTTTGTTTTATTGAGCAAGCGCGTAGTTGAGCTTTGGAGGGAAGAACGATCGACTAGGACTAGAAAGTGTGAGGGAGAGATTGGTCAAGTGGTCCGCCGCGTCGCGCCGCTTTCAGAGGTATCAGCGAGCAGCGAGCCGGTCGGCCAATTGCTATTAAGCGGGCATTGACTCAGACTAGATCAATTGGATGATTGGAAGCGACCTTGTCTCGAGAATCTGTTGGTGCCAGTAACAAATGCTGGCTAGCTCGCACTCTCCCACCGCACCGACGCGGCGCTGCTCTGCGCTCGTAAACGAGCAAGTCCAAGTGCACTCTTTGCGTTATTAAATTCGTCCCCAAGGCCCGCGACCGCGAATCTACATACATACATATACCGATCGAAATTGCGGAAGCGAAGAGCGCGCGCCCGACTCGGTGGCTATCTAGTGGCGAGGTGTGCCCGGCCCGGAACACCTCATGAAAAAGGCCGCATCGCCAACACGCCACGACACTGATCTACCTCACGGCCACTCCACTCCTCCTCCATCCGTCCACGGCTTTCGCTCTCTCTCTCTCTCTCTCTCTCTCTTTCTCTATTCTACGGATGTATAGAATCTAATGTTTTTCTAGATATTTGATTAATTCTGTCTGAGGAAGGGCCTCGGACGAGGATTTGAGCCGTAAAAGAGTCGAAAGGTCAGATTAGCAACCTTTCAAGCCGAGTGAATGACCCGAGTGGGCCGAGTGAGAGAAAAAAGGGACTAGGACTATCCAGTGGTGGAAGCCGGGCAAGCATCGTCTCGACAAACGAGATTATGTACTAACGGAGAAGGCCGAGCTAAACGGAGAGAGTAGGATTAAGTTGGTGGGGAGTTTGCAGTCGGGAGATATTCAAAGTATGGCAAAACGCTTGGAGAAATAAATAAAACAAGCAGTGCGAACCTAGCCAGCCAGCCAGCCAGCCAGCCAGCCAGGAAAGAAGGCGGCATAGGATGGTGGTTCGTTCTCGAGGGGAAGGATAGAATTTTCGAGGCAAACTTGTGAGCCTGTACGTGATGGGAAGTCAGATAGAAACCTTCTCGAGCATACGCCACGTCACGCCACACCACGCGACTCTTTCTTCATCGGGTCTATCCTTTGAATAATTTCGATTGTTTGGACTGGTGAAGACAATTGGATGTTCAACTATAAGGAGAGAAAGAGAGAGGTCCTTGAATGTGCTCAAGTTGCACATTCCCACTGAGCTTTCGTTGGAGATTGTCCGAGTAAAAAAGAGGAAAAGGGGGAAAAAGATAGGGCGAATGCGTGATGCTTGGGACTTCCGCCTCATGATGAGTGGCAGAGGTCATCGGATGGGAAGCTAAAGTAGTAAATTGCAAGGGGCAACGGTGTCGTATATGCGCGGGTGCGCGGTTGGCGGTTGGCGGTTCGCGCCGATAGGTTCACGTAGCTATATTTGCCCCAAAGCTGGTCCTGCATGTATTCTCTCGGTCCTCCCATTCCCATCACTCGAGGCGGCCAATTCGACCACGATATGCCAGCCCATGCCATGCCGACGCGAGGCGAGGCGAGGCGAGGCGAGGCGCTTTAAAAGGCCGCGTAAACAAGTCTATTTCCGAGATAAGTGCCTATCCAAGCGACATGCTCCGCTCCACCTTTATCATCCAGACTACAAAGTAGACTATTGGACAATCAGCTCTGAGGAAACATCACCACCCCATATCCCCTCCCAGCCCCGTCAATTAACAGCTAGATTTTATTGGCCCTGAAACACTGATCCTTGCGCGCGCGCGCGCGCGCGCGCCTCAGTGTTTCTGAGTGTGCGTGCGTGTGTTGGTGGCGGGCGGGCGAATAAGTTAAAAGTTGCCCCGCTGGTTTAAGATGAAAAAGACGTCGACAGAGCAGCCCTTCGACTTTAGCCAAGCGCAATAAAGCATCAAATAGGACCAGTGCCATCCCACTCGCGAGGAAACTTGTACCGCACGCGCACACCATCTTTTCCTTTTTCTTCCCCTTGGCCATCGCCACCCTCTCTTCCCTCCACCCGCCACGGACTTGCTGTGCGAGCAAACACACCAGACTTCAAAGATCCGGCTTGCTTCCTCGGACCTCGCGAATCCAGTAATGGCAAAACACCAACTTTCTCTCTCTCCCCCGCACTCTCCCGCACTCTCCCGCACTCTCCCTCGCTGACCGGCGCAACTCCTTTTCATTCCTTTCTTAGGCCGAGCAGCGTCAAGACATGCCGAAAAGAGCTCGTTCAATCAGTGCTAGCTGAGAAACCGAGAGAGAAGCCCCTCGTGCATCCGGTCCTCTCGGACCTCCAAAGAGTTGAGAGTTGGGATTGGGTCGAGTATTGCGGCCGAATCCCGAAACGCTTGATGCGCGCGCGGCGCGGAATTGATGCTCATTTGACCTACAATAAGCCAACAGTTCCGTCCATCCACCCAACCACCCCTAACGCGCGCAGCACCTCGCACTCTCAGAGTCTCCGGCGCGGGAGTCGTGGCCAAGCTGGCTCAATGGCTCGTTGCGGAATCGATGCTGAGAGCGAGCAGACTGCCCTCTCTCACCTCATTAACCCCACGGAACTTGCATCCCTCAAGTCGCGATCGCTTCTCCACCGACTCGACATACGACATACATACTATATTACAAATAAATTCTATAACGCTTCTCTTGGCAAGATAGTGAGGGAGAACTAAGCTAGACTAGACTAGTACTCACCGAAGCGACGAGTAACTCCCGAGGAGCATACAGCTTTTGTTGCTTTCCTGGCCAGGTGACTAGATAATACTCGAGGGCTGATGCAGGCGCCTATCAACCCTCTACTCATTGCACAATTTCACCGCACCTTTCTACAACAATTGATTGAACCAATCTCCAACTTGGCAACTCGCGCAGCACAATAGAGCTTCCTAACCTCGCGGTGCCCAAGACGGACGGATTGCATGAGCGCTCGCGCCGGATTCTTCGTAAGAGAGTCTCGCGTCCGAGGTGTACGAGTACCAGTTGAGTCGAGTCCAGTCGAGTCGTGTCTCGTCGCGTTACGCTGCGTCGGCCGCGTCGAGTGAGGCACGAGCCACGTGACAACGAGTCTACCTTGGGGAAGGAGTGGGTGGGTGGGTGGGTGGATGGTAAGGTTGGGTTGGGGCAACGCGGCGCGAGCATCTCGCGAGCAAGAGGCAACAGCGTCAACTGAATTCGGCGGTGCTCACCGCCGTCGCCGCCGCCGCCGCCGCCGCCGCCGCCGTCGCCGCTCACCGGACCGAACTCGAACCCGAACTCCGAGACCCGAGCCCCGAGCCCCGAGCCCGAACCTGTTCCCGCACACGTCATCGCTGCACCACTGCTATTCCTATTCCTATTCCTATTCCCATTCTTATTGCTCTGCAACTTGGACACTTATCCGACATGGTATAGTTGAATCCTACTTTATATACATACATATCTAGAGAATAGAGAATCTCTGCCTCCCTGCTCTTATTCCCGGGATTCATCGCTTCGCGAGGAGAATTGGCCCGATTTTGGCAAGTTCGCTGAGAAAATGGGCGTTGCAGAACCGATGCGTTCCAGTTGCAATTGGAGTTGGATTAATGATATCGAGGGAGGAGAGAGAGAGAGAGAGCATCTACTTTCCCGAGAACGGGAATATCTATAGAAAGTCGTTATTGCGTAGTTGGAGCGCAGCAATTAGCACAACATTGGCAAATAGGAGGGAGGATGGGAGGGAGGATAGGAGGGAGGATCCAGTTCGGAGATGTTTCGTGATCTGCGACCTTAATACTGCGCCTTGTGAAAGATTCCTCCCGGCTGGTATTTATACATCTCCCTCGCCTCACGCGAACGCCAACGTCAACGCGACTCCACTGCATCTTGCTTTCTCGTTACTCGCCCCAAAACAACTATACCATCCTCAAACTTTAAAACACCTATTGCCCCTGCCACCTACCCCGCCGCCTAACCCTTCCGTTGCTATCTCTTGCTAATCTCTCGCGACTAAAAATGTCCGATTGGCAAGAATTTGCGCAAAGTAGGGAATTTCCTCTCTCCTCGAATGATGAAGAGGGCAGAGGACTGCCAAGTGTTTACTCAGATGCACTGTGAGACGGTACTGTTTCTAGTGGATGGTGGATGGTGGATGGTGGATGGTCGATTTGCTTGACGGGGAGATTGCAAGTTGCAATTTTAAATGGGGCCAATCGACCATTGACCTTCCACTTAAGTCGATGCTCTTTTGATTTCTATTAGTTGTTGCGGGGCTAACAGTCACTATCCACCAATCGACATCCAACAGCCTCTTCAAACTTACTAGAGACAAGAGTCTTCTGAGCTCGTCACATATTAGGTGCTGTACGAGTAATGCGCCAACCTAATTACAAGTTGGGGGGTCGAGAGGGTGTAGCTCTAACGGTACGCGAGCGCATTCGCCATTCTTGAGGAATTCCATGCCATGCCATGCCATGCCATGCCATGCCATGCCAATCTGTTTTCGCAAAAATACTTACTACCAGGGGCAACAACGAGTCGGCCGACAAAGGGAATAACGCAGCAGTGTCGACCAATAAGTCAGCGCTATATTTGTTCCCGGCGGATCAGGTTACAAATTCACCAACAACTTTAACCAAGGTAAAAAGGAAGAGTTTCCTATCAACAGGGACCCACCAGACGCGTCCCAGGAGGGGGCAGGGCCCGGAGGACGAAGCTAGAGAATGGCGAGGTGGCAAACAATAACAACAACAGCTGAGATTCCAAAAGGAGAATATAGCATGATTTGGCGGCTGGGCATTTTTGAATGGAAATCGGCAATGAGGGCACCGCGAGGACACCACACGGAAGGAGCGAGTTAAGAAATCTCGGGAGTGAAATTGCTATACAAGATATTGTGGTGGTTGGCTCAAGTGCGGCCAGTCAGAGAAAGGTTGTAATGTAATTGGTGGAAATAGGATAGGTGGGTTTATTCTCTTGTTGGAGAGGTGGATGTATGGGTTGGGAAAATGAAATGAAACAGTTGGCAGGGGCTGTTGTCTGGGAGGTGGTGTGGCGGGTGCGGCGGGTGCGGCGGGTGCGGCGGGTGCGGCGGGTGCGGTGCGGGAGAGATTGGCTCGAGTTGCGCAAGTTAGGATCGGTGGATGTTGGTCAAGGGAATTGGGTTAAAACGCCGTGAATGAACAAGAAGAACAAGACGGGGAATTTTCCGAGTTTTGCATGCTTTTCACAATCGGCTGACTGGCGTAAGAGTGCGCATGCCAGAAAGAGAGGGAGAGAGAGGGAGAGAGAGGGAGAGAGAGGAGAGAGGTTGGCGACACGATGGCGATGGCGCGGCGCAGCGCGGCAATGCCGTAAGTGCGTCAAGGAGAGACCGATAAAATGGAGATTAAAGCTCAATTCACACTGTCACACTTTCTGCCTTTCTATCCAACATCAAGCCCACATCTCAATCCAAAGAACCCAAGCGATTCTTTCTCTCACCTTTCACTCACTATCTTTCCTTGGTCAACGGCAACAAACAACTCGGCTCGACGATGAGAGCGATCATTGGAGAAAAACATGTGGTTAAGGTAAACACGGCCGATGCAGCTCGGCTCGCCTCGTCACCCTAACAGGCCTAACAGCTGAATCACAAACAAAATCATGCAGATACTGTTTCCATCGGCAACGCTCAATCATCAATCGATCAATGCATACTTTTCTTGCAGACAATCATTCTCTTGAGTCGAGTGTCGGGTTGGGTTGGGGCCGCTCGAATTCTCGAATTCTCGCATTGGCCGAACAAGAAAGAGGCGGAAGAGGGGGTGGTGGATGGGGTTGGTTAGGTGGTCGGACATGAGAGGTGTAGGTGTAGGTGTAGGTGTAGATAGAGCTGTCGAAGGAGTCAAGTTGATCCATTGTAAAGCGGCAGGACGCGCTTTTAATGGGATTGGCAGGGGCAGATCAATCAAACCTCTCTTCTTATAATGGATGGTCAAGTAACTGGTCATACGTGCATTCCAATATCGTTAGAGGGCCCGTAGACCTTCGGTTCGGAATCCTTCTCTTTCTCGCTTTGTTATCATGCGCGGTAGCAATCCTCCAAGGTGTCTACATATACAGTATAGATGTAGATGTAGATGTCATTCGGCCAATACATCCGTAGGCGCTCCCGCACGCTCCCGCACGCCCCCTAACGCTCATCCTTTTTCGCCCACCATTTACTCTTACTCCATTGCACCCGTAAAAAGCTTTCCTATATGGATACTTGCATACTTGCGTACATAACGTATGTGTATGTTGTACAACGTATCTATTGAACGTGAGGGGGCGGGGTGACGGGTGACGGGTGACGGGGAAGGAAACACTTGAAACAAAATGTCCTCGCTATGGGAGCCGGCCGAGAGTAGTCAGACAGACGATAGATTGGACAAAGGCACTCAGCAAAAAGACAGAGCTCATCTGAGATGGGTAGAGGACACACACACGCTCAGAATCGAGGTGAAAAGTGAAATATCTCAATTCCATTCAACTGCCAGAGGAGGCGAGAGACGGGAGCGGAGAGATGGTGGCTCAAGAGAGCTTAGCAAACAAGGGAAAGGAAACTGCAGAGACTGGCAATGCAGATGTGCCCTTCGGCTTTCAATACTGATTGGGGGATGTAGAGAAGAGAATAGAGGAATAAAGGGAAATGCGACTATAATGGAAAGTAGGAAAGTACGATACCTTGATGGTCGATCCAGTTTCAAGCACGAAATTTCTCGATGCCAGTGTTGGTGTGGACCCTCGTCGTTTTCAGTCTTTCAAGTTGCCCTGTTCTCTTGGTGATAACGGGGGCTAGCACGCACACACACACGCACTCACACTTGCTCTCTCTCTCTTTCTTCCTTCTTCCCGTGGAGAGTCTGTCGTTCGCGTTCTCGTTCGCGTTCCTCGAGTTTACGGCTCGGAGTTGTCGATCCAAGGATCTACTTGATCCGGGGAGCTTATCGGTTCGGGACTGGAAAAAGCTCTTGCTGTTCGCTTCTCGCTTCTCGCTTCTCGACGATTACTTGGATATTACTTGGATCGGAAACTTCCTCTTTCTCTCTCGCTCTCTCTCTCTCTCTGGCACGCAGCACTGCTCTCGAGGTTTCTTTATCCCACAGTTGCAAGGAAACAAGACACGGAAAATGGCAGCCCTAGTGCAGCAACGAGCGAACGAGCACGATGTCCGCCTGGCTGTCCGGGTATCCGGCTCTTGCCGTCGTCGTTCGTCCTTCCTTTCCTATCTCGAGTCGCGCGCGCACTCGATGCCAAGCCCGAGCTCACGTCCTCGTCCTCCACGTCTTCCTCGTGGTGGTCGTGGTCGTCCTCGCCGTCGCTGTCGCCGTCCAGTCGAAAAAGCTGCCTCTCTCGAGAAATCGCCCTCCCCGCACGTCTACAACTGTACAGCCGCCAGAGTCGCCACAGCCTCAGCCCCAGCCCACTCTTCTCTCTTTCTCTCTCTCTCCCCCTCCTCAATATCTCTCTCACTCTCTCTCTCACTCACTTCTCCTCGGCCCGGCCGCTCGCTTCTCGCACCGTTCACTCTTTTACGACCAATCGTCCCTCTCTCGGCCAGCTCACCCCGTCTCGAATGTGGCAAGGCTCCGCGAACCTCACTCTCTCGCTCTCTCGAAATATTTAGGGGAAATCTCGCGAGAAGTGGCCAACTGGCCAACAGAAAGCCGAACAGAATAAACTAGCCCTTGTTTACGAGGCGATTAGGCCGCTGCAGGCCGCTGCTCGGGTGGCGCTGGCGACGCGGACGGATGGACGGAACCAGACGGAACGACGCTCGCGCCGCTTTCCTCTCACTCCAACGGCGCGCACGCGCATTCCGCGGCGCGTCACTTCTTCTCAACCAGCAGTCGATGAGTCGCGCTCTACCGTTCGCTCGCTCGATTCTGCCGGCCAATCAGGTGCCTCGATTCTCCGCCGCTCGTCCACCTTTCCGCCAATCCTGCAAGATGGCGTACTTTGTGCTACCGCGCTCTCGACAGCTCATCGGTTCGACTGGCGCGAATCAACCGGTGCTTCTGTTCGTCTTGTCGTGGAAACGCGCGGAAAACTAATTAACCACGACGCATCGCGAATCTTCCGTCCCGGCCGAATCGATGTCTACGCCGCGCTCTACGCTCCACGCTCTACGAAGATCAAGTGCAGTGACTTGAAGAGTGGCAGGACGAGATGGAGGATTCGACGAGCGAAGCTTCCGAGATGCTGAATGACCGGATGCTGGTCAATCTTCGGTGCAGGTTAATGCTCCTTCGCTGGTATTGCATGGGCTTCGCGACTTCTTCTCATCTTCCGATGATACGCGATATGTATTTCCCGATCTCCTCTATAAGCTTGCATTTTCTCGCTCAAGATATAAGAAAAGAATTGTCGTGCCGATATTGAGTGAGATTGCTGCGTTTGATTCTCAATGGCGGTGTGTGGCGATGTTCAATTAGCGCGCGAGGAGGGACCGAGGGAATGAAAAATGTAAGACTGTAAGCTGTAAGGAGATAGGATCGTGAATGGGAAAGGGAAGGCCCGCGCGCAATCCATCATCGCTTGGGGCTTTCACTATCGATTAAGTGGGCGAAGGGAAATCTGTCGATCGAGAATCCGCTTGCCGCTTGGCGGAAGACGGAAGGCGGAAGGAAGGCAGTCGAGTAGACCTGGCGGCTGAGCGTTGGTTATGTGTGTTTCGGGTGGGATTCGATCTGGTTGGAAAGAGGTTTTTTTTGTGGTTGGGGGGGGGGGGGGGGGGTTGGGGGGTGCTCGCGGCAAGCATAATAAATGGGTTTATCGTTTTATCTTGACGGTGGTTGGAAAGAGCGCGGCGAGCAGAAGATAGGGAACTCTAGCGGCGGTTGGCGTGGAAAAGGAAGAGTGGGTGGTGGAGGAGGCGATGGTCATTTGTGGGAGCTGAGCTGCTAGACTGAGTTCTCGGGAGGGGGACGAAATGTCTCCTGCGATCCCTCGCCGCGATACCGGACACGCTACACCTCTTGGAAACCTCGCGCTCCTTCCTTCCTTCTCTTTCTGGCGCGCGCGCGAATGTGCGACAGCGACGTGCGACTTGGGACGTGCGACTTGGGACGCGCGGCTACTCGGTGGAAATGAGGCAGCCAGAGGGCAGAGGGCTGTGCTGTGCCGTACTGTGCCGTACTGTGCCGTGCTCGCTCACCCGCTCGTGTCCAGTTGCGACGCAACGCAACACAACGCACCGCAACGTTACGCGACACGCTACATCGCCTCCGTCCAGACCCAGAGACATCGAGATTGTCTTCGAGTTAGAGGCGCTCGCTCGCTCGCTCGCTCGCCCCGTTAAGAAAGAACTCTGCCTCAACCCACCCCCAGCCAAGCCTATTTTTACCCGGAGCGCGGAAAGTATTACCGCGACACGCACGTCCCTCACCGAGAGGGATAGCCTTACCTAGTGCCGAATAGACTCGTAAATAACCTCGCGTTTAACATGGTTCTTTATGCTATCGCCTAGGCCTTTTATACATTTCTACCCTCCGCGGCCTTGATACCTCCCCATTAGTTGACTAATTAGCGTTTTACATCGACGCGCGCTGCCTGTGCCCACTTGGCTAACATCAAATCAAACTCTTTGTTCGATCTTGCCCGAGATTCTTATCGCACCCAGTCGACAGAAACTGCCTATGTAGAACGCTAACAGTGGCCCTTGTCAGTGGTTACCCGTCTGACTGAGAGGAGATAATATACCCAATATATGTATATGTATATGTATATTGGGTATATGATAGGTTAGTTTTTGATGGGAGCGTAGCGGGCCTGAGGAAGGAATCGGGCCGCGAAACATTTAGCGACGTGTTTGGTATTTGATGGCAGGGTGCAGCGGCGCGCGGAATAGCAATGAATGGAAATGCGAGGAACGCGTTGGCTGATCGCGGCTTGAGGCGGTAGGGTCGGTAGGTAACCGCAACCCTTTGACCGACAGGTTTACAAGTTGGAGTGTTGAGTCTTCTTAGCGTGGCGCGTTCTGGAGATAGGGGCGGGACGGAGGGAGGGAGTAGAGTGTCCTAAGGCTCTGGTGCTCGTCGCCTGTGTCGGACACGTACTCGCATAAAGAGCAGGAAGACCATATAGTGGGGTCCCTCGGCCTCGAGAAGGTATGATAAGCCGTGCGCATACTTGACGTGAGTACTTCCAGTAGCCGTGATACTTACGTGTGCACCTTGCTTCTAGCCGCGTTGCGACCCACCGCGACCCACCGCGGCCCACCGCGTCCCACCGCGCCGATCCGGTATCAACGCCACGAGCCACGAGACACGGCCACGCAGCTCCACAGACATGCCACCGAGATCACCAACTCGATATCGTTCGCTCCTATTTATGCCAGCCAAGATTTCGCATTATTAGGGCCATTTACCCTTTTCGCCCTATAATATCGCCCTCCTCTGCGCTTTCGCCCACTCACCTGTCCAGCCGAGTACATACTTGATACTGCCCGAAGATAACCTTCCGCCCGATCGAGCCCCCTTTCCCAATTATCCTTCAATTCACATGACATCAGCCAGAGCCAAAAGTCAAGGGGGTGGTAGAGGGTGCTCGGTGGGAAAGATGATGGAGGCATAAAAGAGGATCCGACAACTTGGTCTTGAGTGTAAACAGAAGCGGAACATTTAGACTAGAGTGGGCTAATTTCGTGGCGACCCATCAGTCCTAATCTAATGAGAGCCGAGCGATTATCGATTGAAGGGGGTGGGGGATATCTAATGGGCATTTTCGGGGCTTCGTAACGATCCCATAATTATAGGTCTCTTCACTTTCGAGTCATCGCCAGAGGGGAGGGGTGGGGGGATCAGTTATTATCAGGTATTATTGCCCAGAATTAGCCACGGTTAGCTGAGTCTGGGATACACAGGAGTGTCTTTAGTCGCCAAGGCTTTCTTTCTATCCTGCGCTCGAAAATGCCCATAACGCAATTCTAGGTGGGGTTGAAGATGACGCGACGCGACGCGACGCGACGCTCCTTCAAACACTTTAGCAGGGGGAGTTTCTCAACTACATAGTAATAGGAAAAGTGAGCAAATCGGAAACTAGAGGTAACATTAATAGGTTCGAAAGAAGATATAATGGAGAGGAGGGAGATAAAGGTTAGCTGGCGAGTGATGGAGAAAAAGAGAAAAAGGAAGGAAGGGCGTGCGGGAAGGAGGTATTGTATAAGAATGGAACCTCGAAGGGACGTGCGAGGATCGATAGTTAGGACGAAATGGCGTTATCGTCAACGTTAACATTCGTCTTGGAGGATGCATTGTCCACGGCTGGAGAGTTGGTCGGCGAGTGGATGGGTGGTTGGGGGGTGGTTGGGGGGTGGTTGGGGGGTGGTTGGCCTCCTCCTCATTCATCTCCCATTCAAGATTGCGATTTCCGATGTTTCCGAATCTCCGCGGTGGTCCATTGTGCTCGAGCCCCGCACTCCTCCCTCGAGCCCGAGTACCCCGAGCACCGACCCTCTCACTGGGTTCGTTCCTTTTCTAGCAGCACGTGTGCCTCCGTGTCCTCGACTTGTTCCCAGGGTCGATCTACTCCTCACTCTCCATACCGGCAGAGTCCTCTCGTTCTCTTGCTCGTCCAGAGGTAATGCGTTGGCTTGAGAAGGTGGTGGTGTGGGGTGGTGTGGGGTGGCTGAACAGCACTCGATGGATCGGGTTTTTAGGGGTGGAGACATGGAATCCAGGGATTCATGTCTCGCGGTGCTCTCGCCAGCAGCTCTATCGATTCTCCTCCAGACAAACCATTCTCTCTTCCTCTCTCCCTCTCCCCCTCCCTCTCCTTCTCCCTCTTCTTCCCGCTCCTCGCTCCCCCACCCAGCATCCGCTCATCTACTCTCTCTCTCGCAAGCTCTTCTTCCCTTGTAACCCTTTACGGTGTCCGAATTGGGCGAGAAAATGAAGCAGTCGGGATGAATGATTGTATGTATGTAGGTGTATCGAGATAGATCTGGGGAGAAGGTGGGACGCGATGCGACGGGCCGTCGGGGGCCGTCGGGGGCCGCCGGGGGGACTTTGATTGGGGCTGGACGTATGGCAGTTGGCCGAGCGAGGAGAAGAGAGGGACAGGTTCGGCGAGTGGAAGAGGCCGCGAGAGGGATGGGGTCGGGTCGGGTCGGTTGTAAGAAAAGGAAAGGGGAAGGGGGATGGGAGGGTACCGCAATATCAGAGCGATAAATCCATCGGGAGTTGATCAGGCGGCACTCTGCAGGCAGTGCACGTATTCCTGGTATATCCTGGCCGTGACCAGGAGAGTTCGCCATCTTGAGGCTTTTCCACCCTCGGCGGCGGCGGCGGCGGCGGCAGCGGCGGTGGGCGCGCTCGGCCCTTGATTCTTTATTGTTTCAATAAGCACGCCGGCCGGCACAGGTCCAGCCTTATTAGCGATATAAACCTCTTTTAACGGCCCGTCGGCTTGCTGCTTCTGTCTTTCGCTCGGCTCTCATCCCTTTCCTCCTGCTTTTCGCTCTTCCAGCCCGCTCCCACCCTCCCGTGTTTCCCACCAAGCCTCCTGTCTTTCAGCAGAGGACAGGAAAAAAGTTGAAGCAGCCGAGCTTGAGCTCGGAGAAATTGGCGGCGGATGAGTGGTGCGGATAAGAGAGGAGAGGAGAGTGGGAGGAGGCAGGGTACGACGTGGAGCGAGGGATCGGGGGACGATGAGGGGCGAGGGGTGGAAAGGGGTCGTGGGATTCTTGAAAGAGTTCTCTTTAAGAGGAGTCCAAAGGGAGAATCGATAGGTTTTTCCGCGGGTTTCCATGGTGACCGCGGCACGGAGAATCGGACTAGAAGCTACAGGCGATAAGCGGCGAGAAGACGTGAAAAGAACATCAGCTCACTGGGCTATGCCACGCCACACCACCCTTCCTCCTCTCCTCTCTCCTCTTCACTTCACTTCCTCGCCGCCTACCGTCACTTCCTGCCGCAACAGTACGCCCCTAAATCGTCTCTTACCTGCTTATCGCACGATTTATTCACCTTTCGGACTTATTCAGCCCCCCCTCCCCCCATCTCTACCACTAGAGCACTATCACTATCTTATCTCTCTCTCGGTATTACACCGCCCCTTCCCGACGCACGCAGGCCAAGAGGAAAGAGCAGTGCAGCGGCTGCTTTCCATCCTTAATCCTATTAGTTGTTGGGCTCTCACTCGAACCTTTTAGTTTCTCATTCTCTTTAGTTTTATGAGGGCTGGCAAGCGCTCTTCTACGCTCTCTAGCATAACCTACTACATATGCATATGTAGTTAGGTAAAGTAAAGTAAGTACATACGTACGTATGTTGGGCGGCGTAAAAGAATCGAATGTCGGCAAGTTTATTTTGGGAAGGCTTGATTTGAGTGTGGCGCGTTGTCGGTGGAGGGCTCGGGTCTCGGAAAGGGTGACCTTATGAGAGTAATGGCTAGTGGCTGACTGGCTCGCAGAAATGGGAGACCGACGGGAAAAGGGCCGGAACGAACGTGCGCGAGCGTTCGCTTAAGATTAAGAGAACCGATCTTTTGTTTGTTGCCGCCGCACCGCTCGCTTGCGGTCACCTCCTCTTTTTTCACTCATGTCGCGTCGCTCGGTCGGTCGGTCGGTCGGTCGCTCTTGTTCGCAAATACTTGGGCTCCGAGTTGGACTTTGCTTACGGGCGTGCTTACGAGCCATGAGCGTGTATGCCTTGAAGCTAACCCAACATTTCTCTCGACAAGGTGTCCTGTCACTTCTAGAGAGGTGACTCCCTTTCTCTTAGTATTAGAGAAAGCAGCCGCTCCTGGAGAAGGATGATCGGGTTAGGTTGGGTGGCAGTGTGGATTGGATAGGAGGAAAGGTGGATGGAGAAGAAGGGAGGAGAGGTGAGGTGAGATGTAGCGGAGGCAGCAGTAGGTTTGGTGGAGCGATGGCTGTGCCCGTGGCGCAGAGGTGAAGGTATGGAAGGTATGGAAGGTATGGAAGGTATGGTATATGGGAGCGAGCGCGCGGTAGCTTTAGCAGGAGTCAGTGACACCTCTCGCATCGTCGCTGCCGGCTGCTGCGGTTTCTCGTAGCCATGGAAACCATCTACCTCCACTTCCCCCGCACTTGATCCACCTTCGCCATCCCCCAACTGCCGCGCGCCATCCACCCACCTCCCTCCCACACCATTCCACACCGACTTACCAACACACCTCTACATTTCCACACCTGCGCCCTGCCTCCACCTCCGCAGCCCACTTTCTTCTTGGTATACTTGGTTCCCCGGTGCTCCTCTTCTCCTTCCTGCTAGCTCTGCCTAGCCTTTCCTCCACCTACACCCACACCCGCACCCACACCCGCACCACCAGCTAAGTTTTGCCTCCCACCGAAAGCCAAGTAAGACAGGTGAGACGGCGCTCAAGGTGGAACAGTCGAGGCCAAATAACCAATGCTGCCAGACTTATCTTCCCTTGCCCTCCCCTGCCCTGCCCTGCCTTGCCTCGGACTTTCTCGATGCCTTCGGATTTTCTCTCAGGCCCGTGCGCTCCTCCTCTGAAATGGCTGAAATGAAATTCCTCTCTGGAACTAGACAGTAGACTGTAGAGGATAAAGCAGGAGGAGGGGTGGTGGGTAAGCTAAACGGCGAATGCGACGAGCGCGACGGCGCGGCGGCCAGTACGGCGAGCGTGAGGCCGTTTCATGTCTGCAGTGTGCAGTAATGGGCCGGCTTCATCAGGGAGGTGCCAGTTATAGCGATGTGCGACTGCCACAGGATGTATGACTAACGGAGCCAGTTATTCTCGGAGACGAGACGCTCGCCACCGCCACCGCCACTCGTACGCGTCTGCCTCGGACAGGCGAGTTATTTGCGTTTTCGCCGCCTTTGAAATTCGCCCTGGCTTCTTTCTCCTCATTCGCCTCGGACTCGGACCTCCAACGATCCTCGCCAAACTTTTACCTTTCATTTTCATGCTTCTCCAGAATAGAGCAAGCCGTCCTTCCTTCCCCACTCCCACTCCCGCTCTATCGAGTAGCAAGCAAACTCGGCATTTCTGCTGATATGCATAGATGCCATATATGGATAGATTGAGAGTAGAAGTGCAAGTCGAAAGTAGGAGCTTTCGATTCTACTCCATTTTGGAGAACGGGAGCGCGGGAGGATAAGAGGGTGTGAGGGGGTTGGACAGAAGAGGAGGGTGGCGGTGGCGGTGGCGGTGGCGGCGACGGGAGTGAGGGGCGAGAGGCGAGAGGCGAGGGATGCGCGCAAATGCGCAGATGAGCAGAGAGATGCTCTTGACTCGCGGCCCTCGCTCCAATGGGATCGGCCGGATGTTCTCCTGGACCCAATGGGATCGCGTCGGGTTGGATCTGACTGTCGCACACAGACTAAGTATCGGAGTGAGCAGGGCAATCCGAGCAGAAAGCACTGATGAGCAGAGCCAGGCGAGGCGAGGCGCGGCGAAGAGCGGCGCAGGGAGGGAAGGAAGCATCTGCTGCGCGGGTGGGAAGATCAACCAATGGGATCTCCCCTAGGCAGAGATAACGATGGCCCTGGCCACGGCTACGGCCCCGGCCACGCTAGTAGAGCGAGCCTCTCCTCCACACACAGACTATACATACCCAGCCAGCCAGTATCATCGCTCCCGCCAAGAGTGGGAGCAGATACATAGTCCCTCACGTTTCCACCAATCCCATCCCTCTCATTCCGAATGCTCAGAGAATCCTCCCGGCGTCACTCGCCCCCTTATCCTATCCTATCCGTTCCAATGGAGCTTCTTCCACTTTCCCATTCTTTAATCTAGCCAACCAAGCCAAGCCAAGCCAAGCCCAAACCCTCCCTTTCCTCCATGGCTCGTCATTGCTCCGGACATTCCCGTTCAGCTTTCACTAATGCCGTAGAGAAAAGTGATGGTAAATGCGGCTTTCCCTTCTCAGAGATGAAGGGAAAAGGGGAAAAGTTGTTAAAGAAGAGAATTGTGTTAGGGCTTGCTGGTGGCTGCGTCGCGGCGCGGCGCGGCGCGGCGTTGGTACAGACATATCAGTGTTGGGCTCCTGTTGGGTGGATGCAGGGAGAAGTCGGATGGGTTGGTTGCTGGTGTGCTGGTGGTCGAGGGTGGTATTGAGGATGAGGTGGGATGGAAGACGCGGTGCGCGCGGCTCCTCCGAGGAGGATCAATAGAGACAGGGAGACGAGACCTCTTTCCCTCTCCCTGGCTCTCGCGATACTTGGCCTCCTCTCACTCTCACTCTCACTCTCCCTTCCGCTCCAGCCAACCCCCTTGCACTCCACCTTTCCCGTGCCTCTCATCTCGCGACGATCCAGCATCCTCCTCTCCACTGCTCAACCCCCTCCGGCCACCTCGGTGAACCACCATCCGCTGCCAGGGCCCGACCGACCCAACCTGAACAACTTGCCCCCTACCCACAGCCCTCTCGGAGGAGATCCGCAAAGATGGAGGATCGCCAGGGATGCCCGCGATGCGCGACAACCAATCGAGCCTTTTACAAACTTTTAGTTGTTTTGGCTCGGCCTCGGCCTCGGCCTCGGGCTCAGGGCGCCCCTGAGGGCTATGTATGCTGAAAAAGTGAAAAGTTGTCGGCTGAGTGGATAGTCTGAGGTTGAGTTGGTGAAAAAGTGGGAAGGAGTGGGCTTAATGTTGCGTAGCTGAGATTCGGGATGGAAGGAAGGCAAAGCCTGCTGCTCGTAGCTCTGGCACTTAATCGAGATGGAGGCTGGGAGGCTGGGAGGCCGGGAGAAAGGGATCGGGGGGTGGTTGGGTGGGCCGTGGGGAGGATGGCTCTCGGGTGGTTGGTAGCTCGGATAGGGGAGAGGACAGAGTGCGAGTGCCGAGTAGCAAGCAGCGAGCAGAGCGACTCCGTGTAGAGTAGAGAGTACCAAGCAAGCGAGCAAGCAAGCAGCTGGGGACGCGGCGGTGGCGGCGGCGGTGGCGGCGGCGGAGGTAGAGCGGCGCGGAGGGGCAAGGGAGAGGGTTTCTCAAGAGGGACACAGGGTGGAGAAAAGTCGGGAGTCGCCGCGCGGCCCGGTGGGTAATGTTGCGTGATGAGACGCCTCGCGGATTCATCGAGGAGGGAGCGAGAGAGAAAGAGAGAGAGAGGGTTGGGCGCAGCACGGCGAGAGGAGATGCCTGGAGGAGAGAAGTCGTCGCCAGTGAGGGAAACCAGCAGCAGAACCAAGCCCCAGAGAGGAAAGCAGAAGCTGCCTCGCGGCTCTCCTCTCCTCTCCTCTCCTCTGCTCTGTTCTGCTCTGCTCTAATTCCAAAGAGCACTTTGGTCGGACTAGCGTTCCTTTTCCGTCGTCCTCGTTATCCGCCCTTTTGTCTCTTTCTTTCTCTTACTCTGTTGGTCGAGTCTGGGAAAATGCCAGTGCACCGCCAAACCAAAACCCTAGACTACCCTGCTTTCGGACTTTTCCTCCGACTGGAACTCGCATCTCCACACACTCACTATCTCAAGGCTTCTTCTCTTTGGGCGTCGCGACGAAATGCCGGTAGACGGCCGACGGCCGACGGCTCACTTTCCCGACGATTCGGCGCAAAAGAAAGGAAAAAGAGGAATTGTGGGCGAAAAAAGGTTGATCGGTCTGGAAAGCTCGGTCGGCGCAGTTTTTCTGGCCGCGAGTATTGTCCGCGAGAGAACCTATCGACGATTCTGTTATTGAAATTCCTCTCGGAATTGGGCCGGCGAAATCCCTTGATTCTCTCGAGCCGCAGCCAACAATAAGTCGTCGGATTCACGCAGATTGACTGGAGAGACTGGATAAGTATGTAAGTGGGTGTAGTCGGAGAATGCAGGGGGATTTTCTTGGAGTAAGAGGAGCGTCTTGCGTTGCGTTGCCTCCGTCTACAGGTCTATAGTCTCTCTAGTCTATAATCAGCCGCCACAGAATCCGAGGGTACACTGTTTGGAGAAGGAGGGAGTGATGGGATGCCGTGGCGTGGCGTGGTGAGACGAGGCGGGTGGCCTAGCCGGGCCGTGATTAATTTGAATCAGCAAATGCCTTGGAGGGTTTACACTGAGCGAACCGAAGCCACCGCTCTCTCTGCCATGCCAGTAATATGCTTCGCCCGAAGAGAGACTTCCACCAGCCCTACTCTCCTCGCGGACAGAGCCAGTCCAACCTCTCTGGAAGGAGGCGCGCAGAGAGGGAGAGAGAGAGAGAGAGAGAGAGAAAGAGAGAGCGAGAGAGCGAGAGAGTGAGGAAGGGAGGAAGAAAAGGAGCCGGTGAAAAGGGTGAGCGGGAGAATAGCGAAGGGGGCAACTCATGAGGGAGGAAGCTGCTTGTCGGGAAGGGATAGGAGCCTCTGGATATGTTCACAAGAGAAGGAAACATCCCCCGCAGAAACCGCAACGAAAAGCCAACGCCAGCCACCAAACCACCCCCTCCCACTCTCTCTCACTCTCTCTTGACATGTATGTATGCCGAGGACGAGGATGCACATAGTGCGGAATCAGGGACGGGGAAGCGATCCGAAAGGAAAGCGGCGGCGGCGGCGGTGGCGGTGGCGGTGGCGAAGGCACATGCCGCAGAGGGGGCGATACATATACTATAAGGAACAAGATGAACGGAAAGGGAGAGAATGAGGGAAGAGTGAAGAGAAAAGAGAGGGTGGGTGGTCGCCCCGTAGGCCGTGGCCGTAGTAAGGTGAAGGTAGGCAGGCAGCCAGGCAGCCAGGCAGCAGAGCGCAGTGAGAGGGACAGTCCGTCAATCAGTCTTCTCTGAGAGCGAGCGCTCAAGCTCAACTCTTCTCTCTGTCTCCCTCCACGACAGATCAACCCTCTGCCTTCTCCTGTTGGCGCTCTCTTGGCGCTCTTGGTGCTCTCTTGGCGAATAACAAGCCTCGAGAGCCGACTCGGCTCCCACTTGCCCACATCGCCCACCGATTCCGCTTTGCAGATTTGATTAATTACCAACCAGATTGAGATTCTACCTACCTACCCCTTGCCCCCTACCCCCTACCCCCTACCCCCTACCCTCTACCCCCTACCCCAGTTGGATGGGTGGCTGAGTCGGAGGGATATCGCGGGAGCACTGCTCACTCATTCCAACCATCCGCCCATTAATTGCTCCTTTTAATCCTCAGAAATTATGAGGCGTGGGCTGAGCTGGCCTGTGTGTGTGCCGCCGCGGCGACCGGGCGCTCTTTAAAAATTTACGCATCATTCCTTTTACTTGGTCCGACCCGTCCCGCCTAATCACTCCTCCGCTGATAGAGGCCTTTTCACCCGAGGAATAGGATTGATGAATCGTTAACTCGATGAGAGGAAAGGAAGAAGGAAAGGGGCGGCTAGGTGGATTTTAGCGGGACGCAGACAAGGCAGGGCTTCTTCCAAGTATGTATATGTAGACCTTTCTAGAATTGTCGGCTGGCTCGTCAACCGTCCCGATTTTACGATCGCTCGGCCGCGTCGAGTGCGACTTGGGTCCCCCCCTCCCCCCTCCCCCCTCCCCCCTCCACCCCACTCTCACTCCAGGTCGTGTCTGCATAATAACGAGCGCACCCATACGCGACGCACGCAACCATTGCCGCCGTGTTTTGGAAACACTCGCCGTGAAACCTGAAACATGAGACGCACGCGCTCCTTTCTTTTTTTATTGTCCAGTCAAGAGACGCTCTTCGTGGAACAAGGGTGAGCTTTGTCGGGATTTATCGGTTTCTCGTGCCGTCACCCACCCAGCCACAGTTACCATCAACCTCGCTCACCACCTAAGACCAATTGAATCGCGGCGAGTTAAAAGTTGCGCTCCAAGAAATCAATTTTCATCTCCCGCCACATCGGAAACTACAACGCGCTACGGCGCCTCTCCAGCAGCGCAATATTTACATGCCAACATATTTCTGCCATCTCGCTCGGAGTGTCGCTTGTTAACGCGCTCGGTAAATATACATGTAGCAGAGGGCCAGAGGCCGAGCGAGAAATTTCTCCCGGCGATGAAGAAAAATAATCGGAAACATATTAACGATGACGAGGCGGCCGACGCCGAAGCCGACGCCGACTACGCTACGACGTCAACGAGTGCGGCTCGCGTTAAACTGGAACGTGACGGGCGGGGTTTCACACGAAATACCTACCTTTCCCCCAACCCAACCAGTAGAGTAGTAGATCCTATTGCCTCTAGCTAACTTTATCACAATTTACATATTTACATAATCGCATCGCCTTGTATCACGTATCCTTGTATCACAAGTATCACGTATCGCGCATCCCAATTCCTCCAATTCAACTGCTAGACTAACTAAACTAACCTCCCCACTCTCTCAGACTCTATCGGAATGATAGAACTTGCATAAACTTTGTCAACTGGCCGAAGATTTGGTTATAGGTAGTCAAGATAAACCAATGGCAAGAAGGGCCAAGAAGGTAGCTAGGGCTGAGGGAGTGAGGTAAATATGAGTGAAATGTGGGAAATAAATAAGTATGGCAGAGAGCTCGGATGGATGGATTGGTGGCTGGTAGGGTGTGCTGGATGTGGGGGGTGTGGGGGGTGTCGGGGGCGTCGGTGTCGAGTCGGAGAGACGAGAGGCCTGCTCGAATGTGTACTACACCCCCCGTTGGCCTTCCAATTACTCGCGTTTAGTTGCGTTTTTCCGCTCGAATGCCCTTTCTATGATACACTCGCACACTCGACCCGCGCTTGGCTTTTAGTTACCCAAACCCACTTACGAGTGTACGCGTCTCCTCTCTCTCGCTCTCTCCCTCTCCCTCTCCCTCGCGCCCCACACACACCACATACATACTTTCTCCCTCTCTTTCGCCCACTCCACACACCTGTGCTCCGTATAAATGCAGTGCGGATATGTTGGCGGTGGCGGAGGACGTACGCCATCGCTGGCCGCCGCTCGAGCCAGGGAGCGACGGGCCGGGACGAGAGGTGTGTGCTCACTGCTCACTCATACTACGTGTAAAGTACAGAGTATAGAGTATAGAGGGAAGCGTGCTGGGTCCATCGGAGCTGCTAATACTGCAAAGCCTCGTGATTGACTGGCTAGTGGTATACATATGTGTAGTCGAGGATTGCCAATCAAATTCACGGGACAAAGCCCATTCCGAATTAGACTCGCTTATAAACCACCTCACCTCTCCCACTATTCCCTATCCAACTCATCACTCCCCGTCTCACCGTCACTCTACAATCTACATGCTCTGCCCAACTTTACACTTCTCCATTGCTGGAAGATGCCGGCACGCGTTTCATAGATATCTGCTACATACACAGACTGTATCATTCGGTTAGCGAGAGCTTGAGAATTTCCGGCCCTCTTTGCCGGGAAAGTTGTACGGGAAGGAGAGAGGAGGGAACCTACTGGTGAGCAAGGAGGCGTAATTCACCGTTGGCTGTAGCATTTGCTCGAGCTTTTCTTCTTTGAGTTAAAAGATTTCTCTTTAGAATCTCGTCTTTCGTCTTTCGTCTTTCGTCTTTCGTCTTTCGTGTTGGCACTGTTGGCTCTCTGGGCGAGGGCAAGAGACGGTCTGACGACGGCTGAAAATGAGTGGAGCGGTGAGGAGGGGGAGGCAAAGGAAGCAGAGACCGACAGGGAGGCAGGCAGGCAGAGAGGTCTGACGGTGTAGTGGTAGCTTATGTATAGCGCGCGCGGCCGCACGGCCGCACGGCCGCACGCGTTCCTTTATGTAGATGCAGGACTAATCTGCTTCCGCTTTCCTGGCAGGCAGTTGGGCGGGCGGGCGAGCGCTCGAGCGGGCGAGCGAGCGATCTTGCTAGCAGATGTAAACTGGAAGGTCTCTAATAATCAATGACACGCTCCCATATGTCCGATCCGCTATAAAGACAGAAGCGATCCATCTTTGATTTGAAACAGCACCACTCATTAACAGAAATGGCGCTAATGCGCGCTCCCTTCTCATCCGGTCGGTCGGTCGGGCGGTCGGGCGGTCGGGCGGGCGCCTAATAATACTAGAATAGTATAACAAAATCTACATTGTCTTGACCTCAAACCTACAAGTCAAGTCACGCGATGCTTCTTTGTCCACTTTATTGAACGCGCATAATTTGCCACGAGCTACCCACCGAGTTCTCTTCTCAACTCGTAGACGACCACGACGACGACGCTACACATTACACATAGTCAGTGATAGCTGGCCGCCCGGTCGGCCCGCCCGGCCATCACCGGAGAGAAACACTCTGAAAGCAAAGTCCAATTTCGCTATTCAAGCATTTCCACCCCCCTCCTCCATCCTTCACATTGAAACCGGAAGACGTAAATTTCATCGCAACCATCTCAACGATCTCAGTGAAAAAGGAGGGTGGCTTGCGACTTTTGCCAGGCCGAAGATAAGCAAAAGGGGGTGGGGGTGCTGTCTAATTCCACCTGAAATACGGATTTCCAAGCGAACCACCCCACCTCCCAGCCCTTTCTGCCGGGAGATTGCTGGTTAGCTCGACTTGTTACTAGAGCTTTAGCAAAACATATCTCACGCACTACTTGTCATTCGTTAGCTTCTAGTCTCGGCGATGCGGCCGGACCATGGCTCTGCCAATGCTAAGTGCCAATGGTAGAATCCGGTGAGGGGAGTTGAGGGGATAACGAGTTCATTTAAATAGGAAAGATATCAAAAGGTTTTAATCTGGGGAAGGCCTGGGTCGCTGTTGGGGGTGTAGGGTGTAGGGTGTAGGGTGTAGGGTGTAGGGTGTAAGGTGTAGGGGGTGGCGCACCGATGACTTGGTCAGTGGCGAGAGAGGAGGGAAGGGGGCTGAATGTGGCAGGGCAACCTAGTTTTTTCCACGGCTGATACAACACGCTAACCTCATTCATATACATACATAAACGCACGGCGAGCACTCGCACGTATATCGCCCGCTGATTGCTCAACTATCAGATAGGTTAACGAGGGAGTGAAAACGCCGCATTCATTTCGGCCCACCGCTTTTTACATCCTCCCTCCACTCCCACTATCTACACTCTTCTACACCTACCTGCTCCAACTACAAGATCCTCCACAACCGTCAACGGCTCTCATTTGACGGGAATTATTGCTGAAATGCTCACTGGCCAGCGAACGCAAATTACCACCACCAAAGATAGCCACCCTCAGGCCTCCCTCCATTTCTCTTTCGTTCCTTGTTGTGCGAACGGAATGGAAAGGGCGCGATGCGCTGCGGTGGCCAGGTGTCTTGGATGGGCAAGTGGTCGTGGTCGTGGTCGTGGTCGGTGTCGAGGCTAGGATATAAATGAAGCGGGGGATGGGGGTTGGGCCTCCCTGGGGGGAGGGATTGGATCGGGCAGGGACTTATGATATTTTTTTTCTCGCGCCGCGCGCACACAGCACTCTTACGATATACGTAGATAAGTGCTCGCATGTCCCGTCGAGGCGGTCTCCGTGGTCACATCAGTCTCCGAGCATGCGAGGCCTCTCTCACGACTCTCCCTCGTAAGCAAAAGCTAAATCTCCCCAGCACACACACACACAACGGGAGCGAGAGAGAGAGAAAGGGAGAGAGAGAGGTAAGAGTAGTGGTTGGTAGTGTGGTAGTGGTTGGTAGGTAGGTACTATCGCGGCATTATACAGACATACCTATATCCCGGGCGGCCGATGACTGCTGATATGACATGCGACCGTCTTAGATATAGCCTCTGCACGACATGCACCTCGCTCTCGCTCCCGCTCCCTTTCCTACCCACCACCCACCCTCTACTTACTTTCCCACTTTTCCACTTTCCTCCTCTCTTCCTCTTCAACAGCCAACGACGTCGAATCGCCTTTCGAAATCGCTTGCTCACCATCCGGCCCCCGCGCGCCCCATTCCGCCGCACGTGTCCACCGCCACCAGCAGTCTTCTCGAGAGTGCCGCTAAAATGCAAACCGCTTAATCGAATTTAGGTGTCTCACCATCGCGTCCTCTCTCCCCTTAGATCCCTCGAAGCCCATGCGGCACGACTCGATTATGTATCGCGTCGTGTCGCGCGCGCTTACCTACCTACTTTTTCCAGCAGGACCAATCATTTGTTAGGCGCGTCAGGCTGCGGGGGTAGGAAGGCCGTAATTAAAAGTGGATTGTGCCCTAATGAACACTTGTCAGACAGAGAGCAGGAGAGATTAAGAGGGCGTTAGGTAAATGTGTGCTAGATTCGCTTTGCGTGGTGGGTGGTTGGGGTGCTCGGGAGGGAGGGAGGGGGCAAAGGCCCTGTAGTGAGGAGGAGGGGGACTTAGCTGTACGGTAAATGTAAATGTTAGGTACATCATCAACATCATCACCGCGTTGTAGCGGCTCGCACGGCGCGTGGTGCGTGGTGCGCAGTGCGCTGCGCGCTATTTAATGGTAAGAATTTATCGGCCGGCTAACTGCGATTCGATTCATCTTGCTTGCGCACTATCCGCGCCCTCATCTCCATAGCTGTGCGTCACGCACTCCGCTCCACCCACTCCACTCTGCGCCACTGCCCACACGGATAGAAATCACCTTCTTATTCTTCCGTTGCTCTCATATGTTAATGAAACTTGACTAAGCAAAAGCTCGTACTTGATATTCAAACGACGCTTATTCCACTCTCCAATAACCATCCCCCCTCTTAGTCCCCGCGTCCACGTCATACATAGTTGGCCCCGCGCATTCTTCCTTTGATTCTCATCCAGCACTGGAATAGAATTTTTGGAGAGCCGGCAAGGATGATAATGATGAGGATGACCAGGGCCACGACCACGGCCACGGCCAATGGGCAATGGGCAATGGGCAATGGGCGGGCGTCCCGTCAGTCGGCGACGTGTGTGGACCAAGAGAAGAAGCGAAGGCGAACTCTCTGTGTACTCTCCGCGACGAAGAGTAACCGAAGGTGGCTTTCTTGGAGATCGATAAGGGAAGGGTGGCAGAGAGGCCGGCTGGATTGGCCTTTTAGCCAAGGGTCGTGAAAGAAGCCGAGTGGTTTTTATAGCCTCGAAAGGGACTGGGAGCAAGCTCTCGGATCCTCGCCGCTGCCCTCTGTCCCCTACTCGACCAGAGTATCCCTAATATACGTCATCCCTTAACGACATTTCTCCACCTCCGCCGCTTCGCCCCGAATCGGAACTCTCCTCCTCCTCCACTACTCTCGGCATATTTCACAACTTGTAACATTCTAGCCGAAGCATACCCTCCAGTAGCCAAGATTCTCCAAGCTTTTGAGAGTTGTGAGGGGTTTGAGGCTACGAGTTCCTTGGGTTCCTTGGAAGATGCCATTCTTAATGTGTAATGATTACATACATGTAATAGTTAGTTGGAGCAGTAATGAAGTACGTGCTCGAGTGGTTCTCTCGGTTGTTACGAAGCGGAGGGAGAAAAGAGAAAAGAGAAAAGAGAAAAGAGAAAAAGGACCTTTGGCTTTCTCGATGTGGTATCCCAGGTGGACTCGATTTCGCTGTCTCCCTTCTCCCTCCCTCCGTCAAGCTCTCGGTCTCGGTCTCGGGCTGTGCGGCCGTCGGGCCGTCGGGCCTACGGTGCGCTGGCTGGCTGGCTGGCTGGCTGGCTGGCTCGCTGGCTACGCAGAGAGATCGTAAAGTCAACAGAGGGTAAGCTCGTCGGGAGCTTGAGATTAATTGCATGTGCTGAATACGTAGCGCAACGAGATTGCAAACTAGTTTTCGAAAAGGCTCTCGCGACTCGCCGCCACTCGAGTGCCAGCCACCAGTCGGGAGTAATCAATGGAAAATATTTCTTTAAAAGAGCACTTGATCCACTTTTCTGACCCGCCGCGCCGTTTCTCGCTGCACTGGATACTCGTTTCGACTTGAACCCAACCATTCCCTCTTTCCCTCCCGCCTCCCGCCTCATGCCTGCTGGCTGCTGCTGCTGCTGCTGCTGCTATATACTGCTGTACATACATCTGCGACTCTCGGCCGCGCGAATGGACGGAAGCAAAGAGAAAAAGAAACCGAGGCCAGAAATCATAGTTGGGTATCTTTATTGTGACTTGGCAGCGATCTGACTCATGAATCAAAGAGTAAGCCGAGAAGCGTAAAACGGCAGAGGTGCTCGTTTCAGCCGAGACCAATACATACATACATATGTATATTCCCTGGCAAGATGTTGAGGATTCGCAGACCGCCACTCCTAGTAAACTAATAAATATCATTTTCTCTGCTCGTATTACCTTGACTCGAGAGCGTTTGACAGGAGTCTTGCGGCTCAATCTGATTACCCTCTTCATTAAGGATTTACTGCCGACTTGCCGACTTGCCGACTCAAGGAGAGCGCGATTCTTCCTCCCACTAGTCGACCACTAGGAACAAGCGGGCCAACACTTGGACTTACTACCAGTTTTACTCAAAGCTAGGGTTGAAAGAGAGCAAGGTGAAACGACTGGAAAAACATTTGTGAGAGTGGCCGGCCGGCAGAGGGTGGGGCGGTTGGGGCGGTTGGGCGGAAGTCTAGAGACGTGCTGGCGTGGCGGTGTGGTCTCGCTCGGCGAGACTTGTATGTACCTGAAATTTGCGAGTTGAGGCTATGTAGTCTGTTAGTCTGTTTGGCCAGTTAATTAAATGTGAAATGAGATTGAGGAGGCGGCGGCGGCGGCGGCGGCGGCAGCAGCAGCTGCTGTTGGTTTAAGTGAGCATCGTCTGTGTCTAGGGAATTGCAAAGGCTGGCATTTGCCACCAACAAGTGCATTATTAGCGCTTTTCTTGATTGGCTGCCGGCTGTAAGAGACGTAAATAAGGCCTGTCCTATAGATTTTCTTCATTCCCCCCACCTACAAGACCGCAACCTGAAATGGTCTTGTTGCTCGCTCGCTCGCCAAATGAAGATCGGAGAATGAAAAAGGCTTTGTTGTTAAATAGCTGTAATGAAGGGGAATGCGAGTAGTAGTAGTGTTGTGGGCCGACTCTTGTTTTGTCGCGTGGAAAGTGGTGGGAAGGCGAGAAAGATTTCACATGATTTTCGAACGGGGGGAAAGGAAAGGCAAGAGGAATTTTGGAGTGGTGTTGAAATGTGAAAATGGCCCGTTTCCTTCCCGATAGAAGAGTAGTGGTGCTCGTTGGGGCATTTCGGCAAATGCCTTGGCGCGCTTGAGGGAAATGGGCAAGAAGCCGAGGAAAGGGGGTGGGCCGATGGGACGCGACGCGACGCGATGCGCGAGAGTTGAGCCAGCGGCCAAGAGAAAGCAATGCGGCTGAGGGCTGAAAAATAGGCTTCTATAGATCTAGATATGCGTGTCGAGATATCTAAAGGTGGCGGCGGCGACGGCGACGGTGGCGGCGGCGAGGTTAAAAGAAGGAAAGAACGAGAGGGAAATGAAGGAGAGAAGAGAGAGGAGGCAGTTAGGGCGGAGCTGCGCTTGGCGTGGTGCGCGGGTGCGCGGACGCGCGGACGCGTTCGTATTCAGTAAGTAAACGGTAAAGCGGTTAAGCGCGGTAGGTAAAGCGGTAAAGCGGGCGGTGGTATGCTCGATCGTAGGATTAAGGTGGCGGAGATGGCGGCGTGTTGAGATGTGCAAGTCGAGGATGGTTGTCTGTTGAGTTGAGAGAGCGAGAAGGTGGCGAGAAGGTGGCGAGAAGGCGGCGGGAGACGCGGCGAATTCAAGTGTCGCGAGTTGATTGTAGGTAGGGCGCGCGGCCGCGGCCGCGGCCGCGGGCGCGTGTGCTGGTGGTGCAGAGCGCATGACCAAATCCCTTCAAGTTGCGCCGCTCTTACATCAGTTGGAAAGTGTATGACCCTCGTTCAAGTTCGGCACAGGCAGGCATTCACTCGTGTTTTAAACTTGTCCAATTCTCGGCACTGGCATTCACTAGGAATGAGTGGTGGCCGCCCAGCCGGCAGTATGTAGTCGATTCGCACAACTAGAACAAGAAATAGAACAAGTAGAAAGTGTGATTCTCCTTCTGTTGAGTTTCAACGAAAGCAAATGAGCAGATCGATCGTCGCTTGGGGCCACGTGTTTTGGGGGAAGGTGCTCGTAATCGGACTTGAATGATCGGGAGCGTTTAAACGGTGAGCGGCGAGCGGCGAGCGGCGGGCGGAGGAGGTGGTATAGGAGAGAGAGTCGGAATTGCGGTTGGGGGATGAGATGGGATGGGGCGAAGGGCACAGGGCACAGGCGGAGGTCGAATTATCAGACAAGACTGTTTGGAATGAGTGGACGTGAGGAGTAGCGCGGTATCGCGTTGGTACAGACTAGACGTCAGCAACGCGCGCTCCGATAAAGTAACCAGCCACCGGGAGACCAAGCGCACTCGCTCTCTCCAATTTGTCATCAGCCTCGTCAGCAAGGGGCTTCGCTTCGAACACCTGTCCCCTTAATAAGTGCATCGTCATCCGTTCGGCCAGACGCAACGGCATCGAAAGCAGAACCCAAGGATTCCCGGCCTTCATTCCCCGAAACCCTCCTCATATCACACCCCCACCCCCCATATCTCAACTCTGATATCTCACCCTTCGCCAGGCTCGCGTCGCACACATCTCGCCCTCTCACCACCACCAGCCATACTCGCCGACGAGCATCAATGACAGTTTCACATTCCGACTACTACCGACTACTACATCTAATAGAATCGGGCAGACTCAAGGATATCACCGGCGCTAGTATTGGGGAGGAGGGTGGCAGTGACGGTGCTGGGAAGCTAGGTGTGGGATTGCGAGGGTTACAGAGGATGGGAGGACTTGGAAGAGAAGCGGGTGAATGAGTGGCAAGAGGGAAGGAGGAGGAGGGGAGAGAGTTGGTCCCCGGTAGGAAGGAAGGAAGGAAGGAAGAGAGGAGCAGCTTGAGAGACAGCGGCTGATCATTGGTGGACAGTGGAGCGCGCTGGGTCGCCGAGGTAGCGGAGGTAGTGGGGGAGCGTGTGAAGTCGGGGCGGCAGGTGGGGTAGTGCGAGTGACGGAGGAGGTGTAGGAAGTAGGCCTCCGGCACAGAAAGAGCCCGAGCAGAGCAGAGCAGAGCAGAGCAGAGGAAACCTGTAGTTGTACATAATATCCCCGGTCGGATGGAGGTGTAGGTGTCGAACGGTCAGAAGAGGAGGAAGCAGTAGTAGCAGTAGCGGCAGCGGCAGCAGTACCACCGGCAACGGCAGCGGCAGCAGCAGCCGCACCACCACCATCAGCGGGGCGCGAGGGGCCGAAAGAGGCGGAGGTGAGGTGGCTCGCGGTGGTAGTGGCGGTGGTGGAGGGCGCAAGCGATCCCAGAGGAAGATAGGCTCTGATGGCGCGCACAGCAGAGCGAGGGTGCTGGAGGTAGGCAGAGACCGACGTCGCCGCCGCCGTCGAGGGAGAGTGGTTGGCTTGAACGGAGAAGAGAGATAGAGAGCGCCTGGGGGAGGAGAAGAGAAAGAGGAGGAGGCTGCTAAGAGCAGCGGAGGCAGGGAGAGTGAGGAGGGTGGAGAAGGCGACGCGCGAATCTCGTGGGAAGGAGAAGGAGGAGGTGGAGGTGGAGGCGGAGGTGGAGGGAGGTGGTAGAGAAGAGTAGGGTTTGGCGAACGCGAACGCGAACGCGAAGGTGAAGGCGGTAGGAAGAAGAAGACAGGGGAAAAGCGGCGCGACACTGTCGGAGGACAGATCGAATGCACGTCAGGATTCGAGTGGAAAGGAGGGACGGTGCCGTCGGATGACGGAGGAACCGGGGAACCTCCGCCGCCGCCGACTGCCCGCCCACCCGCCGCGGTCTACCGGAACCCGCGCGCCGGACACCACTGTCCTCCCTCAACCCTCCAGCCGCTCGCTTCGCCGCTACCATCACGTCCGACCATCGTCGCCCGCGACCGACCCATCCTCAGGACGCATCCTCTCACTGGACGCGATCGATCCAAAGTGAAACCACCACCACCACCACCACCACCACCACCCCAACACACCTTGCTCGGCTGCTACCATCAACCATTCAAATCTCAAGACTCAAGAGCATCCAGCTACTACTCACCTACCCGGACTAATCGGTTGCCGCGCGCCGGCTGGTGGCCTGGCCGACTGATTGGCTGTGGCAGTGGCTGTGGCAGTGCCAGTGCCAGTGGCTGTGGCTGTGGCTGTGGCTGTGGCTGTGACTGGTTTGTTCTCAGTCGGAGGAAAAGGTGCGCGAGAACGGGCTCCCCCTTAAAAATCTCCATCCTCTAGCTATCCAGGAGGATTAAATATCGCTGGATAAACTCGCATGGCTCGCACCGTTGCCAATCTCCGCGACGACCTCGCGACTAGTGTTTGGTTTTTGAGTTTCTCAGCACCAGCCGCCATCCAGCGATGAGATCCAAGCCGGTCGCCAGAAGACTAGCACAGGGTGAGTAGACTGTCCCTCTATGTACTCTATCTACCACTAGTTAAACATTTGGCGGGAATATCAACAACGCCTTCCCAACCTCTTCCCTTCCGCGCTAGACTATCACCTATCAACTATCGAGCATTCAGTGCTTGCTCTCGGTGTTGAATGGGGCCTCGCTCGAGACTCGAGAAGATACAGAATTTTGAAAAATACGTGTTGGATTAGAAAAGGAGCGGGCGGCGGCTCGTTGGGGAGATGAGTGGTGGGTGATTGCTACAAGTTAAGTTGTGAGTGGAGGACTGGGAGAAAAGAGTGGTAGGCGGTTCTGGCGGTGGCGGTGGCGGTGGCGCTGGCGCAACAGAGGCGCACGTCGATATCTCATTCCTGCCTTTCCTGTCTTTCCTGTCTTGTCTAGTCACCCTGCTCGTCCTTGCCTTTCCCGCGATTTACTCTCAAGTCCCGCCCTCTCTCCCCTATCTCTCCACCCACTCGCCCCCCGCAAAGCATCTTCTCCATTGCGATTTCTCTCGTCTGCGTTACTTCCTCCCATGCCCGCCGCCTGCAACATTACTCGAGAAAATATTAATGATGATTTAAACCACTAGTGAATTAGACTGGCGGAGGAGGTTTCATGTATGTGGTAGAGAGGCACGCAGGCAAACAGGCAGGAAATTGCTGAAAATGATAGGAAGTTGGGCTGAAGAGGCATAGATGATAGGATAGGATAGGATAGGATATATGGGTTGGGAGTAGAATAAACGGAGATTTGGGAGGAAGGCGAGGGAGAAGGTACCGGAATCGGGAGCGCTTGAAAGGCGCATCATCCCATTGAGGGGGAGGAATGGTAGGGTAGGGTACAGACCGCATCTAGCCGCCCGTCCGTCCGCCCGTCCGCCGTCCGCCGTCCGCCCGCCACCGGAAGTCGTATCCTGAAAGAAGACAAAGCCAAAGAAACACGCGCACTCGGCACTCGAAGAGTGGCTGGTTTGCCGAACGGCGACGCTCGGTGACGCTCAGCGACGCTCACCAGGCCGAGGCCGAGACCGAGCTCGAGCTCGGGCCCGAGCCCGAGTCCCAGCCCGAGTCCCAGCCCGAGTCCCAGCCCGAGTCCCAGCCTCAGCTTCTGTTTCACCGGCGCCTTTGTCTCGCATCCTGAGAGAGTACGATTCAATGAGGAGCATGAATAGATCGGATGATCCCAAGGAACGTCACTCTATTCTCATCTTGCGGGAGACTCCTGCTACCTACGATCCCACCTTCCCCATTCTACGCGCTCCTCCTTCATCTTCTTCTCATCCTCCTCTTCCTCCTCCTCCTCCTCCTTCTCCTGCTCTTCTTTTTGCTCAAACTCATGGTCTGTCTCACACATTTCCTTCATCTTGAAGCTAGTTTACGCACTTGGCTATCGAAAGCCGCGGGCAGAGGGGAATTGAATGGAGCCAGGCCCAGGCGAACATTCACTTTCGAAGCGCGAGCGTGTCTGACTTATGCCGGACCCCGACTACTTAGCCTCGAGCACCGAGTCGAGCAACTTGCTCCTGGCGCGCCTCAAAAACTCTACTCTTTCTTCCACTAGCCAATCCACATCCGACACCACTAGCTCTCTTCATTTCCAGTATGATACTCGGCATACCTCTGTGTATGTGTGTGTGCGATAGGTTGAAGCGATAAGTTGAATGTGCGATAAGTTGAATGTGTTTGCTGCGCGGGGGAGAGTGGTGCTGGTGGTAGGCTGCGGCGGCAATGGGAATGGGAGTGGGAGTGGGAGTGGGAATGAATGGAATATCGGGCGATTGGGAAAATTGGCCGATGATAGGCGACCGATATCGAGAGCCTAATACATGCTGACGTCAGCTCTCAGGGTGGCAGGTGCGCGTTGATTGGGCGATCGGACCTGATCGATTGCTGCTATGTAGTATAAATTAAAATGCCAACAATACTCGAGTAGAATAGCACCACCGGTAGCGGGCCTATGCAAATCCGATAACAGAAACTAGGAACAATCATCCGCCCTCTCTCTCTCTCTCTCTCTCTCGGCCCCCTCGACGGCTTACTCTTAAAGCGCTTTTCCTCTTTGGAGTGGGAGCTTTTCATCCAAGTTGTGTGCCGTCCTCTGCCTCCTCCGACTCCGATCGTAGTTCGCTTCCCTTTTTCTTATTTCTTATTGGCTTCTGCTGGGTCCTTTTCTTGGAGCGGTCTCGCATCGGCCAATTAACTTGGTCGGTCGCCGAGCTGTTTGTCATTTGTTAGCCCTTTGGAGCGGTGAGTGGGGGAGTGCAATCAGGCTTGCCAGAGCGCTAAGACGAACGCGGACAATCAGTTGCCGCAAATCAGACAAACCTATACAAGTATGTAGGTATAGAGCGGCTAGATTCCTTGGCTCGCGGTTCTACCTATGTATAATATCCCTCAAATGCCAGGCTTAAACTTGTCGATAATTTCTCGATAATTGATTTCGGGCATTAGCAGCGTCGAGTCGCGCTCCAAAGGAGGAGGAGGTGGTGGTGGAGGAGCGTCGGCGGGTCTGTTGTCGAGAAGAGGCACGCACCGACGATAACGGGGCTGAGGCTTGTGCGTGTTGTTGCTGGTAAAGCGACAATCGAACGGCTAATTCTCTAATTACGAATTTGTCCGGTGCTCGGAGAGCTTATCAGCTCGGCTTCTGGGGCATAGTGGCAGCCTACCAGCCAGGCAGTTAGCCCTGCCGCGATACCAGTGGCATAAATATTGATCAATCTGCTCTCCGATCTCGGAGAAATAACCATCAAGTCTCTAGGAGCACAGTCATCTAAGGATCGAGGGCACGTAATCGTGCGTTGCTTCGATTGTACGCCTGACTGGTATCAACGATGGCTGGTCTCTCTTGGAAGTGAAAACAAGATTGGTCATTGCCAATCGACTCGAGGTGGCCGTGGAGGTGGCCGCGGAGGTGGCCCCAGGGGTGGGGGACTTTGGCAATCGAGGCAGAGTTTCAAATCAGACACAACTCACCTAACCCATCGACCCACCCTTCCTTCTGCCAGTGTACTCGGCCAGAGTTATGGAAACCCGCAATTCTCAGTATTTCTTTCGACTTGAAAGACGAGACGCGACGAGACGCGACGAGACGCGACGAGACGAGAGGAGAAGAAGAAAGCCGTTTTCTTGAAAGGTGTCTGGGGAGCACCGTGTCCGACGAGCCACGCGTGATCACGCATGCACCGCTAGACATTAAGGATATCTTGCTCGGTTTCTCCTGTCTCTTGGCTCACAGCTTCCCCTTCCCCTCCCCACCCGCCACTCACTCTCTCTCTCTCTCTCTCTTTCTATGTTTGCTTGACATGGCAATAATTAGTGGTAAGGGTTATCGGCCAGTCCTCCGGGCGGGAGGGAGGCTGGGAGGGAGGCTGGGAGGGAGGAAATGAAATAAAGTGAGAGTGGCGGGAAAGGTTGGATAGTGTTGGATGTGGTTAAGAAAGGTATGGTAAGGGGGGAAGGGGAATTCATGTATGTAGTTTGACAGAGTGTCCATGTAGGGCTAATCGCGGAGGAAAGGCAGTCAAGTCCGAAGCGAAAATCACGCGAGGGCCGTGTTCCTCGAGGTAATAAGTTCCAGACTCATTTCCTCACTGTCCAATATAGGCGGCCGAGAGATTTCCCTGATGACAATCGCTCCCCACGGACATGTACATAAGGAGCAAGGAGGAAGGAGGAAGGAGAAGGAGGAGAGTGGCCGCTCGGCTCTTGTGGTCTCGTGCACGGGCTGCCTCGCCTGCCTTGCCTGCCTTGCCTGCCCTGTCCCCGGTTTCTTCCATCGTCCAACTCCCAACTCCCAACTCCCAACTAGCAACGTCTCGGCCTCCGAGCGCAGAGTACCGAGTACCGACACAACGAGCGGCCCTTCGCCCTCCGCCCTCGACTCACACGCGCTGACGGCGAGAGACCGCTCGAGAAGTATGTAGCTAGAGTAGAGTAGAGTCGATGTAGGAATGACACGAGCGGCTATCTCAGTGGCCACGCGATATTGTCATCAGGGGTGGGACGCAACTCTCCGGGCGACTTTAACACGAGCCGTAGAAGGCGCGCGCGAGTCGACCATCGGCCAACGGAACCACGCAGAGCGAGAGCGCGAGAGGGAGCGCGAGAGGGAGCGTGGGGGTGGTGTCGGAGGGAGGAAAGAAAGAAGGGGCGCGCTGGGAGGAAAAAGATGAAAGAAGGCCTGCTGAGGTGAAAGGCACTCAAGGAAAAAATGGTGACGGAGAAGCAGGAGAGAGTGCGGTGGAGAGGTGCGGGTGGGAGTGGGGTGGTAAGTGACGATAAGATCATCTGACCACCCCCTGGTATAAGTCGACAGTGGCCTTTCCCTGCCTTGGCTATCCTATGCTCCGGCACCGGCTCGGCACCGGCCCGGCACCGGCTCCACTCCTACCTCTCTGTCCAATCCCCTCCGTCACTCGCCGGAGACCATTTCAACGATAGCACCCACATACACCCGCGCACACTAACTTGCCGCCGCGAACCCGTTATCTCGCACGCGAATTAGCTCGACAGATTTCCTTCTCCCTCTCTCATACACAGCCACGCATAGAGAGGGAGCGGCCTGGGGGCTGGGGGCTGGGGGCTGGGGGCTTGGGGTGAGTAGTCACATTCTCTCCACTTTCTTTACTTCTTTCTTCTTCTCTTTAGTTTCATGCGCGCACCCACCCCACCTCCTTTTACTCGAGTCGGCTGGCGTGCTCGATGCTCAGGTTCTTTGGTTCTTCCCCGCGTACGTCCGCTTCCAATCGCCCTCCCGATATTAGCCATCTCGGTTGCCCACCAGGAAGGTTATACATATGTAGAGAGAGGGCGCGAGAGCACATTCTCCACCATCTACATAATACCTCTTAGGGAGATTTGTTAGATGCTGTACTCGTGACTCAAGACTCAATTATCTCTCGAAAGCATCCAAAAGGTGGAGAGGAACCTCCAAGTATGATAAGGTGGAGCTTCAGATTTGTTCATACTGTGAGTCAATTGTTTATGCGCAAAGCAGAGACTAGAGAAATCTCGAGAGTAGCTCGCTCCTTAGCATCTCATCTCAAGGACTTGTGCACTTGGTGCGTCCATCTCACGACTGTTGGGAGCCTCGCCTCGCATCGCCTCGCCTCGCTCTAAGAGAGAGGGCAAAGAGGGCAAAGAGGGCAGAGCCGGCAGGTCAGGTCAAAGACCCGTCATCCAGACTGTATTCTCTTGGCGGCTTTCTTCCTTCTTCCTCTAAACTGAAATCTCGCTCACCAAAATATTCGCTCATGCGGTTCGTCGCTCTAGATACGTACAAGCCCGTTCGATGCGTGCCTTTCTCCGGGACTCTCAAACATTCACGCGCCACGCACCACGCGCCACGCACCACGCACCACGCACACAGAAATGTATTTAGGAGGGTGTAAGGTGACAGCGTTGTTCGAGTAAACACGTGAACGGAGAAATGTGTTGCCATTTCGAGGCACGTACCTACTGTTGAGTCTATTTCCTCCTGTTGGGAGGAAGGGACTGCTGGAGAGTATATTGTATGCTCGATTCTTTTGGTGGCTGACTGGCTGGCTGGCTGAGCGTCTCTTCCCCCAATAATAATTTGCCTCCAATTTATCCCTAAGATTTGAGATTTTTGGTCGGAGGGAGAGAGGAAGAAAAGAAGAAAGGAAACAAGTGTTTAGTCTGAATCTCGCTTTGGCAATTGGCGGGCGTGAGTTGAGTAGGATGTGATGAATTGCTACTAGATCAGATTCCGAGGGCATAATCGGAATTTATTTGCTGATACTGAATGGAGTTTACTCTCGAGTGAGAAGAGGCAGGGAGGGAGGGTCTCGATTGGTGCGCGGCTCGGTGCGACGCGGTTCGGTGCGGCGCTGCCAGTGGCGAGCGGCCAAAGTCGTAAAAACTTAGGTAAGAAAAGGTCGCTTCCAGGTAGTTGTCCCATTTGCCCGAGTGTTGTACCGCTACCATACACCATGTCCTGTCGACGCCAAAATGCCAAAATGCCAAAATGCCGAAATGTCGAAATGCTAAACTTTTGGTAATTATATATATCTAGGATACATATTCTCCCGTGGGCATCTATTGACTAGACTCACTAGACGGAAGAGGTAAGAAAGAGTGGGTTGTGAGCTGTGGGCAATGGAAGAAAGAAGCGAGCTCGCGGTCCACTAGAAACAGTCGGGCGCTCGTAAAGATAGCCGGTTTATGTATCTCGCTCGCAACCTAAACACCATTCACCCGTCCTCATTCCAGCAAAACAAACCGCGAGTACACTCGCGCCCTCCACACTCACTCCACCACTATCGATACCATTAACCAATTAACCAATTAACCAATTAACCTGCGGCTTTAGATCAATCTTAATCGAGACAAGTGTCAGGAGAGAAGAGAAGAGAAGAGAGAAGGTGGGTGCGCTCGAGTGGTGGTTTGATGGTTTGAATGGTTTAGCATAGGACGGCGTGATTGAGACGGCGTGAAATAAGTTCGGTCGGTGTTTGGGGTGTGTCGGAGAGAAGGCTATAAGAAACGGTGGAGGCTGCTTAACGAGTAACTTGTACAAAAGGGGGTTTATTATCTTTGCTGTAGAGAGAGAGAGAATGAGAGCATGAGGGGGGGGGGGGGGAGAACTCGATGGATCGCGTTCTAAGGCCTCGCGACCGCCTTCATTCTCTTCTCAATACAGCTCTCGCTTGTTATCGTCGCGGCACCACCGCACGGCAGATTCACGCACGCCTCTATCTCTCTCCCTCAACTTCGTCCTTACCCTTCCGTTCTCCCACACTCACAGACATCCTCTCAATTGAATTCCTCTTTCGGAATCGTCATCAAGCAGCGGCAGTGGCTCGCCCTTGATCGCAGCGGAAAGAGAGGGCGAGGGCGAGGGAGAGGGAGGGGGAGAGAAGGCGAGCGAGCGCGCATCCGTTTACCTACCTAGCAGATATGTGTGTCGTTAGGTCTGTTGCCTGGCCCGCGCACCTCCCTCCCGGCGTTCTTCGCGAGCTGCTCACACAATGAACTACACTACCACTACCACTACCCCTACCAGAGCGTGCTCGTGCGTGTGTACTCGTCTCTTCGAAATTGGCTGCTCTCGTGAACGCGTACACCAGCAGAATTCTACTGTCTTACCTCTATCTCGGCCCAGAGAGGACGTGTGTGTGTGTGTGTGTGTGTGTGTATGTGTATGGGGGAGAGACCACACGGGGTGGTTGGGCAGCCAGCCAGGCAGCCAGGCAGCCAGGCAGCCAGCCGGCTAGTGAGTGTAGTGTGTGTCCCCGGTTTGTTCTCGGCTTGGGAACGAGAAGCTCAAGACAAAAGCTCGTAGCTTGCGAGAGAAAGAAGCCGAAGCCGACGCCGCGCCGGCTCTGAGAGCCAAGGCAACGCTCAGAGGTTAAAAAGAAGTGAGTCTTGGCAATGAGGGCAGGGGGGACTCTCGAGGAGGATGAAGGAAAGGACATGGAGCGCGAAGAGATCGGCCCTGGCGCGAATCAACTTTAGCACTGTGACAAATGATACTCTGGCTACGATCTCACAAGATTTCTCTCCCCCCCCCCTCTCTCTCTCTCTCTCTCTCTCTCGAGAATCCTCACCGCTCGAGGTCCTCGGCCGTCGCTCGGCGCTCGGTGTTCGCCTTGTGCGTGGGAATGAATGGAGGGAGAGAGAGAGCCGAATTGCATGGGCCATGGGCCCGAACTTGAATATCTAGCGCGCGCGTTCTCAGCCTACTGGTTGGTCGTTCCTTGCCGGCCGGTTGGTGTCCTTTGAGAAGAGAATTGTTGATCGAGCCAAGTACTACTCGATGATTACTTGTGGTTAAAGGGTGCGAGCAACCAACAGTGCGCTGCCAGAACTTTTATTATTCCAACCAACAGAGTTGATTTGACCCTGCAGTTAGAATCTCAATGATCAATTTAGATTTAGAGAGATCAAATCCCTTAAGACCCTTGGAGTGGTTCCTTTCAACTTTTCCTTTCAAGAAGGAAAGGCCAATTGGCCGAGAGCCTTGAAATTCTTGGAGGTAAGATTGATTTTTGCTTGACAATTTATTTCCCTAATGCCCGCTAAATATCCTGGTGTGTATCTTGTGTCGATGCGCTCTGCTCCGCTCTGCTCCGCTCTGCTCCGCTCTGCTCCGCTCCGGTTTCGGTTTGCCGTGAGTCCGTGGTGCTGTTGTGTCAGGCCGTCACGCGACACTGTCAACTGTCAGAACGGCGCTCTTGAATGGACGATCGAGCGGGAGGACATGTGTGAAATTAGCTTAATCTTTCAGCTCGGATGACAATAGCCTGTTACAAATGCGGCATCGTGTAGGACATGTATCCTCCCCTCTGCACGCCGGCAAATCCCACCCCATCCATATCCCGACACCCTGCCTACCCACCCCTCCAACTCTAACTACATTAGAGGATCATCTCTACAGTGGCGTCGCCGACACGCTCGACATGCTCAAACAGCCCCCATTCCCATGTCTTTCGATTCCGCTCTCATTCTGCCTCGCCGAGAATATTGAAACGGAGTTGTTTTCCGAATGAAGATTCTTTCCGGAAAAGTGGTTTTGATGGGGGAGAGAGCGGAGCAGAGTGTAATGTTGGTGATCGAGATGTTGTACGGCGGTGATCGGGCCAGGCGTATCAGCGAGGTCGCAATTTAACAATACGCCAGCTGGCGCGTGCTACGGCAATAGGTTGCCACCCCTAATGTAGTGTACTTTCCTGCTAGTAGACACGCATCCACACAGAGCCAGACAAAAGCGGGGATGCCTCAGCCCTTTTGTCACGGTGGTTCCCGCGTCACTGCACGCCGTATCTTGATCCCTCTCTTTCTATTCTTTGCCCTCCCATCTCATCTCTCTCTCTCCGTTGAGCCGGGAGTTGTTCGCTCCTCGCTCCTCGCTCCTCGCTCCTCGCCTCTTTATATGTACAGGACCCCGGCTAAAACGGACACCGCCACGCAATCCTCCCCTATTTATCCGACTAATTGAGTCGTCGCCGTCGCCGTCGCCGTAGCCGTCGGCATTGACACTCTCCCGCGAGCGCAACACTGTTTTCCAGTCATGGCTCGCCAACTTATCAATGGGTCATTCTTCCCTCGTTGATCGATCTGCTTTTCTCCTTGGTTCGATGCAAACCTACTGTATTAGGAGACAGGAGTCTGTCATTCTAGCATGAAGGGTGGGGGAAGAGGGTGGGGGAAGAGTGAGGTTTCTTTGGGAATGAGTGTAGAGAAAATGTTGCGCCTCTGCGTCCCTGCAGTGTGACTTTCCATTCGCAACGCTGCAAACACATGGGCGACTATAGACACGCACGCACGCACGCACGCACGCATGCATGGGCGAATCTACGCTGAGAGAAAGAAGGAGGAAAGACATAGCCGAGTAAGACCGAGCGAGTGAGTGGCGACGCGGACGTATGCCTCTTGTATGCCCGAGCCCCGAAGGATAGAAAGGGCGTGACGACAGATGCAACGGGACACGGGACTCGGGACACGGGACACGGGACACATATCTACCCTCGGCGATACCAAGCCAGCCTGCCTCGCTTCAGTTCCGACTCTTCTTTACTCATTCTCCTTTCACTCTCTCTCTCTTTCTCTCTCTCTTCCATCGCTCTCGACTAAGTAAGATCCCGAGATAGATATTATGCCTTTTATGAGAAGGGCATGCCTTTGCCTTCTCGCATCGAGATGCCCATCGTAATTTACGGTTATACCTTGCCAATCGAGATCTGCCTCCTTTGTTGGCCGTGCGCCATTGTTTATGGGAAAAACATCGACTTCCGCTCTTCTGGCCGCCCGACCGCCCGACCGCCCGGTCGTCCAGCCGCCCGGCTCTATTCCGAGAGACGAGCAAACAGGATTCGCCATTCGCGCTTGCTTCTCCTATTACACATTTTCCCTCGTACTGCAATCCCCACCGCTCGCTCTCTTCCTCCAGTGAAATTATTGGCGGAAGAGCAAAGTCCCGTTGTGGGCTGAGGGGGAGTAAATGAATGTCTATTTCTCTGGGGGGGAAGAGGAGGTTAGGAAAAGTGGATGGGCCGAAAGGCTGAAAGAGTCGGGAGGAAGGTGTTGGATCGATTGGGCTGTGATCGTTTAGTAGTAAGTCGGAGGATTACTAGTGTCGGACGGGGGGAGGGCTGCGTTCTTGTTGCGCGTATCTATGTGTGCGTGTACGATGACGGGGAGGTAAGAGGAGGGAGAGGCTACTGGATAGCGGTGCTTCCAAGGCTGAGATTGATGGGGAGGGAATTGTCCGTAATTGCAGTGATTCCATCCCAATCTCCAAGTTGCTACTTGTCCAGCTAATGGGAGAATGGTGGCGCAGACCAAATTACGCGAAACCTTGCTACCTTCCCCCTAATTCTTATCAATTCCGCGGCCCCATTCCCCCTTCGGCCTAGCCAGCTTTTTTTCTTATAGAGACACGAAATCTCGTGTGACGAGAGCCGAGGGCCTCTGCAGACCAAGTAACCTTCTCGCTTCATCTATTAACTTGAGGAGAATGACATTGGGGCTTTCTGACAATGGGCGAGAGGAGCGGAAAGGGCAATTTGCCTAGTGTTGGAGAAGATAAATAGATTTGGAAATTTATGTGCCAACATCGCAACCTCGTCTACTAACGGCTACTACTCTACTCTCAGCCCGGTTAAGTGTAGCGACGCTCTCCGCTCACCGTCTATTCTACCATCACTGTTAACTCGTGGAAACCCTCGCAACTGACACGTGCCGACGCCGCCGTTGCCGCCGTCGCCGCCGTCGCCGCCGCTCACTGCTCACCGCTCACCGCTCAGCCCCTCTGGGAATCGCCTTTCGCCCTTTCGCCCTTTCGCCCTTTCGCCCATTCGCTCATTCGCCCTTACGGCCTTTCGGCCCTCACGCTTCACTTACCACCACACCGCACCACACCCAACAACTATCCTGCACCTAGATTATCCAACTAACTCGCACTTGATACACAGGACGTCTTTATATTAAATATCTGCGAGCGCTCTCTTACAATTAAATCTAACCCGACCGATGACCTTGGGGGGAGAGGGTAGAGGGATGGTAGGTTATAGGTTAGATCTCGGCTAGTCTTTTTCCTTTCTTGGAGCTGGCTGTCTTGGAGCAATTTGACCAGCGGAACAGGAAATCTCCCCGCCTCCCTCCCTCTCGTAGCCGATGATTCTTGGACACAATGGCCTTATGCTTACCGACATCTGAGCTCGCGCACAATGTCGCCGCATTAGAATATGAATGTGCCGCTCAGACTCGAGCTCCACTCTCCTCGTGCGCACACCTCTTCCTTCCGCCGGCACGCGACGCATTTTCATAGACAGTCGAGCATACAAACGGCAGCTTCCTCCTTTCCCCCTTTTCCCTTGCCCCTTCTTCTCTATCATCTCGCTTTCATCATTTAGTATAGTATATGAGATATCAGTATGTTGATTTCGGGCAAGATTTTCATTTGGATTCCTCGTTGAGTTGGTGTGGTCTGTGGGTGGGCAAGTGTTGCCGCACGCTCGGAGACGGCTATCTCGAATCCATCCCTCGAGGAGGGATGGTGGCGGTGGCCGTGCGAAAAACAAACAGGCCGCTTGCACGGGACCGGTTCATTGCTGGATTGGGAGTGGAGGGGGTGCGGGGGGTGGAGGGGGCGCGGGGGAGCTCCGTAGGAAGGAAAACGCGGAACGAAGAAAATGCAATCAGCCAAAGGCAGATACTGGCCTGCTCCTTCCTGCCTCGCAGACGATAGCGTGACGCATAATTTCCGCTCCGAAACATTACGCGCGCGCGAGCGCGATCCATCGATCAAACACAATTTCCCAAGCGAAGAATCTCCTCTCGAGAGAATCTCTACTATATCTATAACACAGACATTCGCTTATCCCTCACTCATCTCACCAGAGATTCTCCGCCCAATAATCACATATTGTCATTTCAAGTGCATCAAGTGAAAACTGTCAGTTGGCCACTCATACGTATAGCGCTCGCTCGCAAAGGTTCAAGATGGTGGAATAGCGCTGCGTCGGCAGTGCGAGGCCGCCGTGGTGCCGGTAATTATTGGAACCCTTTGATGGACATCCTACAGAAGCGAGCTTCCACACTCGTTACGCCGCGCCGCCCTAGGTTCTCAGGTTGCCCCATAAAGAACTCGGAGACTCATTGGTTCGGTATCGCTACTGTCCCCGAGACCGAGTCCGAGCAAGCAGAGCACCGGCAGTCTCCTCTCCAATTCGAAGCTTCATTTCACGCTTCCCTGCCTGACCGCCTCATCGCCCGCTTGCTTGCTTGCTTGCTTGCTTGCTTGCTTGCTTGCTTGCCTCCACCCGAGGATTCTTTGCCGGCTTGCCGCGTTAGATTTCAAACTGTTGATGTGAGCGGCGACGGCAGAGAGGTTGACTAGACCAAATTTCCTCGCTATTTCCCCAGCAATGGAAGATCAGACGCTCTCTCTCTCTGTCTCTCTCTTTCTGGAGGATGATCGAGGAATGAATGGCTGTTAGTTGCTCGGTGCTTACATGCGCCCGCCCGGCCGCCGGCACCGCTGCCCCCACCAGTTTGCCCTCCTAAAATTTCATATCAGCAGGAAGAAGGAAGTCAGTATCTCGAGTACTGGAGAGTTATCGCGATCACCTAAACCTCTCCGATATCTGAGAAGAAAGAGTGTGAGTGTGAGTGTGTGTGTGAGTAGAGTCCCCGGGGAGCTGGGGATGATAGTCGGGGCGAAGGAGGGAGAGAGAGAGAGAGAGCTCGTCATTACTGTTGGGATGATTAGCCGATGAAGGTTGTGGCGAAAGCCGAGACTGCTGCCGGGAAGTCGTACGATATCGCGATACAATAGAGGTCATTAAAGGGGCTAATCATAGCAGTGGATGTGCCGGATGTCATCAAGAGCAACTGAAGGCAGAGGTTTGCTGAAGTGATTGAAGCGACCCGGCTTTTATCTAGCTCAATGCAAACAAACGCGCTCGACCAAACGGCCAAGGAGTGATCACTCCCTTGTTTCTTTTTCGACTGGAAAGGCTTCCCATCCATCCCGGTACCTACTCACTTCTTGGAGCTCGGTGCTCGGTGCTCGGTGCTCGGTGAGCGGTGATGGGTGCTTCTTTATCGCACGCCATGCCGGGGCTGGTGCCGCTTGTTTAGGCTACTGTACCTCTTGAATCGACACTTTCGGGAACATCAGATATCCCACGCTGCACAGGTGGTCTCGAGCCTCGAGCCTCGAGCCCTCGGACGAGAGCTACTTGTTGGCCGGACTCTCAAAGTTGATGGCTCTCATCGTTTATACATAGCACACGCATCCACGCACTCGCTAGTTCTCCCCAATACATATACCACTGACCAGTGTGTATCGAATATATTGATGATTGCAATAGAGAGACGAACAGACTCTCCAACGATAAGATCGACTGCGGCGGCGGCGGCGGCGGCGATATTGTTGTGAGGCTTTGTCATTCCTGGCCTCACAAGGCGCATCTCGACCATCGTTTGCCGCGATATCTCCTTATTGGACATTGATCGTCGCTCCTCATCTGACGTAACCTCCACTTTTATAACGTCACCCGCTCAATTTGGCGGATGAGCTCCGCGCCATTCTTCCGATAACCGCCTGCCTTGACAACATACACAGTCCGTTTTCAATATGCATATCCCTCTACGCCCGTTCATTCAACCAACTGGCCTATTCTTATAGATAGATATGAGGAGAGAATAGAATAGAATAGAATAGAATCTGTTGTGTCAAGAAGCGTCAACGACTGAGCCCGACGTGGTCTGCTCGGCTCCCTCGGCTCCCTCGGCTCCCTCGGCTCCCTCGGCTCCCTCGGCCCGCCTGGCGTATCATATCTTGCTCATTAGTTGCCATTACCATATGCTCATGGTGTCATTGGGACTTGCGGTTACCGGCAGGCCGCGGCGATACACTTTATCTTGACTCTCCAGATTCTCCTTTCGGAAGCTGCCTGCCTCTGCTCGCCGCGTCACACGCTCTAGGGCTCTAGCCTCTAGGCTCTACACGTCTACATACATACATAGCAGGGAGGAGCGGAGGTGGCCAAGATGAACATAGAACCGTCACCATCGGCGGACACATGTCCTTTTCTCCCTCCAGTACCACTTAACCACTACTCGCCTCGCCTCGCCTCGCCTGCCCTCTTGTCTTTCTCTAATTGAGAGTAATTACATGCTTCGGTCGAGCGGATACGGCACGTGGGCCAAATGTCCCCCTGTCCCCCTGCCCCCTGTCCCCCTGGCCTCATGGCGGCGACGATCGTGTTGCATTTTGAAGGAGAATAGCCAGCGGTGACGGAGAAGCGAGCGGCCAAGTATTACGAGTGATTATCTTGCCGTAATCGGTGAGGCAGACACTCTCTGACGTAACATTATAGCAGCCCGAGAATTGTTATCATCAAGGTGCGAGGGAGCGTATATATGAGCGTATGTATGAGCGTATGTATGAGAGAGGATGGTGGGGGGTGAAGAAGGTGTGGAAGCAGAGTGGTGGTGCGTGAGGCTGGCGGCGAAGGAAGCAACGCGAGCTGCTAATCAGAGGGAAATCGAAGGGCGGTGAAATAGGAACTAGATAGAGAGGAGCAGAGAGCTAGTCAGGCTGCGATATCGCGCGGCAAAAGTGCCCTTGTCTCCGGGCGGTACGTTTCAACCGGCGCGGTGCGGTGTTACGGCGCGGCGGCGGCGGCGGCGGCGGCGGCGGCGGCGGCGGCGGCGTGGCGATTGAGAAAAATTTGCCGGCCCAGTCTTCAGTAAACACTCGTGCGTCATGCGCGCCGCCGCTCTATTTTGGCAACGGGCGCTCTTAATCCCACTGATTGGGAACTCTGCCGGCGCTTTTTCTCCTTTCTCTCCAGACGGCAGCAGCCTCCTCCCGAGCACTCGATACCTACCAGCCCTCGGATACTCCCGGATAGGATTAAACAGGCATGATTTACGCCCAAAATCGTGAGTACCACCGCCACCGCCACCGCCACCGCCACCGCCACCTTTCGACAAACCTCAACGTCCTCCTCAGTGCCTCAACTCTCCTCACAAAAACGACAAACTCACAAACTAGCCTTACCCACTTACATACTACATACCATTTCTTTTCTCCCCATTCAACAGACATCCATTTTCCATCATTTCCCCTTCATCAAACTTGGTACCACTTTCCTATTAGAGCAATGCTCATGAGCTGCTCATCAGAAAATGTGTCTCAATCTTTTCCGAATTAGCTCTACTCTACTCGAGTACATAGATATGTAGTTGTTTAAGCAATGAAAGAGGGAGATTGGGCTGAATATGAGAAAGGACAAGTTTCACAGCTCTAAATGTCGGTTATCTTGCTATGCTGGTTATCCGGTGGAATCTGCTAAGCGAAATTCGTAGCTCTATCGCACGACAGGACACCGTTGGAGCGAAAGAGATAGGGATGAGTGAGATGGGCCGAGGTGGGCGAGGTGGGCGAGGTGGGCTATGGGCCGTCCGAGGTGGAGAAAGGGAGGGAGATAGGATCGCATGTCCAGGCTGATTGATAAGATTAGACGGAAAAACCTCGAATGAGGAAGTGGGAGAGTGGCTTTGTTAATGGAGGGATAGGGCCGTTAGGGGGCAGTGGTGAGTGGTGAGTGGCGAGTGGCGAGTGGGGGGAGAAAAGAGTGGGCGCAATCAAAGTTTGCTTGAATGAATTCCGATTCCTTGGCAGGGGATGGCATGACATGGCATGCTGATGCCGATTATCTTTGATAGAATACTAGCTGGATAGGTTGGAACGCTCGACTACTCCATCTTGAATTGAATAGCAGAGTTGGAAAAAAAGGGAGTGAAGTGTAGAAATATTGCTAGTAAGAAAGTAGAGTGAGGCTATTTGTGTACTGTCGGTTGATTTGTTTGGCCAGTCAACGGTTTCATTGCCACGGCTGGGCTTATCAGATGCTTGGCCTCTTTGCCTTTGCGATAATAGGCCGCCAATGGAGGGTTGGGGTAGGGATGGGGGTGGGGGAGGGGAGTGAAGATTATTTGGAGCGATCGAGGTTTAATCGTGCCGCGACGCAGTCCTATCGGCATTAATGACCGAGGGGCGCGATAACATCGATATTCGTAGACTCGTGCACTCGACACTCGACATTCGGCACTCGATCGTCCGAGCGGAAGTATTAAATGAGGAACTGATAGGACGTCGCCGATGTCGCCTTACTCTCTCGAGGCAGATGCCAGTTAGGAAAAGGACTAGACTAGCTCGGCGGCCTTCTCGATACCTCACCGGGTCACAGCATACTACACCACGCTGGGCCACGCCACCTCCCTCGCAGGGGAGAAAAATGAGTGAAATCCATTAGAGGGGTGATTCCGCTTCTCGGCCCAGCCAGCCAGCCAGCCTCGAAACTCTCCCAGTGCCGCCTGTCATATCACTGCCTCTATGAATCGCAGCTCAACGTGTTGATCACTGTCAGCCTCTCCTCCCCTCCCCCAACTCCCAACTCCCAACTCCCAACCGACCCTCTCTCTCTCTGTGTTGGTCGCTCCAGTGTCACGTGTACCACTAATGCACTTTTCAACTCGCACTGATCGAGCAGGAGAATGAATATCTACCAAGGATATATATATATATATATATACGTATGTATGTATGTATGTATGTACAAGTATATAAAATGGAGAAAAGCTGAGGGCGACGATCGGAGTGCAAGTAGCCTCCACTTTCTCCAAATGTCCAAATCTCTGGTTGCATAGGTGGTGGTCTGAAAGAGTGTCGTTATTTATTGTCGGTGGGGCGGCTAAGGGGCGGCGGGCTCGTAAAAGCTCAACATGCTGAGAGAATGAATCGGTAGAGCGAGCCTCTCGATGAGGATGAGGATGAGGATGAGGATAATCGTAAAATCACTGTCAACTCCTCATTCGACTAGGAATAAACTGGTCATGTATGTGTTAAAGTTGGTGTAAAGAGTGAGATTGCGGCTCGCGGTCACGTACCACTTAGTTTCTCGTAAAACTGAGCAAGAGAAAGTTGGAGGCAATTGTGGAATTGGCCTGGTCTCTTTCAGTCCGAAGTCCAAAGTCGGAATAGTTGGTCCTTGAGATTGAGTTTCTACGTTTCTAGAACAAGTAGGAGTAGGATAGGACTAGGACTAGAGAGTGAGGGATGAGGAAAAGGCGAGAAATGAAGAGGGTCCTATCCTCCTATCCCTTCCTTCCTTTCTTTCTTCCTTCCTTGCTTCCTTTCCAATCCAACAAGCAGCATATGCGTCAATTTTGAAGGGACGCACGAAAGGGGATGGCGTTGGATTGGGTTGGGGAAGGGGAAGGGGAGGATAATAATCGAGAGCGATTACGCTCGCCGCAAAGACAATCGCGGTCCGGGCTACAAGGACTATCGTAGAATGTGAACTGCACTTGTGTAACAGTAGTAACAGAGGGCTGGGCCTGGCGATGATGGGACAAAAGCGTATATTCACAACAGTCCGAACCAGAATGATTATTCGAATTGGTTGTAGGCCGTGTGCGCTTCTCTCAATCGGATCTCGGATCTTTGTATTGCTAGTGGCCATACAATGATTCTCCTTCTCCTCTGTTTGGACATGTGGTACGTGCTCTGGCGTCGCGTCGCGTCGCGTCGCGGCGAGATGATATGCTCCGGCAGAACTTGCTCAACGACGCCACCAACCCCCGCTCGTGCTCCTCCTCGCGCTCCCACTGACCCCTCTCGGCCCCTCGGCCCTCTTCAACTGCCCCCGGACTTTTTCAACTCAAAGGCCCGATCGTCGAGTCGCTCGGTTTTGTTCCGGTAATGCGACGATTGTTGGCGCGAGCCTTGAAACAAAACGCGCCCAAGCCATCTGTCGCAATCCGCGCGGCCACAGCCTTACCCCGGCCACAGGGACAGAGAGAGTATCCGAGGATATGTGCCTATGTGTCTACGTGCGCGTGCGCGTGCGCGTGTGCGTGTGTGCGAGAGAGGGAATGGAAGAAAAGAGCATCCGCTAAATGCGAGGCTACCCCGTACGATTGTTTTCTAGTGGCTCGACGTTTAACCCCTCGAAACTCTGGCGAACCAGAGGAGCGCCAGTGGGAGCGGGAACGCGAGCAACACTACATGCCTACCTACCTACCTACCCCTGTCTAGACAAGAGGGACAATGTTCTTCCGTACTTTTCCCCCATCACCCTACTTTCTAATCTCCAATCTCCAATCTCCTCCCCTCCCTCTCGATTTGCTACTTTCTTATAGTTGCAACGGCAATGAAGCTGGCAAATCAAATGGGACTGGGCGGCCGCCGTAATGCCAGGCCAAGGGAGAAGATAATTTAGGATGGGTGGGAAGTTTGCGGGACACCCAGTAGGTGGTCGGTGGTTCGGTGGGTCGGTCGGTCGGTCGGTGAGGCGTCCAAGTTAAGCCAAGCCAAGCCAAGCCAAGCCAAGCCAACACGCAAGCACACACGCACGCAGGCACGCACCCCGTATAACCCCGCGTAAATGCGGTGTAGTAGCAGGGTCGTGGATTCTAGCAATTACACACCCTCAAGTGCCCTTAGAGACGGCTCCCCATTAGGATGAGAGCTGAGGGATGTTTCACCGACGACGGCGACGGCGACGGCGACGGCGACGGTGCCGCGATGCCGTCGAGGCACCGTCGCTCGTTTCGCTTCGCTTTTCCATTTTGCCCTTGTACCTCTCACTACTCTTTCTTCTCCCTCTTCCACCCTTCCACCCAGACCTAACCCACATACGTACATACATGTATGTATACCGCGGTCCTTTTCGCTCTCCACTTATTAATCATTTTGCCCAAATGGTGGCTCTGGCTCTGGCCCTGGCTCTGCTTTACCAATTACTAGCAGAGCGCATCGAAACATTCTCTCCATTGAGAAGTCACCGGCGAGTAGCTACATCTTCTTCTTCTTCTTCCATTGGTAAATGGAAACTCACGGAAAGAGAGAGGGGGAGAGAGTATTGTCTTGTGTTAGTTTGGTGGGCAAGACTCAAGGGCAAGACTCAAGGGCAAGACTCAAGAGCAAAAAGATGGAAACGGGTGAACGAGGAAGCAAGCTCTCGTCGCTATCCGTGATACGGCCACTGGTTGAGTAGTATGTGAGGGATTTCGGTGAGCAGCGAGCAGTGGTTATCGGATATTGGCGTCGTTAGATTCAGGCAGGTACTGCTCGAGGATATTGCGCGTCTATATAGATATTATATTTGGGGGAGTGAGGAGGGGGAAGGGCTGTGGGGAGAAGCATGTCTGGAAACGATTAATTCTCCACGTCGAGACGTCATTGGCATCTTTGGTCGCTTAATCGGAAGTCTCCGTCGGCCCCAAGCGAAGCTCGGCCACTACGTGGCGTCGAGCTAATCCAACTTTCCTATTGCAAAGACAGACCAAACCAGACCGCACCGTCAGCCGGAACTTTGTCTTTCCCTGAGAAACTTGCCAGTTGAACTTATTTTGCTCTTTTCGCCAGATTACTGAGATTCACTGGACCTTAAGCCCTTTAAAACTCACTAAATATTCGAAACTGGAAAGTGTAGGTTCCGCTGATGAGTAGTATGGTGTCGATGAGAGAGAGAGAGAGAGAGCAATCGATTTTTGCGATGGGCGGCCACGTTGCGTACAAGCGATAGCCAATGGCTCTCGGTCGGGCGCTTCTGACGAGAGTGATCCGAATGACAGAGCCTGATCAAAGGACCACGCCAGCCGTTTGGTGTCTGACACATGCACGCCTCGACCGCGCCACGCTGTGTCAGCGTCGGCATCGGTTTGAGCGTCGCGTCGCGGTGCGCCAGCCGCAAGTCTGGCTTCTCTACACTAGCCGCTCCGGCAGCTCCCTTTATCAGGCCAAGGTGAATTTGCAGTGGATAATGGGCTTGGTTTGGAGAAATGTTGAAGGGTATTTGCCGAGAGATGCCGGAGGCTTAGGCACTCGAAGTCGAATGAAACCATTAGGCAGATTCCCCGTGCCCGTGGCCCGCGTTGTTGGTTGGTGATTCATATCGGAGCGGAGGGCCATTCGTTTTCGAAGCGACAGGGAAATTGAAAAGTTTCCAACGCGCGAACATACTCTCTCTGCGAACCAAGTGGCAATCGAGGGCGAAGGACCTTCCCGTCTTCCCGTCTTCCCGTCTTCGTTTCGTTGTTGGCCTTGGGATCTCCTCCGTTATTTATTGTGCTCGTTGTGCGCGTCATGTGTCGCGCGGGCCAACTATCAAAATCGAATCAGAACACTGGCAGGAAGAACCCGCTGCTTCCCCGCTGCTTCCCCGCTGCTTGCCCGCTTCGCAATTACCGATGAGTTATAGCCTAGGACTTATTGGCTGCAGATCCCCGAGTCAGCCGTCAAACCAGCCAGCCAGCCAGCCAGCCAGCCAGCCATTTCTCACGCCTCGATTCAACCATTCCGTTCGATCCTCTCCTGCCTCTCCTGCCTCTCCTGCCTCTTCTAATCGAGTATGTAATACTTTCCGGCGCAACTACGACACGGGTTAACCACAGACAATACGTGCCAAATAACTCTCGACCCAGGACAAAGCGTTGAAAGCGAGAAATGGGAAGAACTTTGACATCTCCTCGCGTTTTCACCTCGACACCTTTCCTCTTTCCCCTTTCCCCCTTTTCGGAACCGACCCATCACCCCATCACCCCATCACCTTTTCGAGGGGGTTCAACTGACTTTTTCCAGGGTCAACACTATCTTTTTCCATCATTATTTCCTTTCGACAATTCTCACCTCGCCTCCTTTTTCTAAGGCCACTCTCTTTTCTGGAGAGTGCAACTTGCCACCTTGGCAGTGGAGTGAAGTGGAGTGGAGTGGAGTGCGCGCCCAGTATGTAGTATCCCAGGCGGAGGTAGGTAGGGAGGGAGGGAGGGAGGTTAGCTGCTGGAGAGGGTGATGCTGTCAAGGCCGAGAAACGTCTTATTTGTGTCCCGTGGGCCTCTCCTAGAGGGGGCATTTGAGAGATTCGGGAGCCCGGGACCCCCCTCCCGCTCACTCTCAAAGGGTGGATGCTGCGAATTGTGTCGTAAGGGAACATGCTTCAGCCCCTCCTAAAAACCTCTCTGCTACGCGCCGCGCCGCGCCGCGCCACGCCGTGCCGATCCAACTGTCCATCGATTACTCTTCCACAATTGCGGATACTCAGAGGCAAGAGCCACCGCGCCGCATCGCGCCGCATCGCGCCATGCCGTTAGATCCAAGATATTCGATTCCCAGATGGCAATGTGTCGTCGTCCCCCTCTTCAACATCCGACGCACCGCGCACCCCCTTTTGTTCTCCTCATCTTCTTTCCTCCGTGCGATATCCTGCCTTTTTCCACTTTCCACTTTCCATTCCTCATTCTCCCATCTCCCATCTCCCATCTCCCGCACGCCCGCTCCCTCACTCTCACCTCTGCCCTTTTTTCCTTCTCTCATTTCTATCAATAGAATCACGTCTCTATTCTCCGTTCTCCGAGCGATCCTCTCTCTGAATGGACTCGGATCGAGCAGTCTATTGGCGCCTGATGGAACGACCACTACGACTCTTGGAGATATCGCGAGTGCGAGCGCGCTCCTTCCCTCTTATCTCGACGATTGCCCATCTCACCACTGCCGCCTCACACAACACTCTGCATACTTGCCAGCACCAAATCATCTTTTTCCTTCGCTCCTTCAATGCTGCAACAAGTTTTCACAAAACACAAGGTCCTTGCCAACATGGTTATGTTGGCAAGGACATAGGGAACGCCTCGCAACTCATTCCTCGTCAAACTATATATGTATGTATGTCGAATGTAATGCCAAACATCGCTAACTATCCATTTCAACCATACTACATATACTGGGGAGAGTAAGATATTGTCCTCGGTTCGACACAATAGCCTCCGCTAGTGGAATCATCCGGCAGAGGACACCCTCCCGTCCGTCCCACGTGTTTTGCCATTCTTCTATTTCGATTTGATAGTGGCTAGGAGCCAGGAGGTAGCAGCGGCTCGGGCTAAACGAGGGTGTAAACGGTCAGATGGTATCTTTCTTGTGCGAGAGTAGCCGTAGTAGCCACCCTCCATAAGGCGGCCAATTCTCCCCCGTGCCCCGGCCCCGTGCCCCGAGGAGAAGCGGGCAGAGGGTGGGGAAGATTTAAACTTTTAAATCCACTTTATCTGCTCGAGCACGATTCCGGGCGGAGAAATGGCATGGCACGAGCGGGCAGGCGGGCGGGCGGGATCTATGAATGTTCTGAATGCGCTGAAAAGCTAAAAGAGAGACGGTCGGTCAGCCTCGGGCCATTGTTCGAGCTTGTTTACGAGCGGTGCGTGTGGGATTGGTTCGGGAACCATTTCGAATCTCTTCCTCAAGCCCAATTTCTCTCCTTACGGCGAGCTTCCTTCTTCCCGATCGCATTCAATCTTGAGAGCGAATCATGTTTTCTCTCTCCCTCCAGCCCTCCAGGAGAGTTAACAAGTGCTGTGGTGCCTGGGAAAGGAGGGGGAGGATGTTGGCGGCTGTTTTGCGCTTGGGTGCTATGATATATGATTTGGGGAGAGATGCTGGCTAAGGATGACAGGAGGAAATGCCATTTTTCCTTAATTATGATGTTGTCGAACATAGATTAGGATGTTGACTTGCGCTCAAAAACATCTGTTCCCCTTTCTTGGCAACTGGATCAGCCACGGGCCATCAGCCCTTTTTCTCCCTCGCTAACTCCCAACTCCTCTCTCTTTCTCACTCACTCGAGTACTCGACACTTGTCAGTTTCCCCCTTACACTCTGGCTGGCACTGCCAGAGCCAACTCAGGATAGAAAGGATTCTCGCTCGGGGATAAAGCGGGCCCCGAGCCTTTCCGATCCCGATCAGACTCTAATTACAATCTCATCCCAGCCATTCTTTATTACCAGCCACCGGCTACACACTTTAATTCGTAAGCTTTTTAATGCGCTTAGCATTTCGAGATTATTAAACAAAAAAAATTTCTCCCTCATGGTCGAATGAGTGAATGAATGAATGAATGAATGAATGAATGAATCGAGCTCTTTTAAAGAGTTGAGTATGTGTGAATTGTGTTTCTCGGTAAGGGGTATGCGCAGCGGCCGAAATGTCACCTTCTCCCCGCGGAAAGTTGACCGGGAGTGGGGGTGGGCTGGTGGTGGTGGTGGTGGTACGCTCGGAATAATTAAGCGGAGGTGCGACGGCTGGATTAATTAAAGTGGAAAGGTCACAAGTTGCCAACTGTTTTGGTTTTAGCTTAGCTGGTATGCAAAGGTGTTGGGAGCATGCACCACCTATGAAATCAGGATTCTCCAGCCGCTTGCGTCCGCTGGTCCGAGCGAGCGCCGGGCCATGTGGCGATGTGGGGGATGTAGGGGATGTGGGGGATGTGGAGGAGTAAGAATTGCGCGGCGAAGGAGGATTGAAAGGGGGGGTGATAGGCCGTTGCGGTAGAGCCGATTGAAAATTAATGTCCGAGAGGAGATAAAATTAATTTAACGGCGGTTTGGAGCAGCATAGGCGCCGGAGGGTGTATGCGGAAGGGCGGGCGGTCGGCCGACGCGGATCACAATGGTGAAATAGCCGGGGAACGGCTCGGCTCGATGGCCAGCGCAAACTCCGCCACTGCTATGTAGTAACAACAGTGTGCAGTTGAGAACGGTTCCGAGGGCGCGAGTAGAGGAGAAGCGGCGCGGCGTACACTACATATGTAGTACATAGCTTTGCCAGTGGGATAGCCGATCGCCGACTCGCCGGTCGCCGGTCGCCGGTCGCCGGTCGCCGGTACGCGCTGCGTGCTGATCTGCGCGCTAGTCTGCGCGCTGCGCCGGCTACCCAAGAGCGAGCAGGCCAGCAGCCAGTAGGCCCTCCAGCCCGCCTAGTTCCTATTGGTGGTAGGGGTAACGGGTAACGGGTAGCGGGTAACGGGTAACGGGTAACAGTACATATCGGCTCTCTGATACACGCGCTCTGCGGCCCAGCCACCGTTCAAACCAAAACATAATTAGTCTGCATTGTTAATGCATCAATATTTGCATGCTGTCCTGCCTCTCAGCCTTTGCCCACCACCCCCATCCCCCATCCCCCATCCCCCACCCCCCACTCACTAGCACGCGATCGCCCCGGGTCACTCCCAATAAGCTCTCGCACTTGGTTGGGCCGGTGTGCATTTCATGTTTCATCGACGCTTCTCCTGTTGAGCGTCGAGCCTTTTTCCATTTCCATTTGTGCTCTGCATCACTCACCTCGGATCGCGATGCAAACGCGCCCAATAATAAAGCCAATCGCCCTCCCATCATTCTCCGGGCCACCCACCCCATCCAGTCTCCCTATCGCACCGCTGCGCCGCGCTGTGCCTCCAGTATATTTAGGAACGACCCGCTATTTTTCCCTAACAAAGGCCGATCGGGCTTGAAACCATGTTTGTCGCGGATTGGAGGAGGAGGAGGAGGAGAAATTAGCCGAAATAGAAAATTGGCAGTATGTTTGGAGGAAATACGGAAGGATTGTGTTGACCGTTGAGGCAGCCGCCCACCTCCGCCGCCAGGAAAGAAATCGAGTTGGGCCGAGAATCACTCGAATGCGAATCGAGGGTTGGAAAGGAAAACGTCGGCGGCTCGTTGCCCGATCACCATCACCATCACCATCACCATCACCATCAGCATCACTAGGAGAGTAGAGTGCGGAGCTATGCACAGGGAGAGAGAGAGAGAGAGAGAGAGAGAAAGAGGGTGAGGGAGTGTTAAAGGGGGGCTGTTATTCCGGTTGCTCGCGTGCCACGGTTCCATCGGGGCGGCCCGGCCCCGGCGCGTCTCAATCTTCTCGTATGCGCCTCGGTCTTGACCCCTTGACCCAAATACATAATCAGTTTAGAAGGCCTCCAATTACATATATCTAGAGTGAAAGAATCTCTACAAGCTGAGGCATCATTTGATTGAAATGCGTAGACGTAAGTTTGGTCTCGATTGGAAGGTGGGTGGTATGAGATGGGATGGGATGGGATGTGGGGGCTGAAGGTCGAAAAATGAATGTGAAAGAATGATGAAGCGTAAGATGGCGAAGGGAGGGGAGCGGAGGGGTGGGGTGGGGAAGTAAGGGAGTGTGTGCCGGGTGGCTGGGGAGCGGTATCGGGCGCAAATTTCGAGAGGGGTGGGTAGAGGTCTTCCGTTAGTCGATCGTCTTCCGGTGACTTCCGGTGGCCTCTAACGAAGGACAATGCCGACGGTGGTGCGCGGTGTGCACGCGGCGCACAACAATCGCGTCTCAAGTTCCTCCCTGGCAGGGGGCGGTGCTCCCGAGCTTCAGAAAATTCGTGCTCTCCTTTCTTTCATTCCGCTCGACTACTTACGGCGCATAACGTGCCTCTCAATGGCACATTAGAGGCTAGTGAGCTCCGTTCCGAAAGCCAGCCAGCTAGCCAGCCAGCCAGCCAGCAAGCAAGGCGTGTGCGTGTGCGTGTGCGTGCGTGTACATAACGCGCGACAAGCGACAATCCAGACAGAAGGAACAGAAGAGAAAAAGAGCGGGCCCATGAAAGGGAAGGAGAAGGGAGAATTCGACTTGAAGCCAAATTATAGACTTGTGCGACGACCGTTGACGCGACTACTGTTCCCGTCAAAGCAGTCGTACCATCACCGTCTTCTCAATCCCCACCCCATCCCACCCCACCCCACACCCTCTCTCTGATCGGCATGTCGGCTGCGTTCGCATTACTATAACAGCCTCTTTTATAGGCTTACGCCATTCATGGAGATGCACGTTTCTCGCCCTCCCTCTCCTCTCTCCTCTCTCCCTCTGAGTGGCCTCTGTCTTTGATCGGGACGAGGGCAGAAATCGCTTTAGGACATAGGGCAGATCAACAAGTCGAGTTATATGTACATACTAAGCATGTATGTACGTATGAGATTCTCTGGGAAGGCGACTTGTGAGGGTATGCCTCTCATTGTTTGTGATCGCATCGACCTCTCGCTTGTTCCACTCCTCCTCATTCTTATTGGAGCTCTGCTCACCTTGGTTGGTTCTTCTTCGAGGAGCTAGTCCACTCGCCACTCGCCACTCGCAGCTCCCCCGAGCCCATTTCCTCAGCGTCGGACCGTTAACGGTCCAACGGTGAGAGCATGATCCCTCGCTCGCGTACGACCACGACCAGGACCAGCCACCACTCTCGAGATAGAGTGGCTAGTGTCGGAGTCGGGGGATAATAAGCTCTTGAGGTCGATAAGCTATGTATGTAGTGGGAAAGCCATCGAATGCCTATGCATCACCTATGTAGAGCCTCCTCATCCCCCTCATCACCCTCATCACCCTCCTGACAGAGAGAAAAAGAGGGAGATGAGGGAGTGCCTCCCTCCTACTCTTCTACTCTCCTACTCTCCTACTCGCCTACTCTCGTCTGACATACGTGTAGAGATACTTGGATTAATCGTTATCGGGCCTCTCTTATCTTTGCTGATGCTCCGTCCCAATACCACCCACCGACAGACATACATATTAGCAACAAGATTGCCAGTCCGAAAAAACCCGCCAGTTAATTATAGCTGCTTCTTATCGGATGGTCCGTTAATAAAGAAGGTGTTGCCACGGCACGGCACGAATCTCTCGAGATCTAGGTCGAATTGCAATACCCCCCCCTCCCCCTTCGAGCAATACCACATCAAGGAGCAATCACCGCCGAGGAATCGACACGAGTTGGATGAGGCCTGACCTCGCCAGGTTCCCTTTTATCTTGTCAGCGGCGGTTGACGGCGACAGGGTGGTTGTCACGCCTGTGAAAATTACTTCTCAGCGCTCAACGCTCAGCGCGACGGAGAGAGAGAGAGAGAGAGAGGGAGTGACGAGTAGAGTAGAGGAGAGGAGAGCGGGCTGGCTGGCTGGGTGGCTGGCTGTCGGGATTCGTCGAGCACATAGGAGACAATTTTCGGGGGAGTGAAAAAAATTAATAACTCCGCTGTTGCAGCGGGCTCGCCGGCAAAGGGTGTCGGGCGCGCGGGCGGGCAAGAGAGCGAGCGTTGCGAACAGTGTCGCAAAAAGGTTTGAGTGAGGGAGGGCGAGGGAGTGCGAGAAAGATGGCGAAGGCGAATGCGGGGGAATGAGGGAAAAGGACGCCAAGTGGTGGTGGTGTCGGTGGTGGAAGGATCGGGATGGGGCGAAAGGGCGAAAGGGCGAAAGGGCGAAAGGGCGGAAAGGCACGGGAGTAAGGGTAAGGGATGGCATAGTCGGAGGTGTTGAGGGCGGGTGAGTGGGTGGTTGTTCGGGTAGTCGCGCACGGCAGGGGGGGGGGGGGGTTGGGTGGGGGGCGGCAAGTGTTTCTGTCAGTTTAATAGCTTCGCGCCTCGAAGCGAGCGAGCCCCCTCCTTTCGCGGCCACGAACCCGAGCTACCCGAGCTACCCGAGACACCAAGATCCGAGCTCACGCGCGCGCCCCCTTCCCCCTCTCTCTTTCTCTCTCTCTATCCACGAGACTTTGCCGCCGCGCCAGCTCGCCCCGACATTACGGCATCGTCATCATCCTCACTCGACCTGTCACAAGTTGCGCCAGGAAACCTAGTCCCTCTGCGCTCAGATCTGATAACCCTTTGATACTCCTCTTATTTGTTAGCCACGCGCCCCGCCGACACACCAATTTCGCCCATCCAACGTCCAACGTCGCCCACAACCCCACCCACCCATCCACCCTCTTCTCGCGACAGTCGAGACCCCCCAGCCATAGATGTAGAAAGCTTCCCTCCTCTATTCCAGCTCTCTAGCACGCTTGGCCCGGAATCAATCAGTCTTGAGGAAGTTAAGAAATCTCGTGAGATAGATAGAAAGATTTTGACTTTGGGGGTGGAAAGGTGGGTTTGTTGTTTTCTCCAACTTGGAAGACGTATACCAAGACGGCGACATGTAGCTGGTAGCTAAACGGGCTTTAGGGGGTAGTGGGAGTGGGAGTATGTAGTGCGCGCGGCTCTCAAAGAATATGGGATATGAGATGAAGAAAAGGCAGAAGGCAGAAGGCAGAAGGGCGAAGGTGGTGCCGAGATTCAAGGGTGGGTTGGGGTGTGAGATTTTTATGCTGGTGTAAATCACGTGTCCCCCGGCAAATATCGTGGGTGCGCCTGGGCACTCGCGCCTCTGCGAGGACGTACTGGCTGCTGAATGAACAAAGGGTAAGCCAAGCCGCCGTCCTCTGCCGGCCATAAACAATGATATAACAGCACGCGACACATGTCTTCCAGCCTCCGACTACATACTCATATCACCGCCCCGCCACGCCCCGCCACGCCACGCAACGCCGTTACGAGCGTCTTTCGCTCGTGCATTTCCACCACCGGGTCAAATCAACATTTGTTTCCATCATTTCGAGCCAGCCTATATTGAACCCGTCTCTCCTTTCCTCTCCGTTCCTCTCCCTCCGACTTAAGCTGCCCCCAACACTTGCATCTAAATCATCCGCTCCCATTTTAACTTGATTGCCGAGGAGAACAAAACAACCCAATCCAACCCAAGCCAACAAACTGGCAGTAAGTTGATGAGGAGCTAGTAAGTTGATGTTGCTTTCAATTGTTTTCGGAGATGAGAAAGAATGTTGGAGCAGTTGCGAATTTCTAGTGCTCCGATTGACTCGAGAGGGCAGACTGAAGCTGACTAGAGAATTGTGGCAGGGGAAAAATGGAGCACTGGCCAACAGGCTCGTGACAGCTACTTTTCCGAAGAGAAAAAGTAGTCCAGCCTGTCGAATAAGGGCCGCGGCGGTTACTCCCTTGACCCTCACTCTACGTGAGCTTCTGCTCCTGCTCCTTTCTCCTTTCTCCTTGGCTTGGCTTGACTTGGCTTGGCACATTTCCCTTGGAGCCCCCAACCCTCTCCCTCCCTCTGCCGCCATCTGGAGTGGGTACCCCCCGTTGAGGAAAAAAAGTTTTGGCGATAAAAAATTTGATTGGCCACTCGGACCATCGGAGGCCACAAGTGGGAAAGTCCGACTTTTGCCCGCAGCCGCTTTCACGTTACACTCTTCCAGCCGACTTGCAGCAGATTTTGCCCTCCTTTACAGGGCTATGGCCTGTAAAGCGAGAGTAGCAAGAAAAAAGGATGGCCAAAGTATCGCTTTCAGTCTCAATGTCAATGTCAATGTCAATCTCATTGTCAATCTGATTATCAATGGCATTGACAGACATGTACGTATGTAGATAGGTAGATGAGTAGTGGCTGGTCTGTCAAGTTGGAGAGTTGTGTAGATATTTGGAATTGGGAGAGATTGGGAGAGATTGGGAGAGAAGAATGTCTTGGAGAATATGTATCTGGTGGTTATGAGAGTGGCGTCTCTGAATTGCGTCTCTGAATTGCGTCTCTCTTGCTCTCTGATATGGTGTAATTGTTTCCTCGAGGAGTTTGGTCTGGTCTTGGCCGTACAGCTCCCGTGTCCGGGCACTCCCCTACTTTAGCTTTCGCATAGAGTCCGATCCGAGCGACCGAGTCCGCTGGGGTGCTCTTCGCCCGCTCCCTCCCTCCCTCGCTCTCTCTTCTCCAGTTCACCCAGTCCCTTCTTCTCCTTCTGCCGCTCTCCCTCTCTGCCTCTCTCCTAGGCAGAGGCAGGCAGGCAGGCAGGCAGTGGCACGGACGCGCGCACTCACTCGTCGGGTGCTTGGCAGTGTGGTGGTCTTTCTCCCTCTTGTACGGCCGGGACGGGACGGGACGGGACGGGACGGGATGCTGGGATGGTTCGGTGGGGAAGGGGAAGGGGAGGGTGAAGGCGATAGGGGTTGCTCCGCCCGTGGGCCAACCAGAGCTCCCGTTGGAGGCAACTCCGCCACACCCCGTGAGAATCGTCCCCGGGTTCCCGAGGGAAGCCTCGCGCCGTGCCATCCTCTTCTCAACAGATTTCGGATCGGATCCTCTAGTCTGCCAAGAGCCAGCTGACACTGAGCAGCACTGCTCTTCTATAGAGAGGATTAGTACCTCGCCGTCACCAGCAGCGCTGCGCCGCGCCGCGCCGCGCCGCGTCCGTACGTGCCTGCCTGCCTGCCTGCCTGCCTGCCTACTCTCGATTCGCGTCTTCTCTCCGCTTTTCTTACCCCCTGCCGAGACGCGCGCGCGCACACACACGCGCGCACACACACACACACTGACAGCGCCGGCCTGGCGCACACTACAAAAGGACACGTATAGGAGGTGGAGGAAACATAGAGAGGTATAGACGCGTGAGCGGGCTCAATCGTAGGTTGGTTGGAGGAGCTGGCCTGGGCTCTGTTTGCCCGATCGTTTTCTATCGAAAAGCGTGTGAGCGTGCCGATAGATGATGAACCTTCTCGTGTACTTGGTTAGTGTTAGTTGGACCGGTACCGGTACCCTCGCAACCTGACTCGATCCACCGCCGACTCGACTTCGCCTTGGCTATCGCAGCCTAAACCTATCTAGTGAGACAATGTGTGGACAGTGAGATTGATTGGATAGGATTTGAGGAGGGAGACTGCTACCTACAACTGGTGACCAGCAGCCAGCCAGCCAGACAACTACTCCAAAGGATTGGATTCTCTTCTCACCTTACCCTAATGAACGGACTCGATCTTTCGCGATCGATGCTCGACTACAATATGAATGGTAAGTGACAACCAGTCAGCCTACCAGCCAGCGAGCCAGCAAGCAGCTATCTCTCGTCGATGAACGAATCAAAGAATCTCTGCCAATCCGACCGATTGACAATTAGTTGAGTTGAGCTACCGATGGAAAGATTGGTCGTGTCAAACGGAAACGGAATTGAAGCCGCCAGTGGCGGACGATCGAAGGTCAAGTAGCTCGATAAGATCCTTCCGATTGTGCCAATATGAGGAAATAACAATGACAGGGCAACATCCATCCCCTCTCATCCTCCCCCTCCAATATTACTCTCGGCTGGCTGGCTTTTCCTTCATTAGAAGATTGGCCAATAATTATTAGCAACCACCCACCACCCACCACCCACCACCCACCACTCACCGCGCTCCTCGCGATAGGAAATATCAGCTGACCCCCTAAACGATCCATCCTCTCGATCTGCTTCCAATTGATTTCTACACTGAGATTCATCTCAATTAGCCAGGAAGAATGGTTGGGTTGGAATCGCTAGAAGAAGTAGGATGAGGATGAGGAGGAGGATGAGGAGGAGGAGGAGGAGGCGGTATCTCATGTCCTGTATCCCGTGTCCGGGAGTGGAGGAGCGGAGGAAACGCGACCGCAAGCTGTCCGGAAGCTCAACTCCTCGGATTGGTTGCCGCCGCATCCAATTTAGTAGTCGGTCGTCCGCTACAATGTTCTACGGCTAATTGATAGACTCTCCTATCAGCACCACCCCCGTCCCCCGTGCCCCGCTCGCTGCAACACCTTCACCTGATCCTCGGTCACTCTCTCCACATATCTATCTATTAGCTACATATTAGCTTAAGAAATGGAGCGGGCATTACGTATTCGTCAGCTCTCTTCCCTCTAGCCGGAGAGCGAGAGGGAGAGAGAGGGAGAGAGAGCTCGATCTGGTCCTCGAGGAGAGTTAAGAGTAGTAACAGAGTGAGCCAGCGAGCGAGCCAGCCAACCAGCCATCAGGATCTTCCTATCGGCAGGATGTCCTGTGCGGTTTCGCGTATGTAGACTGCGGTTTTCTTGCGTGTGAAACATAGCACTGCGATGCAATCGACCTTCCGACACCCCGTTCCGCTCTCCTCTGCTCGCCAATTTGCCTAATTATCTTTTCCGCAACTTTTATATCTATCTAGAACCTTTCGCTTAGAACCTTCGCTTTCGCCAAGACTCGACTCGACTCGACTCGACTCGTGATAAAATTAGCTGAGGCGAGGCGAGGCGAGGCGAGGCGAGGCGAGGCGATCGTCGAGTGTTTTCCAAATATTGTTGTTGTGTATCGTGTGCGAGCGAGCGGCATGGGATGGGCTGGGCTGGCCTGGGATAGGGATGGCAGTAGCAGCATCGGATGGGACAGGTTTTATCGGCGAGCCTCTTGACTCTTGAGATCCGGACGCTTTATGATGATCGGTTTGAATGGCGGAGCAGTCGCCAAATCCATCTAGGTCCTCGTGTTTGTTGTATCGATTGGGTTAGGTTAGGTTAGGCAGGTGGTCGCCTCGTCGCCTCGTCGTCTTGCTTGTTTCTGTTGGATCGGAATTGAATCGGAATTAGATCGGAATTAGATCGGAATTAGATCGGAATTAGATCGGAATTAGATAGATATAGGGCTGGCGGGGCTTTGGCAGAGGTAGGAGTGAGAATTTGTTGGGTGGTTGAAAGAAAGGGAGGAGGGTTGGGGGGAGAAAGAGTCAATATGTTGTCAAGTGTTGGTAGGTAGGTGGGTAGGTTGCGCGAGTTGTCCGTGTCGGCAAGCCCTCTCGGTGGGATGACCGTTTCCTTTTACGAGCACAGCTCTCCTACTAACACAAGTCGCCTGATCCTTAAGTCTTTGTTTACTCCCTCGATTAGAATGGAATTGGAGGTTGGCTGGTCGTAAAATTGATATTTTTAACGTTTTATTGCACTGACGCTCGCCGTTCTCCAGACCCTTGAAAAGCAGCTCGCCCTCACCAGTCCACTGCTATCTCGAATAGATTGATCAAGAGATCAAGAGAGAAGAAGACCAGAAAACTGGCTCTCCCCAGTCGAGTCCAACAATTCCAACTCAGGAAATCCAGAGACCGCGTCCTCCTCTCTACCTCTGCTTTTCCCCATTGATCGAGATACACCTGTACCAATTGTTTGCCAATTCCCTTACAAGTAGATAGATATTCTCCTCTGACAAACAGTGCCGCTTGGTTGGTTGGTTGGTTGGTTGGTTGGTTGCTTGCTTGTGCACTGGCTCTCTTTGCAGAGGACTCGCGGGCGATCGGCTGAGCTCTTGTTCTCCGAGGGATATGCGCTGGCAAATGTCTCGTTTACATTGAGATAGGTCGAACATTCGGCGAGCCTTGGATATGTTATCTGATGGGGAAAGTTATGCAAATAAATTGAGATTCATAGAGGTGGCGTGGGTAGCGGGGGCGTGGCGAGTGGTCCGTCTCCCTGGTGGCGTATGGCGCGGCAGGTAATGGGAGCGCAAGAAACTTTGGCTGCTCAGGCGAGAAGAGAAGGTGTACTTTGAGCAATGATGGGTTGTCAGGAGTGATAGTGAGTTGAGAGCCCTGGTACATTAGCCAGCCTAGCCATGCCGCGCATCACTTGAATCACTTGAATGGCATTATCTCACCACTTGATTTGATGTGGTGCGTGAAATTGAGAGATCGTAGCTCGGTTCTAGACGCGGCCGCGGAGCTTGAGCTGGAGCTCGAGTTGGATCCGGGGCCAGAGCGAGAGAGCGCACTCGAAGGAAGCCCCTATTTCCCCTCTCCGCCCCATCTCTCACTCCTCTATCCATCCATCCATCCATCCATCCATCGAGTCTAGCCAAAGCGGTATTTTACGATGCATCAAACACCGCCGACAGCCGAGGACAATAAAATTTTCTCGGCTTATCACATCAAACATCCTAAGATGTCTCCCTCTCTCTCTCTATTAGTTGTTGAGAGGAAGAAGGCTGTGTTTATGTCTATGTGTGGCTGGTAGATGATAGAGCCGCGAGTAGAGGATCGGCATGGCGCGACACGGCGGGTGGCCCTTGGCTGCTGGGCCCGGCCAGATAGTCTTCTTCAATTGGCACTTGTCTTTGTGTACCTAGGACTTTCCTCTAGTCGTAAAAAGAAAGCGGGGACTGCTGCCCTCCTCACAAACAACATTTCGCTCCTCTCTTACCTACCTACCTCCTCTAGCCCCCCTAGCCCCCCTAGCCCCCCTAACCCCCTATCTCCTTTGCGCTTTCGTCCCCCTGTTCACCTAGTCGTGGCAGTAGTGGCGCGTTGCGCGACTAAATGACCGAAAAATCCTACTTGTTCTTCTAGGATTTATGTTGTAGGAGTTTGTGCATTTCTCAACATACGTAACATATGGTGAAATGTGACATTTCTAGGAAGTGGCGACGAAGACGAGTCGACATCGGGTGCTCGAGTGGTCGGTGGCGGCTCATCGCTCACTGCTGGAGGAGACGGCGAGAGCGGTGGTGGTGGTGGTGTCGACGTCGTTGACGTCGTCGTCGGCGACGGCGGCGGCAGCGGCAGCGCCAGCGCCAGCAGCATTGATAGTGGACCCTCGGAAATGGAGGCGAATGGATCGAGCCGTATCAACTGGAACAATTCCGTCTATAGGGATTTGCAGTACTCGAGGTCTGCGCGGGGGGACCCCTTTCAACTCGATTACCGTAAGTCATTCTCCGACTCGAGCCCACTCGAGCCAACTCCAATTTTCGACAAGTCGGATTCACCTATCGGAACAATTCCAGACAATATGCTAAACAAGATTGTTTTTGCGCAGATAACCCGCTCAAAGAAGCCCCCAAACAAGAGTCGATTATGCTTGTGGATAAAGATGAGGAAAATGAGGAGGGTGCAAGTCCTCCACCACCCAGAAGTGAGGAGAAAGCAGCGACTCATTGGGAATATAGGGAGAAGCCCGAAGGAAGGAAGGAGTACGCGGGCTCTGGGGAAGATTCCTTCAGATTCGCTTACCGTAAGTTGGGTCGCGAAGGCGGCAGTATTTTCGAAAGCGCCTAGACTAGAGATTACAGGTTACAGCGAGGATACTTGTTTTCTCCAGGCAATCCGATAAAGGAAGAATTTCAAATAAAGGAAGAATCGAAGGAGCTGTCGGGTAGGGATAGGGAGAGGGAGAGGGAGAGGGATAGGGAGCGGGAGCGGGAGTGGGTGTCCCCAGTGCCGGAGGTCGAAGTCGGGGGATCGGGACCTAATGGACCGCAAGTTCGTGCACGCAAGGACATACCACGAGGTGCCAGATTCGGCCCTTTCCTCGGCAAATGGGCCACCGAGCCATTCAACCCCCGTTACGCTTGGGAGGTAAGTGATTTCCATAGTCGACCTAACTCTCGCGCGATATTCAACCCTTTCTTTTTCTCCCACACCCCACAACAATTCCAACTCGCCTCGCGTCCACTCACTAGCTGGCACTACATGTACATACCTACCGGCCGCGGCCGCGCGCGCGCCAACATTGCTACGTTACGCCATACGAGATACGCCAATCTTACCCAGTCCGAGTTCCGAAAAGCTAAAAGGGCTACATAGTTGGAATTGCGAGAATCCGCACGCACGCGATCATTCCTCCTCTGGAATATCGAGCCGAAACCGTATCTTGAAAGATGATCGCTCTGTTTACGACACCGCACCACCAGGACACGGTACTAGGGTACGGGGGGGGGGGGGGGGAGGGTTGGGGAGGGTTGGGGACGAAATGTCCTGAGAAGAAGCATCGGCTGTATATAGGATTCTCGGTGAACGATGTTGGCCGGATTTGCTATCCTGTTGCTATAATCCCGGGTATTATCCGGCAGATGCCGAGATGGTAGGAAGCGAGAGAGAAAGGGGGATAGACAGACAGGCTCACAGCCGGGCAGGCAAGCAGATCCCCGTGGTCGTCCCGGAGAGAGACACCTGGTCTCTTGGCTCCTGGTGAAGGTGTCATCCATGTTGACAGATCTGTCAATTGGCATGTCTCGGACCTTTCCTTCTCGATTATCCCATTTACAATTCTTTCTCTTCAACACGCTAGACCACCTTCACGACAACTTTCTTCGCGACCACATGAAATACGCGCTAGCTAGGATTCTTTTAACTCGAGCGAGAAACGAGAAACGAGAAACGAAAAATCGGCCAAACACCTTCTCTACCAATCTTGTACCATCCTTCCGTTGCCGGTCTACGTCTCGCTCTCGTTCTTTTTCATGTCTAGTCTAAACAACTAGGTATTGCACAATTGTTTGTTTTTTTTCTTAGTCAGACAAGTTGAGTGGCGCGAGATTTGTGTAGATAGATTTGGTGCGATAGTGGCAGAAGGAGTGAAGTGGAAAGGAGTGGAAAGTTTGGCCGTGTAAAAAGGTGGGCCCTCTTGTAAAAGACGATGAGCGTGACCTCCCCTCGTGGGGAGAGTTGGCCGAGTTGGCCGAGTTGGCGTAGAGTTGAGTTGAGTTGGGTTGGTCTGCACGGCTGGGCTCGGCTCGGTCCAGCGGTCCAGGTCCCGTGATAGATATGATAGCGGCGACGTTATGTTACGTTAGCGCATGTCGCACTGACAAAATGTAAATGGCGCCATCCATCTAACTGCCGGCAAAAAGGCAGCCGGGGCCAACTGTCGGACGCGGCGATTACAGGATCGATTAAAGCCAAACTACCCCTTCGTTTCGTCGGCCCGATCTATCAACCCCACGCGCGAGCCTGTGCGCTGCGCCCCGTGGCCCGTGGCCCGTGGCCCGTACCATACCCATACTCGGAAACCGAGTGACTGAGTGACTGAGAGGGGGGCAGAGGGGCAGAGAGCCAGGGGGGATTTACGAGTGTGTAGAACGTACAAGTAACGGAACGGAAAGAAGATAGCTATTTTCACCAATTCTCACCAATTCTCACCAATTCTGCGGAAATCCCAGCCATTTCGACAGGAGGGTTTAACGCTGTCAGGGAAGGTAGTGCAAATTCGATTAAATAAACTCGGATAGATCCCCTGGGAATCGGGTGCTTTCTCAATTGCTCAACCAGTCCCTCATCTCAACCGTTCTCCATTCTCCCCGTCGCCGCCACCCCTTTACCTTTACTCGTTCGATTAGGGAGTTGACTCTTGTTTGAAAACCCACGCTAATTCTATCCTAGTCCAACTCTGGATACTATTTATGTATTGATGTGTGTATGTATGTAGGAGAATACGTGATACACATAGTAATTGATTTGAGGAAAGAATGAGTGATCGTGATTAATGATGCGGCGGCGGCAGCGCGCGGGATTGATCAAATCTGAAACTAACATTTGGAGGTTTCCCCAAAATTGGAGCAACACCAAAGGGCGGCCATACGCCATAGCTCCCTCCAGTCAGCTTTCCTCACCGATTCCATTCGATTCGATTCGATTCACACGCTGCCCTGTCGCGCTCCTCCACCTCCATCCCGACACGGCGGGATCCTAATCCTTTTCTCCCATTATAGGCCAAACCTTTCTCGCACTTCCATCTCAAGGGGGGGTGGGCTGATATATTGCACTTGATCGATACATATCAAGTATTTGCTTGTCGCCAGCTAGACACTCTTTATTGAACCTTCAACATTTCATATTCTAGTCCGATATGAGATGCGTAAAGTGACAATTTATTCAATAGTGATAAGTAACCACTAGAAAGCCGATCGGAGGCGAGTGAGAGGAGGCTCGGAGTGGTGGGTGACCGCGCCACGTAGGGAAGCAGCGAGGGTAAAAAAGCAAAAACCGAACGAACCAACCAACCAACCTACCGAACCGAAAAAAGAGGGGGTTGGGTACATTGGGCGAAAAGGGAGAGAAAACGGTGGAAAGCGACGCGTTGGCGAAATGTCGTGGAGGCCCATTGAAGGTGAGGACAGGGACGCGACTCGGGATATTGGCGAGGCAACAGGGGGGATGAGTAAGCGGAAAACGGCTGGGGTCGTTTTGAGGGGTTGTGAAGAATTGGGTGGCTCGCTTAGCGGGCGTCGCGTTAGGTATCACTGTTAGGCTAGCTGGCCGAGCTCTGCTTTAAACCTCCTGGTTTCCCGTATCGAGGAAAATTTTGCCTGGGGAGGCTCAAATCGGCAAGGGAGAAGGGGCAGGGCGACTGAGGAAGCCACACCACGCAATAATAACAACTCTTCCGCGCGGATAGATAGATGCTCGAATCGATTTGGGGATTTTCAAATTTTTAGCCAATTAAATGGGCTTTATAGAGAGAGAGAGAGAGAGAGAGAGAGTGAGAGAGGGGGAGGGAAGTTTGTAGTTATGAGTTAGTGGCGGATGCGGTTTGCTTGTTGACGCGTGATCCGAAAAGCGGTGCTCGATTGCAGGACGTGCTGGTGGTGGGATGGGATGGGTCGTGCCTCCCTGGCGACTAAACCAATCTTAGGCTTAGCTCAACCAGCCGTGAAACCCCCTTGGCAAGGCTAGGGTGCGTGCGCCTCCAATTTACCGAATGATTTCGAGAACCCACCGAAAATGATCAATCTCGCGCCGTTTATTGCGCCACTTTATTTCCTTATTCTTCTCGACCACTTCTCCTCCCCACTAAGCCCCGGCCAGCCTTTCATTCTACCCACATACCCACCTACAACCTCCGTCTATACATACACTCTCTATGTATACAAGCACTGACAGGACGGCGCTTCTAATTGACTTTGCTCCTTTCTCCCCCCCTCCCCATCTATTCTATCGGGAGCCAACGAGTCGAGAGAGAGAGAGAGAGGGAGGGAGAGAGAGAGAGAGGGAGAGAATAACGTGTATTTTTTGATGATGGCCTGAAACACTGCGACCCTCGACACGTAGGCACTTGGGCCTGGATCAGAAAACGAGTGCCCTCGATGGATTGGGAGTACGGAAGGGGGAAAGATGGGTTGTTTCCCATGCAGAGAGCACCACCGAGCGAGCATGCTCCATCCTCTCTGTTACAGAGTACTTTCTGGGCAAATCGGTCGGAAAGCAGCACTATTAGCGAGCGACCGCATGCCACTGACAAATCATATAAATGGTGAGCCGGGCGCCCTTGTCGGAGTGAGGAGAGTGAGGGATTTGCCATTTGCCATTTGCCATTTGCCGTGGTTTGCGCACCGTGCGCAATCCCAATCATAACCAGACCAGATTTCCGAAGAATAACGGCAAAAATAGGCCCACTTACCTCTTTCCCCACCGCCCCCGCTCCCGATCCTTGTTTATTCGACGGAAGATTTATTTAGTTAGGTTAGGTTGGGGCTTTCTAGTCGTACACGTAAGTACATGTAGATATTATGTGGGTAGGAATGTTAGTTGGAATTGGAGAATAGCAGCGACGCATCGAGCGATTTCCTCCGGGTAAAATGAATAATAAGGTGATGGGCGGGCGGTTGGGTTAGGTTGGATTAGGGGATTAGGGGATTATTCGGTGGACATTGTCGAGGTGAGCCGGTCAAGCCCCGGAAGTGATTGGACAATGAGCGACATTATATATTCACCGTGGAGGACTCTCATCTCACCAGTGGACCACCTCCTCTTCCTGTCGATAATCAGTCTGTTCTCCTCGTTATTAAAAGACTCGCGACTACGTGTACTATGTATGTTGTATGTTGTAGTCGAGTGGGAAATAGTGGTGTGCTCTGCTCTGCTCTGGTCTGTTGTGGAAGAGTGGGTCCCAGCCCACTGGGCTGGCGAGGCCAGTGGCAAAACTGCCAAGCTCTATTGGTTAGCGGCTTACTTGGAGGCAAGATGGGGTAATAAGGGTTAGATCTCGGTGGTAGAGGCTCCCCGCGGTCTATTGTCCGTAGGAATGAGAAGGCACGAGGAGCAATCGACGGAAACAAGTGACAATCAGAGCTGGTTTACAGTTTTCACATGATCTTTGAACTGGAAAAGAGTCGGGTCGTCCGGGCCGATGGGAACGCTTATTCGAAGCAAGGAAGAGGGTTGGTTGGTTGGTTGGTTGGTTGGTTGGCCCGCTGGAAATACATGGTGCAAAGTGAGCATTGCGTTATTATTCCTGGCGAGACTGGGAGTGAAGGGGTAGCCACAGGTTAACTAGCCCTCTTCTCGAGAAGCGGCTTTCTGATTGACGGCCGGACGGGCTGGTTGGTTGGCTGGCTGGCTTCATTCACCTTCTCCGAAGCCTAACCACCTCAGCACATTGGCGGCCTTCTCTCCTATGTACATACTACATATATGCAAATTGAAAGATGATAGATGCTTGTTTGTGAGTTTCGTCGGGCAAAGGTAAATCGGTTTATTTTGACTTTGAGGCTTTCCTGTGAACGAACCCTCCACGCGTTTGACAGTGAGCCCGTTCCCTTTCTAATTAGTTGGCAAGTGTGAGCCGTGAGGAGGGAGTTGGAGATTCGGCAGCTATCAATGTTTCGTAGGCGAGGGGGGCGGGTGGAAGAGTAGGTTGTTTTCGGGTGGAGATAGGAGGGTGAGGCGGGCCGGATCAGTCGAAAGCCGTAACGATCTTAATAAATAGGCCCGGCCACGGCATCGTAGGGCAGCATATGACGGGGGGGGGGGGGGGGAGAGGGGGCCCCCGTATGTACGCGTGTCATAGGCGATCTGGCGATCCGGCGACTGGAAGGCTTGGCTCCGGAGCGTTCTCTCCTTCTCTCTGTCAAACCATCTGTAAATGCCGCTCTCTCACTCGTTTTACACCCCATAGCCCATAGCCCATAGCCCATAGCCCATAGCCCATAGCCCATAGCCCAAGCTCAAGCCAAGCTACCCTAACCGCTCCATCTCCCGTTTCTCCTGTTTCTCCCGTTTCTCCCGCCCCAGCTTCTACAGGCTAATAAATCTCGTGCGCTCGTTACCACGCTATCTGTCGATAATAGATATAACAGACACGTGTTGCCTGCTAGTGAAGCTGACCCGGCGGCGTTGGCGGCGGTCCTGTACAATGCCAAGAGCATCGTCAGGATGATCGTCTCTCGGGAACATGAGGCAGTCCTTTGGCCAGAACCTACCTTTTGACCCTTCGCTCCAGTTGAACCCTTGGACACGCTTCGATTTACTTCACACATGCTACTGCTAAGACACACCTACGCCTATGCCTATCCCCTTACTATATCCTTTCCCTCGCTCCTTGGTCTCCCGTTAATTTTCAAGCCGTGTCAAACTGGCCCCCATTGTCCTTCGTCTCCCCTTGCCCCTCATAGACATTTTCCCGCGCCTTTTCCCGCGCCTTTTCCCGCGCCTTTTCCCACTGCTTTCACGGCGAGCGAGTGAGCGGCTCAACATCACTTGGGGGGGTCGCTCTCTCTCCCTCTCTCTCGGTGAATCGGCCTGTGTAGGAAGCCGTGTTCTTTGCCCCTCCACGTCTCGAGATCTGGTGCGGCGGCAACTTAATTGAACTTGTTCGCCAACTCATAACGAGAAGTCGAGCAAGTGCCCTGCCGCTTGTAATTTACGGGAAACAATCCTCCCTTTTGATCTACACCGCCGATTGTCCTGGGATCCGCCACGTGGAAATTGTTACCCGGCGCGGCTTCTCCCTTCCTCGGTAGAATCACACTTGTCGTTCTAGGAGAGGATCCAACTTCTCGCCGTCCTTTCCAATTGGCGAGGCGAGGCTCGTGTGCACGCGCAGCCGAGCGCGATGGCAATTGGCTCAGTTGGATTGGGCGGCGGCGGGTGGTGGGGTGGGTTGGGTTGGGTTGGGTTGGGTTAATGTGGGAGAATAAAAAGGGTTGAGTGTGGTGGTGGTAGCAGCAGTAGGCTCGAAATAATGCTTTGTAATTTCGGTGTGGCTCGAGCTGATATCTCGCTGACATATCCGACATTATGCACAACATTCATTATTGGCTGGTTGGTGGTTCGGAGCTTAAAATGTAAAGCTAATTAGACGGCCAATCAAGGAAGGGGGGGGGGGGGGCACTGTATTCGGCAGCGCGCAAAAATACATTGACATCACTGGCAGCCAGTTTGATATTTGTCGTTGGATGCGGCCGTGCTGGCGTGCGACTTGCTGGCCATGGAATAATGCCAACGAAACAGGCTTCATTAAAATTTCTTCTCTTGGGCTCGTAATGGCAGATATTTCACTTTCTCTGATCCGACCGGTCGGTTGGTTGGCTGGTGGTTGGCTGGCAGGCAGAGCGAATCAGTGAAGGCCGAACGGGGCTGAACCGCTTGCGGGAATGCAAGCTCACACCGGATTATTGGCCGCGGCGGTCGTTTGGAAAATTCACTAGAGGGATCCGGAATATCCCAGGCTTGCCTTTCGCGCGTTAGTACGTGTAGAGCGCGTAGCCACTCTCTCTCTCTCTCTACCCCCGTGGCAGGATTTGGTAGGTGGTGCGGCTTTGACAGATTGGATTCATGCGCGCGTACGGCCGGCTCGGCTCGGCTCGGCTCGGCTCGGCTCGGCTCGACTCTGCTAGGCCTGCTTACAATGACCGAACTAATCTGGTCCGGCAGAGGGAGCTAGTCTAAGTTCAATATACATAGGAATAGACGGCGAGGACCGAGGGCCGAGGGCCGAGGCTCGAGGCCCGAGGCGTTTCGTGTGTGCCTTGAACTATTGGCTTGCATTAATCACGCAGCGGCTGAGCCACTACTCTCTTTTCATAAGATTGCCCTGAGCTCAGCTTTACTTGGCCACGATCTCACTTAATTGTCAAACCCCTTCACCTCACCGGGATTCCTCATCTCAATCAAACCGGCCTGCACCAGCATACAATATCCCGTGGATCAAGTCGATACACGACACCCTTCCACCCTTCCAACTTCCAACAGCACACGCACTTCCTCTTAATAGACGTAGATACACGCCGCGCCAATTACATACACTTTTTCACCAACTACGTATTATTGGAAGACTACATGTATAGCCATGTACATAGACGTATGTAGAGTCGTAGAGTTGTAGAGTTGTAGAGGGGTTAGATGTTAGATGGATGTTGGCGTGCGTATTGGGATTTTGTTTGGGAGGTCCGCCAAGGGAGCGGATGGATTCTGTCCAATGTTCTGACAGGCCATCTCTTCTCTAATGATCGATTGTAGAAGAGGCTGGCAATGACGCGACTGCGATATAATTTATACCGCTAGATATGTCGAGGGTAGCGTCTCCCTTGAAGGTTGGCATGATTGGGCCTTCGGGCGATGGTCGTTCCGCCGTTGGCTTGGGCTGTGTGGTGCGGTGCGGCAGCGAAGCCGTCGGGGGTCGAGGGTGGCATCTGCTCCGCGTTAGACACGGGTCGAAGGGCACCGTTTGCTCTGTCATTACTTGCATCACTTTACTGCTTCGAGTCAAGTGGGTCAAGTGCGGGGAAATACGTGCCCGATCGAGGAAAAACCCCGCTTCCCAATCCAACCCAACCTACTCATTTTCCCACTAAGCCAGTTCCATCCGATTATCAGATATCATCGCCAATTATCTCATTTTCCGCCTCCTTCCCTCCTCCTTATCAGTTTTCATACTCTCAACGTCAACAGCCCTGCTACCATCGATTCAGGCCAGTGGCACTTTAGAGTTTAGAATTAATCAAGCTTTAATTAAGTGTGCCAGAGTGGCAAGGGCTGCCGTAATGCCGTAATGCCGTAATGCCGTAATGCCGTACTGTCGTGCGAGAATCATTTCGACAATTCAGCATCTGGCCCCTTCCCTTCCTTTAAACTAATTGTAAGCGGAAATTAAGGAAAGATGTCGCCGCCAGTCTAATGTTGCCAAGAGCCTGCCACCCCCGAGGGCGACGCTCTCTTCTCCTACCTTACTACTACTACACACACACACACACACACACACACACACACACACATAGTATGGCCTCCGCAATCGTAAAGAGCCTCGTCGTTACTTGGGGGCATGATAATTGACCGTCTCACACAGCCCACACACACATCCACTACCATCAGGTTCTCGAGGCTGGGAGAATTGGCGAAGCGAGGCAGAGGCAGAGGCAGAGGCAGAGGCAGAGGCAGAGGCAGAGGCCGATAGCTAATCGATAATTAGGTGAGGATAATTAGGTGATAGCCTAATTAGAGGTGAGGTTAGAACGGAAGGAAGAGATTAGAACGGAAGAAAGAAGGAAAGAGAGGGCGGCGTGGGATGAGAGGGAGGTAGGAGAGTGTTGCGTGGTTCTGGTTGACGGAGGATATCTTAATTTGTGAATGGAGACTCGTTCGGTGGTTTGGCTTGGCTGGAACGATCGCAGAATGTAGAATGTAGAATGTAGAATGTATGTTGGAGGGATACCGAGGGGGGCTACTCATCCCTCGAAAGCCGTCCGCGTCCAAGATGCTCCATTATGAGGTTCCATTCATCTAAATCGCCGAGGGAAACTAAGTTGGCGTCGGCGTCGGCGTCGGCGTCGGCGGCTTTGGCGTGCGCGCGCGGCCATCTCGGATCTCGGTCCCTTTTTGCGAGAAGGTGGCCGTCGGCCGATCGGTGCTGGCACGAAAATCTTTCCTTCTCGGAGCCGAGATTTTCGGTAAAACCCAAGGAAGCGCGCGTGACGAGTGTCAGGAGTGTCAAGACACGCAGTAAAAGGCTCAGGTCGGCTCGTTTTTGTTGGAGGTGTGAGATTTCAAAGGACATGAGTGCGTTGGCTTGGGTAGAGGCTAAACGGCCAAAGAGAGGGAGAGCAGACCCCATGCCGAGAGTCGCCTCCTCGCCTCACCGCCTCACCGCCTCACCGCAACCGACCCTCACCAGTACAGCACAGCACAGCACGGCAGAGCTCCTTTCCCATCTTGTTAGATGAAGATCACTTCAACTCCCTGAGCGACAAGTTGCTGCTCGGCACATATTCGATGGATTGGGAGGACTCTTGCTGAAAATCTCCAGCGAGTGTTACAAGGCTCCGAATCATGTCTCATTGAAATGGTTATGGCTTCTAGGCTTCTATTAAAGGGAGGGTATACATAGAGGTGCAATGGGCGAGAAATTGGGGAGGAGAACCGGCCAAATCTCCAATTAGGATGTTGTTGGAGCAACCTATTCCACTAATCATCCTCCTGTTAACGCATCATCATTCTCCAAGGTGTGACAAAACGCCCCGCGATCCTAATCTCCCGTGTTCCATGCTGAGAGTGCTAGTCGCCCATTCTCCAGCTGCGTTGGTTGGTTCGTGCCCATCTTGGAGAGAGGCTTCTTAGTCAGTCCCGCCGCTACATTCTACTTATCTACCTCAACTCACCACACTCCCCCTACCTCTCCCTCCACCAACCATCTATTCCATAAATATCTACCACATATCCACTTACTACATATAGTATCTATGTAGATACTAGGAATGATCCGTGGAAGGTTCCTCGGGCCTGCTCGCCACCAAACTCGCCAGGGATCAGATTGAATCTTTGGGCAAGGCTTGAAAATGGAATGTCCTTTCAACAAGGAGTGAATGAAGCGTTGAGAGTTAGTTGTGAGGGGCTCTTCGGTTCGGGGGATGTTTCGAGGTGAGGATTTCTACTGGCGGGTGCGGCATGCGCTTTCCGGATTAAGTGAGGTATGCGGATCAGTGGAGATCCCGGCCGACGAAAAAGATGTCCTCTTTCGGTTGGCTTGTCGCCGAGCGCGTAACCACCGTTTCTTACCTGCAACCTAGACACTTATCCACCTGCGAGATTCATTGATTTTTATGGGCAGACCGGCTTGCACTTACCAACGGCGCGGCGCGGCGCGGCGCGGCGCGGCACCGGCAGGTGGTAGCTGGTAGGTGGTAGGTAGAAACCGAGCAACCCGTGTTGCCATAATCCTCCCCCGAGACCGTTGACTAATATACCATCTACATAGTACATACATACTCTCTCTACTGTACTATCTATTCGCCACTTCCGAGATTTACAAACAGAGATCCTAGACAATGCTTGTTAACACTCCTGCAAATCCAATTCATACTCGACTCGTTATACAAAATCTTTCTCTATACTGTGCAAAAAGCCAAGAGAAATCACCCCGGACCCTTTCCTCATCTACCAAATCCATCTCACACATGCAACATGACCCTCTAGCCGCCCCCCCTTCACCCATTTTCCCACGTTTCGTCAGAGTTTTACCTCCCAAACTAAGAAATGGCAAAGAATCACAATTCTCCCCTATCGAGCAGGAGATTATCACTAAACTCTGTGTATGTACCTACGTACGTATATCCAACCCTCTGGATCGATGGATGTATTAGTTGTATGTAGATGAAAGTGTAGACAATTGACTTTTATTGACCATGTTTCTGCTTGTCTATCTTAGGTGCGCATCCCTTTCACTGGTGCTAGGGGATGGTTGGATGCATCGCATGAGCCCATCAATTGGTTAAAGTACATTCGCAGCTCAGCTACTCCACACACAGTCAATATGCGCCACGTTCTCATCGGGGGTCAGGTAAATAGGACCAATATACATATCCATCAAGGGCCATTTTCTATGTTTTTTTGGTCGCCTATGACTGGTGATTTTGCAGAGTAAATATACTGCAAACAATCCAATTCCACCTCCACTCGACGCTCCAACACCACCCAACCACCCCACCACCCCACCACCTCTATATACATAAATATAGAGACGATTATTTAACGCCCAGCACTCGCTCCCCGCTCGAGCATTACCATTTTACCAATTACAAATTCCATTTCCCCGGCAACTGACACTCGGGCCCATTCGACAGTTGCAACTAATAGGAAATAATATGTATGTAATTAACTAGTACCGAATCGAGCCAGTGAGGCATATGCTTCGAAAGCGTGTGCTAATAAAGAATAGAATTGGTGGGTCTGGTGTTTCGATGGAAATTTGGAACCGGCAGCCAACCCAATTCATTTATAATCATCTTCCTCTTGAGGATGCGGCCCAACAATTCTCCCTAATTAATGATGGATATTCAGCCGAGAAAAAGTCACCAAGCTCTGATTACCGTGGCTGTGATATCAATCCGATTGGTTAGTTTCCTTTGAGTGGCATATCAGAACCTATTAGACAGCTTTCAATGTCTTGGTGTGAGAATTGACAGATGCTAGCCGGCAGGAGGCTGTGGTCTCGTGCCCTAAGCTTCATGTATACAGGGTGTTTAGTTATTAAGTCACCCTACGGCGCCAACTCCTTCCCACCCCAATCCACTCACTTCCTTCTCGCTCCGTCGACCCCACCGACCCCACCGACCCCACCGACCCCACCGATCCCACCCCCGATCGCTCTGGGAATGGCCCGATCCCAATCTCTCTCCCTCTCTTTCCCTCGGACATGGAGCCCTTCTCTCCATCAGTATAGGCCGCTGGAATTGTCGTCGTTGTAATGACTTTCCGGGCCTCGACGACATCATAAAGATCCTTTCATAGCTTTCGAATGCTATGGCCTCCCCTGTATCCTCTAATGTAAAGCGTGTGTCGCACGCGAAAATGGCATCTTAATGAAAAAGGGCTTCCTGCCCTGCGCCTTTATATGCCCACCACCGCCGCCCGCTCCATCACACACTTTACCTTACTTTATCCCCACCGCTCAATTCGCTTTCATTATACATTTTCAGTTTAATATTCCAACGAGTTATCTCCTTGGAGGAGAGAGGGGGAAAGTAGGGATTCTTTTCGGCTAATGTATGAAGGAGGGCGGGTTGCAAGTTGCAAGACTGAAGAGTATATAATTGTTCGCAGATGGTCTACGAAGCTCTTCGGGACATAGCCGTGGGAGAAGAACTCGTTCTCGGTCTTCGAGAACCTCTTCAGTTGCAGGACATGCTCGGCGAGAACACTACCGAAGACCGGAGCGACCGAGAGACTGGTCAGTACATAGATACAGAGATATATGTATAGATACTGGTAATTAGCCGAGTAGCTCTTCCCTTCGAAATTCATATCGGAGGATATCCCTCCGAGTGAACTCGGGACGACTCGGTCGAGGTGGCGAGTGACAACTGTGGCAAGAGTGGTCCAAGTGGATGGGATTGGGTTGGTAATGATTAGAGGGCAGTGAGTGATGTTGATGAGCAGCGGAGCGGGTTGTAGGTGGGCTGAGAGTGAGGGAGAAAGAGCGCTGTGGCAGCCGGCGCAGGCGGCGCAGGCGGCGCGGCGGCGCGGCGGCGCGGCGGTGTGTCGACTTGTGCGCGGGGCGGAACAACCGCGTGACTCTTGTTGTTGGCTATCTGTCCAAGGGGTGCGAGGAGCCCAGGGAGCGTGCGGGCAGGTGTCCTGTCGACGCGACGCGACGCGACGCGACGGTGAGCGCGTCGCCCTTTACCAACTTGGGGATAGCAACTCTACCCGGGCCCAGACCCGGTCCCGACCGGACAGAGGGGGTCAATCCTTCCTATATCCGAGCAGTCATGCAGCCCGATTCCGGCGTGATTCACCTGGTCGCCCGTTGCGTATTAACCCCTGTCGCCTAATAAGCTCTGATTATTATCTACCGATAGAACTTACCTATCTACCACCACCACCACCGCCACCACCCCATCATCATCATCCTGCCCCTCGCTCGCGTCCACCCTACCCCAGCTTGACTCGTGCCACTTTGAATTGCGCATCGAAACATCTCGGCCTTCCGGAAGTGCGTGCGTGCGTGCGTGCCTGCCTGCCTGCGTCAAGGTACATACATACAGTCAACGATTGCGCGAGTCTGCCTTCCCACTCAAGCGTAAATACTCGATAACCGACTTGCTCGCCGAGAAGCGGAGAAGCATCACGAGGAGAGGAGGAATTAGTCGTTTGGATTGGTCCCGTTAATCTTGGCCAGAGTTGATATTAGAAATGTCTTGGGGGCGCGAGATGAATATACATACATATATATCGTGGCCGACGAGAGTCAGGAAGGTAGGGGGACGGGATGGAACGGGATGGGATGGGATGGGTAGCACCTGATTGCTCGACTATTATCTGATTATAACTCTTGAGAGATGATCAGAATCGGGAGGCTCGGTTGGCTGGAGTTGGAAGGCAAAATTAGGGAGTTGCCTAAAGCGGCAGCGGCGACGGCGGCGGGAGGGTAGGAGGGTAGGAGGGTAGGAGGGTGAAAGCGGACGGGCGGTCGGACGGGGCCAGATGACGCGGTAATTAAAAGCGGGATTATCGTCCAAGTTTCGCCGGTCTGTGTCGGCTGCGTCGTTGTCGTCGTCGTCGGCGTCATCGTCGTCGTCGGTCCTGAGTACTCGCTGGCAAGCCGCCGCGCCGTTCAATTTAACCGGGCACACTTTTTCCTCATAATTCCAAGGCGCGGCTCGTAAATGTCTGCCTGCTCGGGCGACGGAAGACCTCGCTTCTAATTAAACCTAATCCCTACTTCTTGGGGAGACAATTAAATCTTTAAAGATTGCACTCGTTCAATATACATAAATCATTTCATTTCATTTCATTGAGAAGGGGCTGCAAGGTCTGCCCGTTCCTCCAAACTCTCCTCGAGGAACTAGAGTCGAGTGATTCCAGCGAAAGCTTATGACTATAATTAGGTAAGCAGTGCTCTGCCGGTATTGGCTCTGGAGGACTGATAAATTAACTTGAATAATACAATCAAGGATACAAGTTTGGAATGACGGGACGGGCCCCGGCTTTACTCCCAAACGGCAAGAATACTCATACTCGTCGTCCCCGGGGGGATGATGGCTAAACTGGTGCGTGTCGCTAGAATAATGATGTCAAACAAACTGTAGAAGCGGCAGCGCGATGACCTATTGGCCCAATGTGACGCGAGGCGGCGCGACATTATGTGTCTTTGTCGGCTTTCTCCCTCGGACCGATCATTTTTTTTGCTTGCCAAAAGGGACATCCCGCGACAAAGGGATAGGGGGGGGGGGGTGGAGCGGCAGAGAAGGGAAAAGGGAAAAGGTTCCTGTTAATAGGGCTACATGGGATAGGAGAGGCATATGGACATGCATAGGAGCCTATTGAAGTAGCGACTCAATCACTCCGACTCAGCTCATTTAGCAGTGCCGACCACTTTCCATTTCTCGTTCTCTATACATTCATTATATGTAGTCTCAGTTAATAATATCGGAAGAAGAAGGAAGAAGCATTCTCTGTTCGGATGGAAAGGGCTAGACCTGTTTGGCAGCCCCGTAAAAGTGTCAGCCTGTAGTATTCCTGTCGCAGCCTATGCCGACAGAGAGCGTATAATATTTTATAGCCGACGCGCGACGCGCGACGCGGTCCAACACATTTTTTGCGACAATTCGGTCAACCACCAACAGCGAGCAAGGGGGCGCGAGCGGGGCGCGAGCGGGGCGTGGATGCAACTGGCAACGCTATTTAGTGTGAGTTATGGTTTTGATTTTTTCGCGGCGCCTCTATTGCCCTTTTTCTCGCACCTTTTTTCCTCGGCATCGCCACCGATGGCTCTATTTAGGGTGGTGGTGGCGGTGGCTATAATTTATGGTACGATATTGTCGATTAAGAGTTGTACGCATAACCTGGCCTCGGGGCCTCGTGGCCCGGGCCCGATGAAAAAAGGGCAGAGGGCCGCTGGGGAAAGGGGGAAAGGGGGAAAGGTGAAAAAGGGAAAAAGGGGTACATATATCGGCGCGAGTACAAAAGGGCACGCGACACTCTTTTCCGAGGGGGTGGATGGCACGCGCCCCACGCTCCGCCCCACGCCCCGCGCCCCGCGCCAAGCACAGCGAGTCGACAGCGAGTCGACAGCGAGTCGACAGCGAGCAGTAACCCTATCTGATTCCACGGACTAATGACACGTCTATTTGACATCTGACTCGGTAACGTTGTCCCGGCTCACCAATCAATTGCTCCCACCACCCTCCCGGCAGCATTCATTATTGCCATCTCCATCTAGAGTTCTAAACTCTAGTTTAAGAAATATCTAGTGCGATGGATGTCCGCGATCTCAAGAGCATCGAAACCTTGCTATGTAAATCTCTATTGGATCGCGCCATTCTCTCGGTACATAATAATTCCGGTAGTAGTGGAGTGGCCAGTTGATTGGAGGATTGGAGAAGGACGCGAGCGCACGCACCCTCAGCACCACTGCTAACATTGATTTCCGTTAGTTTTTCCCATCCAACCGCCAACTGACACTGCTCAACTGCTGGGGGTGCACCCACTAGATCCCACCTGTTGACTTTCCGCAACGTGACTTTACAGCGTGTCCAGGTTCCTTCCTCTTGAGATATCTACATTGGAATGCCAGCCGTCTAATGACCATATGTCTCGCGAGAGCCCTAGATACTGCGAGACAGATATTATGTATTTTGTTGGGATTGGAAAATCCCAAAGGATTGCCTCAACTCTGCTTGACACTAGAGAGAAGGAGAGAATGGGGGGGGGGGGGGGGGGAGGCTCTCGATTACTAGAAGCGAAGGATGGCGACAAGCGGCAGGCGGCAGGCGGCTTGGCTTGGACCGCATCCTTTATTGTTTAAATTCACGGCGTGCTGCTTGAAATTAGTCCTGGATAGAGGAACGATTAACGTTCTGCGGGGGGTAGAGTTGTGGGGTGTGGGCCCCGTGGGTTCCGCTTTCATGGGGCATGGGGTGCACTGAGTGAGCGGTGTGGGGGGGTTGTGCCCGGTTCCCATGAAGGTCCGTTGGGAGCCATCATTCGACCATATGCTTGGGACAAGTGTACTGGCAGATTTAAATAACCGTTGAAGGTCGACTATTCCAGCTAAACTCCCACTAATAACGCTAATATTCAATATCCTCCCTCTCCATCTATACTATACTATACTCTATCTATGTAGAGTACATACACGTCTTCTGAGTTGGCCGGCGCGGCGATGGTTCCTCATCGCATTCCTCAGCATTTTCATTAATTTACTCTCGCAGCTTGACACGCGTGCATAATTGATCCAGTAATTGTTGAATGACCGTTGGCTTTGTTCAGGTCGACCCGAGAGGGGGAGAGTGTCGCTCACGCTCTCGCACCGTAGCGGTAAGGTGGGTGGGTGGTGGGGGTGGGGGTGGGGGTGGTGTGGTCACTGGTTGAGGGCTTCTGATTTTACCTGGCGTTACATTAATACGAACGAGGGTGAGAGAAAGCCGCAGGGGGCAGCCAAGGCTCACCTGCGATTGGCCGGAGAGGGACCAAGCTGTTACCAATAGGACGAGCACTCGGGACAGCCCGTTGGCGTTTTCAGTCGCAGGACAGCGCGCCACTAGCTAACTGGCGCGCATCATCACTCTCTCGCTCCATTCTCTTGGAGGAACCTCCGAAGCTCTCTGCTGTCTCTACCCAATTCCGCGTGTACACACTCTACCTCCAAATTGTTAGTGTTTTTCAAGTCGTGTTAGCCAACGCTCCCAACTCAAGGTAACCAGTCTGCGCCCACTCTCAACCCACTTTCGCCTCAAACAAACCACAGCCTGGCGCCCTCCGCCCTCCGAGCTAGTCGTCTATACTAATCTATAGATAGAGAGAGAGAGGATGGTGAAGATGACATCCCTGTGAGGGTAGAGTGTAGAGGCTCAAGCTGCTTATTGATGAGGTGTTTCTCGTTGGTTACAGCCTCACAGCATAGCGGTACCATCGACGAAGATAAAGAGGACGAGGAAGAGGGTGAGACGAGATGTCCCGTCTGCGACAAACCCTTCCAGGACATTGAATTGTGAGTATACAACTTACAATTAGTAGATAGTTTGGATAAATGAGAAAGAAAAAGAGAAAGAAAGGGAACTGCTACATAGTTTGATTTTGCGCAAACTGTCATCTATCTCGACTTTGATCTCTCGATATATCTATGCACAGATGTATGTATACAGCTATACATACATCTATCTGCCCGTGTAGTTGATATCGTATGTAGCGAGTGGGCAGCTTGCGCATTACGCAAAGGCCAAGCTAGGCCAGGCCTTCCCTTATCAGGGAAATCGCAATTGGTTCCACGATAGAAAGCTCGGAGCTCATGAAGCATTCATGCCACATCGTCATACGCTCTCCAAATCAGATGGTGGTGTGAATTTCCCTCCTGCTTGTCGAGACTACGACCGATCGAAATTCTCACTCAAAACGAGCCGCTCGCGCCCAAGCTCAAACACTCGTCACCATTCATTCAAACTTTCTCCGCCAATCTCTTTATAGATAGATAATAGAGTATACTATGTGCGGCATGCTATCAAGTTACTTGACACCACTACTCTTGGAAGGGTGGCTGTCGGTCGGGATTTTGGTTGAATAATTCATTGATGGATAGAATTCGAGAGATAAAAAGAGTGAGCGGCAGGGCGGCAGGACGGCAGGGCGGCAGGCGCAATCTGCACTCGAAATCTCAGCATTAGCGGCACTTGCTAGGGAAAAAAAGGGGCTTTCAGTCACGCGAACTAATTCAAGGGTTGCTTCTGCCCACGGAGGCGCAGATGAGCGAGCAGGCGCGCCTGCGGCAACGGCAGCGGCAGCGACAGCCTTTGATTTGAGCGAACCTGTCCCAATCCATACATACTGGCAGAATTCCCCTCTCGATTCGACTGCGTATCGGCATGCAGTTTGTGACTTGTGAGGAGCGTCGAACCTCTTTATTGATTTGCCGAAATAGCTAGAGGGACACTTTGCCTCTTAAGCTATCTAGCGGTGTATGGATAGGGTCAAGTGAGGGGGGGGGGGGGGGGCAGAGAGAGGTGTACATAGTAGCAAGCAGGCTGAGAGCGAGCTATAACTGATTTGATAAATGTCTTTGAGAATGACCATAATTCGCGGGGACAGGTCGGAGGGGCGTGAGGAATAGGTTGTTTGGGTTAGGACGGTGGACGGCCGCTGGCTGGCTGGCTCTCGGTCAAGTGGTGTCCCCACATCTGACAACTGCCAACACCCGCCACTTCCGCGTACCTTGCTCCAAGGTGTTGCCGATTCTCTCTCTCTTCCTCTCTCCCTCTCTCCCTCTCTCCCTCTCTCCCTCTCTCTCTCGCAGTCGTAGCTGCTGTGCACTGGAAAGGACGAGGGAGGAGGCCAGCCTGTGATATGAGAGAGCAGGCATAGCTAGAAGAGGATAGAGAGTGAGTGAGAGCGGCGAGTAGCCTCATATGCATCATCGTGGAGCAGCGTCGCGTGCCCGCAGCTCATCTGGCAGGGCAGGGCAGGGCAGGGCAAGGCAGGACAGGGCAGAGCAGAGCAGAGGAGCGTAAAGCGTAAAGCGTAAAGCGTAAAGCGTGCGAGCGCACCGTCACCGAGAACGCCACTATCTCACCGCGGCCGCGGCCGCGTCCGCGTCCGCGACGAGAGAATAGCTTTCACGCGACCCGAGTCGAGCCGGCGCGACGCGACGCGACGGGCAGGTTGGAGGGCGGAGCGCGGAGGGCAGAAAATCAATGCTCACCGATGGGGAGCAAGAGACGATGCGATCGAGCTAATAGCGGAAACGTGTAGCCGCAATTGACAATGTGCCTGTGAAGTGGTGGTGGTAAATGTTGTTGGAAACTGTTGCAAGTATTGAGATAGAAGTGAGATGTTGCGGTTATCTTGCGTGCGGAAGGGAGGGGGATGTATCTATGTAGTAGGAAATTAGTGGTTGACCGATTTGCACTACTGTTTCAGGTTGGACAGTCATCTGGTGAGCTGTCACCGATACCCGACGGAACAACATCGTTGCGACAGCTGTCCGCGAGCTTACTCCTGGCGACCTCTCTTAGTCCGTCACCGTGCAATAGTCCACGGAGATCTTCGCAACTATCCCTGCGAGAATTGTCCCAAGGTAAGCACTAGCTTTATCGCCGAGGAAAGGAAAAGCTTCACTGCTTCCCCTCGAGTCGTATCTTCAAAGTATCGCTAATAGTCGGACATCCCGCAGGTCTTCACCGATCCTTCGAATCTCCAGCGGCACATCCGAACGCATCACGTCGGTGCAAGGAGCCACGCTTGCACCGAATGCGGCAAAACCTTCGCGACGAGTTCCGGCCTCAAGCAACACACTCACATCCACAGTAGCGTAAAGCCCTTTCAGTGCGAGGTCTGCTTAAAGGCCTACACCCAGTTCTCAAATCTATGCCGACACAAACGAATGCACGCCAACTGCCGCATGCAGATCAAGTGCGTCAAGTGCGGCCAGTCTTATAATACAGTGACCTCCCTCTCCAAGCATAAGAGATTCTGTGATTCGACAGCGCCCACGGGCCCACCTGGCGCCATGCCCCAATTGCCCACTTCCGCTCCCAGTCCTTTCCTCGTATATCCACGGCCACCAGTCACTCTTCCTGGCGGTCTTCCCTTCTACCCTCCGAGCATCATGGGCCCCTATCCAGCAATATTCCCTAACCCCACCAATTTCCTTAACAGCCCTCTTCTATTCCCTCCAAAACTCGAGGAACCCGAGAAGAGAAGTAAGAGGGCCGACAGGAGCGAAAGGAGCGAGAGGAGCGAGAGGAGCGAGAGCCCCAAGAAGGAGCGACTCACTCCACCGAGACTTGTTCACCAACATAGTAAAGTATCGCCATCCACGGCCGAGGAAGCTACATCCTCGTTTAGGCCTTCGCCAGCCAGACCGCCGATCCAACCTACACCGGAGAGCGACGAGGATCCCCACGCCGCCCCCGCCCCCGCCCCCGCTCCCGCCAAACGGAGGGAATCAAACAGTCGGAATTCCGAGAGAACCGAGCACAACACGCGGACTCGCCCGAATCAGGAGAGTACGGATCAGCCCCTCGACTTGAGAGTACAAACAAGAAAGGATCATGTGACCGCGGCGAGTAACGATAGGATGAGTTGCAGTTCCACCTCGCCAGTAGCGCCGCTACCGCCAGTACCACCAGTAAGCCACGACGAACCTCCCCCGACCGGCCACGATTATAGTCCGAAACACGACGAGGATAATGCGCCAATGGAGCTCGCCCTGAAGGAGCACCCAGTAGTAACCAGTAGTCCACAATTAAGGATGCCTCTTCCAGCAGAACAACCAACGACCAATACACCACCGCACATGGCTTATCCCAGACCGATCCACCCCATGTTCCTCGAGGTAATATATCGCGGAGGACCAACTGGGGCATTCCCACCTTTTCCTGGAGTACCACCAGTCCCAGGAGGAGGAGCTGCCGAGTCGAGACTTTTGCCACCCCTCCCGCCATTTGGCCCACCGCGAGGTCTTCCTTTTTTAGGAAGTCTTGTCAACGGGCTTAGCGGGGGTAGGCAAGCACCCGGCGGTGGAGGAGGTAGCGCGGGTGGCGGCGTTGTCGGTGGTACTGGAGCCGGTGGAGGCGGCGGAGGCGGAGGTGGAGGATTCGATTTGCTTGGCAGGCCACCGCTCGGTCCGTTCCCCGGCGTGAAACCTTTTCAAGAGGGCGTAATCTCACCGCACCATCACCATCATCATCATCACCATCACCATCACGCTCACGGAAAAATGAAAGATCGATACTCGTGCAAGTTCTGCGGCAAGGTCTTCCCTAGGTCGGCCAATCTGACTAGGCACCTCAGGACCCATACCGGCGAACAGCCCTACAAGTGTAAATATTGCGAGCGCTCCTTCAGTATCTCGAGCAATCTTCAGCGACACGTGAGGAATATCCACGATAAGCAAAGGCCATTCAAGTGTCCTCTCTGTGAGAGGTGTTTCGGCCAGCAAACCAACTTAGATCGCCACTTGAAGAAGCACGAGGCTGACGACGGTAGTGGGGTTGTCTCCGTGGCTGACTCACCGGGAAGTAGTAATGAAAATGAGAGAGAAGATACCTACTTCGATGAGATCAGATCTTTCATGGGGAAGGTAACCTATGGCGGTGAGGGTGGTGGCTACGGGCTCCAGCACCATCCAGCCTACCTACCGAATCGATTGCACGAGATGAGCGAATCGAAAATGGAAACCGAGTACGACGAGGATGAAGACAGTGAAGAAGGGATAGGGATAGTCTCTCCACTCGAAGAAAGGGAGGGCTTGTTACCCGCTCAAGCCAAGGAATCACCACCCCCGCAGTACGACCTAAAGCTGCGGGAGAAGCAGGAGCTACTCAATAACAACACGTCCGAACCTGTCATCGAAATCTCCACATAGCCCAGCGCTTGAATCATTGACTCTAGCATTTCCCGCTAACGACAACTACTCCCAGTCACCCTCCCTCCCCCCGCCCCGCCATTGCGTTTATCTTTCATATACGCAGATTACATACATCCAGGCCCCAAATAATCTTCATTTTCACACACCTTTCTACTTCGCGCACCCGAGGACCGAGTGAGATCGCAACAAGAGTTTCTCGTGAGTATAGTCACAATGAGCAATACACGCAAATACAAGTCATTCGCGTGCTCTGCAACTCAGCTCTCTTCACTAGCCTAGCGCCTCTGCCCCCCCCCCCCCCCCCTCTCTCGCTCTCTCTCTCTCGCTATTACTACACAAGTCTCTGTCCGAGTGAGTGTCCACTTCCCTCTAGAAGGTCCAAGCCCGTTTGCAACGGACTGCAACAATAAGAAGTAGGAGCTGGAGTTGGAGGTCGTTTGCTCCAAGTGTGTGTATAGTCTTCTGTCTTTGGTATAGCGATCAAATCGCCGTAAGGTTCAGAATAAAACACAGAGAAAGCGTGAGGTCTCTGTGCATATCGAGAGTAAAGATAAAGGAGAGTATGGAGGAGGAAGGCAAAATCCGGAGGAAGGATTGGGGGGGGGGTGCTTCCCTCTCATCCATCCAACGATTCCTCGTAGGATCCCTCCCTTCGTCCCTCGATAAGCGGTCCGGACAAAGCTGATGCTATCCACTGATGCTATTTATGTAGATGGTTTCTCATTGTGATCACCGCTGTAAGACAGAAAGGAAGGTCTCATTCGAAATCGTTCGTTCGTTCGTTCGTTTGTTCGTTAGTCGACCTGAAGCCAAAGTGACGCGCGGCGCAGGCGAGCCTGTGTAATTAATTCGAGAAGGTTAACTCGCACCAAAGCGAGCCCATGTACAAATTTCCATTAGGTGATATGTGTAACGTTTGTAAAGACCGGAAGGAAAGTTGTTCGCGATTTTTATTGACATATGCACACGTAGGTGCATACTATACATAGAAAATATGTTAAAAAGACAAAGTCTTGCAGTTAGTGATATACAAGGTGGCTTTGTGCCCAGAGCGGAAAATCTCTACTCGAAAATGTCGTCAGTGTTGTGTTCGTGCAAGCCCATACTTATAACAAGAGACCTGACCCCATCCTGCTTGCAATGAAACAATAGACCTTTAACCTTCAGACCTTGATCGCATACGAGAACGCAAATCCTTTTTTCCATCGGAATGTCAAGCAACACGTCGCGAAAACTCACTTATTCTCAGCACATCTCACGTGGCAGGATGAGGTGTAATTTCTTTTACCACTTAAGATTTTACGAATACATGTTAATATACTATATCTCGCTCTGCCCCCCCCCCCCTTTCCATCCACTCAATCTCCCGCCTCACCCCTCCCAACCCCTCAGCCCTCCAACCCAACACACACTCATTATGGACAAATAAATTAACGAATTAATTAAGCATAGTTGCGCCCCTCGGGATAGCTAAGAATAATTATACACACGACTCTGTCTATCTATACATACTGTATAAAAAGCATCCTGTACTTCATTATGATTCTGCTATTAAAAGTATTACACTTTACATTTGGTACGGTCGATTCAGGACCCATGAACCATGATCTTCTCTCTGCAGAGACTTGCGTTATCGACTACGAATAAAACCAGTTCACCGTCACTTTAGTGAGCCGTTTCGCTCGCTCTGACTTTCAAGTACTACACCAGATCCCGCTGTATAATACTTTCCAGCTTCCACAATAACGTACATGCAACTCCAGCAAGGAAAATGGGAAAATCTTCCGACCAACACCCACCCCACGTACCCTCGGATGCCCCGGATGCCAAAAGATGCTCGGCTCGGTTCGACTCGTCTTATGCCAGAGTGTTATGTAGTAGATTGATATTGATGGGCCAAACAGCTGTTTTAGTTGGAATGCTTTTGCAGAAGAAATGAGTGGCTGAGGGGTTGGAGAGGGGCATCTCCATTTTCTTTCTGGTCACTAATCAAGCAAGAGTTGTTGATTGACCTATCCTCGAACCGTTACTGACCAGCAAAGGAGAGGCACGGAAGGGAGAAAAACTATGCGAGGCAATTGCACCGAGGAACAAAAGTACGGCGTTCTCACCGGACGGAGCGAGCAGTCTCCTGGTTCATCGATGAGGCAATCATTCTACGCGCGAACGAACATTATTGCGAACATGACGTTGACAAAAACGGCAGGACTAATCACGAAATTCCGCTGCGCGCTCTCTGTGCGGCAGCCAAGTAAGTCTGCGCATTTAGAAAGTGGAAAAGATGGGTCGGGCTCGGCTGGGCAGGGCCGTTGGGCCCGTTGAACGACTCGAGCCGAGCCGAGGCTGCCTGGGCCGGGCCATCGATTGCTGGTCCATGGTAAAATCATCACTCATCGCTAGACCAGCTTTCGACTGGTCCTAATCCATTGTTCTATCTGATTAATATCGCAGAACCATTGAAATAGAGAGGCGTGCCTCCGAACTCCTCCAACTCTTGGTCAATTGCCACCTCGCATTCCAACAATCATACTTGAGTAATATATCTTAGGTTCTGATGGTTTATAGTCCCTATAGTTGGTGCCTAATTGACAAAACTGCCAGTATCTCTCTGTCGAGATATAGAGCGCCCGCTCGAGGCGAAAGTGACGGCGGCCGGGGGTGCAAAGAGTCTTGCGAAACAAGTAATGACTTGAATTAATTTCAATCATGTTTCCGCGATGCCAGCCGCAGCGCCGCCGCGCCGCCGCGCCGCCGCACCGCACCGCGGACGGAATCAAGCTAGATAGCTCGCGCTCTCCTTTAGGGAGCTGGCAGTGGCAGGGGGCTCGCGCGTTCGTACACCACCTATTGCCCCCCCACCCCCTCCCCCCTTACTCACTCTCTCGACGCGCCACTGCAGCCTCGTTTTTCTTATTTTTCTTATTTCTCATCTAGGCACGTCGCGCGTCTCCTTTCATTTTAACGCATGATCGCACAGCCGATCTCAGCTAGAGCGCAACACACCCACCGATCTCTAATCCACGCTGTTGTACGCATCGGCGAACCAACCAGCTAGCCAGCCAGCGTCGTAGCTCTCGTAGTAGATGGTAGAATAGAAAACGAGTTGGCCAGAGTGAGCGCGAGAGCGAACGCCTGCGCTGGGATCGAGCAAGATCTCGAGCTGCTCCCGATAGTCCCGACGAGACCGATGCACAGTTATCCCCTTGGCGCCGCACCGCATCGCACCGCAACAAGAATTCCTGGCCGCCTCGCACGCCTGATAAATTGCACTAGCATACTCGATCGGTCCGTACGGGCTTAGTTTCACTTAACGAGTTATTACAAGTCGACCCGCTGCCGCAGCCGCAGGACCCTTGAAAACGCCACCGCCTCTTTCTGGGTTGATAGCATATTGCATAGTAGCATATTGCTAGTCCACAATTCCATTTGGCACACTCCTCACTACAATTGGTTCGGTTCGAGTTAATTTAGTCTCAAGCTAACGTGGGGATTCTGAGCTATTTGATTTGATTGGGAATAATGGGATGCGCTGTCATCTTCCAACTGGCCAAGCGGTCAAAACGATAAGGCCGGACCACTTTCACTAGTTGATGAAGCAGGCGAACGAGGCGAAGCGATGGTGATAGGTGATGCCGCCATTATTTGCACCATTTCTTCCTTTATCCTTTATCCTTTATCGACTTCCAATTCGAACGGCGCGGCAGACCTCCAGGCTACACGGCTACACGCTAAGGCGAGGGAAAGAGAAAGAAGGAAGCGAGACTAGAGCGGCGGCACTGCGCACCACGCAGTAGACTGCGAGATCACTTACTACTGATTTAGGTACATACATACATACATACATACATGCATACATACGTTGGGGCCTGACCGAGCCGATCCAACGATAATTTCGACGCAGACGTCTCTCCACTTCACTCCACTCCACCCTGGGAGCGTTCGAGTTATATGTTGTGTTAGCCAGAGCCGAGCGGGCTTATGAGAGAAAGGTAGGTACGGCTAGTCGGTGGCCAGACACTGACCAGCCAAGTTACCATTGAAATATCCTAGATTTCGCGACAAATTGGAAAAAGCACAGCGCAACTCTGCCGGATAGAGTTGGCTACCAGTTGATAGAAGATGGAACGGACGAATCTTGCCTCGGAAGATGTTGACCCAGCCGAGCGAATCTATCTCTAGCAAGACACCAAGACACGGCTCTATATGGGGCTAGCGAAGGCCCCGTATCGCGTAGAAATTGCATGCCAAGAGATTAACAGGCTGATTAACAGCGAGATTAAGTATCGGCTCCTCTTATCGGCCGCTTCATTTTGACTTGCAGCCGTTTCTCTAGCCTCTAGCGCGTACCCCATTTATTAAGGATCGAGATACAGTTAGTTCAAGATGCTTCAACTGGCAGAGAGCGCGGCACACCTTTCCGTCATTCCCCCGATGACCGATCGATTAATCTCACCAAATATCATGATGCCGTCCCATTCCCTCCGACGCGATGCGACGCGATGCAACGGGACGGGAAGCTGTGCTCTGCTCTGCTACTATGAATTCCCCAGGAAGTAGAAGAGATGTCGTCAAGCATCCCTCTATATCTATATCTATAATATACATATATGTACATAGTAGATATGTAGAATGCATTAGCCCCATTTGGCGTATGTATCTACAGATATGCAGGGGCATGCATGTTGCGCATACTACAATGTGATGTAGATTATCTCTTTCTCTCCCTCTCTGATGCATCTTACACACTTCAATAGAGGGAAATGTCAGGCTGTGTGCCATGAATCGAATTCTAGCCGGAGAGGGAGGGAGCGAGATCGTCCCATTCACAGAGGCCTCGCAACAGTCGCAACCTTCCTAATACAGTTAATGACTATGACATAACGCGTAGATATGCACAATTGGTGCCGGCGATGCATCCAGCCACTGAGCCAGCAAGCCCATAACCTTGCTCGATCCTAACCTCCAAGAGGAATGTCTGCTTTCTCGTGAGAATGAATCTTGGCTGGCGGCGATCGCGCTTCGCGATTAATAACCAAGTTAATTACCAAGAGTGAAAGAGGAGGTTAGTTATAGTTAGTTGGAGATTGGAATGAAAGGTCTCTAGTCTTGAGAGATCAGACTTTTTGCCAAAACGCATTCACGAGCAACAAACTATTCATAGCTACCAGGGAATTTCGTAAAGAATGGCGATATTTAGTGGAGCGCAATAACTGGCATATGCTCGGCAAATCTTTTAAAAGCGCCGAGCATCCTTGGATGATAATCGTAGAATGGGTTGCGCCGCACACTACATAGATACTTACATCCATAGATATAGTCGATCGTTGAGCATTTCCTGTCTGGCGATCTGGTGACATCTCGCCAAATGGCAAAGGGTCTCTTGTCACGAGGTGCTCTTCCGCAATTGGCAGTCGTGCTTTCGCAAAGCCTCTGCAAGTAAGTCAGAAACGAAGCAGCCAGGCGGGAAGGCAGTCGGTGGGGGGGGGGGGGGCAGCCGCTCTTGTTCGGAGGCGAAGCGCGGGAGTATCGGCGAGATAGATCGAGAGAGCTGGGTGTCGAAAAAACGTGTATGCCTTACATAAACCGACCACGCCCTGGCAGAGTGAGCTCGTCGAGACTGGAGAGTCGGGAGGCTAGAGACGCTCGCGCTCCTTTCTGCCTGCCTGCCAGAGAAACCTGGAAGCGTTAAATGCGAATGCTCTCCAGTGTTGGTGTCTATCCCACCCCACTCGAGCAAAGGTTTAACTTGGCGAATACACGTGCCGATAACTGGCCTCCTCTTATCCTGCACGGACTGCACGACGACGTCGCACTACTCGCACCATGCAATACATCCAACACATCCAACACATCCAACCTATTCCCGAAGCCGGCGGCCCGCGCCCAACTCCACCCCACACCCCACACCCCACACCCAACGCCCCACGCTCCTTCCTTCGATATACTACACATAGATAGCCATGTGCTATGTGCTCCGTCCTCTCTTGCACCTCACGTGGGTGTTCCTAAAGCATAGCGGAACGAAAGTCGTGTCTCGAGTCTCGAGCAACAGCGCAGCGCAGCGCAACGCAGCGGCAGGCGGCACCACCAACTTGCTAAACCCTCCAGAACGCCTCGAGCAATCCTATCTGGCCAAAGGCCAAATAATCCCTCCTCCTCTCCTCTACGTCTACTCTATCTATTCTCTTCAATCGGCCTAGTATAATTGTGCTCTTCTATCAATTACCTACTATCTATGTATATCTATAACAAAACTATTTCGCACTGACGGACGCAATAGGAAAGCAGTCGAGCAGTACCGAGCGGAATCAAAAGCCAAGCCAAACGACTCGGCCCAATTACATACACTCTTCCCTCAAAACCCGATCCGCGCATTCTTTATATTATCTTTAATTTCCCCTCATATCCTCAGCCTGCCCCCTATTTCCATTCTCCTAATACACGTATAGTGTAGAAGGTTAGCCGGCCTAGCAGGGTTATAACGTTCCCGATGCCCTGGCGTAGCTACCGTTAGGATTCCGATAAGCCTCATCGCGGTGTTGGTGCGCGCGCTCTCTACGCTCTCTACGCTCTACCGTCCTGTGGACTGTGGATCCCGTCCGTCCGCTCGCCCCCTCTCCCTCTCCTTTTACGCCCAGTTTATATCGGCCAGAAATCTACCTTTACCTACGCAGATTCTGGCCTCCTCCTGCTACCGGCATACGGCGTACGGCGTACTTGCCTGCCGGCAGCGCAGTGTGCGTAAAACACGCCAGAAACTTGGGGAGTATAATTGGGAAGACACGTGTCTGCTAGAGGTCATAGAGCCGCTAGAGATATACATACATATAATACACAGATAGATAGAGAGACTCTTTGCTCCTTTTGCTTTTTCTACATAGGACGATCGAACCACAGGAAGATACGGTTGCGGGAGAGCGAGGTGGCCTGGAGCGGAGTGGAGTGACGCGAGTTAAATGAGTGGTGGCCGCGTTTCAGTAGAATCAGAGTAGACGATCATCAGTGAAACCTTTCTTTCTCTAATACAACTCGCCGCTCCTCTCCTCTCCGGAGGTCCACACTTTCTTTCCCTCACGCACACTGTACCGTTAGGGCCAGCAATGATTCGCAGATTCCTGCCCCAAGCAGATCGCCGCGGCCAGCTTTCCCCCCTTTCTTCCATTTTAATAACTGGCTATGAATCGCACCTCTTCTGCTATGCGTCTGTCCATCGAGTTGGTATAGATATGCATCTGCTACATTTACCACCGCGTCACTTTGCAACTTTGCCCAGGTGATAAAGCGAGGGGAATCAATATTGATCGCCTTTTCCACTACTAGCAATAAGACTAACTGAGAGAAGGATTAGAGAAAAGCTCTTCTCACGAGAAGAATATGGTAGTATTAACTTGAGTGGAAATAGAACGTATTCATAAAGATAAGATGCAGGGAGAGGAAAAGTAATGGTGAAACACGGCTGGCAAAGTAAAGAGAGAGAGAACGTGATGGTCGGAAGCCAATAGATAATGGGAGAGGGTCCTGCAAAACGGCAAAACGGCAAAACGGCAAAACGGCAAAAGAAAGGGGAACTCGGGTTATGAAAGGGAGGTGAGGTGAGGCTGGCGTGTGGCTGGCGGGACAAGGGAGTCGCGTGAAACGCATGCCTCGCCTAGGTGGTCTCTAAGCGCAAACTAGGAAACTCGTGCTAGATTCGTTGGCGAAGAAGGAGCAATGCGCGCAAGGGGCGATCGGGACGGGTCGTCGCCTCGTCGGTGGTACGAGAGTAGGAGTAATGTTCGACTGGGTCGACTGGGAGGTTCGTCGACGCAGCGTAGCGCACCCGTTCGAACTAGCTATATGTATAGTATAGTATAGTATATCGCGTATAGGTTTGTCTGGTGCGGACAGAAATGAGCAAAGTGAGCGCGCGCTCGAGTGTAGATATCGGGATCGGAGAATGTGTTGGTCGGGCGTGGTCGCGGTGGCCATGGAATGCGCTCACTTTCACCGTGAGTGCGGCCAACGAGGACGCGGAGTCGAGCGGTCGCGGAGGGAGCCGCACAAGAGAAAGAGAAGGCCGAACCTCGAGCTCGAGCTCGAGCTCGAGCCGAAGCCGAAGCCGGGGATGGCGCGCCGGCCGCACTTCAGTCTAGTGTAATCAGTATTCAGTAGGCTCCACGCACACCAAACTCAACAGACTCATCACTCAACTCAATTTATTGCTTACCACTTACGCCAGATGAACCGATGGTGACTAGCGCTGTTCACCAGCTCACCAACAGATTATACGAGTTTATTACAAATATCTTGAGAGCTTCTTCTTCTGGATAGATGACTCTCCACAACTATATCTCTATTTTCCTGCATGCGGAGCAAAAATCGTAGACGACCACGTCCTTAGCTCTAGGTCGCGAATCTAGGTACCCTGTTAACTAGTGTCAACTAGAGCCAATCTATTTGGTTGAGTTACATAAACCAGCAAACCGGGAGAATCGAGCCGTCCCGCGGTCTCGAAAAGATGAGCGGCAATCTGGAATCTGGAATCTGGAGAGTATGTTTTTCGGCGTAGCCGTCAATTGCCAGAAAGGAGAAAACGCCAAGGAAAGAAACTCGCCACACACCGAGCGCTCCAGTTTCATTCGACTGATAGGATGCTGGTGGCCAGGATGCTGCTCCCTTTCATTCGTCTGCCTCATAAAAACATTGCCATTTTGCCAGAGCTTTCCTTTTGTCTTACAAAAATCGTCAGATATATACTCGTGAAAATCGACGCCTAGACACAAAGATCCAACCCTCCTCACGGCTCTCCTAGGACAACTCGTACATTATTATAATTAGTATTGTAGTGGAATAGTATCATAATAAGGGCACGGGAACTAAGTATGTAGTAGATACATACATATAGAAGAGGCAACGGGCTTACTTTTCCTCACCACACACAGACACACACACATCGCTGAGAGAAACAAACGGATTGAGGGAGAATGGACGGGTGATTTGTCAAGTGGCAGGTTGGATGATATCGTGCTTCTGGATGTGGCCCACAGCTTCTTGATTGCTTGCACCTATACATTTCTGGGAAGCGGTATGCACAGCTTGCGAGAAGTCGATCCACTCCCTTCTCCCTTCCCGGCTGGACAAGCTTCTCGATCTCTGATACTGGGCCTCACGCCTCGCGCCTCGCGCCTCACGCCTCACGCCGGCTCGAGGCGCGTACGAGAGAACCGGCCGGCTGCAGCGCTACAACTACCCTGCCCTTTCGCAACATTCTTACTCCACTCGCATTTACACGTGCCCTTTCGCCCAGTCAGTCCTTTCCTTAGTCCTCGGCAAACTTTCATACTAAAGATACTCGACTGAAGCTCTCCCTCTCTCTCTCTAAATAGATTAGCGCGGCATGCTCATTGTTGAACAAGACATGTCCACTCTCTTAATTACTTGGAGTATGCTCCTCGGGCCAAGAGACAGGTTGAAGGACTCGAGTGTAGGTAGAGCGTTCCTAATTATCAGAGGCTCGGCGGCGGCGGACGCGCGCTCGGCCCTTGAAGAAAGAGAAGCGCACGGCGCACGCTCCGCTCAGTCGGAGAAAGTGCGGGTTGGGTGTTGGATCGAGATTACGCAATTGAGATTAATTCACGCAAGCTATCCTGCCTGACATGTTGCATTGGAAATTCCTCAAGGAACATAGGATGGATGGTATGAATTTGGTAGTGAAATCGGGGAGCAATGCAACTTGAAAGAAAGATACAAGTTTCAATTCAAGTTTCAAGTATCCGCACCAGAGACTTGTACACTACATACGCTTGGAGCCACTAGGAGCAAGCCAATGTCAGACGGACGTCTTCTAGCTAGACTAGAGCGGGAGCACAGAGATTGATGAGGACTTGGTGGATGATTTAGTTTTATGCAAGTCTCTACGTATCTATACATATCTGCATTCCAATTACTATGGAGTAGATTGAGGTTATGTCGAGATCAAAGGTATATGTATAATATGTCAGGGCAAGTATCAGCTTGCTTGGTAGTAGTATCGTAATAGAGATGTAGGTGCTTACCGATATGCTGCAGCAGGAACATCGCGGAGAAGTAAAAATAAAGGGACAATGAGAATGAGAGAATTGCGGGCTGACGGGCCGGAGTGGCCGGACGGTTGAGCGTTGAAGAACGGTTGAGAAAGGGAGGGGCAGCTCGGTTGCGAAAGTGTCTGCTTGCTGACAAAAAAACATGCTGCCACCACCACTGTCGGATAAGTGTAAACAGCGAATTAGTCTCTTCAGTGTGCACTATTCCATTATGTCGAACCAATCTCTGTGTATTGGTGAGGGGGAACTGAAATGTATACAATATACATACGATACATACTACAAACTGCATAGTCAGTAGCCATATGTGTTACTCTAGTCTACATACAAATGTACAAATGTATACTCTGCTCTACCTACCCCCGAGCTTTAACTTTATCAGGCTCGGCTCGGATGTCGATTCTTTCTGCGCTCGCGTGCGCGCCATCATCCGGCATCCGGCATGCATGCGTGCTCGCTCCCGCTCCCGCTCCCGCTCCCGCTCCCGCTTCGGCTTCGACTTCGGCAGCCTGTTGCTCCGCGCTCGAGTCCCTCCTTTGTACGTAAGTAAGGACGACAGTTAAAGTGTGTACGCCTAGACCGGTCGCGCGACTAATATGGGAGTGTGCGCCAAGTCGCCAACCCGCCGCTCGCCGCTCACCGCTCGCCGCTCGGCGTCGAAGCCCCAGTTGGATATCAGCTGACTGGCAATTGCTTCCTGCGACTTTAAGCTCTTTCCACAACGTTCCATAGATATTGACATCGGCGATCCGCCTATTATTAGGTCCTCCACTGTGGCCTGATAGTCGTAGTTGTTATTGGCTGGGAGGAAAACCGAGAAGCCAAATCTGGTTCTGAGGTGCGTAAAAGCAAATGGCGGGAGCGTTGGGGGAGGACAAGAGACGTAATGCGGGCTCTAGGAAGCCAGAGTAAAAGGAAGAGGAGGTGAATGTTGAGAAACCCGCGGCGTAATCCGAGGCGTAGATATATCGATAGCAGTTGGCAGTTAGCCACCCGCGGTCCGCGACTACCAACACTACGCCAACCACCCAGCCACTCTTGCAGCACTACATACATATCTACATGCTATACCAGCATACCTGCACGCGGCTCCTCCATTCGGGCATTCGGCTGCATGCTCTTCACCAACCTTTTATTACCTCAGCCTGCCCTACTCTGCCCTGCCCTGCCCTCATTGATTCTAACAGGCAGGCCGTCACTGATATCTACTTGAATTTGGGAGAATCTTTTCTTATTTTAGAGTTGGTTGTGATGGATGATGGGAATCGGCGGCGATACACCAATCTACTTTGATACAGAGCCGTGTATTCTTGAAATTGGAGCTAATGATATTAGCGTTAATGTTGTTATGTCACGAAGAAGGAATGAAAGCAGAAAGGCGCGGTCGCTCGGAGAAGTCCACTAGACGGAGAGGAGAACGCGCAGTAACAGTTACGGAGCAGTTTGTCTTCTCTGGCAGTCTGGCGTGGTCAGCGACCAGTGGCTCAGGCCACCGAGCGGCGAGCACCGAGCACCGAGCACCGAGCACCGAGCACCTCTCGCCCTCCCGGCACCAAGATTCAGCGTTCAGCGTTCAACGTTCACCAATCTCGATTCAACAGTCTGTCTCGGCGGGACTAGTGCCTCCGAATTCTCACTTGCCACTCTCCGTACCCCACCACCACCATTATCTTGACAATATCATCGACACCTCATTAAAGCCGCGCGCACATGTAATCTAGGGGGAAAATGAAGCTGCTCTGGTCCAGACTCCTCAATGATTTCATTGTTAAATGTCATGCTGAAACCGATTGATGTATCATCACTCTCGGAATGTTAATAAATGGGAAAGCAGAGTGCGAGGAAGGTGGACCAAAGCGATACGAAACGGCAACAACCTTTCTATCGTTAGCGATGGTCGTCCGAGAAAATAGATGATCGGAATCGGAGAGTACCGCAGCTTTTTGTTACTCGTTGGCAGCTTCACTTTCGATATTACTTTCGAGGCCAGGCCGACATATCAGGTATCACTCGATCCTGCTTGCCTCTCCGGCCCCTCTCTGCTAACCACGCTCGCTGGCTCGCCCGCTCGCCCGCTCGCGAGAGAGTCTCTTCGCTTTCATCGGGAGCCCATGGACATAAGGCGTAAGGCAATGAAGAAACTAGATCGCCCGACCGGCCGCGACTGGCCGATCTCCGCTTTTCCCTCCCGCCACACCTCCAACGCTACGCGACGCCAAGCAACCGGCCCATCCCGTCCAATCCAACCAACCTAACCCAACATTCGCAGACCCACCGAGAACCCGCCAAGCGAAATTTTACCCAGCTTCCCTCTCTCTCCCTCTCTCACACACACACACATGCACTTGCATTTCCACCCTTGCCAATCTTTGATGAAGACGCTCGAGCTCGAGCATCATGACGGTGGAACAGCATCGGACCTCTAGAATATATGTAGTGCTCGGCCGCTTTACCGTTTACCATTTACCATTTAAACCGATAGATTCTACCGGCAAGCGTCGGATGATCGCTTGATACTTCCTCGATTAAATCATTGTAATCATTTAGTTATTCGATCACCCTCCTGATCAAGCCTTTGGCTTTCTCGATCCCATTAGCCACCAAATTAGAAGTGGCCCGTTACCAGCCACTAGTCTCGCAATGCAAAGTTCCGGAGATAATTCCCTGCGATCAAGAGCTCCTCCTGCTACCTCCTACCTCCTACCACCCCGTTATCGATGCTATCGGCCCGGCCCGGCCCTGCCCGGCTCGCAAGAGGGACGTTCGGTAGGGTATGTATATCTCGCTTAATGACCAGCATGATGACGAGAAAAGAGGTAGAATCTGTCTCTTCCCTGTTGAAGCTCATGTTGAGAGGCCCTCACCCGAAGGAATGACATATTGAATTAGCAAGATGCGTAGAGTAGGTATTGTAGTGTTAACTAAGGGAAAAGTTAATGACACAAAGCAGTGTTTCAATATCGAGAGTCGAGTGTCGAATGTCAAGTGTCGAGTGTCGAGTGTCGTGTGTCGAGTGTCGTGTGTCGAGAGGCCGGAGCCAAAGAATGAAGGAAGCAGGATAGTGAGAGTATCGAACGGGACTGGATATTAGTATGGTAGGGGAGCTTAGTGTTACATGGGCGCGCAGCAGGTAAAACGGAAGGTAAACGGAGCGCGTGTGGTAGGCCTAAGGCGCGAGCACTCGGTGAAAAAACGGCACACGCCACACGCCACACGCCACGTCAGTGCCCTCTTGCTTCGCCCGGTGGCGCGGCGTTGTGCGGAGCGGCGCGACCAAGCTAGCTCTCTCTCCAACTGACGCCAGTCGGGCCGGGCCTTTCTCTCGGGGTACCACCCCGCCCACAATCTCTATATATAACGTATAAGCTATACCATACACCGTACACCGTACACCCTACGCCGTATACCGTATACCGTATACCGTATACCGTATACCGTATACCTTATACCGTAAGGCGTACCAGCAGCAATACAGTCGTCGATTGCTGATATCCCGGATCGGCTCCCCTTGCCTTCCTCTGCCCATGCCCCTGCGCCACTGCCACTCACAGTCGATAGTCGATCGAGAACTCTCGAGTCGACTCGCTCCCTAGTTAGAAGAGCGCGCCGCGCCACACCGGTGAATGCTTGGTTGGTTGGTTTGGTTGCTTTGCTCGACTCCAGACTTCTAGAGTCGGTCGTCCGTCGCCGGGACCAGTCGGGACCAGTCGGGACGTCGGGACAGCGCCGACAGCGGTACTACGATTCCGCCCTACCAGTTTCGTTTTTTGCTTCTATTGATGCTTCGGCCTGATTGAGCCCTGCCACTTTCACCCTTATTTCAGCGCTCATCTAGTACTCGTAATTCGCTCACAGGTCAGCTATAGACGCCGCGCCGCGCCGCGTCGTGCCAACTGCCAGTGCGGAGTGCGGACGAGGATATGAAAGTAAGGCAGGCGTTGCGACGATTGCGAGATAGATCCGGCCATCACCGAAACTAGAGCAGATTCGGGCGCAGCCATGCCGAGTACGGCGACCACAACAGAGAATAGAAAGGAACAAGGTCGTACGTCTGTGCGCCCGCACGCCCGTTCCATCAATACAGTTGAATTTCTCCCGGGGTTCTTTGCACCATACTTAGCAATCCTCCCCACTCCCACATTCAATCTCCAGCCTCCAGCTTCCTTTTCAACGGACCCCCCCCCCCCCCCCTCAAATAAAACAAACTGCCATTTAATCTAAGATTAAGCAGCATACATTCTCAAGGAAAAGGTCCCAACACGCACACACACACGCACACGCGTGCCGTGATGGAGCCAGCTCTCTCAAGGATGGGTGAATTTCACCGACTTGATCACGCAAATGATTAGCTAGAAAAGAGGAGGGGCCGGGGCCGGGGCCGGGGCCGACTTTAGAAAAAGAGGATGCGTATGAGTTAAAGCGATGAAAGCTAAAGAGGCGGAGTGTTGGATAGGGAAGGTAGCCAGCCAGCCAGCCAGCCAGCCAGGCCGACAAGCTTCCGCGCAACAACCAGTAGTGCAACCAGTAGCGCCTACCTTTCCTTCTTTCCTTCTGAGCCCGGACTAGAAAGAAGATTAACTAGAGTAAACTCTAGACTCTAGAGGCTACAAACTGCCGCGCTTCTCGTTTCTTACCTTCTTGGTAATGCAGCTGCATTACCGATGCCACGCTTGCCTTCCCTTGCGTAATCGAAGCTCCGATTCATTTTTCTCACTTCTCGGATAACTAGCTCTTTTGGCAGCAGTTACGCCCCTTTGAGCAAGGGCCAACCAACTCGAGAAGAAATAGCACAAACCCACGCCCGCAGGGAAGCTCAGAGGGAAGCCGACGGAAGGAGATCGAGATCGAGATCGAAATCGAGATCGAGATCGAGATCGAGTGAAAGTATCGGCCGAGTACGGTCCGCACCTATGCATAGCTATAACCAGTATGACCAACGCGCACGCCTGCCCGCCTAGTACACTTACACCTCCTCCTTCTCCTCTGTCCTTCATTCTCTTCCATCTCTTCTTAATATTATACCGCCAGCCCGCCTAACTAAAACTACATACATTTTCAACTACTCTATTCTATCACGTCTTTAAGGACCTCATCACCGCCTCTTCGCTTTCTGCGCACCGCACCGCACCGCACCGCATCTATAATACATTGAGAGGTACCATTCTGCCCAATCAGCGTGAAACTGAAAGGAATTGGCTGAGAAAGTACAGTAGCTACTCAAGTTAAAGGTAAAACTGTCGCCTAGCGAGGACGTAACGCCAAGTCGATTAGTCCTCGAGTTAATGACTACAGTTGAAACTGGCCTTACCCCCTCCCACAGGTACCTTCTGGTCATTTAGACAGACTTACTGCCAGAGCCCGTGCGTAAAAATATATTCAGGTCCAGGTGAGCGTGTTGGACCAACTGCAACAATTCGCTGCCTCCGAGAAAGTTGTTCTCCCTCGGCCCGTCTCTCTCTCTCTCTCTCTCTCTCTCTCTCTCTCTCTCTCTCTCTCTCTCTATCATCTTTCGCAGCTGTATGACGGTTGATAACGCGAGAAATCCTGGCCGAGTTGTAAGTGGGTGGTGGTTGATCTGATGCTGGTAGCCGGTAGTTGGTAGTCTAAATCATTAAGAAAGTACGGCTAGAGCTGAAGAGACTTGGCTTCGCCATGACGAATGGCAGGAGGGGGCAAGTTGTTGGGGGGATTTGGAATTAGGTGGCGATGAAGCCGCAGTTTGGGTGAGGAGCCTCCCGAGATGGAAAATTGTGAGATTTCAATTGGTATTTTGAGAATTTGCGGACTGAGTGGTTGCCGGGCTCTTGCGCCTAGGTGAGAATGAGAGGTGAATTGGTTGGATGTCCGGTCTTTGTCCAAGTAAAAGATGGTTTGAAGCTCGGGCAACAGTGAAAAGTGAAAAGTGACTGAATCGGCAGGTTGGGTTAGATTGGGTTACTGGTTAGGGCGTTTAATATGAATATGTAGTATCTATATCGGCGGGGTTGGGTGGGATTGTCGCGATGGGATTCCGATGGAAAGTTTCGATCGCATCGGCATCGGCATCGGCATCGGCATCGGCATCGGCAGCACTCTTGCCTTGGTCGATTCGTAACGCCGCGCCGCAACGCCGCAACGCCGCAACGCCGCAACGAATGGACGCCGATCTAGTTTCTAGTGATCCGAATCGGTCGATCCGAGAAAGGCCTTCCTTCTTCCCTCCCACCCAATCAACGCTTCCTGCTACCTAAATATTGCCCCGAAATCACTGGGGAACCGGAACGTGTCATTGATAGAAAGCATGTGGCAGATTGGTGGTCTAGCTATTTGGAGAAATGAAGATCTCGGTCGGTGTTACTTGGCCATTTCTGATGGCTCTGGTAAGAGAGTGGCGCAGAGAGGCGACCACATGAAAGATAAAAAGGAGTTTCCGCTCTCAGGAGCAATTGCGGTGCCAATGTAGCGAATGTCTATTGAATTCTAGAATATTAAAGCATCCCACAATCGACACTTTAAAGCGAATCTCCACCGGAGCCTCTTTTCCAATCCCAACAATTGCCATCTTGAAGAGAATATTCGAGAGACTCGTGCTGTTTGCCAACTTGCTAGTTAGAGCCGCAGACCACTGGCGCCATTCTTCTCTATCTCTATCTCTATCGCGCTTACTACATATGTATTTTCGAGGGAACTCGCTGCCTACCGGCCGGACCAACAAACGGACGACGATCCCTGCAAATGGCTGGCGCGCCCGCTCGAGTTTCCGATCGTAAAGGAATTTCCATTTAAACGCCTACATTACGTAAGAAGCGAGGCGAACGCCTTCAGGAAAGGCGGCGTGATGCTACGAAAAAGAGAGGGATGGGGAGAGGGGAGGACGATTTGGCTCTGTTGGGTTAGGTTGGAAGCTCGCAGAGCGACGTAAACCGCCAAGACGCCAAGACGCCAGGATGATTTGGCATCTGAAGCTCATTTGTGATTTACCGGAAAGACGATCTACGATCGACGATGGTAGAAGGTGTGTTTTGGGTTTGGGCAAATGTTTGTGATGATGGAGGGGAGGGCTGGGGCGGCTGGGGCGGCTGGGCGCAGTAGGCCTGGTTGCGGATTAGCATTCTACTATATGGAGGGACCACCCATGCTACGACCCTGTCTCGTACCAAGTACCAACAGAGCCTTCTTCAGCCTCATAATAAGAGACCGCGATCATGTTGGATCCTCCGCGGTACAAGTACCGCCCGTGTACCCATCCATATATCTCGATTTATATCGTTATCTTCCCTTTATTGGCATCGATATATATTCTCCTTGGCCCTTTACATCGATCCTGCCAATCTCTTCCTTCCCCTCAGCACCCGACCCGGCCCGGCCCGGCCCGGCCAATCGGCCTTCTTCCGTTCTACCATGCGTAGGAGTCCGCGTCGTCCGCGATCCGATCGAATCCAGTCGAGCGAACCGTCCTACTCCTATTCAGTCAAAGCAAATCCAACATTTTAGTGGTTTAGTCGATCCAGCGAGCCATACGCCACCACGCACTTTCCATCATTTCGATCAGCCGATCCGATCTCTCTACAACAGGATAATACACTGTAGTAGTTGTTAGTATGTAGTATGCATCTTAATCTTAAAATGCTTGCTAATTAACGATCAGCACTCGGGGCATATACGCATATGTCTGGCTGGGATTGGAGGGATCGGATCGCTCGGCCAACCGAAAACCAACCACGAGATCGCTCATTCACTCCCTACTCGAGAGATTCGTTCCATTTCCTCTTGGAATGGTTATCGGGAGCCGGGAGGTCCGTGTTGTACCTATACTCGAGAGTAAAGTAGATCGAGATGGCTCACATTTATCAGAGATACAGCACCATCCAACATCCCCTCCCCCCTCCCCCCTCCCTCTTGCCCTTCGAATGCGTCCTCGCTTATTAGATTAATCACCTCTTACTCGCATTACTCGGAATAATTAGCAGGGATAATTGCCCGAGCCACTCTTCCCATAGATAAAGTGTAAGTAATCGCGACAGCTGTGATGCCCGATCCGTTGACTATACAGTTTGTTGATTAGTTGATTGGTGGCGAACCTTTTTGCTTCTCTGTTGCGTTGCTCGCGAGAGTGACGGAGGAATTTAAGTTAAGGGGATTCGGAGGTTTTCTTCAACCGAACATCTCGATCTCGATCTCGATTTCGCGTCCTCGTCCCGAAGGTCACTCAACCAGCTCAGCCCCCCACTAGCTCGAGGTTCGAGGTTCGAGGCTCGAGGCTCGAGCTGCTCCTATCGTTCTAGTTGGATGCAGTATCCCAGAAAAAAGGGATCTCACTGAAAATTACAGCTGGCCTGCAATGAAATCGAGCCTTAAAAAATCTATCCTTCGCAAGCTAGTTTCTTGATCCATGCGATCTCACTGGTACATACAAGTAAGGTCGCCATTTCATCACTAATATCTATCTTTATTTATTCTATAGCCCCTACCCGGCCAACCATTGCCCACCAACAATTACTTGAAGAAATCAATTTTCTTTAGACTTCCGCGCGCAGAAAACAGATTGACTTGGCATATTGGCTTGGTCGCCGTGTCTGGAGCGTCTGGAGCGTCTGGAGCGTCTGGAGCGTCTGGACAGCTGGAGGACGGACGGTGCCGCGCGTGCGGCCCTTTCTTCTCTGACCTGCTACCGCTGCCACCTGACCCCAGTCTCGCAAGCCAAATCAACCCAGGACAAATAGATGTTTCGCCAGTAAGGGATTATGACATCGCGGCGGATAGAACTGTTATAGCTTGATTATTCCAGAGGGCATTTGCCCAAGATAACGGAAGGGAACGAGCAACCCATGCCAAACGAATCGTCGACCAAGCCAAAAAACAACAACAAAGACAGGACAGGAGAGCCTTTTTGGGTCAGATACCAGCTCACTCTTCCCCTTCCCCTTCCCCTTCCCCTTCCCCTTGCCCATCCTTGCCCTCACCGCGACTACCATATCGTTGCTCCTTCCTCATCACAACTTCCATCCCTCTTTCCCATCCTTCCTTCCTTCCTTCATTCCTTCCTTCCTTTTAATCGCGTTGCTCACAGTAGCGGCAACTGTTTTTTGCAGCATCAACCTCAGCGAGATGATCGCGCGTGGATGGGCCCGTGGCCTCGTGGATATGTCGGTTAGCAGTTTCCTGAGAGAGCTGGACCGCTTGTTCGACGAGCGTCCTTGAACATTCCGGCCGTTACACTCCCTTGCACCGCAACGCGCAACCCGCAACCCGCAACCCGCTCGCCCGATCACCACCGCCAATCTAACCTAACCACTAGGACTAGGTTAGTCCACTCCGTCTTCTTCTTGGCTCCGTCTTCTCGTGCTCCCGTGCTCCCGTGCTCCCGTGCTCCCGTGCACCCACCTTTCATTCAGAACCAACCTGGCCAAAGAAGAATTCTCCCCGTTCTGGGCGTTCTGGGGTTGAGTTGAAAAAAGTTGAACCACACATAGATAGATAGTAGGAGAGGAATAAGTAAATGGGAGTTGTCGGATGAGAGAGCGTCAAGAGAATAAGGCGAACCAGTGGTAGGCTAGAAAGAGAAAGAAGCCTTCTGACGCTCTGACACGCCCGGGGATCCCTCGCGTTCGCGCGCCCATCTGATCGGCCTAGTCAAGAGTGAAAGTACTCCATCTATGTATCTATGTATATAGATAGGTAGTTAGATATATCTACGTAGAGTAGAGAATGAATCGATAGAGGGAGAAGGAGCGAGGATGATGGAAAGAGGGGAATGAACGGCATGGCGCGAAGGGGAGCCCGATAGAAGAAAGGATCGCCAAAGCAGCCGCAGTAGTAGTGACTCTTCCGCTCTAGAGCTGAGAATGTTGAGATACAACACTTGGAGTCTTACACACCGATATATGTATACTCCCGGCTTGGCGGCGGCGGCGGCGGCGGCGGCGGCGGCGGCGGCGGCAGCGGCGGCAGCGGCGGCTTGCGCGGGTGTGTGGGAAGGAAGGCGTGTGCCAAGCGAAGCCAAGCCAAGCGAAGCCGAGTCCGCGGAGAGCCGAAGAATGTGCTCTGCACGAGACAGCTTGATAGCGGTGCAGGGCGAGGTGTATCTATCAGTTGTGCAATAGTGAATGTATAGCGGATGTCAAACTGGGAGACCGCAGCTAGGTGTACCGGTCGGTCCGGGCGTAGACTGCTAGCATCGCACAACCCTCTATCGATACCTATGTAGCATGTGGCATGTAGCATGTATGTAAATATAAATATAAATCAAATATGAGGATGGCTGTCGATGAGGATAGAGATGTCGGAAGATTGCGAGTTGCCAAAGATCACCGGCATAATCGGGCATTGAGTGGCATCTCGAACATGAGAGTAAAGAGGAGATGGGTTAGGGTTAGGTGGCTGGTGGCTGGTGGCTGGTGGTTGGTGGTTGGTGATCGGTAGAGAAGCTAGAGGATAAGATATATTTGATGGAGCCTGCGCCGGTTAGGCGGGTGGGCTCGATTCATTGTTCCTATCTGAGTTGCACAGTCATTGCGGTACAATAGGTTTACGCATACTTGGACAGTGACGTATCATACTGAGCCGGATTTCCCAATCAAGTCGAACCAACGGTGAAGTGCAGTTTTTGCTTTGATAGCCTGTCCTCTCGCGCCGATATTCTAGCCGACATCGAGTATATCCCAGTTCAAGCCGTAACTCCAACTCGCATTTTTTCCCGCCCAACAGACTCATTTCGGCAATGGCCAACTGCTATTCTCAGCGGAGAATTGAAATAACCTTGCGTCAACAGCATTGAGAAAGGTTCCTTTTGGCGGTGGTGGCGGTGGCCGCCGGCTCTCGATTCACTGCGCCAGCCTTCCCCTCAATAACACACTGAACGCGAGTACGAGCACGAGCACGAGCACGAGCACGAGCACGAGCACGAGCACGAGCACGAGCACGAGCAGCGAACCAGGAGGAAAGAAGGGCTGGAAAAGTGGGGATGGGATATAGTATAGCTATCGAGAGTAGATAGGTGTAGATGTAGATGGATTGAAAACTCATCGAAATTCCCTTTTCCAGCTCATATCGAACATGTTGGCTGGTGGTGGTGGAGGGTGTGATTGATGAGACCTTCTCATCTCGCCGGTTCATCACTGTTTATTGGTTAGGTTTGGTATGTAACCGATTGGAGAGGTGGACAGGTGGACAGGTGGACAGGTGCAGCGCAGTATCACCCATTGGTTTTCAGGTGTGTTGAATGAATGAGATGGGTGATAAAGTGGTGGTAGCAAGTCCTCGTGAGAATCCATCATAAGACAAAGTTGATAGAGCAACTCTGAAGGAGGAGCGGGCGAGGTAGGTAGGTAGGTGTGAGATGTGTTGGAAGAAAGTAAATGAGAAAGAAGTGTGCTCTGGACTGCTTGGTTCTTTCTCGGGAGGATTTCCTCGGTATCGAAAGTGATGGGAAAAAGATGGGGAATGTTGCGTGACAGAAAGTTGTTTGTAACTGTATCGGAAAGTCTCTCCAGTCTGTAAAGAGAGGTGAGGGGATTTTTTGGAGGACTCGCTCCAACGATCAAGAGCAAGGGCGATGAGCACCGTTTCGATCTTTTGAGCGGGGAAAGATCGAACCCACTTGCCCATAGATACTTGCTTGCATACGGATAGTCTGCTGCTAGACATGCCAAATTTTTCTCGGCCAGTCGAGCAATCGGGAATCGACTGATAGGGACAATGAAAGGCGTAGGGGGATAGGATAGCTCTGCATTGAAATCTAATGGCCCGAATCCCGCGAGCTGAGGCTCTTGGTGGTTGGTGGTTGGTGGTTGGTGGTTGGTGGTTGGCGGGGGCCGACAGGAGCGAGTAAAAAACCAAGCCCCAAGAGTTGTCCTGTGCAAATGGTGGAGGGGCCTCGAGATTTCACCTTTTTCCGAGGATCTAGGAATGCCGGCAGCAGCAGCAGCAGCGGGAGCGGGAGCGGGAGCGGGAGCGGGAGCGAGAGCAGCAGGCCGAGGAGAAGTGGACTAACGATTGACGAGCTATCGGTGAAGGTGTTGTGCAATCCTCTTGCTACCGGCCGGATGCATTGTGGACGCGAGCGGCGAAAGAGCAGCTACGCCCCGGCGCGCCGTTGCCAGTTGCGAGTTGCGAGTAGCGAGTTGCGAGTTGCGACAGACTGACCGATTATAAGCGACTTGAAATGTGTATTCTAGTTCTAGCAAGGCACCAGTGGTCTGTCGATCCAACACTCGGCTCGAGATTTTGGCAAGAGTTAGTGCCAGAGTTACTGAGCTTCCCCAAAAAAACACCGGCTCAAGAAATCTCGTGAGCTTTCCATCACTTTGGACAATGCTAGTTAGGAACAATTCTCTCGCCTTCGCGGGACAATGATTTTGGATAGTTTGTTTCAAGTCGGATCCCATTGCCATTCTGTCTCGAAATGGAAGGAAAGAGTTGGGTTGGTCATTCGCTCAACAACACACTTTTCCAAACCTTTCCAATCAATTTATTTTCCATTATCTGGCTGGCTGGCTGGCCGGCCGGCAAGCGCTTAGCGCATGAATCACTCTACATATAGATTATAGAATCTCGCCGTGGCTCTCCCTTTCTTTCTCGTTCTCTCCTCGAGTGGCTGCTGTTGGCCGCGATCCACGATAAATGATAGATATACATATCTATGTACTATATGTACATTGCATATAGGTATGGCAAGGGCAGGGGCAGGGGCAGGGGTACGAGGATGAGAAAAATGGAGCAGCGGGCTCTCGATCGAACGGGACTATAATCGGGACAAAAAGCGGAAGGATAATATCACGTGGTCAGCGAGCGCATTATTGCGATAGGAGCTAATCATAACAGCATTACCACCGTGCTGGCGCTCGCGCTCGTGCTCCAAGGCGCACGGGACCAACGGGGTGAAGGGGGCGAACGGGGCGAAGGGGGTGAACGAATGAGCAGACGGGCGCGAGCACAATCTTACGAAATAATTACTGGCTGCAAACTCTTACCGCACAGCACACCGTCGCATTAGTCGACGAAAAAAGCCCTACTACCTCTCTATGTTGTTGCATGGAGGTCGGTATTAACAGCGGCTGGACCAATCTTACATAGTCAAGTGCAACCTCTCCAATCTATCAGGAAGATGATGTTCGAGTATGAAAAGTATGAGCAGAACCTATCACCCTGCCCCTTTGCGGGTCTACGGAGGTTGCGCCACTACAATAATCCAGAGCGGCAACCGCTGCGGCTGATAAGAACGCGCTGCGCCCGCACCCGCGCCCGCGCGCACATTCGTGTCGTCGCTCGTAGAGTTGGTGCAAGCCCGATCAGAGATCAGACCGCGCCCTTCGCGCCGCGCCAAGCCGCGCCAAGCCGCGCCGCACTCTGAATACATCAAAGGACACCGAACCCACTGGATCGCCGTTGGCGGCGCAGTAACATGATGCCTCCACGCTCCACTACCTCTTGTTCGCGACCTTACTCAACATTCGCCATATGTGCCAACACAATCCAACCAAAGGATCTTCAAACGTAGCCCTAGCCCTAGCCCTAGCCCTAGCCCTAGCCCTAGCCCTAGCCCTAGCCCTAGCCCTAGCCCTAGCCCTAGCTCTCCGGTTCTTGAAACTCAAACTCAAATGCCAAACCTTGATTAAACTCTCGAGGCCAGCAGACACCATCGGAATAATTCTCATTAGACCACAGAGACACGATCAAATGAACCCAGATTGAGGGATTGAGAATAAGAGTAGAGAGTAGAGGAACGTGTGGCTAGCTGGCCGGTCGATCGTTCGGTTTCGGTAGCGTCGTATTCCGCTTACCGAATTGGTTGCCGAGAACCGAGGGCAGATGATATAGCTCATTAATTATATCGAAGAGTCGCTTTCGATGAGAAAATCGAACGCACCAGCGGACTGCTTTATTATCGCTAATTGCTGATTTCATTATAATGGTTTTCACTTTTCAATGGGTGAGCCGCTTTACCAATCATTATTAACGCCAGTCAGCCTGCCTCGCCACCATCCGCGGCCCTTTCCCCCCCTCTTCACATTAGTAATCGAGTAATGGAAATCAAGCCATTATTGATGTTTTGCGATTGTGCGTCACACGCGTTTCCCTATCATCTGGCCTGGCCACTAGTTGCACTCCCGAACATCGGCTACATCGGCTACATCGGCTACATCGGCTACATCACCTTGACCATCTTGTCTCTTCTCTTGTCTCATTGCCTGTCGTCGCGAGTTTCTCCCGACTGCCGACTCTGGAGAGTTTGTTGCTCCTTCCCTTTTCCCCTTTGCCCGTTCCCAGTATGCAATCGTGCCAGAAAAAAGATGTGCCTGTCCTTGAGGCAGTTAGGTGCGTGTAGTGGCCGCGTATATGTGCGAAGCGACAGGCGACAGGCGACAGGCGACAGGCAAGAGGCGAGACACGTCAGTGGCGGGTGGTCGACGGAAGGAAAACTCTTTGGGGCCGGCCGCGCGTCCTTAATTATGTCGCCAACTTTCGGTTTCAGCGGATCTCGCCGCATCAAGAGCTGCACTTTTCGAGGCCGGATCCTACAATCGACGTACATACATACCCTCTCGGCTCTCGGCCAGACTAATCACCTTGAGGGAAAGGATGCGTTCCCGTTCTCTCTTCATCTTCCTGTCGCTCCTTCCATCGAATGAGCCATTCGGCATTCGGTGGATGGCCTCCCCCCCCCCCCTTCCTTCCTTCCTTCCTTCCACGACTTGTTGGAAAACTTAATGAGAAACCACTGGTTGTTAGAGGACCATCTCATTGATCATTAACTTGTCAACTGGGTTGATAGTTGGCATGAGTGGATCCATGCCAGTTGCTTCTCCTGGAAGATATCTATCTACATATACCATTGGTACTTGTCTGATTCTGACTGATCGTCAGATAAGGCCGACTCTTAACCGCTTCCGAAATTCCGGCCATCTACTCTCCTACACGTTACTGTCTGGCGCGTGGCGCGTGGCAACGATTCACTTGATCGCCTGTTATTATTATGTATGTATTATGTAGTCGAGAATGTGTTAAGCAGCGGCATTATTATCCTGTACAAACGTCAGATCCGGATGATCGGCCTATATCTACCGAGCGCAACAAGGAAACAAGGAGCGAAAGCGAACCGAACTCAAGTATGTACCTGAGCGAAAGTCCACATGGCACATGTCCTTCATCGTTGGTGCATAAGGAGGGACCTTAAGAAAAACCATATCAGTCATCTACTATGCGCCTCTACCATAGATGGAATATTTTCCCGACTCTTTCCCGCGACTTCAACTCCCTCTATCTACATATAATACTCTCCAATATCGCACGCAGCCTTCCATTATAACCTGCCTAGTGAAGGGCCGGGGGGTCAAACAGTAATAGATGTGTATGTACTACTATTGCTTTCGCGAAACAATGGTAAATGGCTGAGCTGGTGGAGGACTGTTACGGAGATACGCCAGGTATTCAGAATGCACCTGGACAAACAAGCTTTGGGTCCCATTCAAATGGCCGATCGATTCGTCCCATCCAATCGCATTATTATCCTTTGGTGATTTTCTATGGATATCTATAGGTAGATGAAATATCGACGCGTCTGGTCGTCTAGCCTGTGCGGGTGGTGACTGGGAGCGGGAGCGGGAACGCGCCCAGTCTATCTACATACATCATACATGTAGCTATCTGCCTATCTAGACTCTCTGGTATAGCTATACTCTCTAGACAGACCGAGCACGGACTTGGAGGAAAGCGCTGACCCCAGTTGGTTTGGCTTGGATAACCGCGTCGCGCCGCGCCGCGCCGCGCCGCGCGACGAAAGTACCGAAGGTAAGCGGGCCGGGCCGGGCCGAGCCGGGCCAATAGCAAAAGGAAGGATGCGGATGGCAAGCAACAAGCAGCAGGCAGCAGGCAGCAGGCAGCAGCTGAGTGAAAGGCCCACGCCCGTGCCTCGGGCTGCGAGCTGCGAGTTGCAAGGGCGACTGCCCGGTGCCCGCTCAGCACGCGCACGCTACCACTCCAGCACTCGACGTCGACACTACTTACTTCTCCTCCGTTCATTCTCCTTCTATCTCCAACTCGCACTTACCATCCGTTCGCCTTCCTTTCCTGTCCGCTGTGCGCGGGGCGCGGCACCGCACGGCGCTCACCTACTCTTACATACACGTGTTTGGGACACGTGCAATCGCAAGCCATCCATGAACTCGCCCGCCGCAGACTTTGCGCTCATTCTCTCTCCCTCTCCGGCTGGCGCGCGGGCACAATCTCTCCAGGCAAAATCCGGCGAATCGAGCACTCTCCCATCGGCTCGTGTCGCCTCGCCTCGCCTCGCCTCGCCTCGCTAAACGACAATACCTCGAGCCTCTGGCCATCTCCACTTGCCAACATATTCGATTTATAAAAGAGTGTCCTTTGTGCTTTCGTTAGCGGAAAGTGGTGGGCTGAAGGGGCCCGCACCTTTGATGGAATGATCCAAGCATACCTCTAACTATGAGATTTATCCAATTTTTCCTCACAGATCGGTGAGGAAACTGAAACTGCGACATTACCTATAGAATGAAGAGGCTAATGTAAGTCCCGATGTCCAAGTACCAAGTACTGAATGGAAGAGAGGATAGCATGAGATAATGGCGTTATGCAAGCGAGCTTGAGCCAGTCTCACGAGCGCGAGTACGCCGTACGGAGTTACGGACTCGGGAGTACGGGCTCGGGCTCGGGATCGGGCTCGGGCTCGGGCTCGGGCTCGAGCTCGGGCGTGGACGATTTTGTTTGAGAGTTAATAGCCCGCTCGGCGGATAAGAGGCGTGCGACTAGATAGAGAAGGAACTAGCCACTAGCCGAACGAACGAAGGAGGGATGAGGTAGGGAGGCAGGGAGGCAGGGAGGCGAACGTCCTCGCTCACTCTCTCGCTGACTCGCTCGCGCGGAGATGCATCATCCGATTTCGCAATGCGCGGGAGCAGAGCAAGGTACCTGATATGTTGGCATACCCAAGGAGACGAGATCGTAGTAGTACTGAAAGGCGAAGAGGACACGTTCCCAAGGTGTACTCCTCCCTATCTACCGATACTACATACAATAATCCACTTGTACATGTCCGTCCCGTTCCACCCGTTGCCCGTTAGAAGATAAGCGAGTGAACGAGGATCCGCCGCTCGCACAAAATTCTCCTCGGATGAAAACGCGTTCTTGGCTAGTCTGCAACTCTGCAGGAAGTCGCCGACGCCGACGCCGACGCCGACACACGCTCCAGTCGATCTCGAAAGCCGCCTATCTAATTCCAAGCCAATCTCCCACAATCACCGACCGACCACTACCTTCCTCAGATATCCTAGAGGACCTAGAGACTCTACGTCTCGAGTTCTCAATCGAATAGGCCCTATACCTAAATCTACCATCTTACAGTTACAGTTTCCCGTCGCGCAGCGCCTCGTCTCGTCTCGCCACTCCTCGCTCGCTCGAGGACTCGATCGATGTCGCGTTGCGATCTCCCAGCTCCGCGCGCCACGCCACGCTTTCGTTCCCACACTTGTATCTACTTATTTAGCCAGGATCTATACCAGTATACTGAATCGCATCGGGTAGACGTCGCGGATAGACGAGATAGAGGTTAGAGGCTTCAACTAGCAGTCATCGCGCATCTTGGGCCTCGTGCCGTCAACGAGCCGGCACAAAAACAGACAGATTCGCCGATACTTTCGATAGATAAGTTTTATCGTTAGTGGCCTGCTCTCCGGCATCGCCGCAACCGTTGCGATGGTGAGACGAGCTGCCGGGGATGCTGCAGATGCCGGAGGTGCGGATCAGAGAACGCACGCGTGGGCGCAGTTGTTCGCAAAGCTAGAAACATCCAAGACAGAGTGACAGAGAGGGGTATGGGGGGGGGGGGGGGGGGGGGCGATGTCCTCGAGAGATATCGCGATAAGAAAGGCCATCCTAAGGACACACCCGTTGATCCGGGAGCGGGATAACGATCTACATCGACAGTTTTCTAGGTATATACATATATGTATATAAATACCCGTCCATCCAACCATGCAACTGATACGTACAGAGTACGTTTAGAGTTGGGGGGGGGGGGGGTAAATGGGTAGCGCGAAATGGGTTTGGGTTAGGTCGGAAATTTGATGAGGCTCGCTCGTATTGTATGAGTACCGAGTAAAAAGAAACGAAAGCAAGCGATTACTCTGTTCGATTTCCACCAAACGAAATGAACCATGCAAAAAACATTAATGATAGCCAACTGGGAATTAATGAGAGTGACTGGGAAGAAGGTGATTTGGCCGGAGGTTGGGGGCCAGTTTCTTTTGCGGCGTCGTTTCCTCCAGTGGACCCCTCCCGACGCGACGGCTTGGCTCCATTCCATTCCGCCGCGCTTTCATGGACATTACTCCGATTCCGATTCCGAATCCGAATCCGAATCTGGAATATAATGAAGGGAATGGGATTGTTGGTGAAAGATTAGGTTAGGAGGTAGCAAAACATTTCGGAGCACTCGTGGGCGCGATGTTTAAATCTATTCACTGTGAGTTGGTAGTAGATATGTATATGAGAATGTTTTGCGACCAGTGACGCGCGTCATTAGTGATGGAAAAATGGGTAAGATTGAAAGAAAAAAGAAGCCGGTTCGATCGTTTGCTAGAGATTGTTCGCTGAGTGTCTGCAAATAAGCACGTAATCACTCCAACTTGGTTCAACCAGTTGGCACAATTCCACAGGAAGACGAACAGACATTGAAGAAACATGAAATGGAGGGGAGAGGGAGACACGGAACGGAATTAAAAGGACGCGCGCGAGATGGAGAGGGAGAGCGCCAATCGAGCGAAGAAGGTCATCGCGATCACTCGGATGATGGTGAGAGAGAAGCCGGAGCATGTTTGGTCGTAGCGACCTTGCTCGATATGAAGAGCGTGCGACGTCGTATGCGACGATAAACTCTAGAGAAAAACTCCCGTTCCCTCCTGTCTCTCTGTGCCGTTGAGTGTCCAGGTGTGAAAGACACTTTTCAATATCCTTTTCCATTCACTGTTGACTCTGCAGACTCCTCTCTCGTTGGCAAAAATCCACTGAGTTTTGCCCGCCGAATGCTCAACATGAGTGCGATCTGCGGGCTGCGGGCTGCGGGTGGCGTCCTAAGTCCTAACCTGCGGGGCTGGGGGCTGCTACACAGTCTCGGTCGCCTAGATGAGTCTAGCTGCGATAGCCTTTGCCGATCTCGACTGCGCACTTTAAACTCTCAACACCTGAAACACTGAAACCCCGCGCGGCGCCTGCCTCATCTCGAGCAATCTTCCTCTCCTCTCAAATGTATACCTCTTGCGTTCGTGCGTTCTTACGCCTTATGCCTTACAGCCTATCAAACAATGGCCCTTCAACAATCGATCTATCTATTCTATCTGGTCATCTGGTGTAGGCTGCACCAGGCACCAGGCATCATTCGACCATTTGGCTACTTGGCTCGTGCGAGTCATACAATTTCCGCGCAGAGCAGAGCGGCTCACGGATGCCCCTGGGCTTAGAAAGGCGTGGTACTTGAACACGACGAAACGTAGGAGAGCGAGGTGTCGTCAGAGGCTAGGGCAGCGCAGCGCCACCACACCACACCACACCGCCGCCCGTCTGTCCGCCCGTCCGCCCGTCCGCCCGTCCGACTGCGCTCCTTGCAAGTTAGGTCTAGGTGTAGGTGGGTATGTCTACTCTTCATGCTCTATCATCTCCTGGAGCTGGCCAACGTTGATATTAGAAACCTCCCGCCCTATCCTCCTTCAAGCATGCTTTCATGCTGCTAATTAGGTCGAGCCGTTAATCGAACCCACCGAATAATCCATCTTTCATAAGAGGCCCGGCCGCCCGCGCCGCTGCTCAGTTATGGCCTGAATCTTACTCTTTCTCTTCATCGCCTCTTCCAATTGCTCCTCCTGCTCCTGATGCCGTAAGCACGTAAGACTGACAAGTTTGGACCGACACGAAGCACACGCGGCCAGGCCAGGATAACTAGGTTCGGTGATTGGCAACAATTGGCATGTCTTCCAACTCGATAGTCGATAGTCGATAGTCGATAGTCGATAGTCGATACTTGTCCAAGATGACATCCAATGAGCAAAGGTGCAAAGAATTGCCAAGTGGACGAGCCATCTCTATCGTGATAAAGCAAAATGAAAGATGAAAGCTATAGAATATAGACAGACTATGTAGATTGTAGATGCTGACTTCTACGATGACGATGACAATGACGAGAAGAGAAGAGAGCGCGAGGGTGGTTGACTGGCTTTGGCTGATGATATGTATTACATACATACCACAAGATCGAGAATCAAAGGAGAGACGAAGGAAGAAAGAGTACGGAATGAGAGAGCGGAAAAGGAAAGGGAGCCAATGGGCATTGTGGCAGGATGATGCAATTCAACTCCGCCCCAGTTACTTGGACAGATCTCCTCAGGACGCGACGCCACGCCATGCGCATGTCGGTACGCCGGCACGCCACGAAAGAAAGCACGTGACGGCCAGTAGGAGATTGGATTATCGCATGAGGGGTGAGTTGAACAGGATAACTAAGAATACGAAGTTGCGCGTTATCACTGGGTGGGAAAGCTCGAGAAATATTGATCTTATAAGTAACGAGAGGGAGATAGTTTCGCTTCAGAGCGAAGCGGGAGTTTAGGTTAGGTCTGGCTTCGGTATTGGGAAAGAGAACTGGGCTCCTGAGGGAAAGAGGCGTGAAAGACAAGTTTGAGCGAGGAGGCCAGGAGGTTGGTAAAGATAAACGCAAAAAGACGTGCTCAAGCGGGCGGAAGAAGACAAAGTGGCGATAAATTTTAGCTCTAACGCTCGAACCGAATAGCATGTAGAGTTGGAAGTAGGTGTAGGCGGTGGTCGTGTATACCTAGCCGACCAGCCAGCCAGCCAGCCAGCCAGCCAGCACTCAGCAGTCTTTGAGGCTTGAGCAGCCAGCCAGGCGACTCGCACGCCCGGCGGCCGGCGCATGGCACACAGCACACGGCACACGGCGGCGCGCCGGCACCGTTCCAGAGTCTATTGCGCGCACAGCGCGCACCTCTAAAGGAATTTAGCCTTATAAATCAGCAACATGACTGCACCATGCCACACCTTTCCCTTCTTGGGGCAATCACGAGTCGTCACCGTATCGGCAACATCCCTCTACCACTTTGCCATTCCTTCCTCCATGCCTAAACTCCAAAAAACAATCTCTCTCTCTCTCTCTCTCTCTCTCTCTCTCTCTCTCTCTGCCGGGCTCAACGAGCACTTGCCCATCGAATGATTATTGGAGACTTGTCGACATGTGTGTGTTGTACGCGGAGCCAGTAAGAGGAAGGAAGATAGGTGTTAATAAGACGGGAGCGTGGCCAGGTAGTTAATGGGAAATTAGCAGTGGAGTGGAGGAGGAGCAGGAGGACGAGGCAGCAATTGAGTCCTGCCCACTAATGCAGGAAGTAGCATGGACGATGGGACAGGAGGAGGAGGTGGAAAGGTCTGAGGGTCGAGTTGCTACGAGATGGATGAGGGTGAGTGGTAGATAACAAGTTGTAAGTGTGGAGCTGTAGACTTGTAGAGGATCGGTGTCGATGCTCCGCCGCTTGGAACTGCGGGCCGGACGACACACGCTCGCACGCACGCTCCTCTGGAAGGTACGCGAAAATTCATGTGCGTGGCTGCCTATGAAAATGTAGAGCGAACCAGGCCGGGTTAAAGGTAAGCGTTAAGGGAGTAAAGAACTCGGAGAATAATGATATTCCAGGTGTTACATAACCCGTTGAGCTGATATCCTGTTATCTGTTCTCTAGATGCGTGTACCGTTCTTCCGAGTATACCGTCAAGTTTCCTTCATCCACCACACGTCCATACATTTCATATTTCATCCAAGATATGGCCGTCCGCACCATTCTACTCTACTATGTAGTCCGGACCAGTCCGGCCGCTCACGCTCACCTCTCCGAACTCGGAACCGTGCGAACACGGACGCCCTACCTACTGATAAGCAATTAGCGAGGACTTAGCTGCGTGTTACGACCCTACTTTTGCCCGGCGACTCGCGACTCGCCTCATTGTTGACCGCTCGCTTGCTGGCTCGCGATTCCTCTTCCGGATAACGCGCGAGTCGCGCACAACCGGTCCGGGAAACTGGGTTAAAGTTAAAAGTTGCTTCGTACCAGGAAGCCCAAGTCCTCCCAATGCGTCCTTCCCACTTGGAAGATCGCCTTCAAGAAAAGTCGAGCGCTATCGCTAAAATTCCACTTGAAGGCAAAGAATCGGAGAAAAATCAAGAGTATCTGTTATTTCTCGCCTTTCAAATTTCTCTTCTCTACTAGAACCTATCCTACAAGCTATGTATTCAGCCATCATGAACAGTTGAATTCCCAAAGTTGTGAGGGCCTCTCATTCAACTCACTTTACACCAACTTGTGTCCCACCCACCCCCTGCTACTAGATTGACAGGGCGAAACGTGCTATCGGTCGGCAAGGCAAATCCAATGCTTTGAAACTTTCATCAGTTGATATTGGAGCGAGCTGAGGAGAGGGGGTTGTAGAAAGAGATGTAGAATATGTAATGTAAGGAGGAGAGAAAGAAGGGCGGAGGTAGAAGGCGAGTGAAGCGGATCCTGGGTTCGGTCTGATGGTGTAGTGGCCTGGCCTGGCCTGGTCTCTCCGTAGACAGAGTCACGTTGCCAGCTGCCGGTTTGCTAGTTGCTTTCCTGGCGACACGCCCTGCTCTGATAACACCCACACCACCAAAGATAACCCGGTATTAATAGATGTGCGTCCCGGTACTTTCGCAATTCCTACTGCGCACATAGATACCAGCCAGTATACATAGTACATACTACATACAACACAGTTGGAGATAGCTGGAAAGGCAACTGGCAAGCGCGAGCGGTTGGACTTGGACCGCTCGCTTGAGCCTCCTATGTGTAGAATACAATCGCGTGCACGCTTGTAGTATAGTAGGAGAAACTGGCGCAACTTGGGTGCATCCACGGGTCTACGTACCGTATGGGGCTATGGAAAGAAAAAGTTGGCGGAAACAGTTAGCAGGGGACGGTAGGGTAGGGTTGGTTTAGAAGAGGGAAGAAGATACATGCATTATTATTGAGTTAGGTTGGAAGAACGATGCCATTGAAAAAGAGAGCCCAGTGCAATCTCCATTCTTGGGCAAGACTTTTAATACTTTTAATACTTATCGATCTGAGCTTATCAGCCGCGAGAGGATTGGCAGAGAGGGAGAGAGAGAGAGCCAATTGGTTCTTTTTCTTTGGGGACGGTCTCGCCGGGCTGCTTTTCACAGGAGGTTTTCAGTCGGTAAAGGCAAAGGGGAAGCCAACAACTACTTCCGTGAGACGCTCGAGGAGGAGAGTGGAAATCGGCTGCAGGATCTAATTCTACTAGCTACTCTAATCTAAAACTGTCTGAGCCGATACGTTCCCTCAATTTTTCGATATCTATGTGCGTCACCGGCAGTAATTGTGACATGGCGCTCGCATTGGCGCATGCCCTCAGAATCAACCGGTCTAACAACAATAATTTTCTCACTCACTCTCCTAACATGAATCGATTCGAGGCGAGGCGAGCCGAGCAGAGCAGAGCAGAGCAGAGCAGAGCAGAGCAGAGCCGTGCTGTGCCATGCCGATCTAACCAGCTTGTGGGCTAGACTGGCGAATGCGTATTTTGATATAGATATAGCTAAGGTAAGGTAAGCTGGGTTGGTTGAGTTGACTGGGCGGATGAGGCAAATTTGTTAACGTGGCATTATCTACTATTCTACTGCATAGTAGGCGCGCACGGGCCGGCGCGACGCGAAGCCGCAGCTAAGCTAACGTGCAGATTGCTCTGCACCATCGAGTCCCTGGTGGTTCTTTTTCCCCCCTTTTTTTCGCTGGTCAACGGCTTGTCGATTTCGCAAAGAGAACTCGTTATTTCGTACTACATACTAGATTTCCCTGCAATCTACCGGCTTAGGATTGGGCGAGCGTGCGCGTGCTCTCACAGATCCACTTGGGATTCTGGCCGAAATCCTACTGATTACAAGTTACGAGTTACGAGTTACGAGTTACGAGTTACGAGTTGAGGGGTGGCTGATGGATCATATCACGGTTCGAAATACATCCCTGCCAAATTCTAATTGAGGTTTCCCGAACAATTGCCGTCTCAGCCAGTTGGCAGGAGTTGGCTCGATAGTTGATAGTGGAGAGTCAATGGCAAAAGAGAGGAATGACTCTCGTCTGATCGAGAAGCCGAAGCGCCGCGCCGCGCCGCGCCGGCGAGTATAGAGAGAGAGAGTGAGAGGGGAGAGGCTGCGGCAGCGCGGCGACGCGTGGCAGCAGGACCAAGCAGGACGTCACGAGTGAGGAGAGGAGAGCGCGGTCGGGCGGTCGGGCGAGAAAGCTCCGTTAATCGTGTGGAAAGGGCGCGGTGCGAGTGTGTTGGACGAGGCGTGGAAAGACGATTTTTAAAGGCGACCTGCTCGCCTATCTGCGTCATAGATGGTTATCAACTCAAATGAATCAGGTGCCGCGGGTGCACCTTTGCCTTTTTTCCCCGGCAGGCGATCGCGGTCCGGCAAGCCGGCCGGCTCACCGGCCGGTAAGCAGCTCGGCTCTGCACGGGCCCCATGCTCCGCACGCCAAATCAACCGCCGCCACAGCCACAGCCACAGCCACAGCCACAGCCACAGCCACAGCCACACCATCACTCCACTCTAGTCCAGTAGAGATCTGCTTTCACAATTAGAACTCGTTACTTAGAATTGCGCCACGTTTCCGCATGTCCTCGCGCCACCCCACCGCCTACCGCCCACCGACCATCGGCCACCTTCTCCCGCCCCCTAACCCAACTTAACCCACCACTATTTTCCCTTCCCCACCGTCAATTTCCATTTCGTACTCCGCTACCAGTACTTTACTACTTTGCGGCCTTTTGCCCCAAATCGCCGAGTCTCTCGATATTCCCTTCATCACAAATCTCCACTATCTGCATAGATGATACATCAGATTAGATAGTACATAGTGTGAGAGTCAGCTTCCCGGCATTATTTCATCCCTCGAGAACCAGTGGCTCGAGCCACCTCCACCTCCACTTCCACTCCCGTAGCCGACTCCCGACTGTTATCATCTTCGGGAGGGTTTATGGCAACTTAACGAGTTACTAACCGGCAGGTAGGATCACCCGACGATAAACTCTCTTCGCCTCTCCTCTCCTCTCCCCGCTATTTGATAAACTAATTGGACGATCGCTCGAGAGCGACCAGTCTTCCTCGTGCTCTTTCAATCAGCCATACCGTTATCACCTTGCCGCGGACCACCGTTAACAGGACTGCTACTCCTTCACTCGACTCGATCCCATCTCTCTCACCTAGCACTCTCGTCCTCTTTTCTACTCTAGGCTCTAGGCTCTAGGCTCTACGCTCGGACTTGCATTAGGCGCGAGGTCCCGACGGAGTCAGAGCTCATTTCACCCCTTCCGCGAGCTTCCCGAGAATACTCAGGCCCAACCCCAGCCATATTGGGAAGCGGCGATGAGAGGCCGGCCGGTTTAATGAAATTAGTGGCTCACTAGATTCTAGACATTAGTCTTGTGCCGGAAGGCGAGATAAGATTGGTGTGATCTCGGAATCAACTGGTTGTTGCTTGCTATTCCTTAAAAGGTGGGTGGTGGAATACCAAGTGGGATACTTGGTAATACATAGTTGAGTTGGTTTTTCGTCTAATCCCAATCATCGATTCAGTTGCGTCCTTTTGCAGGACAAGTTCGGGACCGGTTCGCCTGGCTGCCTGCTCGAATCATCGAATGACAGTTGACGATAGCTGGCCAACGATCGGCACTCCCCCCAACTGGCCAACTGGCAATCATATCCCCAGACCTAGCCCATACCAGACTGATAGAATCGATAATGCAACTATTGAGTAGAAGCTACCTCCAGTCTTTCTATTTTTTACTAAAGAGAAGGCAAGGGAAGCGAAGGGAAGGGAGGGGAGTGGAGGGGAGGGGACGGGAGGCATCTTCTGCAAAGGATTCCATGTCTATGAATGGCTAGCCGGCTAACCTGCTTCTGCTTCTGCTTCTGCTTCTGCTTGTGCTGTTGCTCCTCGTCACGCTCGTTAGGCCGATTGTGAGTGAGGCGACGCACTCGCAAAATCACTGCGTCCGACAATCAGACTTGTGCGCTTCAAGTTGGAAAAGAGGGAGCGTGAGTGAATGGGAGCGCCGAAAGACGGAAATTCACTCGACTCATTCGACTCATATGTGTATACTTTTTCGTCAAGGGCACGCGCAAACTAGAAAGACTCTAATCTAAATGGAAATACAGTAATCTCGCGAGGAAAAGAATGCTGACATATAATCTAATAATGAGATGGTTGCTCCTTGTTGGATTATTCGGAGGAAATTAGCTGAGGCGGAGTGCGGCGGACGAAAATGTCGGCAAGTCTGCGAGTGTAGAGATTGACTGGCGGGATGGATTATTCTCAGCTAATTGTCAGTACAGGGCCCGTTTTAGCCGCGCGGCTTCTTTTAGCCAGAGATGTAAATGAGAATCTGAGAGAGGAAGGAAATGCTAGTTACGGTAGTATGCATCATCGTGGTGAGTGGTGAGTGATTGCAGGTGTGAGATGAAGCATGCCCACTGGGCCAGTTGACATTGTGCGTCACGAGAGATTCTCTCTTCTAGTATCTCTCGGCTCCGAATTACATGTATGGTATCGTAAGAGCCTTATGCGGCCGAAATCGAGAGGTTTCGACACAAAGACCTGCCTGTCTGCCTGCATGCCTGCTCCTTCCGTGTCATCGAGTCGCACATACCAACTTTATATGGTCTACGGCCTCAACCTCCCTCTCCAACTAGAAAACTCATTAGAGATCAGCGGGTGCGCTTAAGCCAACAAGGAGGCTCATGATGACTCTTTTCAGCGAGGGATTCTTTCTTGACATTGTCGAGAATCGAGAGTGGTGGATAGTCAGCCTTCCTTTCCGGAGAATCCTTGGTCGTTTTTCTTCCTTCCCACCACCTAATCACCTCCTAATCTGAGGGATGCGCCTCTCTCTCTCTCTCTCTCTCTCTCTCTCTTTCTCCCTCTCTGCCGCTGTGGCTCGCGTCGTATATTCTCGAGTATCGGATTTTGGTGATATTGGAACCTATAAATAAATCTAGTTGGTCAAGGACTCGTAGAGAACGAGCGAGTGAGCGAGCAAGCCAACAGAGGCTACGAAGGAGATCGGCTTTCAAGTAGCAATCAAGCAGCAAGAACCAGGATGAGTTGATCGAAAAGGGATGCCACCTATAAAGAAAGAAGCAATAGAACAAAGACCAGCCCAAGAGAAAAGGAGATGTTCCCACGGTTCGTCCAGATTTCGCGCTGCGGCGCTGCGGCGCTGCGTCGCGGCCACCTCCTTGCCCTTCTTTGTTCTTTCAGGTAGCCAAGAAGGAAGTGAAAGGGGGCAAAGGGGGCAAAGGGGGCAAAGGGGGCAAAGGGGTAAGGTTTAGTTGAGGCTGAGGTGAGCTCCTATCCTTTAACGGACCGGGGGCCAAGAGATTGGAAGGTATCCTCGAGTTAGGCTCCCTTGGAGGATGCATGGTGACAAGTCGGTCAGTTAGCTCCGTGAGCCCCGAGAACTCAAATCCCTCTGGTATCGAGATTCGCGACAACTCCCACCCTCGAGAGGCTCCATCCTTTCCGGAATCAACTCCCCCAGAGACAACAACAACAACTTGGACAATGCTCCGATAATAATGGGCCGAGGATAGATATGTCTAGCCGGGGCTAGGGCTCTACATAGGCCTATAGGTCTTCATATACATATGTATTGTATAGGGCTGGTTAGGTGGTAGTGGGAGGTTTTGCAGAAAGAAGGATGAGCGCGGTCGATGGAGTAGGAAGGGGAAAAATCTGGGCCGCAACGAGCAAGAGTTGGAGAAACTCCCTGCTATTTGCAGATCTGCTCTGGGCGTGCGTGCGTGCGTGCGTGCGTGCGTGCGTGCATGCACTCGAAGAGGTGATGGTTACCTTTTTGTCGCGGAAGGAAAGAGCAGAGTTACTTGGACGCTTTTATCTCGAAGGGGAACGTTAGTGATTTATTGGCGGACTTTGCGCCATCGCATCGGGAACATAGGCTAATTGGACTGGCTGCCCTTACGCAGCTATACTCACTTATACTCACTTCCTGAACGGCGACGCACGCTTACCTGTCGATCGGTAAACAGTCATCCCTTACCTTCTATTACTCCTCTCCACTGCTCCATCATCAGGTACTGCTGCTGGCACGTGCCTACATCCCCTCTCTTGCCTCTTTCATTTCAACGCACATATCGAAACATATATCGAATCGCACATAGTCGAAATCTGAATAGAGTCGAAGAACCCTGAGCACTCGGCGCGATCTCTCGCAACTCTCGCTCTCGCTCTCGCCACGCTGCCGCCGTTCCGCTCCGCTCCAGCTCTTCTTCCCGCAAGCGTGCTCGCGCGTCCCTTCCACCTTCCACCGCAAGCTAACTCTACTTACTCTTGACGCGGTGAGGCCAGGTGGGCCGTGGGTCGTGGGCCCTGAGCCCCTCACTCGATCTACCGACAGCGGCGCGACGCGAGCGGTAACGGTGGGACAGGGGGGGCGCTACCCGACGACTTAGAAAGTGAAACTGAAAACGGCAAGTCGGATGAGAGTGGACCCCACCCTGTTCTGGCGTCTTCTACTCAGCCGCGTACACACGCCCATGCATATGTGCTCCGATCTCTCGCCGCGCCGCGCCGCGCCGCGCCGCGCGATCTCTCTCGGAATCCTTTCATTTCGTACAGATGGAATACATGCGTACGCCTCTACGCGTACGGCCGTACGCCGATCTTTCCTTGGAATAACAAAGGCACTCTAACCTCTAACCACATCCTTCTTCCACTCGAGTCTTTATTCTCAGTCTTGCCGTCTATCATGTCTGTGTACTTGCTGTCGATTTCAATTGGTCAACTGGAGAAAAGAAGAGGGTAAGGTTAGGTTAGGTTCCCCAAGATAAAACACCTCGAGCCGCTGAGAGTGAGCCACCTTTCTGTCGTCCGACGCCTAACGTTCTCAGATAAATATCGAGAATGGAGATGATAGAGGGGGCGACATAGCGACATGGCAACATGGCGAGATTCAGTTGCGAAATGGTCAAATATTTTAAGAGCAGGAAAAAGGATAAGAGCGTCCATCGGCCCAAACGTCAAAGGGACAGACTACGTGTCAACATCACGCTACCCTCACCCGCATCCGGACACCTTTTCACATCGCGTTCAACTAATTAAAATTCTTCCGCACCAACCGGAGAAAGGATCGGCAGCCCAGTCGGTCTCTCTCTCTCTCTCTCTCTCTTCCTGTACACCCGTGAGACATGCTCTCGCCATATCCGACTATCCCTCTACTACACTACATACATAGATGGGTGCGTGCGCGAGTGCGAGAGCGAGTGTGGCCCAGTTATCGGCCAAGATTGGAATCGAATTTGAGATGGAGAGTAAAGGGAAGCACCTCCCCCCTCTCTCGCGCTCCGAAACTTTAAAAGCACCACCGTCCAAGCTCAAGATCATTCAGCCCCACCAACCGTTCAGTCTCTATCAGCTCCAAGTATGCGTTGGTGGTACCGGCCGCACACCTGCAACTCAAGAATACTGGAGCAGCAAGAATTCTTCTAGTGAATCATCGAGCTGGCTGGCTGGCTGGCTGGCTGACTGACTGACTGACTGACTGACTGACTGACTGACTGACTGGCCGCTTAGTAGGCTCATTTAAGCCTAATCGGTAAAATACTATACATGTGTGTATGTATGTATGTATGTATGTACCTTGCAGCGGGACGCGAGTCAACCGGCAAGGTTCCTCCAGCGAGCCGCAGGCGGAGAAGAAGGAGTGGAAGGAGGGTAAGGAGGAGGAGGAGGAGGAGGAAGAGATGTAGCGTAACGATGATGCACCAGTGGTAGGTTGATTGGTAGGTAAGATGTTGATCCCGCTGCTGACAGGTACGTAAGCATATGTCAAGCATGTTTATATGCAATAACTGCTCTCGCCGATTGCGCATTGCATTGGAGGTGCTAGTTGTAGCTCCTCCCAGCCTGCAACGTAAAAAGCTCAGTTGACCAATGGTGATGAGCCTCCATTAATTATCTGTTCCTCACGAGAAGATGCTTGACTTGATGCAGTGTGCTCTCCGGCAGCTGCTCGTCATTGGCTTTATTGACAAGTGCTTTTTTTCACATTAAATCATTGCAAGCCCAATGAATGATTGGCTTGCAATCGAATGGAATAATTGATTGGAGGAGTGGGCAAAGGGCAGAGGGCAGAGGGAAAGGTTCAAATGTGGAGAGTCGCTTTGGTGAGGCAATGGGGGGAAAGGTCGGAAAAAAGTGATGCGAGAGGCAAGCTCGCCTTGGTGCGGCGCCGCGCGGCGACTCTCAATGCAGCGCAGAGAGCAGAAAAGGAAGAGAGGGCCGGGCCGGGCCGGGCCGGGCCGGGCGGGGTTGGGCCCTTCTCTCTGTCTCAAGAGTGGCTCAAGTTTCTTATGGACTTGTTCTTCGCCTCTTTAATCCCGGCTGTAAAGCCCTGACCAGGTAACTGTGTCAGCAGTATTGTCCCCTATGTCCGACTCGGAGATGACCGACGTCGCGGTGCGCCGATGATTGTTGCGCAACAAGCCGAAGCCAAGAGATCCACGAGGATCCGATCATCTAATCGAATCTAATCTAAAGTCTCGGGAGGAGTATATACGTACATACGTACATATGCAGATATGCATAAAGCTACAGCAGTAGTACGGCTAGCTCTCCTGCCTCCTCGATTTACTCATCTTGGCGCTCTGCGTCCTTAGTTTCTCCAGGCATCTCGGCCAACCTAAAGCTAAGAAGCTAACCAGAGATTGACCCAGAAAGGTACAACTTGGATAAAGTTTCCTCCGAATATGGCAAATTCGCAAAGCGAAGATGAGTAATTGGTGTTTCGCATAGGATAGGATAGGATTAGGACATATTAGGACATAGGTCATAGGAAGCAGCCAAGTCCGAACCGCGCCACCTCCCCTATCGCCGACTGCTTTCTTCATTCCCATCAGAATTCCCATCATTTACCTACTACATACATATCTACATATGTAGTCACAGTATATCCTCTCCAGCACAACCTTCCCCAATATTAGCTTACATTCTTTAGCCAAGATATTTCTCCATTTTCTGCACCTATCCAAATCATTATATCTTTAGTCAACGTCTACATGCTCCGCGTCTCTCGTCTACTGCACTTGCTTCCTTCCTTCCTTCCTTCCCTCCCGACCCCGCCCCGCCCCCAGTCGCGCGGCTCGTCCTACTATCCTCATTCCTCCGCAGTTGCTTTCCTCGCGTAATCCCGCCAACTTGTTCGTCTCCTCGACTATGCATATAGATGGGAGATGCGCGCCCTATTTTTCCGCTTACTACACTGAGCGTGCCTCATGCGGACGCGGATCCCACCCCCTTCCGACTCCACTTGGACCAATTCTCCTCCTGCTCAGCTCGACTCGACTCGACTCGACTCGACTCGATTCACGCGGCTTTACTCACCTCACCACCGTATCTTAGCACTAGCGTCGACCTGTCCTCAGCTCATCAGCTGTGACAGGACTCTCGCGCCCTCGCCTCTCTCGCTGACGTATACGCAGTACGCGTGTACTACATATAGTAGTAGCTTTTCATTTCGCCTCCTCCGAGCCCCCAAGCCCGTCGCCAACTTGCTTCCCTCTCCAATTATGCGGTGGCTCCCGATTCGGAATTCCCCTCTCGCTCGGTCTCTCGGCTCGTTTGTCTCTCGTCTCTCTACGGCTGACTACACACACCGCCGCGAGAAAGAGGTTGGGTCCTGCGGCGGCGGTGGCGGCGGCGGTGGCGGCAAGAGGAAGAGAGGAAGGGCGTGTGAAGGAGGGGGTGGGGGGTTCTGTAGAAGAGAAGAGAAGAGAAGAGAAGAGAAGAGAAGAGAAGAGAAGAGAAGAAAAGAGAAGAAGAGCGAGCAGAGTACGGTAGGACGGTAGGACGGTAGGACGGTAGGTAGACTGTGGGTAGAGTATAGAGCTCGGGTTGGCTCGACGCGGGGCAGCTCACGAGGTCTCACCTTGCCAGAGCATGGTACCCCACCGCGGACACCGCGTCTTAGAGTATAGAGTGTGCCTGACTTCGCCTCGTCTGACCTCGCCTTGCTTCGGCTCTCCTCTCCCAGGAGGCCGACTGGGGACTGGTTGCGTCTTTCACGAATCTCTTCCCGGAGAGCGGTCTCTCGGTGTGCTCGCTGATATTCCGCGCGGTCCACCAGCGTCGCCCACGGGGGGGATATCACACGCCTCGAGATCGAGAGAGGACCTCGACAAGGAGCAGCACCACCAAACGATCGCCGGACGGTGCCGAGCAACGTGCTCGCTCGCTCGCCTCCTCTGTCTGTCTTTCCTCGACAAACCAACTCTCTCGGAACGCCACGCCGCCACTATTTTACGCGCAACCCCGCGCAACCCCGCGCACCCACCCACCCACCCACGCACGCACGCACGCCGATGCATCAATGCACGCAGGACAATTTTGACTACGCAAACTTGACGCAGCAATAGTCCCGAGTCGTTCATCAATTGGTCGGCTCGCTCTACCCCGTCGAGGAACTAGCCAGACTTTACAACTCTCCCAATCCAATCGAATCTGGCCAATTCATCCAACCACCACACCTCCTACCGGGACGGACAGTCTTTCTCCAGACGGTGGCTTTACGCAACAATTACAAACAAGAGGATTCCACGGCCACGTCCACGGCCACGTCCGCGTCCACGTCCAGTTGGAGCTCCCAGTGGATAAAGCGCGCCGATTAGAATAGAAGAGGATAAATCTAGAACAAAAGTTGAAGTGGAGAAAAAAGTTGTTTCTCCCTCGGGGAGAGTGGATAAGTGTTGTTGCTGCTGCTGGTGGTGCTGATGGTGGTGGTGGTGGTCGACGGCTGCTAGCGAAGCACGTGCTCATCGCTCTCGCTCTCGCTCTCACTCTCGCTCTCGCTCTCGCTCTACGCCAACCGGCGGCATTCATTGGAGATAGCCACAAATCCAAACACTCCATTCTCCACTCGAGGATATATTCGCTTCCTTCATTCGGCGGATCAGCTTCGCATCGGGATAACCTGCCCCGTCTTCACCTCTCAATTCGTCCATTCTCCTCCATCCAACCTGACCCAACCACGCACCAACAAGAGTGTACGAGTGTGACGATAGTGTGTGACTCTAGTTCGACACAGAGAGTGATCTTTCTTTCTTCTTCCGACTTGATTCTATTGCACTATTTATTGTGCATGGTGCACCTCAACGCACCTCCTCAACGCGGATTAACCAACCACCAGACCACTTGGCCCGCCGCAATCCCTCGCAACATAACTCAACCAAGCACAACGCAAGTGAGAGCAACAGCTGACCGCTACACTCCGAAGCAACAATTCCCGGCTACAAGCTCGTGGAATGACGTATAAGGTGGGTACCTTTGCATTTGGCCATTTGGCCATTTGGCCATTTGGCCAGTTTATCCTCTCGTCTGCCCTGCCTATGTCTTCTCTCGCCGCGCCGTCTTCCGTCCTACTTGGGCAGCTTGAATCGCAATCAGTCGCAAACTCTACCTAGATACCTACTCTCACGACACGTTGCGACTCCGCGCCTCGCCACACAGCCCGATCACATACCGCCATACCACCTAACGACCGAGCGAAAAAAGGCAAGAGCTTCATTGAGATGTTTGTTTGGCCAACTTTTCACTACACACCATCTATTACACACCACCTATCCGATTGGACCTCTTGCCCTGCCACTCGCCACTTGATTCATCCGCCGTGTCTAGTCCATTTGAATCTAGTCTAGTTGATTCTCCAGCAAAGCTAGTTGAAGAAAGGAAGGACTTTCCGAAGCATGTGCCTGCAAGGCCTGTCTAGTTCTAGTATGTATGAGGAAGTGATCGGCAGCGGGCGCGCAGAGAGACGAGATAAACGGCAAAAATACCGAGCAATATTGGACGGCGACGGTGACGGCGACGGTGACGGGTGTAGGCGAGGGAAACTAGCTGAAAGGTCGAGCGATCAGAGTTATGATAAATCGGACCATACGTCATCCGAGTACAAGTATCTACTACGTACATAGATACGTAGCGGGCGCGGGCGCGGGCGCGAGCACAGTTAGAATAGACGGGGCAGGGCAGCATCGACTCCACGAAAAAGTTGCTTCGGCCATCTAATTCCCCCAGAACCAGTTTACCAAGCGTGTCTCTACGTCTCCTTGCAATTCCCTACAAAACTCAGTCGCCCACGCTCCACCTCCCTCCTCTCCCTTATATCAGCCAACAACGATTCGTTCTGCCGCTCACGCCACCACGGAGGACCTTTCTGTCTTGCCAAAGCACCTAGCCCTGCTTCCTCCTTCACCTCCTCTTCGCTCGGGGCGAGCGCGCGCGCGCGCGCGCGCGTTTCCTCGTTCATAAATTTGCGCACCTCCAGACCTTCCGAGCCCTCGCCCATTGCGAGGGATAGCGCAACGCACACTCTTCCTCGCTGGGATAACCCCAAGTGCAAGTTGACCGTGGTGGCGTGCGCCCCGGAACAATCCGAACGCAGGCGCCCGCCACTTTTCCTTTCGCACATCACTGGCTTAGACTTGTATACATGCTATCTACATAGATAGATACATGTATTGCTGAATGCTGACTAGCCAATTAGAAGGGAAGCTTAGATGGGAAGCTTAGAAGGGAAGCGGTAGGCGGCTAATCAGTAGCCAACCTCCTTTCGAACCATCAGCCCTATTGGCACATTGGCCCTATGACGTTCGTCATGTTAGGCCGTTGGCCCTATTGTTGGTGTTGGGCCAGCAGGATACGCATTCGATGCAAATGACCGAGTCGCCTGGGAAAAGTTTGGCACTTGTTGCTCAAGAGCTCGAGGATATCGAGGTTGGTTCTCGAGGAATGCCAATCTGCACCAGTACTCGACATAACGGATGCCTCTCGCCAATCCGACCAATAAGGGTCCTCTTATTTATTGGACCTCTATGTCGAGACTAGCAATCGGAGACGAGGACTCTTTCGAGTCCTCCCTTGGCCAGATTTGCCGCCTCGCGCTTACAGGGAAATGAGGGGCTCGAGGTGGATGCGGTGGCGGAGGCGGAGGCGGAGGCGGAGGCGGAGGCGGAGGCGGAGGCGGAGGTGGCCCTATGTACAATTGGCAAAGAAATCGGTTAACGATCGAGTGAGATTAAATGCCAGAAATTCCCCGAAGCACAATGCATTATTCATGGAGAGTCGGATGAACGGTAGCCGATAGCAGGAGCAGGAGCAGGAGCAGGAGCAGGAGCAGGAGCAGCAGAAGCAGGAACCCGTGGCGTTGCCGCGCGGCGCGGCGTCGGTACAGAGCGGTACAGTACGCAAGGCATACTCACGCTTCGACGAGGGTGCAGCTTAACCTTAACAGTTAATTGATAACACACAGTCGAACGGGAGAGCGTGAGCAATGCGGCGCGGAGCGGCGCGGCAGTCCGTCCGGCTCCGCGTCCGGTCGCACGGCTGATCGAAATAGACCGACAAGAGCGTTAACGGTTACGCGAAACCAATACCATCAGTAGACTCGTCTTTTCTTTTGCCCAAGCTCTAGCACCGGCCGATAGCTCGAGCAGCCCGGGCCGCCGCTCCTCCACAACATGAACCAATCTCAACATCTACCCTACTACCCACACCACCCTCTCAATCGACATTCATCTCTCTACATACATACTTGTTATTACATATTCCATCTGTACAACCTCCATCACTTGACTCGCTCTCGACAGCGATCCCCCCTCCCCCCTCCCCCCTCGAGACTTGAAATTCAAACAGCCAAACCTAACCTAACCCTAGCCTCATCAACAATCGAAATACAAGTTGGGTTAGGTTGGACTTTTTTTACTCAGAGCACTTATCGCTGCTTATGGTTTGCCGCGATTGAGGGAGTCGGGAGTCGGGAGTTGGCAGTTGGCAGTTGGCAGATGGGCGCAACTCGAAGAAACTAGCAGGAGTGGTTCGAGTTGACAGGTTGAGAACTTGAGAGCGAGCAGACTGGGCGCTGTCTGCTGCAGACCGCTCGCGCTTACTTCTTTTTCCCCCTTAGCCAACTTAACTAGCCAACTTAACCAACGCACCGCACTAACCTAAACCACCGCCAAACTGCCAGAGACCTTATTTCAATACACGCGCGCGACTATTACGAGAATGGAAAGCCCGACAACCGACAATCATGAGAGATTCCCAGAGCTTGGAACTTGGAACAATGTCTCTCCTCTCCGCCCCCCTCACACCTCTCCCCTATCCCCCAGGCCATCGCCTTCGCCATCGCCATCGCCATATCACAGGCGCCCGCGGGTGAGAGCGCACGCCCTTCCCCTCTTCCTCGCAATCATCCATGATCCAGGATCCAATGATACATATAGAAAGATAGTAGATGTATGTATGTATGTATGTAGTTGACATGTCTCTCGAATCGGAAAGATTGGAGGACCTCTTCCAAGTTCCATTACATACCAAAACACCAAGCGCATTCTCCAAGGCTATAGTCGCATTTAAAGTTATGCCGCTGTTATTACTCCTGTTGCTCTCTTGCTAATGCTATTGCATTCCAAGTATCCTGGCATGCTTCTTCTAATGGCCAATCCAAGAGTGGCACGTTACAGTACAGTTAGGGTCAGCTAACCACCAGAGACTGCCAGTCCATACATTCACCACGAAAATCCTGTTTTATCTAAGGCGACTGACCGTTAATTCACTGCCAAGCATATTCTCAGCCCAGCCCAGCCCAGCCCAGCCCACCCCAGCCGCGCCGCGCCGCGCCGCGCCGAGCTGCAGTACTAGAAAAAGAGAAAAAGAGAAAAAGAGGCCAACCGCAGAATGAATGAGTGAGAAGTGAGAATCAGACTATCTATCTATGACCTATCTCTATGAGAATGGTGATTCTCTGGCCGACGCGGCGCGCGTCCAACGTCCAACGTCCAACTGACTCTCTCCGAGTGAGAGAGCTCAACTTATAAGCTCGAGCCTTATTACCTCCTAATATCCCCTTCTGGTTAACCTTCTCGTCCTCTGCATCTCTATCACCCCCGTATACTATGCAGTAGAGAATAGATAGTCTGCATACTGATTCTTGCGCTTTTCTCCGCTAACTCATCAACTATTTCCACAGTAAAGAAAGAGGAGAGCACCACTTCCGCTCTCAAGCAATATACCTATTTACATTGTTCCTAGGTAGCGATATACATAGTTTGAAATTGCCGAGAAACGAGCCGCCCCACTCCGCCCCTCTCCGCCCCTCTCCGCCCGGCTAATCGTGGCGCGTGGCGTGTGGCTGTGGCGCGTGCCATAGTCTGATTTTCTCGTAGGCATGTCAGTCAATAACCAAGGAAGAAGGAAGCCATTAATGAACGGCGCTTTCGACTAGGTCCGATCGGATATTGCAGGTCGTCGTCGTCGTCGTCGTCGTCGTCGTCGTCGTTGTTACTGAAATGATCGCTTGGCACCACTTAGGGGCGTGAACCAGCCTAGCTATTTACTACGCTCTCGGTCGGTCTCTGCCATCGATTTCACTCCTTTTAAATCACAATCGCCCATTACCGTTGGATACACAGAGTTCCTTGCCCATTTGCCAGCAGCACTACTCTCCGTACCTTTCTTTCATAACTAATTCCAACTTTAACATTCAATCTCCCTTATAATTAGATAAATCTCGAGCAAGCTACATACATACATATCTATGTATGTAACTACACTTGAGATGGTCCAGCTGCGTACTGTCCTCTGTCGACCGGAGCGGATAGGACCGGGTGTGCGAGCGTGCGAGCGTGCGTGCGTGCGTGCGTGCGCGCGATAGATTTATCTAGCGTCCTTTCCCATAGACCCAATTTCTCTACCAAGTTTCACCACAAGGAATCAGGAGGAACTGGTAAGGGCACGCGGAAGCTATATCCCGACTGCGAGCAACTCTATTTATCTCTTCTATTCTGCTCGATCCTGCTTGCCAGTTGCAGCACTTGCAACTCCTTTTTTGCCAATGCCCAGTCAAATGAGTCATTGGGACGAGCTGCTCGGCGAGACAGAGGGAGAGATCTCGATGCTTGAGCGGAACAACGGTTACCTTGAATGACTCCTCATCAAGCATTGTCCCAAGCCAGAGTACTGTCCTAAGCCGTTCTTCCACCGCACTCATCTACGACACCATATCTAGCATAACGGCGGCGGCGGCGGCGGCGGCCGAAGAAAAAGTTGGATCAGAAGGACTGCCAGGCCCCGTAAACCAGCGGCCCTACCGCCCAACTTCAATCCTACTGATCCTAGTTCAACATCCAACTCCTTCCATCAATCATGCAGATATCTAATTTCAATGATTCTGCGCCATTTTTCCTTTTATACCCACAGCTCTATTTCTTTCGGCCCGCCCGCTTCCCCTCTTTCCCTACCGCCGAGAAACTAACAAGAAATAATAGTAGTGAGCGGATTATCAATTATCAATTATCGCCTAGCAGCTATTATGTTTGAAAGCAGCCCGGCTTTCCCACCTTATCATGACCCTGAACGTGACCGTGACCGAGACCGTAACCGTGACCGTGACCGTGACCGTGACCGTGATCATGACCGTGACTTTGACCGTGAACATGAACGTGAACGTGATCGTGGCCGTGAGCGTGACCGTGACGGTGAAGATGACCATATGTATGTTCTCTGCTATATGTATAAGCGACACTATACTATGTATATGTATATGCGTCTTGCCCTCCTGAGCTATAGCCGCCTATTCGGATTGCCAATTGTGCAACTGATTAAACGGATTGTGTGTTATTGGGCAGACCAGTGAAACTTTTCCCTCGAGCGCTCTCTACGGACAGAGAGTGTAGTGTCTGCGCCCGATCGGCGTCAAAGAATTAGCCAATGATACTATGAGAAGAAATGCTGCAAGCTAGTAATAGTACAGGAATTAATAGTATGAGGTTTTGTCTGGGAAAAGAGAAGAGAGGAAGAAGCGGCGAATCTCCAAAGTTGGCCAGTTGCTATTTTGCGTGAGCGCGCGCCACGATTTAATATCCGGCCCTGAATCCGCGCTCACTTATTATGGTACACAGAGCACGTAGGTGAATGTCGGGAGAGAAATCATACCGCGGCACAAGGCCGAAAGCAAGAGCGCGCGCAAGATGCGGTGCGGCGCGGCGCTGCCGAGGGCTATCCCGCGATCCCGCGATCCTCTTCGTCTTCGCCTTCGCCTTCGCCTTCTCACTCGCTTGTCGAGGAAGGAGGGCAGGAAAGAGATAACAAACCACCACGCCCGACACATTGCCACTTTCTAGAAACCGAAAACTGGATCGCGGACCATCGCCGCACCGCCACCTCTCTCCGGTCAACGCACACCACACCCGTCCCCGTCCTCTTGGCTTGTGTCGCGTCGCCACGCCCAAATCATCTCTCTCTCCCTCTCTCTCCCTCTCTCTCCCTCTCTCTCTCGCGTGCGCGTGCGCGCGCGCGCGCGCGCGTCCATCCACCTCGATTCACGTAACAGATCACTCAGTCTTTTTAAGCTTAAAGCTGTTGGCCGCGCTCGTCTTTGCCGTTCCTTTCTCTTTTTCCCCTATCCGGCCCGGGGAGCGACCACTCCACCACTCGCACTCGCACTCTCTGCCGAGAGAAACTTTAGCTTTCTGGAGATAAAGAGAACTCGGCTCATGAAACCAAACCAAATTCCTCGGGAGCCATTTCCCATCTCAAATGGGACCTCGCCAACTTAAACTTAAATTTAAACTCTTATTATTCATGTTCTGCCTCTCTCTCTCTCTCTCTCTCTCTCTCTCTCTCTCCCCCGCTCTGGCTCTGACTCGCAGGAGAGATGCGATCACTCGAGTTTCCTCCAAGAGCACTAGCTCAACGCGCGGCGAGCAACTTTTCGCTAGCGGTCTAGTCAGAAGATTGATTAGGAGGCTCGCTTCCCAGCGAGCGAGCCAATTTCACTTTGCACGGGAATTCGCCGAGGGAAAGTAAGATATGTAAATCGAGCTTAATCAACCGCATCTCGAGCGGATGACACACGTTTTGTACTATGTCTCTAGTAGGTGTATTACACTTTCTTCGACAGTGGGCGCGGTGCGGTGCTGTGCGGCGCTGTGCGGCGTCCGGTCGCGGCCGTCTCCCTATCTCTCCTAGACCAAGGATCTCGGGGAAAAAAGAGAAGGAAGGAAATACTCGGGAGGAAAAACCTGGCCAGCATCAGTGCCAGTCAACTCTCCTCCTCTCCTCCTCTCCCGTCTCTCGTTGCTCACGCGGACATATCCAACCTCTTGGTTCCGCAGGCTTTCTAAGATCCGGCCTGCGGCATATTCACTCTCGAGTTCTCGACAGACTCTTCGATTCAAACATACTCCCATCTTCCCGGAGATGGAACCGGGCCAATTCATCATTATTCTCCACACACCTCAAATAACCACAAAGACCATTCCAACTCCTTTTCCTCATCCCGATATCTCGGCCATCGTATCACTATTCCATTCACAACTCTTCTCCCTATTGGCCCTATTGGCCCTATTGGCCCTATTGGCCCTATTGGCCTTTTGGGCCCTTTCCTACTTTTACGCCAAGCAACAGTCTCCCTATTCCTCCGAGCAGAACCACCTTTTCCCACTCTCCCAGCCAGTCTTCTCCAGTTTTCTCTTGTCTCGATATCGCTTGTTGGCGCTATATAGCTGTTAGTGTCCTTTTACTTGTGGCCATCGCAGCGAGGAGAGTAAATTTCTCTTTCGTTTGATCGGACACAGTCGGCACCCGGACGGAGCTTAGACTCTCCCCTTGGATCTAACTCGACCAGTTGCGTCCAACTGCCGGACTTGTGAAACGGAGCCGGCTGGCTGCGATTCACTGCTCCACCACCAGTTAATCCTCTCAAGCATTAATCCGCGACAATTAGCGGAAGAAAATTAGAGACAAAAAACAAATCCAAAAACCGCCCACTCTTTCTTATTCCTTCCTTTCTCCAAACCCATCTGAGAACTGCCAGCTGAGGACCTTGCGTCTCGCCTTTTCCACCAAGCACACTAATAACCCCCCCAAGAGACCTCGAGACCTCCAGCTACTACATACCATGTAGCTCTAGAATTCATATCAGACCGGAGAGTTGAATGCGCGAATGGCGAGCTGCGCACTATCTCACTATCTCACGATACTACATATGTACATAGAGTACTATATATAGTGCGTGATCCTCCGCGGGTACATAAGGCAATAAGACTAAGAATGTAAGATGGAAGATGAGATATATGTATTGGTGAGGGTGAGAGAGAGGGCGAGGGCGAGGGCGAGGGCGAGGGCGAGGGCGAGGGCGAGGGCGAGGGCGAGGGCGAGATGGGTGCTTAACGAGAGTGATTGTTGCTGTTGCAGATAATTGGTGAAAGGAGAGAGGAGGAGGAGGGAGAAGGGTGCTAGTAGGAGGGGCAGTGTGATGAGCGGATACCTCGGTAGCATCAGCCTGGGGCCAACATTGCTTCACGACCCGAACTATCCTCGAGCCATGCGGGAGAAGGATTCGAGTCCGAGGAAGATGCCAGGCCACATTAGCCCGAAGCAGGCCAGCATTTATCCCCTCAGCGTTCGCGTCCCCGACGTCGAAGAGTTACCCTATGACCTCAGTCATGGACAGAGACGCCCCCCTGGTCTCACCTCATCGGGCTCCGCCAATCACCATCACCAGCAACCCCACATGAGCCCGGCGGCCCGGCCACCTCAAGCCGATTCCGATCAAGACTGCCACCTCGATTGCGAGCCCCTCGATCTTCGAGTCGATCACAAGAAGGAACGGATTCTTCGAGACGAGAATCAAAATGACATCCAACTTGTTAACCGGAACAGTCTTGGTCCTCCGCCCGTGCCCACACCCGCCACCGCCACCGCCACCGCCGCTCTTCCCTACCACACGGTCCTCTTTCCTCAACATCATGCTGTTCATCCTCTCGTCCTTGAAGCCATGTACAGATCGCATCACCATACAACCACGGCCACAGCGGCCACAGCGGCCACAGCGGCTGTCGCTGCCGCCGCCGCTCTGCCAGAACTCCCCAAGATCCAAGTGAGAGCATTGCCCACTATGGTACCCTTGCCCTCAAACAGATTCTCTTCCGCCGCCGCAGCATCATCCTCCCCCGCTTCCTCCTCCTCCTCGTCCTCATCCCCCTCCTCCTCCTCATCCTCCTGCGCCGCATCTTCCCAACCACCGTCACTGCCGCCGCCGCCCCTGCAACCCAACCCAACCCAGCCATCCTTGCCTCTGCCAACAGCAACACCAGCAACACCCCCACCGCCTCCACCACCACCCCTCCCGCCGCCGGCCACCGCCACCAGGATACCCAGCCCTGCAGCTGGCCCTACGCACCACCACCACCACCACCAACAACAACAACAACAACAACATCACCATCACCACCACCACCACCACCACCAACAGCAACAACAACAACAGCAACAACAATCGCCCTCCCATCAGCAAGCCTCGCAGCAAGCGCACCAAGGCCACCAAACGCCGGCCCACCAACAACAGAGTTCAAGCTTGATGCCCTACTCGATGAACGTGCAAACGGCCCTCAAGCCGAAAGACAGGTATTCGTGCAAGTTCTGTGGCAAAGTCTTCCCGAGATCGGCAAACCTCACGCGGCACCTCCGAACCCATACCGGCGAACAGCCCTACAAGTGTAAATATTGCGAGCGCTCCTTCAGTATCTCGAGCAACCTCCAGCGTCATGTTAGAAATATACATAACAAGGAGAAACCTTTCAAATGTCCCCTCTGCGAGAGATGCTTCGGCCAACAAACCAACTTGGACAGGCATCTCAAGAAGCACGACGCCGATGGCCCGACGATACTCGATGAAGTTAGATCGAGGTATCATGGTCAGCTCACCAGGGGAGACGAGTCCTACTTCGAGGAGATTCGCAGCTTCATGGGAAAGATCACTTCCCAAAGGCAGGCGGCCATCCCCTACTTCCCTGCACTCCTTGCCACTGGGGCCGACGACTTTAGAAACGACAAGCAACAACTTCACTTCGAAGAGAAGCGAGGCGATTCCTCCTACTTCAGTGACAGGGATAATCTCAGCTCGAGGTCCAGTAGTTCCGCCAGCCGAGCGGAGAGTCTTCAGGACGAACATAGCCAAGTTCTCCTCCAGTCTCCTCCGCCCCTATCTCCCGCCAACAACACTTGAGCCCCTTAGCCCAAACTAACCCAACCCTATCCCAACCGTCACATCCAATCGGTCAATCAATCCCCGGCTCGCCACTACCTAACCTAGCCCAAAAATATCTCCACAATTCACTTCTTCTCTCTCTCTCACTCTCGCTCTATCCTACCTATAGTATACATAGATGTAGGAAAGCTTACGAGCATCCATCTGCTTCCTCGTAGGACATTAACATCCAAAGTCGATCGACAAATCTTAATGAACATACTAAATATACTGCTTTGAAAAGAATAAAGATGAATTTAATCATTAGATTCAGTCCACTTTGGAAGTTAATGTAGAGAAGAAAGCGGCGATTGGGGGGTGGTTGCTGAGGGCTGTGCTTGCATGCCAGCTTACCCTCCACTATCTAGCAGACGATCAGTAACCCTTCCTGCGAGGATTATTCTTCCCTTGTTTTGGCAATCACTTGGAATTCCCAGATCTCAATTGGCAAGAAGCTGCGCTCCCACTAAATCGTCTAGCATAATTCCAACTACTCCGCTCCAGCTGAGCCCCTCTCAAATTACACTGCCCAATAGTATATATACATATGTAGTAGCTATATGTAGAGATACAATAAGGAAAGCAGTCAGCCGTTTAGTTGCTCCCAGTGCGATTACATAGATGCAAGCAACCAAGCGTAATAGAAATGTGTAATCTGTGCTTTCGGGATTGCGCACTCTGCCTTGCCTGCGCTCAAGGCACTCCGCTTCTCCCTTTCGTTCCTTCTACCGTTCTACCCTTCGTGGCAAGTTGGGCGCTCGGGCGCTCGGGCGAGGAAAAAGGCGCGGAAACGGAAAGTGGACGCTGGTCCATTGGTTCCGGCCGTCCGAGGAGCGAGAGGGCACTAGAAAGTGATTTTCCAACCATTTCTAACCCAACTACCCTACTACCCTTTATCTAATTCCTTGCCACCGCTGTCGCATTAACCCCACCGGTTTAGTCGCCGGGAAACGTGGAGATTGGCAATTTTCTATATACTGGGCCCGGATTCTCGATGCCAAGGCTCAATAGGAGCCACCAACACAACAAGCCACCTATCTACAATATACCTTGAAACGCATAGCAAGAATGGAGAAAGAAGGGCAAAAACAGGGCCGCTCCTAAAGAGTACATACATACACAGACAGCATATGTCGCGTTGTGCCGTGCCGGTAGTCGGTACGCGTGCGTGCATACGTGTGTTGGGAGAGACGGTACAATTTCCTTGCACTAGGTGAATACGGAGTGCGTAGTAAGATTAAATAAAGTTAGACTTAGAGGAAAGGAGGGGGAGCGAGGTTATATGCGAAGCGGTGAGAGCTCCTTCGGCAAAACGGACACAAACAAACAAGCACATGGTCCCATACCATCGTGTACGATACATATCGATTCTCTCATTTTCCGCGAAGCGTCTCTTCCGAAAATCCGAGGCTAATCCGGGGCCAACTGGAAATTGATTAGTACACTCTGGCAGCTAGTTGTGATAGCCCGACAGGGCTATCGCCAGTTTTTCTTGGCGCTCGCGTTCATACGCATATACATATATCCCGGTATATGTAGTATAGTAAAGTGTCTATAGAATCTGTGAAGATGGCCTCGGTGGCCCTCGCGGTTGCGTTACACTTTTGCCACGCCTTGATCCGCCACTACTGGCAAGCTCTTCGCGAAAGTGAAACGCAATAAAGCAGCCACGCCGCACCGCGCACCTCACTTTGTACCTACCCCCCTCCCCGTCAGCACCCATCTCCAGCCATCTCCACCCATCTCCACCCATCTCCACCCATCTCCACCCATCTCCACCCATCTCCAGCCAGCCCGGCAGAGCAAGTCCACGAGAAATCGGCGCCAAGCTACACGCAACTGTCTACATACGTATGTATACGTACCACCTATGTGTAGAGACGAGCCGCTCACGGCAAGACGGATTGGCGGCTAGGCTGCTCTGGTGCGCGCGCCAGTAAAGAGCATAGGAGGAGAGAAGGATCCTATCGATCGGGACGCGAAAACTTGCAAGTAGCTTTCCTCTTAGCCTCTCAGCTAAATTGCAGATCTGTTCTAGTAGGACTGATAATCCTCGAGCAAATCTTCATGCACAATACTTGATTGACAAATGACACGCGAGAGCGAGAGAGTATATATATATATACGGTTGGTCTATAACTCTACAGTTTATAGTGTCTATAGTGCGACGAAATGCCAATAGAGCAGCATATCCATTGTCATTTGTAATATACGATTGTTCGACACTGCGTAACTACACACATGTACATACATACATATATGTATATAGAGGATAAAAAATCGCATCGAGGCTCAACTAAGTTAGTCGAAATCGTTCCGAAATCGTCCAAATAAATACATGGTAGTCATTTGAGGAAACAATTAGCTATCTAGTTCACTCAGAATCAGCGGCCTCGAGCGGAGGAATGTCAGTGATGATTATCGAAGCTAATCAACCGCGAGAGCAGGCCGAGTCAGTGCGCGAGTGACGCGTCGACGAGTGAGTGGCGCGTGTCTTCTACCCATCCCTATATACATACCTACTAAGGCACAGAGTGCTCCCTCCGTTCGATTAGGAGTGCGAGGTGCCAGAGATACAAATATAAACTGCCAACTAAATAGAAATATCGAATAAAAGTAGTATGCATGCTCTACTACCACGATTGTGATTTTACCGAGGTTACCGAGTTCAATATGCACACGTGCATCTATATGTATGTAGTATACAATTTAGTGTTAGCAATATGTGAACCGCGCAGCGCGTCGAGTGTCAAGAGCGAGAGAGCGAGAGAGAGCGAGAGAGAGAGAGAGAGAGAGAGAAATGGAGGGGGGAGAACCTGCCCCTCGTCATCTTTCTTAGAAAGCGCTAAACTTTAAGCTGAAATCGGGAGCTCAGTATTGAGCGAGGGTGCATTAGATGCTAGATACCCATCGCGACCCACCATCCCACCATCCACCGTCTCAGACTCTTAGCAATGTAAGCAAGTGCGCGCCTTGTAGCATAGTGCTGGTGGCTGTATATATGTCGATATGTAATATTCAAGAAAATATATATGATTATATATCTATTATTATATCTGCAGATGAGAAAATTATATATATGTACTCTGTATCAACTGTCCTGGAGATCTGGCTTTGGGTGGGGGGTTGCACAGTAATACTCTCTTCATAATGTAACGTGGGAAACTGAAACGACACTGATCGCACGGGGTCACCGAAAAGTGCCTGACAACTCCGAGAACCGGGACGCATTACATCTTTAGATTTTAGCCCGATCAAAATCGTCCCCAACTACTGCATGTCTACCGTCTAATACTCTAATGTATAATTAATAATCAATGACCAAGTGTCATGTCGCAGTAGGTTCCTCGAGAATGGAACGCGTTTTCGAGCAGGTTAGCTACGACCGTAGCTTTTATTCCGCGACCTCATACAACCGCGGAGACTGAACATCCTCCAAGTGCCGTCAAGGTAAATCGGTATGTTCCTACTTGGTAAAACGATTCCGAACCATAAATAAACACTCACTCATCTCGTTCAAAGCTGGCGGTTGGCCCGTAGGCGAACTACATAGTATGCAGCTCTTCGGCAGCTGTGGAGAGGACGAGGACGAGGGCGAGGACAAGGACGAGGACGAGGACGTAGACGAGGACGGGGACGGGGACGGGGACGACGAGACTTTGACCCAGATATGAGGAATTGTGCCCATCATATAGGCGCATCGATCCATCAGTATTTCATTCATTCAAAAAGTTGGCCAACTGCTAGGCAAGAAAGACCAAAAGTATTTGTCTTATTACAAAGTGTAGCGAGTTTTATTTGAATGACAGTATGAAAGAATGGTAGAAAAGATGAAATAATATTGATATTACTGTGCAAAAGTACACTATCAGCACTAATGTATTCGGACGGCATCGGCAGGTGTTGCAGATCAATATACATATGTATGCGTAAGATTATAGAAAAGAGATGATGATGGGACATGGCCGGAAATGAATCATTTCCATGGGACAGCTTTTAGAAGCCAATGCTGGTCAATATGTCCTGTACATGCGGCTATAACAGGATCGTTACTATCACTAGGTTGAAGGCACATTCCAGTGGAGACATGTGTAAATGTTCTCTCCTGCAATTGATTGAAATGGTTGGTCTGTATAAAAAAAGCGCAGCAGGGTTGAAAGGACGGGTTGATGAGAGGGTGCATAAAATGAGACAACTGTTGAGCAGGGCGAGGACGTAAAAAGGGTTATCGTACGTACGGCCTGGTTGTAACGCCACTTCTGCCTCACGTGACCACTGCAAGCCATTATTTTAACCTTTGGAGTTTTATTCCGATTATCGTGTTCCGGGGCATCCAAGCAGACACTTTCATCAGTCATTACAATGCCGGCTTGAGTCATAACAAACATTTGAGAAAACATGGGCCGGGGGATACATGTTTCTAGTAAAGCATAGCCAGATGGCTGAGAATAGCTTCCCTTGGCGACGGGTCGCATCAGACATTTCTCACTTCTCGCGTTCACGATCTGTACAGAGAGGTCGTTGTACCTATCTACTTTGTACACTACTCCTCAAGAGTGGCATAAACATTCTCATAAATCATAAATGGAAGAAATCAAATGCGGAGGATATACCCACCCGACCAAAGAAGCGATCACTCTTTGGAAAGAAATGCTCCGGCCAGATATTATCTAAATACCATTCAAAGCTTTTACATTGCAATCGCTCTCTTAATGCTAATCTAGATCGGACCTGCTGCTTATACCTTAATCGAGCTGCCTCTGAAACAACAGATTGCCAACAGTTGGGTAATGAAAATTGGCCCCGATTGGGAAAAATCTCAACTGGAGAATGTCACCACCTACCAGGATTGAATTTAAAATAAAACTCTGCCCACTCGTCCATCCAAACAAGGGCGACCCTCGCCAGGTTTCCGTAGAGAATCTCTCCAACACCACCTGGGAAGGTGTACGGGGAAGACTTTCGGAAAAGGTGGCCAACGTGGGAACAGGGTGCAATCTCAATGCTACCTCCACACTGCCAGACTCGGAACGATAGCTCCAAGTTTTCCCCGCCCCAAATCCGCATCTCTTGGTCGTACCCACCCAATTCGAAGAAGTAATCCTTGTCTATAGAAAACAGTCCTCCAGCCATTGCCGGTGTTCTAAACGGCTCAACAATGCTCGACCGCCGTTCTTCTAACAAACGACCGCCCAATGTTAGCCAACGAAAATGCAGATCCCAATTAAAGGCGCCCCAATGTAATTCAAAAGAGCTGAAAGTAACAGTCAAGGCTATAGCAAAGCCAATCCCCATCACCACCATCAGATCACCTCTTTCCTTTCATGGCCTTTCGCCTTTCATAGATATATTCACCGTGTATAACTAAACGTGTCGTCATTGATTATATCTATTACCGGCGACACAACCCTTGTCCTATTTCTCGCGATCGCCTCGAGCAGTGGCTCCAACCAGCCTAAAGATATTCCCATACTACATATCTATAATCAATTCCTTTCCTTTTCATCTCATCTCATTTCGTCTCATCTCATCTCATCTCTTCACATCTCATCTCAGCTCATCAGTATCCATTCTCATCTAGCTATGCTACTACATACTTTACTCTACATCCAACACTTACCCACTGTGCATTCGCAATGCGCATCAAGGAATGTAAGTACTTGACCTGTCGCTGCATTGGCACCAACTAAGCGCGCCTTTATCAATCCCACACGCTCCGACGAGCGAACAACTCTAGTTGGAACCGTCAACATCTTAACGTGCTCATCTAAAGAATCCTTCAAAAAATCTGATTCGAGGATGGCATTAAAGTGGTTGCTTGCTTGCTTGCTTGCTTGCTCATGTACCGTCATAGTAGATAGTACATGTCTGCCCCTTTATTACTTTACCTCTATCACTGTTATCATCAACAAGAATGATTTCTTTTAACAAATCTCTCCGTGACCTAGTAATTACGCTATATACTGTGCGAAGTAACGTACTCCAAGCTTCATTATGAAAAACGATAATGACCGATGTTCTTGGCAAATCCTCCAAGTTTGCGTATCGTGAAATGCACCTATAACCAATATATACATGATCTTTGCAAACTATATCGATCAAGTCTGCATAGACGACCCCAACCAAAAAACAACAACGACAACAACAACTTGCCTCTTCTTTCTAACATCTGGTAAAGTGCGGTTCAGGGGTATTCTATCACTGGCCATTAAATTGAATCGATTGATTTGGAACAGCTGTTGCATTTTATAGATATCTCTGGATGGTATAACCACAGGATTACCATTCCTTCCTTCATATGGTCTTGGGTCAAACATATTCTTATTGAGCAGCTCTGCAAGTCAATCAAATGACTTTTATGAAGAAAAACCAAAAGTATTAGAGACATTCATTTCATTCATTTCATTACCTTTTGTAATATTTGGTCTTTTTAGAGAATCCACAGAGTCTCCAATATAGTGGCCCACTACTACGTGTATACCCCGTGGATCTATGTAATCTTTCTGATTCTCTAACAAACTATAACAGTTGCCAATGTGAGTGTGGTCAGAATGGCTTGTCAGAGAATATCACTGACAGGTAGATGTGCTATTTACCGTAATGAGATATAATCGTCAGAGAGGTGTTGCATTTCTCCAGTTGTCTTGGGCCAGAAGAAAAAGGTGGTGCTGAGTAAAATGATGAGAAAACAAGCCAACCATAACTTGATTGATCTACTCAATCTTGCCCACATCATGCTCAATAGAGATATAGTTATTGGTTAATTGTGCTCGTCCAGGACGTAGGACGCAGGTCATAGGACGTGCTGCGCTCCGCTCGACTCCGCTCCACTCCGACATCTAGCACATGTTTGCTAGTTTCAAGAGGAAGAAGAAGAGGGAAAAGCCTGTGTCGCACGAAAAGATTAAGCACGTTAAGCACCACCACATTAACTCTGGCTCTGGCTCTGGCTCGACACAATCATTGTTGCTATCATCATCATGCCGACTCCGTTCACCTAACGCACATCGTCGATGCTCTTACACTACCACTATACGACTATACGCTCTCATCGACTCCACTCCAATCCACACTCATCTACTATCGCCAGAAACTTGAGCCTAATATTAGTTATTTATTCTTTCTTACTCCCCCCCCCCCCTCTCGCCCTCTCCCTGTCAGTCTACTGAATCTACTTCTACTGTCTACTCGTAGACACACGACAGCCTTTCACACTCTTTCTTTACTAGATATGTGTCATATGTATATTGTATGTATTTACAAGTTGCATGGACACAGTGCGACAGTAATATATATGTACCGCACCTGTAGTATAGGCCGCACCGCAAATCGCAAAATCGCAATATCCTTTCTTTCCCACTATATCCATCCACACTGATCCACATTGATCCACGCGGCCCACGCGCTCCCCTAATTCGCAGTCCTAGTCCAGATTCCACATTCCGTATAATCTAGTCTATGCCCTGTCGTTGAAATTTACTCTGCCTTACCAACTGGCGTGTTGAATGTTTCCTGTGTGTCCATCCACAGAGAGTCAAGGAATCAGGATTCAGACGACAAGCACCCGCGGCTGCAATGTCGGATGCCCACTATTCCCACCCAAATCGCACATTTACTATGTCCGAACAATCGCATTTACAACCCGCCACTCCATCACCGAATCAAACAAGCTACTTTTCAAACCCCCAATTATGCACGTGCCAAAATTCGTGCCATGAAAATCGATATAGCTTATTTGTTCATATACATATATATATATGTTAAATAAACAATTGGTTAGGTTGCAAGTTGGTTGCAAGCATCTCACGCAGTTGGTGCGGGTGATAGGCGCAGAAATTACACCCCCACACATATATATTTACTACAAGCAACGCCATCAGACAGAGCTTCTCCAGAATATATACTTTCTGGAGATGGAATTTCTATACTGAGAGATCTCCGCTCCACTCCGCTCAGCACGAGAATGCATGGAAGGTAAAAGACCTCTAATACCTAAAGTAGATAAGTACTGGAAAAGGAACAGAGAGCGTTGTGTACAATTGGTGTACGACATACATATAACCACAGCCCAGGTACGGAATAGACCGGGATCTATATGGGATCGAGTGGCCCACGGCGCTGGTGTAGCATTTCGGCCAAAATTGGGGGTTTTTGTGGCGCACTCTACGTTTACAGAGCGGTGAAAGTCAGTACCCGAAGCGATGGGAGAGAAGGAAGAAAGAGAGAGAAACGTAGTGGCCGGGCATGGTTGCCAAATCGTTTTGCTTAGACCAGTGTTGTCAAATCGTTCAATGGATGTTCCGCTTCGAAGTCGGGGAAGGCGGCGTAAACACTTCTATGACTGGTGCCGGTTGAATTCTCTACGAGCCAGTCCATGCTAAGTCATAAACAGAATTTCTCTAAATCGGTCGTTCTTTCAAAAACTCCAGCGCCACAACTAGAAGACATTGCAATAAACTGAAAACGGCATAATGTTCATAAAGTATCTAATTTTCATAAAAGAAATACGTTAACAATGCAAAAGTTGTTTAAACAATAATCAATGCAGATTGAATTCTTGAACTGCAATTATCTCCAACTGCAAGATTTGACAGCGATAGTTAATTAACAATGCAAAAGTTGTTTGAACAATAATTAATTCAGACTGAATTCTTCAACTGCAATTATCTCCAACTGCAAAATTTCACAGCGATAGCTAACAATGCAAAAGTTGTTTAAACAATAATTAATTCAGACTGAATTCTTCAACTACAATATTTATTCCTCTGACTTTTCGTAGAAAGATACTCTGAAATGTCCTCTAGACATACTGTAAACTTGTCTTGCAACTCTCAAAAGTTTCGGAATTCAAAATTTAAGTATATTTATCCTCTTTTGACTTAGACAAATCGCGTGTATGGAGCTGGACGGCTTAGCATAAATTGGACCCATCAGTTTATGCTAACCCGCTCCTCTCCTTCATTCAGTTCCACTACTTTAAGTAATGTTAACGGGGCGGACCGCGTGATGGCATGAAAGGAGGACTTGAAATGGTCGAAATGGTCACAGAGCAATAGACACCATGTAAAAAGAATAGAAGTTCAAATATTTTGGTATACCTTCCTAATGGACAATAATTAGCGCTGGGAATCTACTCGTGAGAGAGACTGGATTGAAGATAGAATACCTTCGAAAAATTAGCGCAGACGGTTCGAAGTTAAACTGCAGAATAGCATTCCATCAATTTGCTCTTGTATAAATTAATTTTGATTTCAATCATGAAAGCGAGATGAGAGCGAGATGAGAGGGAGATGAGAGATGTATTGTGCATCACGCGCGAAGAAATAGCAAAGACGAGCGGATCGGGTGGTAGCGACTGCGTCCTGCGTGACGCAGTTTTCGAGCAACACTGATCTAGCGGGTTATAATGTTTTGTGACATGCCTGGTCTTATCCCGAAAAAGGATTAAAGACAATATGCCCGATGCGGCCAGGCGAGTTGGCCCGGCGCGGCGCGGGCAAAGACCGCGGAGGGTGCGACTCGCGGCATATAGTCAAACAGCCAGGTAATGGATTAAGCAGCCCAACTCTGAACTCGGTGACGCGGAACTACCGTAACCGAGCAGTATGCACAATACTTTTTGTCTCACAGAATAAGGTACTACCAGCAAGGATATAATCAAACATAATCCTAGGGCCCGCTGACAAGCTTTCGATATATCCAATTCGCAGAATCATTCTCCGCCAGTCACCACACTCAGACACACTCCGAGATCTCGAACGGAAAGGTTTTCCCCGCTCCTTTCATTTCGTACTGCTCAAAAGGACCATTCCATGATATGTACTCTGCTCTGACAAACGCACGTCTTGTAATAAAATACGTTTATAATTATCGACACGTATAAGGAATGCATATCGGTGTCTAAGGCACAGTGATTCGATCTTTGCAGCATTGTAGGATCAGTTTGAATGGGGAAAATCCCTGTCATTTGCGCAGTCCCATCAGAGACTTGGTGCTGCCGGCGGAAATAGATTCTGCGAATTGTGCCGCCTGGAATGGTCTCGGACTCCGAATTGCCTATTCCCTCATCGCCCTCGCGGCTGTCGCTGCAGCAAGCAGAAAAGATAAGCTACAGTTCGTTATACAACAATGCGACTCCTTAAACGAGTTCTTTTTGTCCACAATATTTCTAATCCTGACCGCGCCATTCTATGCACGAAAACGGAAAAGGCGCGAAAGACAAAAAAATTCTTCCTTACGCCGGGGAACCGAGCTGGGAAATTCCACGTGGTAGGCCATGCGCCTTACCACGGCACTACTGCGATACCTTGGGTACAGGGGGTCATTTCTTAAAGACATTTATCTGCCGGGTTGGGGCTCAGGGATAATTAATAAGGGATGATTAATGCGGCGTTGACGTCCAGTCATTCGCAATCGTGGAAAAATTATGATAAATGGATCACGAATAAATAAGTATAGCGCATCACTAACAACTACTGCAAAAAGCGGTCTACGCAGATTTATTGCCTATACGATAATTTTCTACAGTTTAAACTTTTCATCTACCTGCAACACTTTCACGAAATATTTTGGCTCGGAGCAATTTTGTAAACAATTACTTCGCTGTTAACTAATTGTAACCATATTAAGTAACTTAGTGTAATACTAAGAAATTATTGACGATGGTGCGCGATAAAATAACATTGCGCAGGGCCCGCAATGTTGCTATTCTGCAACACGTCCTATCTATCCTCCACGTTGCTATTCTGAATAAGCGCATCGTGAGTCCTGACCAATCACCAATCGGCTTCTGGATGGTCAATAGGAAGTACGAACATAGTGTAGATTTTCGAATTCTATACTGTCTTCGTACTAAGACGGGGATTGTCGGTAACAGAGAGAGTGACCCGGAAATGGTATGGGGTCCTCTCGACCCCACGGACTGGGCCGTTTCAATGCCCAGCTTGCCCGGTCTATTCCGTACCTGGTCTGTGGTACATATATGTATAGTGCCTTTCGACTTTTGGAATTTCCCTATTCCGAGGCAAGTTCTCGGAGATATGTATACATATACTTGCCACAGCCGCGCGCCTATACATGTGTGTGTGTGTGTACCATACACATACATACACTACCAATATACTACGATCGGTGCGCCCACAATAATAACATAGCCTAGACGCCCTGGGGCCTAGACTCTAGACTGCTCCAGGCTGCTCCAGACTGCTCTAGCCTTCTAGAGAGACAGAGGTGGCTTGGCGGTGGTGTGGTGATGGTGGAGGGGGGCGTGTTACGGCGAGCGAATGCATTATCCCAGCAATTCCCAGTGATTCCCTGTGAAACACTGTGGAAGCAGGGTTAACGGTTGACGGGGGCGAGGCAAGGCGGGAGCAGCACACGAGTGGAGACCAGCGGAGACTGGACTTGGAGCAGTGGGAGAGTATAGAGGAGTGCAGTCCAGTGCAGTGTGGTGCAGTGCATGCAGTGCATGCAGTGCAGTGTAGAGCAGTGCGGAGCAGTGTGGAGGAGTACACTGGAGTACGCTGGACCAGGGTACAACATAGATAGATAGATAGATAGAGATAGCAGAGCGTATCTACTGCACCTGGATCCTGGACCGTACCACACGTACCACGCACCACGTACCATACACCGTGGCGTAGACCGCGAGGGCAGCAAATACAGCAGCCCGAGCCCGGGCTTCATTTTGGTGAGCATCCCAGCACTATCACTATTCGAATCAACTTGGTTAACCTCTTACCACTGCGGAGAAATTCAGTCGGAAGCATATAATCCTAAGCGCAATATTCCCTACCGGAGTCTCGCGATCCCAATCAAGCTTGCAGCAAGTAGCCTCACTTACAATTCCATTCCGAGCTAGGCCAGACAGTCGGCCTTACTTAATTAACAATAGCCGCCACTCTAACCAAATACACCGTACATACATACCTAGCTAGTTAACTAGCAGCCCCACAATTACAATCTCCAAAGAAAGACCGTGCTCCAAATCAACACCATTCCTCAAAGGAAATTGCTCGCGTCTATCTTCGATCCGTGTCGATCCGTGTCGCGAGTCTCTTCAAGAGTCGAGTCGCGATTTTTCCCTTAATGTCAAAAAAGATGGCAGGAATCATCGAGTTGGTTGGTCGAGACGATTGATCATATTTTCAAAGAGGGAAAACTGTACTCCCAACTGAGTCGCAACTTTTCGTTGGCAAACAGGTAGGAATGGGCAAAATCAAGAAAAAGAAACATTTCTTTCGCTGTGGCCAGCCACACAATATGTTACACAGTTTAATGTTCCGAGAGTTTGGATATTACAAGGACCAAAAGAGAAATACAGAGGGATTAGCATCAGTCGCCGAAAGGAATCTTGTACTGAAGATGTTTAAGGAACTGGTATGCAGTTTGAGTTAACATTTCAATGTCAATGTCAATGTCAATTTTACCCATTGATTATAATCATCTTTTCCATCTGACACAGAAATGTGATTTGCCAGGATTTCCAAAAGCAACCTTTTTAATGGTTTTTAGTCCTGATGGGTAAGCAAGCAGCTATAAGAATCTATTAGCATCTTAAAACAGACAAAGAAGGAAGAAAGAGAAAGAGAACGGGGAAAGGAACGCTATAAGGGATTAATGAGATTGTTGGGTCTTCTCTCTTCTTTAGGACAAAAGTGGCATCAACGCATGGCAACCATAATGTTTATATCACCGAGCTCGCTACTGGGAAAAATATTAAGACCTTATCTGGCCATTGCCGTACACCTTGGTGTATCGCGTTCTGTCCATCCTCTAGTGAAATTTTAGCCACTGGATGCCTGGGGGGCCAAGTCCGAGTATGGGACTTGAATGTAAGGAAAAGGCCTCTCGTATCTTAACTTCTGGTCAGACTTTCTATCAAGGTAATGCCAAGTTATCTGATAACAACAACAACTTTTCTATTCTTAGGGTGCATGTGAAGTTTGGAATGTGGAGAGTCAAATAGGAATAGCATCTCTTGCTTTTCATCCTTCTAAAAGACTATTGGTAATAGCTACGAATAACAAGATATACTTTTGGGATTGGAGCCAACCTAAACCATATGCCATTGCATCTACAAGGACTGAGAAAGAAAAAGTCAGGTATGTGCCTACTGTCGACATTGCAACGGTGAAATCTTGCCTGGCCATAGAGAAATTACTAAAAGGAATTTACTTCCAAGGTACGTGGCTTTTGATAATTTGGGCACCAAATTAATCACTGGGATCGCAAACATACGCATATGGGAACGAGCTGACGATCGACCCCGCCTCCGAAGAGTTCTCAGGTATTACAGATTGCATGGTCGGGGTTGGACATTTTGCTCCCGCAACATTAATTGATAATTGATATAAGATACCCTATCCACCCACCCCCTTCTGCAGGTATCCTTGTAATGGACACCAAGTTTTAAACGGGATGCCCAGACTACATTTATGGAATCATGGCTCAACATATGGAACCCGCATGCCCTACAATTACGCCGAGAGAACAACGCGAAATCTCAATTATTGGGAGTTTCGAGTAGCCTTAGCCAACAGAGATCTAAATGAGGGTACTTCCAACACGAACGATCCTGATCCTCTCCACGATGAGAGAAATGGATCCAGGATTAATGAAGACACCGAGTCTCCATCGGGAGAAGCAGCCAATAGTTCTCATACAATTCGTGAGAATTTTCAATCCCCCCGTCGCCGAGGGGATGAACCCCCACCTAGGAGAGTTACTCGAAGTCGAGCACACAGTGATGACTCTGAAGACGATCCACCGAGAAGACGGAGACGCTCCCTAGAACCGTCCTCTACTCCACTTTCCACCAGCAGCACAGACGATAGTTCATCCTCAAGCGACGAAGGATTCCCCCGATCGGCGAGACATTCTAATATCTCCGATTTCACCATTTCTTCCCTTTGTCATTCGACCTTTCAGTCCTCGAATATCTCTCGCCGCGGGCCGCAGCGGCCGGCAGTTGCGCCTCATGAAATATCCGCTGGACACTGGGAGCGAAACCCAGTGGCAGCGGCAGCGGCGGCAGCACCAGTCCTCCTAAGATCCGAAAGCTCGAGGATAACGAGAAACGCACCCGAGGTTGAGACGATCGTCATGGGTGGGTGGGTATCTATCTATTTATCTCTCTCTCTCTCGCTCTCGCTCTCGCCCTCGCTCTCTGGCTCGCTCATTCTACAAATAAGTGTTGGCTATGCTGCCGCGCCTAATTCTCCGTAAAATCCTTCTTTCCTAAATAGTCCAACGCCTGCGGAATTCTTCATCAACTCGGAGCAAGTCTTCTCCCGTGAAACGGCCAATATATCTCCTGAGTCACCGGCCGATGATAATGGTGGCGAACAATCTGACAATGGATATCGGCTGTTGGAAGAGGACAGCAATTTGGGCTTGAATTCGCCCTACTGGGCCAGCCGTTGGATACGATCGAATTCGTCTAATAGAAATGTCGAACGTACTACCAATCTATCTTCCGACCCTACCAGAGGTATCTCTGATGTACTAGAGGCTATTCAGTTGCTATTCAGTGGCCTTGGTACTGCCAGTACCACGGCAAGTTTACAACCCAGCTTAACCAACAATACCTTGGAAGGGCAAGAAGAACGCGGCAATGAAACTCAATATTCTAATTCGACAACACCTACTTTTAGTAGTAGGATTCAGCTCATTTCAACCCAACACACGTTGCTCTGGTAGGTGGTCGCGGTCGGCCGCTTGGCCGACCGGCCGACTTGCATGCTTTGACTATCGTGTAGGATTGTTTAATCAAGTGTTATTTCCATTATTACCTTTAGTCTGAAAACCGAAGTGGAGCAGCTGCTCCAAATTCGCAGTACCTGGGGCAGATTAAAGGCACGAAACATATGCAAACAGCTGGTACTTAGGCAAAGCGCGGATCAGAATTCCAATGGTAACCCTGAACCATCCACGTCTTCTCAACGTACTTTCTCCTCAAGAGCCAAACTGCCAATACTGAACAATGATCAAGTTAATCGAATGAATATGGTTCTGGAAGAGTTTCTGCATTTTGTTGCCACTAACCGGGAGAAATGGGCCGATTGGAATCGACCTTCGACTTCAGGGGGTGTTGCTAACACCACCACCACTACTACTACTTCCCCTTCCACTTCAACTCCCTCTACTTTGGCTGCGGGCAGTAGCACTCCTGGGAGACCTACACTCGACCGAAACAACCGTCAACATTACGGGAGAGTCTCGGATGATAAATGCCTACATTCACTGTTGACGTTGCTGCAAGACGATGGGCAATTGCAAGAATTCATCTCTCTCTATCTCTTGGAAATAGTCGATGCCTTATGTCCACGGTGCCATAGGACGAGCGGAGAAAACGGGCAATGTCCGGCATCAGGTACAGCCAATGATCACACATACTCGAACGTGACGGGTGCTAACAGGTTCAGCCCAGTTACGCCAGTTACGCCAGCTACAGAGAGAGTCCCGGGGGGCTCCCTCGACACGAGCTCCTCCAGTCGTAACAACAACAATAACAACAACAATAATGATAGTGAAACTGATGCTACCACCAGCACTGATTCTGAAATCTTGCACGACTTCCAATACGAGAAGCTACACGTAGCAGGTATAATGCGATTCAAAATTCTTGCTAGGTGCATGGAACATTGGAATACTAGCAATGTCAATAGAGATGAGGGGGAGACGGGGACGGAGCGGGGGGGGAGGCAGCCGGGAAGTACAACCAGGGAGAGTAGCAGCACTAGCAGCACTAGCACGGTCATTCATGGAGCGACGGCATTAAGAGCCGGGCGGGCGCTTTGTGTAATAGGGCAAAGTTTAATTCACTGGTTCGAGGTGAAGAGATTTACCAATTGGCCCCAACTCATAGATCTTATCCTTCATATGTGTCATTTGCTGCAAATTGCGTTTGATCTCACCGATCTGTTGGTGAGACAGGCCCAAAATCAAGTACGCAAACTCTACAACGATCTCTGCATACTTATGGATACGATACTGCCAATACTAAACAGTACCATAAGAAGTGAACGCTCCAGGAATACAAATAGGCCGAATTCGGGCATTTTCTCCTTCAATACTTTTGAAACTCTGAGCTATCGCGTCCAAGCTTGGCATTTCTCGGATGTGAGCGAGGTCCCTGATATTACCGATCGTAAGTCTCCCAGCCAATAAGAAAGCGGCCGTATAACATATATAAAGTGCTCTAATACTTCTGCTCTCATGCTCTAGCTAAGAAGAATGTGATTGTGCAGGAATGTAAGATTCACAATGACGCCAGTATAAACATATCTGCCGATGGGAAGCTTTTGACCGCCATGTTCCCTTCCGCAACTATTGACGGCGTTGGGAAAGCTACTGAAGTTGGTAAGTTACCTTTCATTGGCTTCTTTCCTTGTATATAGATATACGTATACATACTTAATATACGTACCTGAATACCTAAGCCTCCACCCCCTAACGAATGTGTAACATACCTGTTCTTTACACACTCCCGACCAGGCGTATACAGCTTGGACTGGAAGACATTGGGGAAGAAAATATGCTCAACAAAGATGGCCGACACAGTGGTCTCAGTCTCGCTGTCGCCGCTACAGCAACACCTTTTGGTAGGCTTGGCGAAAATCTATGTATCCAAACCATACGTCATGGCACGAATTTACAAGCTTAAAGGGAAAGATTTGGAAGATGAGAACTTTGAGCAACCCGAGTGCTCGAGTGATCCAGCCGTCGGAAATCTGGGCGAGCAATCGAACGCTCCACGATTGCGGAACCGCGAGCCAACCTCCAAAGTTGAGTCTAAAGATATAAAGATGATACCGATTCGATTGTTGTACCCAACCGATTTTGATACAACTGGCGCTGTCAGTCTCAATTGCATACGATGGGCGCCGCAACCGGGTCAAGGATTGGTTTACGGTACAAATATGGGGGAGCTTAATATCCTTCACTGATACCCCCCCCCCTCTCTCTCTCTCTCTCTCTCTCTCTCACACACACACACACACACACACACACACACACAATTTGGTGCGAAACTGGGATTGAATAGCCAATCCCAGTGGGATCAATATCCAAGTTACTTTCATACCACACGCGGCGGCTTTATGCAGGCTTCCTAAGCACAATCATCTCATGTGAGGTCACGGGACAAGTAACAGCCAAAGTTTTCCAATTTAGCGTAGTCCACATGCCAGGCTGGTGCGCGCGTGCCTGCATTTCGTAAAGTTCAAACGAGGCAAAAGGTGGTAGAATATAAACAATACGAGGCCAGAGGGAGAGAGAGAGCAGCTAGGCGTGGGGTGAGCCACTCTCACTCTCTCTCTTTCTGTCTCTCACTCTGACTGCCGAAAGAACCATTCATATTTCCTCTTGAATCATCAAACTGTCGCGAGCGAGAAAATGTGATTAGATACTAGAGTACATGTATAAGGTATATTGAAATAATATATTACTATTGTATAGTGCGTAATTTAATGAATAAGTCGGTCATAGATACACAGTCCAGTCTCCCTCTACGCATTCTGACCCTCGTCTTGCTGAATTATATCATCCAAAGATGATTATGATTTTTATTGTATGGAAAAGAGAATTTCTTCCATGATAAAAGAAAAATGTCTGGAGCGTGCAGCTGATCGCCCGCGTACATAGATAGTATTATGAAGGGGGAATGGGGGCGTGCTACATCTTGACCGCGATGTATACCAGTGTTAAGGATCATTTATAATCTTTCTGTGAGGGTTATTGAGGCGGCGTCTGATAAGTCTGATAAATATCGGCATACAATCGCGGGGATGCATTGCAATGTGCATTCCAAATGTTAATCGTCATATAATAAACTATGTAATAGTTCTGGGATCTCTGGCTGCTTTAAGGACAAGGGGGCCTCTTTGATCGAGGAATTAGGAGGGAATTTATTCTGTTGCTGCAACTGACCAAGATCTTGATCCAACATGGTTTCGATTTCATCATCGATGTAGAGGGGATTTTCGTAACCCTTGGTTAAATACGAGTTTGTCGCATTACTCGAATTGATTGTATCATTGATGGTTTTCTGTATTTCACTTTCCGATATATAAACGGCATGAAAATTGTTAAGAGGCGTGTTAATATCACAATCCACTCTTTGACCATTGTTGTGTTGGGGTTGACCTCTTATTTCCGTTAGAGAGCCAGGTATTTGATGGCACTTGACTTGATGTACCTTCAAATTACCAGTCTGGGAGAAACTCTTTGAACAGAAACTACAGTGGTAAGGCCGCTCTCCAGTGTGGCACCTAGAGTGTCTTTTCAACTTGTATTTTGTTATAAATTGCTTGCCACATTCGGTGCAGGCATAGGCAGGAGGATCGGTTTGGTGCATTTGGTTATTGCCATCAATAACAGAGCAAGTCTGACGATCTATGTCCACATGGAAGTTGATCATGTGAGACTTTAAGGATATTTTATACCTGAAAGATTGATGACAATTGGCACATTGAAAATCTTTCTTTCCCTCGTGCCTTTCCAGGTGCTTGACGAGTATTTCTTGTTGATTGAAGGACATCCTGCAGATCTGCAATTAGGGCCATCAGTCCCGTGAAACAGTAACTCGTCAGTCTTCCACATCAAAGTTTTAGTCAAAAATAGGTTTCACTAACACTGCAGACAAACGGCCGCTGTCCGGTATGGATCCTTTTGTGTCTATCTAAATGTGCTTGGCAGCGAAAACTTTTTCCACATATTGGACACATACATTTCCTCCCTTTCGATTTAGTCAAAGGGACCTTAGGAACAGACTCATTTTCCTTCAAGTGGCACAACATATCCTGCAAAGATATCCGACCTATAATGAATATTCGATATACATGTCTGTAGCACTTTGGCCAAATCACTTGACTTGACTCGACCCGGCGCGGCTCGACTGCAACTATCCCATACTACCTCTGCAAAATCTATCTCCAAGGAAGGGGCTGCAAGTTGTTTCTGTACGTTTGCCACCATCAAGCAGAACTCGTCGAAAATACAAATCTTTTGCTCGCAATCCATGCATACATACTTGGAAAAAACATCCGAGCTTAATATATTAATGACCTGTGTTGCAGCAAAAATCTCATCAGTCTAGTGACGATAGCAGCTACCTATCTATATGTATATAGTGTTGCTCGGAAAAACACTTACATCCTTGGAGAAGTATTTATTGATAATTGATATTAGAACAGCTCCTTTCACCTTGTCCTTGAATACATGGGTACCCTGCTGCTTTTCCTTCCCGCAAAGTCGACACAGTTTTGGGTTAGGGCTAACTTTGTGATACATCATTACGCTTCTTTCTCTTGTCTTGCCTCGAAATTCCCCTCTAAAACACTCAATAATATCACTAAATGTCAAAAGCCTAATACCTTAAACTTTCAAACTCGAGCACACTTGAGCACTTGAGTCACAGACGTCACAGTATAGACCACAGTGGACCACAGTATAAACATAACCAGTAGGGTCACTCGGGCGCACAGTGTGGGTGGGCGTGGTGTGGGCTATTGTGGGCGTAGAAAACCTGAAAAAGAAGCCTGCAATAGCGTAGGCCGTAGGGTACGTGATGGCGGCGGCAGGGGAACGGCTCCGCCGGACTTGTCAACTGGTGGTGCCTAGCGGATACCTTGCCAACCATTGGCCATGGCTCTCCGCAGCACCCGCAGCGCCAATTTCGGCTTCACCGAGATCAAAGGTGCCGACCAGTGCCGACGCCGAGTGATCCTATCTACTGGTTATGTCTATACTGTGCTCTGGCCCCGTGTTGCTGCATGCGCTCTTAAATCGTGGTTAAATCTTGAATCGACAAGTTGAAAGAATATATTATAAGGAAAAGGAGGATCTGGAGCGGCGAGTTGCGAGGACGTAAAAGTGTGCTAAGAAAGAGTGTACTGCCCTATGCAACGCACTAGATCGGTGCGCCCTGCGCCCTGCGCCACAGTGAGACAGTGAGAGTGCGCTGAGTGGTGAACTGGTGAGTGCTGGTGAGGTGTGTGGTGTGGAGCAGTGTGGAGCAGTGTGGAGAGGTGCACTGGTGTCCGGTGCGCGGTGCAGTTGGAGATTTCTCTGGATTGCACGTGCGTGCGAGGGAGCATGTTTGAGAAATGTGGGAAAAGTGGAGGGCAATATAGGCGAGTAACGCTATTAGTGAACCTCGGTTAAAATCGGGAAAAGGCGCTGCAAGGAAAGCGGCTGTTGGATAGTGGAGGGTAGAGGCCGATCGTTGAATTTATCGTGGAATAACGGAAGCCTTAAAGAAGATGGTGCCCCTTGGGCCATCGCCCGGCCATCAAACTAGCGTAAACAATTCTGCGGGCGCTCCGGCTACCGGGACAAAGAGTAGTTCATCTTTGGTGAGTGAGTAGTTGGCCGTCGTCAGCAGAACCCTTCGTCTCGCCTCGCCGCTTTTTCATTTTCATTCTCTTACTCCACCTCTCCGCTTCCGTCTCGTCCCTTCTGTTAATCACTTGAATACCCGTTCGGCTATCCCGTATTTGGCCAACTTGCCAGCTTTGTCCACTCACCCAAATAACCACTTGTTTTCTTCCTGCCTCTTTTGACAGAAGCCGAATTATACGTTAAAGTACACCCTTGCCGGGCATACCAAGGCCGTTTCGTCGGTCAAGTTCAGTCCAAATGGCGAGTGGCTTGCCAGTTCCTGTAAGTAATACCGTTACGAGCCAAACTAATTCATTTGGTTCCATTTCGTCCCATTTTGTCCCATTTGGTTGCATTAGGTTCTTCGGACCAAACAAACTTTTGCTCAACAATGATTTTCAGCTGCTGATAAGCTCATCAAAATTTGGGGCTCTTACGATGGTAAATTTGAGAAAACAATATCTGGGCATAAACTTGGAATCTCTGATGTCGCCTGGTCCAGCGACAGCAGATTGCTAGTCTCTGCTTCCGATGATAAGACTTTAAGAATCTGGGAGTTAAGCTCGGTATGTACCCCACTTCACCTTGCTTTCCTCATCTGTCCCCTTCCCTCTCTTATAGACTATTCATATATAATTGGATAGAGTATTCATTCTCATCCAGGTCTAATGCCATTTACTTGTCTCTTTTCTCACATTTAACAGGGAAAATGCTTGAAAACTCTCAAAGGGCACAGTAACTATGTCTTTTGCTGTAATTTCAATCCGCAATCCAACCTCATAGTTTCAGGCTCGGCAAGTATTGTTTTTCGAGTCAGATACTTTGATTTTAATCATTGCATCTATGGAGGAAATGTTCAAAGTTTGAATGGAACGGTTGAATTTTTAGTTTGATGAAAGTGTCCGCATCTGGGATGTGCGGACTGGCAAATGCTTGAAAACGCTGCCAGCGCATTCCGATCCTGTGAGTGCAGTACATTTTAATCGCGATGGCTCCCTAATAGTCTCCAGTAGCTATGATGGTTTATGGTAAGCAGCTAGTAATTAGCTAGCCCCCCCCCCTGCCCTCTGCCCTCGCCGAGCTAATGGCAGTGCGACTCGACTCATTCGTTCCTCTTTGCATCACAGCCGTATTTGGGACACAGCATCCGGCCAATGTCTCAAAACCCTTATTGATGATGACAATCCACCAGTATCATTTGTCAAGTTCTCGCCAAATGGAAAGTACATCTTGGCAGCAACCTTGGACAATACACTCAAGTTGTGGGACTACAGTAAAGGAAAGTGCTTGAAAACATATACCGGCCATAAAAATGAAAAGTACTGTATATTTGCTAATTTCTCAGTGACTGGTGGGAAGGCAAGTATGACATTTTGAGAGTCTTTTGAGCGTAAACCAAGACATTATCGTTACTGTGAAATACTCTCTCCCAATTTCAGTGGATCGTCTCAGGCTCCGAAGATAACATGGTTTATATCTGGAACTTGCAGACAAAAGAGATTGTTCAAAAGCTCCAAGGTCACACAGGTCAGTAATCAGATACAACTAGTCTCATTCAGTCAGCAGCAATGCCTTTTGTCAGCTTGTTCTTGTTAGCTTTTCAACTTTTCAAGTTTTCAAGCTGAGATTTCAAGCAATTTTTTGTATAACAAGCAGCGTCATCCCATTCATTCTTCCAGATGTTGTCCTTTGCACTACGTGCCACCCAACGGACAATATAATAGCATCGGCGGCATTGGAAAATGACAAAACGATCAAGCTTTGGAAGAGCGACACTTAGGATAAACCTAACAGATGTGGCGTATCATTACGACAATGCTTGTGTATTGCTCTACTTCTAGAATTAGTCTTCTTTCCTGTAAATTCCCCATTTCCATCCTCGGCTAAACACATCCATTTCTTTCATTCAAGCACATTCTTCCTCTCTTTGCAAGTGCACCAACGATCCCTATTGGTTGAGTGGGAGGGAGTAAGGGAGGGAGAGGTACACACACACACACACACACACACACAATTTTCGGTTTCGTATCGTCCCGAGCCATGCGGATACTCTGCTTGATTCATCATTCAAGGGACGCGCTTGAACTTGATATACAGAGTTGGCAGAAAAGTCCTCTAGTACTTGGACACATTTTTACCGATTTATCACAACTAGCAAGTATACGCTATGTCCCGATATATTTATTGTACAGGTAAAAGCTTGTTTGCCTGTAACAAACATTTCATTTCTGTCCTGCGGTATCGGGTAAAAAGACGTTACGTGAGAAGATATGTAGGACAGCGCACATATCCCCACTCCTCTAGGAGAAGAATGTTAAACTTATGATTTTCAACTGATGCTTCTTTTTCTTGTCCCGCTATAGTAAAGTGATGACGGCTGATTGTGTGTAATGTGTCCGTTCGCCCGCAATATATGTATGTACAGGAGTTTGAAATTTGAAAAATATATTTTCGTACCTGATATGTCCCTTTCTAACTCTATAGTTGCGGCGACATCCACGCTCATTTTCGTCCAATCTATTAACCTAATGCAGCCTAATGCTCTTTCACTGAAATGAGAAGAAACTTGATGGCATTTCGAGTTTTATTAAAGCAAACATTTCTTTGCATACAGTCATATGGAGAAGCAACGCGGCGGCGGCGGGGGCGATTTTTCTTGGGTAATAAAGTTGACCCAGCCGATAGAGCTAGGTGTGCAGGAGACAATTTTGAAACAAGAAGAATTACGCCGCAGTTTCACAAAGTTATCCGCGCTTTCCCCCATTCCTACCACTGAACAACTCTATATCATCATATCATTGTAACTGCCGCACATGGACGAGGATGGGGGGGGGGTTCACAGATTAATGGTCGCAAAAAATAGATACCAGGGCGTTGCACACATTAACGGAGACTCCGTAGCACGCTGATTATGTAAGTGTAAGGGTCCGTTATTTCACCGAGTAATTCTGCAACAGAGCAAGGCGGGTATAAGTTTAATCTTCCCCAAAGCAGCTGAGCGATATGCACGCTTATCCAGAGTGTTAAGAGTCTTTTATCCTCCTAATTACCGTTGGCGAGACAAAATTCTCCGATGGAAGAACACGTCAAAAGTTCGTCCCTATATATTTTCAATACACGCTCGGAAGCTTTCAACATTGCTTCATCGTTGTGTCGGATATACTTGGCCAAGACCGCTGGCCACTGATCGTCGGACGACACGGTAACTTTCTACGAACGGAAAGTGCATGTGTAAGAGTTAAAGAGTAACACAACAATTTGATAGGATGAAATGCGATGCGAAATGCGATGCATGAGAGGAGCAGAAGCTTAGCTTAACTTACCTTGAAAAATGTGTCGTATATGGCGTTGATCAAGCCAAAGAAAACAAAGACGCTTTCGTAGACCTGATAATTCTTAATAGTGCAATCGACGATCCCCTTTGTTGGAGCTGATGGTGAAACATATCGCTGGTGCGCCAGTATGATCAATCTATTGAGGTGAGCTATTCTATACTGCTTCCAGCGTGCGGGAGTTAAAAGCAGAAGAGACATGGTGCATAAGTAAAGTGGCCCTTCCGCTTCGTAGCAGCTGTCGAGCCAAGCGGCACTTGGTGTCGACTCCAAATAGCTTAGTAACGTTTTCTCTTCCCTGGCAGCGGAACGCGTTCTGGAATTGGCGAGCAATAATACACGATGATATAGAAATACTCTGGAGAAGAGACAGGGAGAGAGAGAGAGAAAGGAGGATTGCGAGGCTCGTGCGTCCTGGCCTGTATGTACGTACGTGTTGACTACATAAAGGGCCATGTGAATCAAGTATGGGATCAAATGCATATTCGACTGGGGGCCACCACCGCCCGTATCCTCGTGAAAACTTTTCCCTTGGGCGAATCGTAGTAGAAGAAGTTTGAGATCTTGTATTGTCGAGGCGTACGATATATCCCGATGACCGGTGCATTCCTGCAGATAAGTGTTGTGCCGTGCCAGGCAGCTGGCGAAAGCTGATTCTGGTACATGTGGGCCCCAAAGAGGCAGCAGACCATTGCACTTGGTATTTGCATTCTGTAAGGCTGCACTCTCCCATTCATCCCGGGCTCTCGCAAGTCGTACTGCCGACATGTGACAATCGACGTGCACTACATTGAAATGTGTGACGGTCGTGTAACCCACGGTCTTTCGTTGCTTGGTTTCGAATTCCTCAACATTGCACCGTTTTGTAAATGTGTATATACCAAGAACCTGATAGACACGAGAAAGACAGGATAGGTCATACATCTTGAAGCGCAAACTTTTCCCCAAGTTGATTCGAATCAGTTTGGAGAATATCACTTGATCCGCAACGATCCATCTATAATATAGTGATACTCACCATATTTGGCTTAAATTTGTAGCCTTCGCGGCATATGACGCATACTAATCCGGTCTCTTCTCCGAGATCTTCCATCTGTTCAAGTATTGTACCGCTCGCGGTCACTTGTCCTTTGTCGTTGGTCTGCATGCCCAAAGCACCCAACTGTCTCTCTCTCATCGCCATGGCCAGTCGCTTTTTCTCGCTTCGAGTATGCTGGCGAGCTTCTTCGATTAATTCAGCAACCCGCTTATTTGTACATAATGCTTCCAATAGATTCTCCGCTAATGATCCAACATGCTCGTCAGATGATACTTGCTCCAAACGGTGGATTATACTGATTGTCGTTTTCGAAACAGCGAGCTGTGGAAGAGAGGGAGAGAGTGAGCAGGACTAGTTGTGCTATTACTAACAGCCTCCAAGTGTCCCGTCAAGATTACAATTCTCTATCCGTACGCGGCGGTGCTCACCTGAGTTGGTTCATGATCCCTCGCAAGTCCCGTTAGAAATCGCAGTATATATTTGAGAGCAGGCTTGGAGATGAAATCTTTCAGTTCATCACTATCTGTGCGCCGGAGAGTTGGCTTCACGCAGGGCGCGTGCACCTGTCAGAATGAGGGGAAAGGGAAAGAAAAAGAGAAAGAGAACCTTGAGAATTCGCTTCGATATGTCGGTACGACATAATCCAATCGATGCAACTTGGCAACAACTGTCGATACACAGGCTACTCTACTCACAGTGATGTATTCGATGGCGTCCTTGACGACACCCATACTAATTATGTAGTCTTTCAGTGTGTTTCCAATAGCGTTCCGCTCGATACCTTGCGTGAGTATGCAAAAGAGTTCGAGTTTCTGCTCGTCCTCCGACGTACGCTCAAAGTCGAATTTATAGAAATTCAGCACTGGCTGGAAGTATTGAAAGAGGAGATCCATCTTCTCGGTATTACCGTAAGTGAGGGCTGCCAAGACACGTGCAAGATGTGCTAGTACACAGCTGCTCTGTCTAACAGCAGTGTTTTGTGTGCAAGAGAGCAGGGCCTTGACATGTTCCGGGCCGCCGAGGGTTCGCGAGAATGCTTCGAAGCTTGCAAGTGACTGCGAAGCAGCATTCGCTAAGATTGTCTCCATAATCTGTAAAAGTGGATAAGTGGACAAGCCCAAGCCTCCAGTCAGACCAGTAATTCTTATTATTTTCCAAAGGTGTGTCTGTCGAGGCTATCTTACTTACATCGAGCAATTGTTCGGTGATTTTTGCATGAGAATTATCCGACTCACTTGCAAGGCAACGCTGGAGAACATCGAGCAATACAGTCACTGCTCCCAATTCAGGTCTACTTAGTACTTCCTGATTCAATTTTACTTTCACCGACAGCCAAAATAGTTTTAGGAGCACTTGGAGCAATGGCCGAGCTCTGTTTACGTCTTGTATGGCCGCCAACCGATTTAACATAACTTGCAAGCCACCGCAATCTGCCAAGACGTTGGCCATTTTATAAACTTCCTCGTTATTCACTTCTTGCTCGCTACTTGCATTCAAGCTCTCGACAAACTCCTCAGTCGCGTCTCCCAATAAACCTCGCATGCGATATATCACGCGCATAACACCGCACTCGCCACCCTCCGGCAGCCAAATCTTCTTATAGACCTGTGAAAGACAAGTCTCAGTCAGTCAAGTAAACGATGGCCTAACCTAACCTAACCTACTTGCTCCTGCAGACGTCCTTGCTCGGCCGGAGCGAAAAAGAGCGAGAGCGAGAGCGAGAGAGAGAGAGAGAGGAGCGGCGGGGGGGGGGGGTACATACTTCTTTCACCGGCAGATCCAAACTGATAATTTTATTGCTGACTAGGAGCTCCATGCCGTTATCGTCTTCCAAGAGAGCGACCAGCTCGCAATCCTGGCAGATCTTATTTTTCACGTCTCTCATAAGCGGCCCCAATCCCGGCTCTAAACTGCTGTACGGATTGCCGAGCATTCTTCCCTAGAATAATGAAGAGAAACTAGATTGTAGAGGTGGCGGTTGAAAGACGAAAGATGAAAGATGAAAGATGGCTGAGAGAAGGATTCGGCGGGTCACCTGCAAGAAATCTTCCTGTTGTGGATCCTTCTCGAGAGTCAAGAAAAACTCGCCCACGTCATTCTCCTCGGGATAGATAATGGAGCAAAGTCTCTCAAAGATGAAGACGGGCGTGCGTACGTCTTCCAAGCTGTATTTCTGCACGGTTTCCACGCAGATGGCCATGAAGGCCTTGGTCTCCTCTTCTGTGCCTGAGGAATGTTTTCCAGCATGAGTAGATCAGAACTGAACCGGCCGACACCTTTGGACTTGCAAGCGCGACAAGTCCGCCGAGAACGGAATGCATAAGGTATTGTGGCATACGCATACCTGTGGTCATCTCCTCGAGTAATTCGAGCAAATGCTCTTGGGTATCGTCGATAAGTATAGTGCGCTGTACCACCAGTCGCCGAAGGGATAGATATCCATTCAATACGGCACCGACAAGGCGGCCCTTGTATTGCTGCTTAATGTTCTTTTGCAGCAAAAATGTTCCTAAGAGCTCGGTCAACTTTCTCAGGGAATAACCCTGCGCGAGATCACTGGTTAATGTGGTTTCTTCCAATCGATGCAATTCCTCGATTTCGCGCGTCAATAAGTCAGCAAGCAACGGCATTACACCACGCACAGCCAGAAACTGCTTCCAAGGCGGTTGCCTGATGAGGCTTTGATAGAGCGTAAGGAACTCTGTGCTGCTTTCGCCGGCAGTTCGCAGTTCCTCCAAATAACGAGTAAGTAGGACCAATACTTCTTTCTTTCTTTCGGTGCCCTGGCAGAGGCTCTCCACCATATTACAGGCAACTTCGCGAGCGTGTTGCGAGCTAGGATTGAAGAGAATCTCTTTCAGCCACGCACCATCCGTTAGCTTGAGCGATTGTGCACTCCGCTGTCGTGTGCATCGCAATTGCCAGCGATGTCCGTACTTTTCCATCAAATAGACCGCCCGTGCCTCCTCCTGCAATTGTATTCATTCCTGATGACACGATAACTTGACAACTAAAACTATGCCGCGAATCTTCGCCATAGTCGAAGAGATGCGAGTCGGCTGGGATTGCAAGCAAGGGGAGGAAGGAGGGAAGAAAAGCCAAGGAGAAAGCACGTGTTGGTTGGTACCTTTCTCAAGGACTTGCCGGTCGCCGATTCGCTTTTTCTAGCTGGCGCACGGCGAATCCATTCGGCGTAGCAAGATTTCAAGTCCCCGTGAAGCCACCTGTTGACGTCGACGGTGATGCTCTCCGGCAGACTTATCGTGGCTAAAGACTCCATGTTTTTATCCTACGGGCGCGGTACAGACAACAATAACAACGGGTCCCCCAGTTGTGGTCCCAAGCAACAACGATTAAAGAGAAAAGGAGAGAAAAGGGGCGGAGAGCACGCGTGTGTGCCTTGTTCTCCCGTCTGTTTTCTCTTGTCGCGTTTACATTTATGTATGTACATACCTTGTTTTTCTTGGATAGCGGTTGTTCCGGCTTGACCAGGCCTTGGAGGATCTTCAAGCAAGGCAGTATAATACTCTCCATAACAACGGGGCTCTTGGACTCTCTGCAAGCGGTCAAGAAGAGTTGCATGACACAGCGCATTTTCTGTTCCCAGCAACTGTCCTCCTTGTGCAAGAGGGCCGCAAGCAAAGCCATTTCATGGCGAACGGCTGAAGAGAGATCCGAGGCGGCCACTCTTCCCCGAAGGGTCAAGGTGATGCGCCCAGTGAGAAGGGAGCAGAGCTCCTTGGTTGAGTGAGGGTTGTCCCTGGTGACAAGGCAGAGTAACTGGCGAACCTCTTCCTGCATCTGTACGGTCCCCTTGCGTAAATTGTGCTCGACCAATTCCTGGATGAGGCCCTGTTTGCACAAGACATCCTTGGCGATCGGATTGGTCGCGAGTGCGCGTAAAAGGGTCAAGCAATGCTCGGTGGCGGCTGTCGCGCATCCGTAACACCGGCCGGCCGAGGGAGACGACGGTGGGACGACACTGGTCCCCCCACTGGGCAGCTCCTCCTTGATTGGCGGCGGTGGTGGCGGTGGTGGCGGCGGCGGCGACGCGGCCGTTTCGTCGTTGCCGGTACCGGAGGACGGAGCGGGGGGGCTGCTCGTTCCAAGATTCGAGGTGACAAGGATCGGCGGCGCACCACCGGCACCGGCACCGCTGCTCTGATTTCGCTGCTGGCGGTCGTAAGCTATCAATTCTCGACGGCAAGCGAGGACGCGTTGTATGATCTTACTCAGTTCCTCGAAAGAGTTTTTGCACTCGCCACAGTAACGTTGCGCGAGCATCTGAATGGCCCGGTTGACTTGCGTGTTACCGGGAACTTGGATACCGTCGTCGAGGGCGCGATCAAGCCGGTGCTCCGATATCTTTACTAGCAGCGTCTCCAAGGTGGGCTTGTTCGAGATTAGGGTCTTGTAGACTTTGTCCGCCTTCTCGAGGAGGCTGTTTATAGTGGCGATCGTTTTCTTCCGATCGTCGTCATTCTCGATGGGATCAACGGCGCAACAGGGCCGCCCGGTGAGCGTGTAGTCGAACTTTGCATACTTGCAGAATCCACAAGCGTGGCACAGGAAGGGATCTTTCTCGTCGTAGTTGATCGCCCGGCACTTGTGACACTGGAAGGCGTTTTCGCCGCAATTGCTGCAGACCCCGGGATTCGCAGGCACGTTCGCCGAGCAGCGCGGGCAGGGCAGAGTCTCTGAGGATGCTTGAATGTTCTCGTAGAAATCAGCATACTCGATCATAAGATTGCACGCGACTATCGGCAACGGGAACTCCATCTTGATCTCCGACTGGCCCTGAGCTAGACTGATTTTCTTTGCCTTGTGCCACATTGCCGGCTTGTTCTTAAGCTCGACCACTGCCTGGACAGAGCGATTATTATAATAGATATTGATCGTGCGCACCATCTTGGTCCGCTTCAGGTCACCGATGCGCAATGTAATTCGACTGATGGTATGACTTCCGACTAGTTTCACGATCTGCGTGGTTGTGGTAAATTTGGAGTCTACTTTGATCGAGGACAGTTTGATCGTCGACATGGGCACCTCGGGGTTGTTGCAGACCAGGCAAGGCTCGCTCTCTAGGTAATAGCCGTCGAGCTCGACGAATTGGGCCAGATTCGCGTAAAGACTTGCGTTGGGGTGACGAGCCAGCAGTTGGTTTTGCGCGTGCAGCACCGAGACGGCCTGCTCCATGTAAGAGTGCATCTTTCTGTTGACTCGCGGGGTCTTCAAGGAAAAGTAGCCGAGCAGATCGACAAATTGGGCGGCCTTCCGCCCGCAAGCGGGCAGCAGGGGCCACAATCGCCAAAGTAAGTCAAGCAGTGCATCCTGATCGCTCGGCCCGTAATTCTTGTAAATGGCCAATATCAGGGAATGGGCTTGCCAGCGCACATTCGTATTGTTCGTTTCCAACAAGAAGGTCTGAATGAATTTCGTCAGTAGACTTGGCGGCACCTGCTTCTGTATTTGCTCCACCAGTGTCAAGCACTGAGCCTCCTCAAACTTGGCTTCTGTATCCGAATCCTCGGATCTCTCGCGCTCGCGCCGTTCTTTTGCGCCAATGCTCGCCGTTGGTGGCAGTGGTGTTGCTGCAGCTGCCGCCGCTGCTGCCGCTGCTGCTGCCGCCGCCGCCGCTGCAGCTGCTGCTGCTGCTGCTGCTGCCGCCGCCGCCGCTGCCGCTGCTTTCGAAGACTCCTTCGACTTGCCACCGACGTCCTTTCCATCTCGGGACTTGGTGCTGGTGCTGCTGCTACCGCTGCTACTGCTGTTGTTGTTGTTTGAGCATATCGCGCACTGAAGCAACTGCAGCACTGTCGGGCTAACGCCCTCGTCCAACAGCGTCGAAATCGAAAAGAGGTTTGCAAGTACTGTATTTTGTTTCAGGCAAAATCTCTGCCAATTGCCAGTACGGCTGGTCGCTATTTCTACGCAACACTTGAGATGCTCTATCAATTCTACCAAAGAGTCGTAGGGCAAATTGATGGTGTGCGGCTTGGTTTGCAAATGGTCGTATCCACCAGCAGCGCAGCACTGCTGCACCGACTGAATGTGGGATATCAGTGCATGCACATCGCGCAATTGCCTGTACTTCTCCTTGTTGCCGCAAATGAAAAGTAAGAGCTTGCGAACTTGCCGCCTGACTACTGGGGTCTGATAGGACATCATATACTCGCACAAGTAAAAGTACCATGGCTGCTCGAAGGAGGGTTGAACGGCATTCTTATCGGCATACTTGTGCACTTGGTAGGGCAAGCGCAAGATGAGTTCCGTCAGTAGCTGAGGGTACGGCTCAAACACATCGGCTGCGTGGCCTTTAACGTACTGGCAAAGGAAAAAAGGCGACATGTCCGGCGGAGTTGTGGCCAAGTGTTCTTTGAGTAATTGTCCGCCAGTGACAGTACTGCTATCGTCGGTCGACGTACTCTTCCAGTACTCGAGCAGAGCTTTCAATATAGCCAGACAGTAATCGATCACGCCTGCTTTTGTCAAAATTGTCGCCGTTGCCCGCGACACGAAGCTCGGACTTTCCGATTGGGCTTTCGAGGTATACTTGGAGCGACACATCAATACACTCAGCAATCGCATAATGACCAAATGACATTCCCTCTTGTGGCTGCGCTGGCAAATGTTACTCGTGTCGGGTTTATCAATTTCCAGTTCGTCGACGAGCACCTGCAAGAGACGTTCGATACAAGCCATGTCTCTCTCCTCTTGTCCGTCCAAGTCGCTAGTCAACATCAGTATGACCTGCATAAAAGGGATTGAGAGCACACCCGGCACGTACTGCAGGTTTGGCACAAAGTGCGTCAATTGATCGAGCAAAAGCAATCGGACATTATGAAGCTTTGCCGTTGTCTCGACGTTGGTTTCATTTTCCTGCTCTGCCACCCCGCCGCCGCCGCTGGCAGACTCGCGTCCGACACTGCTGCTAAACGACGGCGCAGCCATACCACCGCCGCCGCCCGCATTCCCGCTGTTGCTCTCGGAAGGCGCCAATTGGCTAACAGCCACTACAGCCACGGGGGTCGCAATTTCCGGGGCACTGTCTCCATAAGCCGAGCTCCTTCCAGAGGCACTGTGCTCCCCCGGTATGCTCTCGATAGCGCTGCCGCCACTCTCACTCCCCCCGCTATCGCTACCCTTGCTATCGCCATTGCCAATCCGTGCCGCACTCGAATTCCTCAGAGCAGTCGCCGCGTCCGTGGTGACGCTCAGAGCCTCGTCATCGGAACCGCCGGCAGATGCAGTTGTATCTGAATAATGGCCGCCAACTTCCTGTCCCTGAACCAGAACCTGCGCAGCTAATTCACGCAACGTTTGCGACGCCGACACGCCTGGCAGACTGGGCACATTCGGAAGGCCTTGGACGTTTGGCAAAGCCTGTTGCTGAAATCCCTGACGCAAAGCGTGCAAGTCTGGCGGCGATGCCGCTTCGCCCGCATGATCTTGCAAGCTCAATGCGATCGCAAATTCCATGACGGCTTCGTCGTCGATGTCTGGAGGAAAATAGTCGAGGATCCGTGGTAAGGCTCCCAAAGTTAGCAATGCTTCCAGCGGATTGACGGCGTGTCCTCCAGCTGCTGCTCCACTCGTCGCAGCCGATGCCGATGCCGATGCCGATGCCGATGCCGATGCCGCTGTCGTCGGGTTGGCCAAAGACGACGAACCTCCAGCAGCCCTGCCCGGCTGATTGTTATCGTTGCGCGGGCCGCCGCCGGGTGGAACCTGAGCACTGTCTGCTTCTATCGCGCTGCTATCCGGCTGCGAGACAGAATCCTCCTCCCGATGCAAGCTCGATGCCAGCTTGCCGTCGGACTCGCGCGTGCTACTTGCCTGGTGGATAGTAGGCGCGTCGGAGGACTCGCAAGTCGGTGGCGGACTCGGCATGTGTACCTTCTTCCGTTTGTATCTTGGACGCAGAACTCTTATTATTGCTTGCTTGGCGCTAAAACTGATGCTAGTATCCCGCGAGAGGAGTAACTGGAGGTAGAGCTTGGCTGCAAGAGGAACGTTGCTCTCGACGTCGGAGCTTGTAAATGCGTGTATGATCTCAACGAGGGCATGCACAGTCGCCTCTGCGTGTGTTAAACCTGGTACCACCACCGGGGCGAGTGCCATTTTCTTGGGATAGGCCATATGTAGCGACCAAAGGATTTCCATCAGTTGTATCACCGGGTGTTGCTTCGATTTTGCATCAGTGCCTGGCTGCACGGCCGCTGCCGCCACCGCCGCCGCTGTCGCACGCTCCATCTCGAATACGGTAACTGCACGTAGAGGAGAAACTTTGTTATAAGAATAGTCTCAAGAATCGCGGATTGCGTGGTAGCACGAACCCTTGCACGGGCGCAGCCCAATCAAAGGATGAAAAAGAATCGGCCAACATACCACTCACTTCACTGGTTGGTTTACAGCCATACTGTTCGGTGAATTTGGTGAGATTTTGTGGCCGTGCTACCGAGATTCCTCGTACAATTAGAACAAGCCGATAAAAGTTCTCAGCATCGATGTCACGGGGATCCTCCGTTGCCCTCATACTGTTGAGCGATTCCAACACGTGCGAAAGCAAAACTTGATCCTGCAAATGTAAATGTAAAGCAATTCGCGATAGGATAGGAGATATGGCGGGTGCGTTATATGCAGTCATAGGCAAGATTATAGATGTCAATAGTATATGTAATTTAGTCTATCTCGCACCTTGTGAAAATGATATGCTTGTTTGGAGGGATGAAGCGCGGCTAGGAGAGACGTTGTGTGCAGCTGTACAGCTGGTGGGGCTGGTAGGATCAAGAGCCTCGATGCAACATCGATTGCGGTAGGACGCAGAGCAAGTTTGATTTCCTCATTGGCGGCCAAATTGAATGACAACTCTACCACTTCGAGTATACTCGACACCAATCTGGGAGAAAAGGCAGGCAACTTGAACAATCTTGCACGATGCTACAATAACCAGCTGGTTATTGGACGCTACAAGATTCCCTTACCTTTCAATATTAATTGAAGTATCCTTGCCCGCGCTAGAGCATGCCAATAGAGAAAGGGTAGATTGATTTAAGAAATGATGTACCAAAGGGGTAAAACTGTACTTTGCACTATAGTTTGGGTGATATGAAATTGTGCCCCAACGGAGCATAAGGACGAAAATATAATCTAACTTGGCTCTAATATTATTCTACCTGTCAACAGAGGATAGGGGTGTCGGCGCCAAAACGGCATTCTCAGCTTCGTTGCAGGAAGCCGTGACTGGTGCACAAGTCGACTGACCACCAGTCGAGATGTCTTCGACTTCCTCCGGCCATCCGAATGCATCTTTCGTTTTACCATATCTGACAGGATGTTGAATCAAGGACGCGGCATTAGTAGTAGCGAGTATCACGTGAAACTCGAGAGTTTGCAATTGGCAAGGTTCGACAGGACTTACATCTTTATACAGTCTACCATTATGACACTCTCCAAGTCTTTGGAAGGGCCAAATGCGATGGTCAACTTTTTGTCAGCCTGTAAGCTTTCATCTCGCGTGAGAGGGATGTCGAACCAGCGGCTTCTCACGAGATTCGTCTGAATGGTCCTCCCGAAAACCTGTGAGAATAGCAAACTAGACTTTTCGATTCAACATCTTCCCCGATGGCCGCCAGCCCGGCATGTATGTGTATGTGTATGTGTACATGTGTGTACTTTAAGGAGGCGCTCACCTCCACAAAGACCGGTGCCCTTTGAACATCCTGATAGCCAAGCAATACTCGAATTCCAGTCATGACGAGAACTGGATCGTTGTTGGTCACTTCGACATTGAAACCCGTGTCCTTGGTGGATACGACATACAAGCCCGTGGTGTTGAGTCGGTGTTTGATCTGTGTTACATTGTAGATCTGAAGAAGATCATTGCCCCCGAACTCGACGTCATTCATCAGTTGACAGTGTTCGAAAAAGTCAATAGGAAAAGTGACCAAACTCGTGGGCTTTCCCGCTTTACTGCTCTTCTTCTTACGCGGTGGTTTAATGTTACTGTTACCAGTTGTCGGCCGCACCACCGGCGACATCCAATATCCGGTTTGTTCGAGCCCTGCCATGTAGATTCGCAGGCTGCCGTCTTCGCAAAGCAATATGAGGGTTGTCCGCTGTTCAGCATTCGAACCCGGGTGTCTGATAGCCACCATATCCATGATCTTGGCTTTTGCGGGGACAACTTTGATCTCCTGGATCATGATCGTGTCGGGTTTGATCATAAGTATTACTGGATTGTTACTCATTTGCAGGACTGAACAGACGAGTCCAGGATGATTGGGCACCTCGCTCCACTGGCAGAGGGGCTGCGGCTGATTATTGTTGGACTTATTCCCATTGGACTTGGTATTGCCGCTCAGATTGATCTGAAAAACGACGGAAATCTCGCTCGCCATGGACTTGAGGGGAGCGATAAAGCTTTTGCCCGATGCATAACTGAAGAAAAGCAACTGCAATGCGTGCGAATAATAGATGGATACGCCGCCGCAGCCGACTTGACCGTTATCCTTAATCTCAGGATGATAGACGTCCAAGGTATTGGTGACATAAAACGGGCCATGCTCCGCTAAGCTCTCCTCGTCCATCTCTTGCCCATAAATGTATCCCGCCGACGACATGATCAGCAAGTGAAAGACACCGTCTTCCGTGTGCATGAACGTGCAGTCTCGTATCTTGCCAGCTGGCACCAGGAAGTAGTACTGGGGACAAAGGGCGTCTTTCGCCAAATCGAAAATCTTGACAAAATCGGCGGTGACCAGCGCCAGCTGGGTTTGCGAGCCGGGTAACCAGATGGCTTTTATTATGAAATTGCCAGTCTCCAGCTGCGGATGTAGTACTAAATGGTCCGAGACTGTTCCCGAAGTGTTGAAAGTCAGTACATGGCAATCCTTGAAACCGCACACTGCTAAAAAGTCTTCGTTCCATTGGTTGCTGCTCAGGGACAAGACCGTGAAGGGCACCGGGGCCGAGGCCAATCGGGTAAGTGTCAGCTTCCTCTTGGAGGAGTCAGTCTGCTTCAATAATGCGCTGAGCTGCAACACTGTTATCTTGCCCTTCTCGTATGAGACTGCTGCTCGAGCGAGATCGGCGTTGTAACAGAAAGGGGAGGTTTTTCTCTAGTTAGCCTAATTCAAAGTTTTCACCGCCCCGCCCCGCCAGAGACTCATTGAGCCAGTCTCTCGCTGTATCTCACCTAAATGCTGCCTCTTTCCGTGCGGCGACGATAGACAGCACATGGCAACGCGCCGTATCATGTGTGCCGACAATAATTGCCTGATGGTCTGCCCTTGATCACCGGAAAAGTTCATGCGCACATTCTCGAACGCTCCCTCTTGCGAACCTAACGTCGGTAGCTAACGGGAGGCATTTCAATAGGCGTTTAATAGGTGTGTCTGTGCGCCCCCTCCTCCAAACAAACAAGTGCCTACCATTAATTGATCGGTATATTCGAACTTCTTCTCAAGGGTGTGTAGATGATTCAAGGCCGATTGAGCACGTGCGTGACAGCCGACTGCCGAGTTCCTTTTACACGAGGCGTCCACCGCTGGTATCAGGGCGCGTGTCAAATCAACCAGCGAGCTCACGAAACCGCTTTTCCACAGCTGATCGTGAATCCAGTCCTTGGAGCTCCCTAATGAAATCAGATGAGAGTTTAGCCTCAAGGGCCCAAGAAACACTCGCGGTCGAGTGGACAATCCAGCAAAGGCGGCTAAGGCTGTGCCGGGGGGAGTATGATGATGTCGGATGCCTTACCCAGTTGTTTCGACAGAGTCACCTGCCTCTGCTTGTCCCTCTGCCTCTCACTCTTCTCCTGTCGGTCGTAAGAGTGAAGCGGACTGGACGATCGTCTACGCGAACGACTGCTCGAAGGAAGAATATTTTCGGCTAGGGGGACAGCAGGAGCGGCGACTCCCGTCTCCCGACTGGTGATACAGACACCGCAGCCGCTGCTGATGCCAATACTGCTGCTACTGGCAGCGGTGTCAGTGGTTGCGGCGGTTCCACTGCTCGAACCGCAACTACTAGTGGCAATGCAAGCCGCGGCGCTCGTGCTTGCCATTCCAGTTGCGAGGCTCGAACCAGTTGCCAGACTAGATAAGGAATTGGTAGTCGTCTGCTGCTCGGAAGCTTGTGGCCTGCGCTTGGTCAAAGCCTGGCAGGAGCCATCCTGTTTGGCGCCGCAGTCGCAGAAAAAGTTGCCGTACTTGGAATACGTGACGTCGTGTCCCCGATGGCAAACGCGGGAGCAAACTGTGCAAACGCCAACGCCATCCAGCATGTTGCAAGAGTAGCAGTGGTACCAGTGCTGGTTCATAAATTCCTTTTGCGTAATGGTGAATGTGCAGAGCCTATTACAAAGACTGTCCTCGTCCGAATCCTCGGCTGCGCTATCTTCATCTTCGTGTGGTATGTCGTCGATCCAGTCACTGTCGTTGACATCACTCATCAATGTCGCGCCGTCCCAGGGCGGGCTACCCGCCCGATCCTGGTAGTGTGCAAACTGCGGGCATACCGCCCCAACTATGTCCGATATGTAATTCAATATGCAGCAGCCAGCGTCCACGTAAGGTAACGGCTTCTCCGTAAAAGTTTGCGCATCCTTACTGACTAGCTGCTCCTTGCTGGGAAACCCAAGGGAAAGAAGCGAACCATTAAGAAAGCTTGAAACGCCGCTCAAAACCCGTGAATCATTAGTACGAAGCATCCTCCTACCAGATGTCAATCCACTCGGTCGCCGCTTTGAACAGTAGCATGTGCCCTTTCTCCGATCCAGCGTCAGCGAGCGTCGACATGACAAGCATCAGTTCGGAGAATCCGTTTGCTTCAATAGCAGGTGACAGCACATGGTACGCAATTGGTATCAATGATCGCAGTATCGTTACAGGTACATCCTCATCAACGCTGCGGAGACACAACACTCTTTTGTTACGCAGGCACGAGTCGTTTTTTATCGCCGAGTATCTATGTACCAGTATCTACCAGTCACCATCGATCTAGTACTACTCTCTATGTTCTATGATATATGATATGTGTATCTATAGTATATGTATAGCACGCGCTAGTGGTCCGGTCGTCCAACAGCCGAAATTTACCTTTTCTCCCGTACGATGTAATTGGTGAGGGCGCGCAACAATTGACTACTTTCTTGGCTCGAGTGCTGCTGCTGGTGTTGCTGTTGTTGTTGTTGTTGGTGCTGTTGTTGGTGCTGCTGTTGCTGCTGATCTCCGTCGTTTGAGGTGATTGGCTGGGCTCGTGCGGCTGGGCCGTCCGACAGCAGTAACGCCCACTGTTGTACCTGTTCATTAGTCAGTGCATTGCTAGCTTCTTCCGACTGTTGATTCTCCTCCAGAGCGCCCGAGGTCCCAACCATTCTATGAAATAAACCGAAATTTCTTACGGCACCGTCCACTATAATTTTTTATACATTTATTATAGGCCAAAGTCGACTTACGAATTGGCCGCTATTGCGGTTGGCGTTTGCAAGTTTGTAGATGATGGACATGGTGACAAATTGGCACCACCTAAGATAACATGCTTGAGCCAAGTCTGCAATTTCTCACCATCCACGTGCGCAAGGTTCACCACCGACAGGCAGAGACGCGTCAAGGTGCCATCGGTTGATTTTTCCGCTGTTTTTGAAACGAGTCTCCCATTAGAATGACGAATGACGTCTGGGTGATATATCCGAGGACTCTCGCCGTCGGTTGCCGAGTCGATGATTGATGGTTCTGTCCCGAGGCGGGAGCAATCGGGTGATTCCGAAAGGGGGGGGGGGGCTTGCTTACACGAACCTGCTTTGAAGAGTGCATTGAAAAAGTGCAGTACGCAAGAACCGAATTGTTGGGAGGCCTGTGGTGATGTGATGCACAGTAGTATCGCCACAAGATTCTGCTTGGCATTGGTCGCGAAAAAGGAACTGAGCGCCTCACATCCAATTGGCTTGTCGAGAAGCTGCTCCCAGTACTTGACGCATCGCTTCGTGATGGTCTCGTCGATACAGATGCTGCTGTCATCATTAATAGAGGAGAAGATTATCGCCGTCAAATCCCAATAGTTTGATCGCCAGTACTATACCACAACACTCCCTACTTCCTCACCGTATGGTGGAGTCTTGCGACTCGCTGGTATACTCCAGAATCAAGTTGTACGTGTAATGCAGAACATACAAGTGCTCTCGCATTTGACGAGATTCGGTGTCAGCCTCGCCGAACAATTTCATCAATGTTTTGTTGGCCATTTCTTGCAAGTATTCGGTACGTGCATCCATTGACAGGGAAATGAGAATGTCGATGGCTTGCGAACGCACCTCCGTATTTTCCGATGCCGTCAACGGGCTATACGCAGGGACACGTATGTCATGTTTCAACGTCTATCACACTCGAGATGATGGAGAAAGAAAGAGACAAGATAACATTTTACCTCACATGCTCCGCCAGGAAGGTAACAAGACTGTAGAGTAAACTCTTCAAGGAGGGATTTATGGAGAACGTGGGGTATTCCGATAGCGTACTGATGTGATGGTTCACAGTAGTAAGAATGTAACTCTCGGCCGGGATTATGTCATTTGCATAGGAATTCTGAAGTGGCAAAAAACAAACATACAATAAACAGGCAACCAAGTCGGTTAAAAATAAGCGTAACAAATACAAAATCGACATATTCCTCCCTCCCGGGGCATACTTATTGTTTGCATAGAGCTAGGAGAGACCACTTACCCACGGGACGTGCGGTGCACTGATCGCCTTCCATTTATCCAATACGAACCTCACGGAATTTGGCAGGAAACTGACCAGCGAGGCTTCGATAGCCCAACTTGCACCCGCCATGCAAATTACATTTTCTAGTATCAAGTAATCGTGCATACTGTATTTTCCTTCCATTTCCGGGCACTCGTGCATTTGATACAACACACTGGATCGACAAGACAATAAGATGGCATCAGTCAATGACAGAACGTGCGGTAAGATTTCCAGGAGCGTCTTTGTCGTGCCAACAGTGCCAACCGTGGCGACCGTGCCAACCGTAGCAGCTGTACCAACAGCATTTCCACCGGTAGTTGCATTACTGCTTCCTGCATCAGGGCTTCGTGGCGACCTGCTGATACAGTGCAGTTTGTTTACATGGCGCCTGTCTCTCGATACGCGCATGATCGCAGAGAAGGTCTGATCCAAGCGAAAAAGGAGAAAATGGAGAGTCGCAGCGAATTAGCTCAGCATCTCCCCCACCGATTGGATGAGACCTTCTCCGCAGAAAGGAAAGAAAGCGAGCCGGCAAATCTACAAAAGTAAGTTAATAGTTGATAGAGAGGTCACGCTTACTTGGAGTTTTCGATATTGTCGCCCTGTGTCTTTGATATGCTTTCGTCAAGAAGAACTTGCAGCTTGCCAATTACAGCCGCGAGAATGCACAATGAGCCTAATTTCGGGAGCGTGGCTCTGGGCATTATCTTATCGTTGTCCAATCTCATGGGCTGTAGAGCGGTGATACAATTTTTGGCAAGGGTAATGTCGTACTTTAATGCAGTCACGGTCGACGATACAGTCTTGAGCAAGTTTTCTGCGTACTGAGTGTACATGCCTTGCTTGATTAAGCAGTCCTAAGAGAAATCACAAAAGATGGGCACAATATGTAGTCTACTGTCTACTGTCTACTGTCTACTGTCTACTGTCCACTGTCTACTGTAACGTGGAACAAGCAAACAAGCAACTTGTTGAGCTTACCTTCATCCAACTGGTGAAAGATTTGTACGCAGCTCTTGGGCCCCAAACGAGCGAGTAGAGCAACATTGGCCCGGCAGGGATTTCTTCGCCAAGCGCCAACTTTTCCATATACGGGGTCGATGGCGGCAGCAAGAGTAACAACCTATCGTAGGTATATAATGTGCTAGTTAAGGACAACGGCGCGGGGTAGCGTGACGCGCTTAACGCCAACGAATTTATTTAGCACTTTGGCGGCGCGAGCGTTATAACCGAAGCGAAGCTGTTAGATAGAGAATAATGATGTCGCTCACCTCCAGCATATCGAGAAGCAAGACTGTATCGCGCAGAGGCCTGTTCGCGTAGTCTTGTCCCTACCATCACTCGATTTCTTTACCATGTCCGTCTGGTGGACAACATTCAAGATGTCAATCAGCGCATCCACTAAGAGTGGATATTTCATTTTATCCGGCGTGCCAAGAATAAAGCTGCAGGCCTAAAAGCACGCCCAAGACACCGGCCAATTCAGTCTTTGCCGCCTATAAAAGACAGATAGGATTCGGCAGGCTACGGTACCGTACGGTACGATACGACAGGACACGACACGACACGAAACTAACCAAACCATCCAATTTCAAAGTGTCTTGATTATTGAAGTCTGTTGTCGACAAATTGTAAAAGCGCGGCTTCATTGAGAACTCGTCCTGCGAGCCAAACTTGCGGTAATTCTCCTCGATCTCGAGCCAGGGAATAAAGATTCGTACTGCTTGCTTAGCTGCTCCATCCTTGGATTCCCAATCGGAGCTCGTTGCCGAAAAGAGATTCCACTCGACCTATGTGAGAAGAGCGGGCAGAGTACATAGAAGGCCAGGGACTGTGGTATGCGCCAGCCTCCGCGACGACACGCATAGCTATGTGCAAGACCCTTACTACCACACAAATGGCACTTTCAATCTGGCGGCCCTGGTGTCTCGCGAAAATCTCGACAGTATCAAGATTACTCTTACTCTTGCATTTGACAGAGATTGGCATTAGTCTATAGGTGTCGACTAATGCCACCGCTGAATTGGGAAGGAAAACTGCCAATTAGGCAGCAGATAAGTGAGAGGAGCGTGTCTGGGTTAGGTAGGCTTGGGAGGTTGGTCCTCACTTTGAAATCCAATGTCCAATGCTTGGTAAGAACCGATCGAATTTCACTTGTGCAAGATTTCGGCTAGACTATGAAAATATCATTTCTCTTACTTGATCGGGGAGAGCACGCGGCGCATCATAAAGGTGCCGCATCATATATTCCAACAGTAGCAGCAGTCGCGACAGATGCAACAGTTGTGAATCCTTCATTGGTGTCCTTATCGCTTCACTGCAGCGAACAGCGCCACTTCCCGTTACTAATAAGACTGATTTCTTTTGCATCAGATTCAGCGAATGAAACAAGAAGAGCAGCAATTGTGCGTGCTCAACATTCAGATCTGCAAGTATAGAGTAGCCGAGAAAGAGGTTACATATTGGCATATGACCACGTGTATTCTATCTCTCTACCTTCGCTCTCAGCCTCAAAAGTAGCTGTTCCATTGCAAACGCTCTCGACCAGTGTCGTAATTAAACGATGCCAGATGCTTATGCAAGCCGCTTCCTTTTCGGATTGTGGTTTCAACAGCAAGACCTAGGAAAGAGAGGGGGATATGCCGGTAGTCGATGAGAAGATTTCAATTCAATGTTGGTCCCGAGCAATGAGAACGCGACCACCATATGCATAGTAGAGTGAGAAAGCGAGAGTAGGCAGCACACAAACCTGGGCGAGTACGCTAAGAGTTCGCGGCAGCACTTGCAGTGGCCAGGTGGACGGTGCACTGTTGTCTGTAGACCACGGGCTCACCCCAAGATGCTGGAGCAACGTGTTCTGCAGCGGTTCGCTTAATGTATTGCAGGCCAACATGTTGTGGGTGAATCTGCTTAAAGCTTGAGAAAACTCGGAATACATTGTACCCAGTGCTGCACCATAGAAGGCTGGGATCGTGCCTGGACCGAGAGAACGAAGAATCAAGTTTTCAATCGACAAAAACCTAAGAACAACGGGCCAACTACTTTCGGAGGTCCGTCTGTCCGTCCGTCCGTCCGCCCGCCCATCTACACATACCGGTCTCGGTTCTTGATGTTTCGTGATCCAGATCTTTTATTATTGCCGCTAATATGACCATTTGTTGCTCCACTAGGCCGTTTAATACGTAATCGCGAACATAGCTGCATTTACTACTGATCAGATGATGATTCATGAACTGGAAAATCTTGGTCGCCAGCGATATGTACTGGAAATGTGAGAAATGTTTCCTCTTTCAGTCATGTCTTGCAAGAGGGAGGGAATTTACTCTTGAGGGGACAAGGAGGTTGGTTACGACCAAGTTGAGACTTACGCCATGTGGTTCACGATTATCCGGCACAATAGCGGTTGTCGTTCGTTCAGTGGCAGCTTCATTACTTGGCTCCTTTGATGTAGTTGCTGGTGGCCCATCCGCTGGTGCGAGGGTCTCCTCGAACCATACTCCCAAGATGGGCTCGCTATCCTCATCTACCAGAGCGAGAAAGAGCAATTAAAGCAAGGTGCAATCAAATCTCCAAATGCAGAGATTTCACAATCACATCTGGCTGATATATGAATATTCTTGGTATGTATGTACCTTCGTCGGTAGAATTGTCCGAGCAACTCAATAGGTCTTCGTAATATGTCGTCGAGTCAGACTGGCTCAACGCGTCTCCCTCAAGCGGATGTTTCTGCACTCTCTTCAATGAGCACGCCTGATGAGAGAATATAGAATATAAAATATAGAATATAGACAGACGCTCTCATTTGGAAGCATCATCATTGGTTTTCCATGCAGGAAGGCTAGGAGGTGAGAAACAAACATGCTGCGCGTTACCTTTCTGTAACTGATTGTGGCTAGATAAAATAAGAGGTGATTAAGCGGCACAGCTTGTAGAAATGTGACTGCGCGCTGCAGTGCCGTTGCAGACGACAGTATATCTAGAGGCGCCGGCTCTGGTACAGATCGATCATTCACCGCCTCGATCGAGGCATCCTCCAAGAGTGTACTCATTAACGAGAGCGCATGTGATGCCAATGCCACAGAGAGAACTCCAAATCCCTGCTGACTGCAACATAGAACACGAGTCTTTCACTCTCCCTCACTCAACAGTTGTCTAGGAAATTGTTGAGAGAATTCTCATTCGGTCTGAGATTACCCAGCTCAGCCCAGCCCAGCTCAGCCGAGGCACATGCTTACACTTTCATGAGGTTGATTCGCCCACTACCATCACGAGCTTTGCTCGGCGATTTTCCTTTCTCCTCTTTTCCTTTGTCGGCGGCACTGAAGCTGCTAACGGATAGTTGCGCCTGTAATCCGGCAACTAAAAGCCACACTCCTATGAGTAGGTGATTTTGAAGAATCTGGTAGAGAAAGAGAAAGAGGAAGTGGGTAGTTGACGTATTTTCCTTCGTTTTTCGACAAGCAGTGAAAAAATGTCATTTTGTATGAGAAAAGTTTGATAAATCTTACATGACCACCAGCGCGCGTGCTATTCCTAATGACGTGAGACACCAAGCCAAAAATCTCCAAGCTTTTCTCGACAACAGTAATAGCTAAAGCATCGTACTCATCCTCAGCATTCTTTCCGGTTTGGCTAGTTTGCGCATTGGCACTCGATATCGTGTTGGATTTCGGCGAGACGGCATTTGTGATGCCCAAGATGCTAAACGCCGTCGCGTTTGCAATCGAACAATAGAGACAAGTCATGGAGATTAGAGACAATTTCTCCAATTTGCCCGCTGTTAAAGGCTCGAGAAGTGGTAATGACATGGCATTATGCACGGTATTGATATCAGAGACAACCGAGTGTAGACTATGCCGTAAGGTCTGCGCTTCGGATGAATTTGCAGGTAAGCTGAATCCTTTTTTGTTCAAATAGGCTTGATACTTTCGGGTGTAGCGCGACAAATGGGGTAAATTCAGGCACATATCTAATAGGACATCGCCAGTTCCCATGCTGCGCAATGTATTTATGTTGTTTGTAATGAACATCATCTGCAAGAGGAACAATTTCTCGTTTTGCAGCTTTTCCTCCAATTTACTAGTCACTAGTCATTAGTAACGATAGTAGCATGCATTACTCACCTTGACGTCGGTGTTTGTCTCGGGGAAGGATGCAGCATCATTCCCAGTGGTATCCTGCACCACCGTTTCACAAGGGACTTGCGCCTGTGTAGTAAAATCTTGCCAGGGTACAGTCAAATGCTCCAAAATTCGACTCGATAAATCACTTCGGACTCGTGTCGTCGTATCTTTCCCACTCTGGCAGGAGGAATCCTTCTCTTTAGCCAGCGTCGACATGCTCATGTGCGACGGCACTTTTGCATTCTTCAGGATGGCCAGGAGTATTCCTTCCTCGGCTGGAGTGAGCAGTGATTGGCCAGTACATATCGCCCGAATCGGCACCAATAGCTGCTTAGTAGTGAAAATAATTCCTGTCCCATTCCCATCAGCCGGCTGATTCTGTTGCGCAGATAATTTCTTAACAAAGCGCGCCAACAGTATCTTGCAAGCCTTGCAAACCGCTGGTATCTGACTCTTTGAAACTGAAATGAAGCAGGACAAACGGTTTGCTTTCTTCTTTCCTCTGCTAGTCTTTTTTCACCAACACTGCCATACCCACCCAGCGTAGACTAAAACTACTTACGGTTGTTTGCATACCGACTGATATAATCCAAGGCTAGTGCCGCAAATGCAATTTGAAATGTCTCGTAATCCTCGTCATGAATGTTGAATGCATCTTCGCTGAAAGATTTGAGAAAACCGTTAACCGACAGTATGAAGAACGGCCATTTCCCGTTCAATTGCCTATGACGGTTTTCATCCTGTCTTGTCATCCTCCTCCCCCCGCCCCAACCGCCCTGCCGCACCAGAACGCCGCGACGTACAACATTTTACTCCCGTCTCATCTCCACATCTCCGTGCCTCTTACCTCTTAAGGATGCTCTTGGCGAACTCGCCGACATTAATGGTAGCCTCGTCGCTCGACAAAATCGCACCTAATAACCATTTTATCGCGGGAGTGCAATCTTCCGTTCCTCCGCTCTTGGCAGCCATTTTCAATATTGTTAGCACCACTCTCTCCCTCCTCTCTCGCGCTCTGCCTCGGATGGACTCAGTTGGACTGTTGCGACTCCTCTCAGAGATACTTGGGCTTGGACAGTTGTATTACTTTACTACTACTACGCCTCTCAGTCTCTTGGATCCCAGACAATAGACTGGTCCGCCGATAGTCGCTCCTTGACTTGACTACTGCTTCAAACTTGGAACCACTTACAAACTCCTTCCAACCACTTCCAACCAACTTCCAACTGCTTCTGCTTCTGCTTCTGCTTCTGCTTCTGCTTCTGCTACTGCTACTGCTTCTGTTTCGTAGCTCTCTGCTGGTACATATCTACTCTCCCTACAGTCCACAATCCACACTGATCCACCACAGTATACACAGTAGGGACACTCCGTGTCGGCACCTTTGATCTCGATGTTCACGAAAATGGCGGCCGCAAACCGGTTTTTCGGCTACTTTGCCCGCTGGCGTATAGATGGCTGTAGCATCGATTCGTCGTTCGTTTCGCATACTGGGCGGCGCAAAAGTGAGGAGCCCCGACTCATTTCCTATTATTTCTTTACCGCCCTGTATAGCTGCTGTCCGTCGCTGGAGGAAGCTGGCGGCGGGCTCAGATAGTGGGGAATCGTGACGTACGCTCCGGGCATGTGTGCCTGCCGCTCATACGTGTGACAAGCGACAAAGTTACGGGCGCATCGCCGTCGTCCGCTGTCGGAAGACCGCGGCCACAGTATACAAATATACATACTGTGGTTTCGGAAGCCCGCAATATAAAGATTTGAATGATTGAATAAAATACAATTGATTGCAAATGCAAATAATTGAATCTAATTTAAGGAACATAGTAATGATATTGCTTTAAAACTTCAGTTCCGATTATAATTAAATATGAGAACGACAAATGGTTTGTGTACCATTTGTCTTGTAGAATCGTTGTAGTTTGAAACGGCTCTCACTGGTTTTCAGTAAAATGCACCAGCACCGAATAATTATCCCTGATTATTCATCGCAGGGCCCTAACCCGGCAGATAAATGTCTTTGAGGTATGATTACCTACGCTTAAAAGGCCGCAGTGGCGCCGTGGTAAGGTGTCTGGCCTGCCACTCGGTTTCCCCGTGTTCCATTCCCGGCTGTGGGAAAAAGTTTATTTTGCCTTCTCTCTTATTTTTTCATTTACGTGCTCCTTTAGACTCCAATAATTAGTGGCTCTGAAAAGGGCCGTTTGTTAAAATTATTTCGTAAAGATTTAAATTATAAGATTTCAAATTATAAAATAATTATAAAATTTATAAAAAATAAAATTATTAAGTAAAAAAATAAGAATTTAAACTATAAAAATTAACTGCCGGATTGGGGCCCAGAGATGATCAATCAAGGATAATTAATCGCGCAAGCCTAAAGTCATAAGAAAGCCTTCGATTCGAAAGACTAGCACGAGCAAGATGGTATATATCCATCCTTCTTCCTCGTATGACGTGCCGCACCGTTTCCACGCGCATGTGGTTGTGACTGCGAGGGAGCATATCTCCTTCTCTTTCTCTCCACGGACGCTCGAGTTGAGTAGGCGATCAGGGGAAGTGAACTCTGCTTGCTTCTCCTCGCCGCCTGCTCTACTCCTACCCGGCCAGCCAGCGCGTCACGCAGTGACTGCGAGGGAGCATATTTCCTTCTCTTTCCCTCCACAGACGCTCGAGTTGAGTAGGCGATCAGGGGAAGTGAACTCTTGCCTCTCCTCGCGGCCTGCTCTACTCCTACCCGGCCAGCCAGCGCCTCACGCTGTGACTGCGAGGGAAGCTATCTCCTTCTCACTCTCTCTTTAGACAGGCGATTCAGTTGTGAAGACACCCTGCGGTGGCGTGCATTTTTGAGCGATGTGGGGCGACCTTTACCGTTAGTTTGCCCATTAAACTTTGGCGGCGCGCAATCCGCGCCGTAACCTGTCACGTGGTACAAGTGTCCCTACTGTATTATACTGTGGATCCACACTGATCCACGATGCATATATCCCAGCACAGTGCATACACAGCATAGATGATACAGCAATACACAGTGCCGCTCAGAATTGCGTAGTGGCGCCGTGCCATGCCGTGCAGTGGCGCGGCCCTCTAGTATATGCCCTTGATCGTGCCTTGCATCACCTTGCACCACCGTTGCAGTGGCGCACTCTATCCGTATAGAGCGGTGAATGTAGCAACTATGACGGTAACGCAGCCTCCCCGCAGGTTATCTCTGTGCCTACCCTTATTTACAGTAGATATCCTCTATTATATATATTCATATTCACATTCCACAGCTACAAAAGGGAAAGAAAGGGAAAAGACGGATAATAGAGGTGGACTGAACTGGACTGTGGCGTGGTTTTATCAGAGATACATCTGAATGATATCTCATCCTTTAATAAAGAATATATGATGCATCAAGGGTATGCGCACCAATGCGCACCCTAAGTCATGATGTAGTACGTATATACACATGTGTCTTTATACACATACATTGTGCAGCACGCACGCATACAATTTTTCTAGCATACGTATGTATGTAGGTGCTACATACACGTAGTATGCATGTGCGTTTACAATATGACACTTATGTTGAGACTTTGCATGAGTATTAAGATTATTTTTGCTTTTACATATAAGGCATCCGCGGCAATTTTTCCTTACCCTCTTCTTTACTATGGTACTCGATTCAAGTCATCGCAGACTCGGGGCATTTGTGTGAAATGTTATCTATATCTAATACGAGTTGAGTATACTAGCGAAATGTATCTAGCTATTCTTGCTGGCATGTGTATATGTATGCGTTTACGGCTGGCCAGGTGGCCGGCTGGCTGGCTACGTTCATACTACACCCTCGTACTCATCTCTATTTCCACATATTTATATGCATGAATAGCATATATAGTTTTCTCCTGCTGCTTTATACTCGTTGGTTCATTCTATGTATGTACATACATATGTAGTACATACATCCAACATACAACGAGGCGTACAGTACGGTTGGCAGTTTGATTGAACTCGCAAGCGTCAACAAATGCATGCAAATATAGGCATCTGGCGTGTGCATCAGTGTGCATGCACGCGACAGCGGTTTGCTAGTGTCAGCAATACCTTCGACCTACACCTTTGGGATTTTTAATGCAGTCAGCTGGCGGCTTTAATATTTGTTAAATGCTGGAGGCAGAGTTCTACTCATGCAATCGTATCTCGATGGGGGTGGCATGGGAATAGCAGACAGGAAAGCAGGCGCGAGCACCTACTAAACGCAAATCCCTATTGCATCTATATTTATATGTATTATATTCTATCCATTTAGCGACACGCGCAATTTAACTGTCGGAGCAAACCTTTTGTAATTGCAATGCAGCGCAGAGAATTTGATCTGGATTGCTGGATTATCTGCGCAAGTTAACTCGATGCGCCCGACTAAATATGTATACTAGAATTATTGTGGTAGAGTCTGCCTCATTCTCAGATGGCCAAGACTTTATTCTTTTCAAATATTTTAAATGAGGGGGGATTCCAAAGTCCATGCTAGGGAAACAAGATGATTTTACTGTACATGCCAAAACTGCCCCTTCATGCTCGCTCTGTATGTTTTATTTTATAAAATTCTTGTTGTGCTGCTGATGTAGATTGCACTTGCCCTAGGCGTGCCCTTCATAATACTTGATTATGAGCATTGTGCCTAATACTATTTATATGTATGGTACCCTACTACGTAATGGCAGACAATGCGGATATAGCAGAGCAGTACGTAACATACACACGTACATGCATACAAACATATATACACACATACATATATAGGTATAGTATTAGCAGTAGATTAGCGTGTATACATGGTATCTATATAAGACGGTGTCTATTGCAATAATAAATAAAGGCTCGAAAACAAACTAGAGCTCTGAAGTTAGTTGCAAGAGGATATTTTGTTTTTGTAGTAGTTTGGACGTTCTATATCTTCTAGGCCCTAGGGCAAGCTAGCCGACAGGGAGAAGGGCCGAGAGAAAGAAATTTGCGGTATTAGATGTTGTATACTATCGAGGGTGTCGATTCCAAGTGAGAAAAAATGGGTGCGAGGCTGCCAAGTTGCAGGGCAAGTCGAGAGCAAGAGGTTAAGGGGGTCGGGGGATGCGAGGGAAATGTTTAGTTTGCTTGGCTATCGACGGCATCGACGTATTTCAGAACGTGTACACATAGAGAAAAGGCAGTTGGCAGGCTTATATTATTGGGTTGAGCTGATAGATGAAGCATCGCTTTCGTCGTTGAATGCAGTGTCCGAGTGAACAATCGTCGAGGCAGCGGTTAATGGGGAAAAGCTCGATTCGTTATCGGGGACATAGTGTCCTCGAAGGATTTTTCCGGAAGGATGTGGCAGAAGCGGCGGCGGCGGAGGTAGAGGCGGCGAGACCGATGCTAGTGACGATGGGAATGCAAGATTATAATTTTCTGGCAACGGCGGTAAGACGTTACTTTGAAAGTGGCCGGATATATTGCCCACCGGTTGATAATTGGCTACGACGATCACTTTTCCGCTTCGGCTGCAAGCTTTTCCAACCCCAAAGTATCGACTGCTTGTCCATATTAACTGTGTGAAGTGTCCTAGAAGTAGGAACGCAGCCATTTCCCATCGAGCCGATAGTAATCACGTGCAGGTTAATAGCCCCAGACCTAACCCACTTCTATCATCTAGTTGCCAGACGGCGGCACAATGTGGCCGACATTTCACATTTTCACACACACTCTCACGCAAACACACAAACACGCGCGCGCGTATTGAATCGATGTTTATCACCTTGCCTTACCGGCATTCACGTTGGCGTGAAGTACATCGGGCTCCTTTAAAAAGTCGTACTGCCTGACTGCCGAATACCAATAGGATGCGACATCTTGGCCGGTAACATCGCCAGGAATACCACCGCTTGGTCGGCAATACAAATTCTGACCGACCTCACGGTCGTTCCGATAGTAAAAGGTATTGGTATGTGCCAGATGATTGGCCCAAGTTTGTGCAAACCCGCACAACTGAAACATAGTCAGAAAGAGCAACTCTTTTTTTTCATATGTATACCACATGGCATCCCTCGCATACCTGGGCTGACATTGTCAATGGCGGTGCATTATGTCGTTGCCGATAGACATTGTGCCAACAGAGACATTCCGCAATAAATTCACTATCACGCCAATCAGTCTCGAGATCGCTACTGTCATGTAAGATGCTCATCGGTCTGTTGGTTAGGATCTGTCATCATTCAATCGGACTGAATTAAATCGCTGTAACATTTTCCATGCCCCGGCCCTTTACACGCCCGGGCGCTTTACTACGTACGAGAGATCACTTTGCGTCTCGCGTCTTTGATTCTGCGCTTTTACCTTTTTCCAAAGTTTCGGTCGATTGTCCAATTCTTGCATTTCATCGTAACTTGGTGGCGATGTTGTAGCTACCGCTGATGGTGCTTGATCGGTAACTCGATCGGCTTTAAATAATTTTGACTGTTCCACTCTCTTACGGAGATTCTCAAGCGCCTTGGCTTCTTCTCGTTTTCTCGAAGGTGGCCAGTTGGCATTTGAAGTATGTACCATGCTAATACCGGCGCACGGCGAGTCCTGGAAAACATCAATCAAACAAAACACATTCCACCAGCCGCTAAAACCACATATCTATGTAATATACTTCCTTACGCAGCCCCGCGCCTCACCGCCCTTTTCGCTTATACTGTACCTATTTGCACATTAATCCCACTACATCTCATCCTTTCCTTTTTCCAACCCTCTACTCACTTACTTAATATCTACCAACCGACGCATGTAAATATCCATGTAAGGCTACAAATAATAAACCTTTTCCTCCTTATACTAGAGGCGGCTGCAGTCGTCGGTAGTGTGAATTTAATAACCCGCGTGTTCGTTTCCTAGTCGACTGCCTAATACGATATGGATTGTCAAGCGGAAAAGGCGAGTTATGTATGTGTAAAAAATAAAGGTCCACATGCAGCATCACCGCCACGGGTGTATCCCGATTCAGGCCAATGTGAGAAGAAGGATTTCATTTGAATCTCGTCTTGGACGAAATTGAACCAACTTTCCCTCTCCAAAGAGCAAACACTCTGGCCGATAGAGGTGGTGGACATTGGTCTCTTTGGAGGGGGGGGGGGGGGGGGGGGGGTATACAATTAATTCTTATCTCATTGAGTTGCATATACACACGTATGTACATATAGCATCTTTGCATAACAATCATTATAGATAGGAAAGTGCGGCTATTCAATAGAAACTGTATCGACTATTAGATTGTTGCTGACACTTGGTCTTGCCATTGAAGCGTAGAAAAGTCTACTGCAAGTAATTCCAAGTCACTTGGGAATAATAAAATAGAATACGCAACCTTTTGGTGATTACTGTTGTTGGCGGGGTTAAAATCCGGAAAATGAGCACTTTGGCTGAGTAAACGTCGACTAGCAGGGCAGCGATTTCGATTGATCATTTCCTTTTGAACGGCGTACTCAATAAAGTAACTCTCGATTTCCGCATTGTCGTTGTGTGCGTTGGCTAATAGTTGTGTAGTTTCATCCGCAGTGCCGAAAACACAATTCACCTCGCGTAGTTCCATAGTGAGGATCGCGGACGACCAGCGACTGAAGTATATACTCGAGTATTGGCTCCTGCATTCTCACCATCTTGTCATGCGCTCTACCTTGGTTGGCAACTTTCCCCATCCCGCTTCCGCCTACGCTACCTCCCCGCTGGCATCGCCGCGCTCCGAGTAACCCGTTGGCTGCGACCGCAGTATATGTAGATCAGTCTATACTATGGCTGCGACAATCGACCATAGTTTCACCCTCCGGCAACCATACACGCGCACTTTTATCACATCGTGTTAGGATGAGTCGGAAGGCGACGACGTGCGAGGTGCGAGATGCGAGTGCGACCACATAGACCAGGTACGGAATATACCGAACAAGCTTATGGGCATTTCGGTTATTCGGTGGTCCCGGCCGTGGGTTTCTCAAGATCCCCCGCATTATCATTTTCCATCGATTCACCGCAGATTGTATACCTCATGTATTCGTACTTGCATACACAACTGATGTACACATCGGCAAGAGTCGAATATGTCACCGATTGCTCGGCGACACACTCATATTGTATTATTATATTTTTTCAAATACAATGACGGGCAGAAATATACTGATATTTCATTAGAGCACAGACATAAATATATATGTATATGTATATATATACATGTACAGCGTGCCGAAAGAATCCTGTCCAGTTCCGGTTTGTCAGGTGGGGCAGAAACGTGAAGTTGGGTACGCCGGTCTAGGCTGACTGCATAGTTTTGGGCAGTCACGTGGGTCGGATCAGCCCGGGCGGCATGACCAAGTGACAGCTAGCGAAAGAGGCATGCATACTGGGTGGGCAAAAGAGTTGGAACGCACGGAAATAAGTATGGGGACGTGTTTCATGCGATAAAGGATAAGAGGGGCCGAATAATTCGTGGGGAAGAAAGTCTTTATTGAATCGCAAGGTTAACAATTAGGCGGTAGCGGCTGACGACATGACAATCCGATTAATTATCAACAGGTGTCAGTATAGAAGAAAGACATAGTTGTGGAAAGCTGAGAGGAAGAAGGATAAATACAAAAGTCAGCAAAGAAAGCATTTTTAAAGGACTGAGGTGATTTATTGCCAGTTTATCCGTGTCGAAAATTTAGCCTGCACATTCTCGGTGGATACAGGAGTGGGACCCGGGCTGCAGGGGCTTAACAATGTCGGCAAGTTCTGTAAAAATCTGGTAGCTGGTATAATACAATCATACAATCATAATCACGCATTGACATTATTGCACGAGAGAGTTACAGCTGTAGGTTTCTTTGCGATTTCAGGCTCTAGCAAACATTTGGAAACCATTTTTGACTGGAAATGTTTGCGGAGGCTGGTGGTGTCCTTGCATGAGGAGAAAGAATGAAAAGGATGCTACTGTGTGCGTGGAAAATATTCACAGCCAGATATATTCGAAGAAGACGTAGACCTTGTCAAGACTTTTGAAGGGAAACTATCAGCGGCTCGCTGTGAATAGGACAAGAAGGGACCAAGCAAAAGATGGATGCAAGGTAGAGGCTTTGCACAAGGAGAATTTCTTTCTGGTGAGCAATCAGGGTGCCACAAGACTTAGGGTGATACGATTAGACACACTTTGAAAGTAGCACAGTGTCCTTTTAAGGGGAAAACAACCAGCAATTTATGGCTCCTGGTTCAAAATGAAAAACTGGAGTAGAACCTCGCTTATTCGAATAACGTTGTCTAACTTTTCTACCATTCGAACAAGCTAGCACCAGAAGAACCCATAAAAATAGAATGAGCTAATGACTGAGGTCCGAATAAGGGAGGTTTTGCTATGCCACTTTCAAAGCAGTAAGGCGCTCACTGCTAATTAATAGTTGTGAACTATTTGGTCTGCTCTCCTGGACTAAATATTTCCCTTGCGATATTTTGCAGAGCCTGAGAATCCTGCATCCCGAATCCAAACTGGTCCCGTCTCACCAGCGAGCACCCCTCCTGAATCCCGGCCCGCCGTCCAGTCTCTCTCCACCTATTGCCCGGCCCGGTTTCTGTAGCGAGCGCCACACCACTCCTGAATCCCAGCCCCTTCCGACTCAACAGCAGCGACCGCCTCTTACTGCTTTGAAAGTAGCACAGCAAAAGCTCTCTTATTCGAACCTCAGTCACTGAGTCACTCTATTTTTATGGGTTCTTCTGGTGCTAGTAGCTTCCATGCGTATCCAGAGAAACCATTCACATATTTATCGCAGGCTATTCGAATGGTAGAAAAGTTACACAATGCCATTCGAATAAGCGAGGTTCTACTCCAGTTTTTCATTCCGAACCAGCAGCCATAAAATGCTGGTTGTTTTCCCCTTAAAAGGACACTATGCTACTTTCAAAGTGTGTCTAATCGAATCACTCTAAGTCTTGTGGCACCCTGATTGCTTGCTAGAAAGAAATTCTTCTTGCGCAGAGCCTCTTTCTTGCAACCATCTTTTGCGTGGTCCCTTCTTGTCCTATTCACAGCGAGCTGCTGATAGTTTCCCTTCAAAAGTCTTGACAAGGCGTATGTCTCCTTTGAATATATCTGGCTGTGAATATTTTCCACGCACACAGAAGCATCCTTTTCATTCTTTTTTCTCATGCAAGGACACCACCAGCCTCCGCAAACATTTCCAGTCAAAAATGGTTTCCAAATGTTTGCTAGACCCTGAAATCGCAAAGAACCCAACAGCTGTAACTCTCTCGTGCAATAATGTCAACGCGTGATTATGATTGTATGATTGTATTATACCAGCAACCAGATTTTTACAGAACTTGCTGACAATGTTAAGCCCTTGCAGCCCGGGTTCCACTACTGTATCCACCGATAATGTGTAGGCTAAATTGTCGACACGGATAAACTGGCAATAAATCACCTCAGTCCTTTAAGAATGCTTTCCTTGCTGACTTTTGTATTTATCCTTCTCCTTTCAGCTTTCCACAACTATGTCTTTCTTCTATACTGACACCTGTTGATAATTAATCGGATTGTCATTTCGTCAGCCGCTACCGCTTAATTGTTAACCTTGCGATTCAATAAAGACTTTCTCCCCCACGAATTATTCGGCCCCTCTTATCCTTTATCGCATGAAACACGTCCCCATACTTATTTCCGTGCGTTCCAACTCTTTTGCCCACCCAGTATGCACGCCTCTTTCGCTAGCTGTCACTTGGCCATGCCGCCCGGGCTGATCCGACCCACGTGACTGCCCAAAACTATGCAGTCAGCCTAGACCGGCGTACCCAACTTCACGTTTCTGCCCCACCTGACAAACCGGAACTGGACAGGATTCTTTCGGCACGCTGTACATATACTATAGACTGTATCTAGGGCAATCGTCCACGGTCCCCCCGGCACTTTACGAGAAACTTATACGAAATCTGGAGCTGCGATTTTATCAAATATTTCACTATAATCACGCCAAATCAACTGCATTGATTTTAGTCTCAATCCTCTGCCGAATCCTCACCTTCAGTCGGTTACCTATCATATCCTACCTTACCTCACCATCAGTCGATTACTTACATTGTTCTACCTTACCTTCAGTCGATTGCCAGCCTTATTCCACTTTACCTAACCTACCTCGCTATCAGTCGATCACTTACCTTATCCTACCTTACCCACCCTACATCACCACCAGTCGATTACTTATATTGTTCTACCTTACCCTCAGTCAATTACCGCCCTACCTTACCATCAGTCGATCATTTACCTTATCCTTCCTTGCCTATTCTTCCTTACGCTCTTGTGGTGCAGGAGCGGCAATCTGCCTCTGCCACAAACAATTCGTTTCAGGAGCGGTAAGCTGCCCCTGGCGAATATCAAACTCATATTATGGTTATAAGGTGGTTGACTCTACCTGCAAGATTCCGTATACCGATGTACTAGATATAGAGCAAAAAAGTATTGTGCACAACAACCATAGATATTTAGAGAACATAGGATTAACCAAGGGCAAACGATACTTCCAAAAATACTACGACCCCACTAAAGCGCCATGGTATTTCAGATTTAAAGCTAAAAGAAGCATAATTACACAGATTAGTAGACTAAGATCGAATCACTACAATCTCAGAGACTCTCTTAATAGATGCAATATCGTAGAAACGAGCTGGTGTGCTTGTGAAATGGGAGTACTGGACTTGGATCATGTTCTGTACAGTTGCCCACTAGTCGTTAAAGGAAGAATCGACTTCCTTGATAAGGTTGATGAAGACCAAATTACACAAGCTGAAGACATATGGGGACTTCTAGGCGATCCACAAAAACATATCGAGCTCCTCTCCTGTATGCTCAAATTCCTTAACAATAACGATGTATGGCTGTGAACCTAGTGTACAGAAACATTGTATTCGTAGCCTATAGGCATGATGTAACTCTACTATTTTGTAAGGAAAACTTGTAGAAGTACATGTACAATCTATGCTCTAACGACTATGACGTTAAAATAAATTTAAAAAAATATTATGGTTATCATCAATGGTTATTTTGTATTATGTACTGAAAATAACTCATTAAATGGAAATATGTTTGGCGTATGATCTCAAGTCTGTGGCTTCAGTCTTTTGTACGACTGACCGCTTTGCTCTTATTTGCGATTTAAAGTCAATGTGAGAGAGGCTGGTGCAATCATTGCACCAATCTCTGGAAAATTAGAGCCTCGATAAGCGCCTATGTCACTTATCTAGAGTAATGGCAACTCCCTGAATCGAGTCACGCAGTAGAAAGCACAACTATTCAATTTAATTTAAGTTTAATTGGCAAGAGAGTGAGTCTCAGTACCTTTTGTCCATTACACCAGCAAACAACCTGGAATACAAGAGCATTGCTCGTACAATAAACTACAACGATCATCGAAAGCAAAATACAGTAATGTTACTTATCTTAGCATTCAGCGAAGCCAGTAAGTCCAAACCGCATTCAATATATCCATAGATGCTACCAGAAAAATATAATAACAAATTATTAGGAAGCATGTTACCATTAAAAAACTGTTACCAAATGATAGTATGAAACCTATAAGAAGAGTTGATTCAGTGTATAAACAAATCGTGAGTTACAATTGTGAATACAAATTGGACGTAACAGTACTCTGCAGAGGATATTCTTTGTACGACTAGTTCAGCCAATATCTACTTTTGCCCGATTACTTTTGATACTATGCATCGGCTATAGCAAAAACTATGACAGTCAATATATTCATTCATTTCTCATTCCTTCAAGGCCGTCTTAAAAATAATATATATAAGTAAGTTTAACTAATTTCCACGTTAATTACCTGCCAGATTCTAATTCTTCGCAAAGACAACCCTTACTAAAGTGAGTGTGCAAGAGCAGATTTTAACTGGACCAGTCGTGCCAAAGATATCCTCCCCACATTACTGTCATCAAGAACTTATACCTTAATGCTTGACAATTTCCAACCTGCGTTTGAGCTATAAATATTTAGAATTAAGAAGCCGCAAGGGAGTTGGAAATTGTCAAATGTTAAGATATAAATTCTTGGTAACAGTACCTTGCGGAGGATATAAAATCGTAGTCATTAAAGATAAAATGGCTATGCTCACCAAGTAATAGGCCTTTTTACTCAAATTTTGTAAATAGTGCAAATGCAGGAAATGTACTGCCCAATATCCTCTCAATGCTTTCTGTACCCTTACATTGCCACCAAAACTATTGCATTCTGCAGCTTTCACGCTGTTCAGACATATTTTTCCTTGCATGTCTGTCTATTTTCCGCTCACTCCATTAGATCTGAGAACCAGCAGTAATCTATTAATAAGATATTTTGTATATAGGAAATGATTATCGTTATAGGGTACATCTAATTACCTGTTGAGTGAGTCTCACTACCTCTTGTCCACTAAATCAGCAAACAATTTAGAAATACAAGAGCATTGTCTATAAAACAAAATACAAGGGACGATCAAGTCCAATTACAGTAATGTTACTCATCTTAGTATTCGGCGAAGCCAATAAGTCCAAACCACATGAAAAATATCCATAGATGCAACCTGAAAAGCACAATAATTCATTATATCATTATTAAAAAGCAAAGTTTACATTAAACCACTATTGCCGAATGATATTATGACACTTAGAAAAAGAGGTAATTCATTGTACAAACAATAATCTATGAGATAAAATTGTAAATACACATTGTACATAACGGTACTGTGGAGAGGATATTCTTTGTACAACCGGTCGTAGCCAAGATCAACTATTGCCCAATTACTTTCGAAACTATGCATTAACCACAGATTCTTCAAAATAACATATATAAGTAGGTTTAACTAACTTCCACGTTACCTCTGAGCCAGATTCTAATTCTTGACAAACACAACAATTTGAAAAGTGAGTGTGCAAGTATACTCACAAAGTAATTGCCCTTGTTGCTCCATTGTTTAAAATATTCCAAAGGCAGGAAATGTACTGCCCAATATCCTCTCGATACTCTCTCTGCATCTACATTCCATCAAAACTATTGTGTCCTGCTGCAGTCTCCATGCTGTTCAGGTATATTTTTCCCCCGTCCCTATCTATGTTCCAAGCAATTTATTGGATCTAAGAAAAATCAACACTCTATTAATAAAATATTCTGCACATAGAGATTATCATCATAGTGCATGTCCAATTACCTGTTTAGTGAGTCTCAGTGCCACTTGTTCCACTAAATCGGCAAATAATCTGGAAATTTAAGAGCCGAGGGTAAATCCAAGTAAGTCTAAACCGTGTGAAGGATATCCGTAGGTGCTACCTGAGAAGCACAATAATTAATTATTAAGAAGTAAGGTTTATATTAAACAACTATTACCAAATGATAGTATAAAACCTATAAGACGAGTCGACTTGCTATATAAAGAGTACTTCTAAAGTTAAGTCGAATGATTCATTATACCATGTATGATTTCCTATGTCAGCTGACTTTGCGACGGCAAGCCCATCAAGTTTCATTCAAGTGGTGCAATCAGGCCCTACTCGTGTATAAGAATCAAGTCTAAAAGTACAATTCGAGCATTAATATATAACATTAATAAGAATCATCTGGTCGAATAATATCTTCCATATTTATCGTGTACCTTATTTTCATCTATGCAGCTATCCGTACAGAATCATTTTTCCAATCGAAAGACTATCAAATCAACCAAGATAACTACCTCGCATCAAGATTCCCATAGATAATCACATCTATATATTACTGAAATAGAAAATTAATAATTATTCAAAGTAATTTTATTCCTCTTTATAAATCATGTGTAAAAATGTACCTTTTTTCATAATCCATACACTCTGTTTCTTCCCAGTTTTAGCTAGTAGCTTAAGGAAACTCGGCATAGTAGCAGCAGTGCTCGATAAGCCACGGAAATCAAGACTTGTCTGAGTAAAATCGGTGCGGTACTTTCTGAGATATGAAATGTCAAACTTTTCGTTATGACATGCTACCCGTCAAAACTTTGAAATGTTTATACCTTCGTTATTAGGACATGAAGAATATCGGTTTGTGGCTCATTTTTTTGCTTTCTAAGAGTACATTGACTCCCAAAAGCTGTTAATCCGCGGGATTCGTACAAGGGATGTTATTAGAGTAAACATGCTATTGCGTAATAGGTTAGAAAAGTGTACCCAAGATTTTGAAGCTTTCGCCAGAACGAACCAGATATGCTGCACAATTGCTAAGGGCCTCACTTCAAAGCTTGTTTCATATGCTAATCACGTAGCCTAGTCCCGACCATGGATCTTTAATATTAACGGAGATACGCGCGTCCAAAGTTAAACGTACGTCAAAATTTGTGCCGATTAAGCGTCGCGGAACATTGGCATTTAATATTTCAGATATACCGAACCGATTTTACTGAGTCTTCATTTTCATAGATTATCGGGCATTAGAACTATACCGAGTTTTTTATTCAGCTAGCTCTAATAGTCGACAAGTGTGAGTTGACGAAGCCGACACACATTTATAATTAGGCTGAAATTGAGACGCTCGTATCCCAGTTAACGAGCGGTAATCGGCCTCTGCCGAATCCTTATCTTCGGCCGGTGACTTAGCATATCCAACCTAACCATCAGTCGATTACTCAACTTATTCTACCGTGCCTATCCTGCCTTACCTTCAGGCGATAACTTACCTTATTCTACCCTACCTACCATACCTCGGCATCAGTCGATCACTTACCCTATCCTATCTAACCCGCCCTACCTAACCATCAGTCGATTACTCAAGTTATTCTTTCTTGCCTACCATCCCATCAGTCGATCACTTACCCTATCCTACCTAACCATCAGTCGATCACTTACCCTATCCTACCTAACCATCAGTCGATTACTCAAGTTATTCTCCCTTGCCTACCCTACCACACCTTCAGTCGATAACTTACCTTAATCTACTTTACCTAACCTACCACCCCATCAGTCGATCACTTACCCTATCCTACCTAACCATCAGTCGATCACTTACCCTATCCTACCTAATCATCAGTCGATTATTCAAGTTATTCTCCCTTGCCTACCCTACCACACCTTCAGTCGATAACTTACCTCAATCTACTTTACCTAACCTACCACCCCATCAGTCGATCACTTACCCCATCCGACGTTACCCATCCCACCGTACCTTCAGTCGATCACTTACCTTATCCTTCCTTGCCTATTATTCCTTACGCGCTTGTGCTGCAGGAGCGGCAACCTGCCTCTGCCACAAACCATTCGTTTCAGGAGCGGTAAGCTGCCTCTGGCGAATACTAAACCCATATTTTGGTTATCATCAATGGTTATTTTGTATTACGTATGTACTGGAAATAACTCATTAAATGGAAATATGTCTGGCGCGCGATCTCAAGTCTGTGGCTCCAGTCTTTTGTACGGCTGACCGCTTTGCTCTTATTTGCGATTTAGAGTGAATGTGAGAGAGGCTGGTGCAATGATTGCACCAATCTCTGGAAAATTAGAGCCTCGATAAGCGCCTATGTCACTTATCTAGAGTAATGGCAACTCCCTGAATCGAGTCACGCAGTAGAAAGCGCAACTATTTAATTTAATTCAAGTTTAATTGGCAAGAGAGTGAGTCTCAGTATCTTCTGTCCATTACACCAGCAAACAACCTGGAATACAAGAGCATTGCTCGTACAATAAACTACAACGATCATCAAAAACAAAATACAGTAATGTTACTTATCTTAGCATTCAGCGAAGCCAGTAAGTCCAAACCGCATTCAATATATCCATAGATGCTACCAGAAAAACGTAATAACTAATTATTAGGAAGCATAGTTACCATTAAAAAACTGTTATCAAATGATAGTATGAAACCTTTAAGAAGAGGTGATTCATTGTATACACAATTCGTGACTTAAATTGTGAATACAAGTTGTACGTAACAGTGCTCTGCAGAGGATATTCTTTGCACGAATAGTTCAGCCAATATCTACTTTTGTCCAATTACTTTTCATACTATGCATCAGCTATAGGAAAAACTATGACAGTCAGTATATTCATTCATTTACCATTCTTTCAAGGCCTTCTTAAAAATAATATATATAAGTAAGTTTAACTAACTTCCATGTTAATTACCTGCCAGATTCTAATTCTTCGCAAAGACAACACTTTCTAAAGTGAGTGTGCAAGAGCAGATTTTAACTGGACCAGTCGTGTCAAAGATATGCTCCGCATCATTACTGTCACCAAGAACTTATACCTTAATGCTTGACAATTTCCAACCTGTGTTTAAGCTATAAATATTTAGCATTAAGAAGCTGCTACAAGGGAGTTGGAAATTGTCAAATGTTAAAATATAAATTCTAGGTGACAGTACCTTGCGGAGGATATAAAATTCTGTTAATTAAAGATACGATGGCTATACTCACAAAGTTTAAAATATTGCAAAGGCAGGAAATGTACTGCCCAATATCCTCTCGATACTTTCTGTGTATCTACATTCTATCAAAACTACTCTGTCCTGCTGCAGCCTCCATGCTGTCCAGGTATATTTTTCCCTCCGTCTCTGTCTATGTACCAAGCAATTTATTAGATCTAAGAAAAATCAACAATCTATTAATAAAACATTCTGCACATAGAAATTATCATTATAGTGTATGTCTAATTACCTGTTTCGTGAGTCTCAGTACCACTTGTTCCACTAAATCGGTAAATAAGCTGGAAATACAAGACCAGATGGTAAATCCAAGTAAGTCCAAACCGCGTAAAGGATATTCGTAGGTGCTACCTGAAAAGCACAATAATTAATTATTAAGAAGTAAAGTTTATATTAAACAACTGTTACCAAATGATAGTATAAAACCTATAAGACGAGGTGACTTGCTATATAAACAGTATTTCTAAAGTTAAGTCGAATGATTAATTATACCGTGTATGATTTCCTGCGTCAGCTGACTTTGCGACGGCAAGCCCATCCAGTTTCATTCAAGTGGTGCAACCAGGCCCTACTACTGTCTAGGAATCTAATCTAAAAGCACAATTCGAGCATTAATATATAACATTAATAAGAATCATTTGGTCGAATAATATTTTCCATATTTATCCTGTACCTTATTTTCATTTATGCAGCTATCCGTACTGAGACATTTTTCTAATCGATAGAATATCAAATGAAACAAGATGACGGCGTCGCATCAAGATCTCTATAGATAATCACATCTATATACTACTGAAATAGAGAATTAATAATTATTCAAAGTAATTTTGTTCCTCTTTATAAATCATGTGCAAAAACGTATCTTTTTTCATAATGCGTACACTCTGTTTCTTCCCAGTTTTAGCTAGTAGCTTAAGGAAACTCGGCATAGTAGCAGCAGTGCTCGATAAGCCATGGAAATCAAGACTTGTCTGAGTAAAATCGGTTCGGTACATTCTGAGATATATGTTACATTTTTCGTTATGCCATGCAACCAGTCAAAACTTTGAAATGTTTATATCTTCGTTATTAGGACATGAAGAATATCGGTTTGTGGCTCATTTTTTTGCTATCTAAGAATACTTTGACTCCCAAAAGCTGTTACTCCGCGGGATTCGTACAAGGGATGTTATTAGAGCAAACATGCTATTGCGTAATAGGTTAGAAAAGTGTACACAACATTTGGAAGCTTTCGCGAGAACGAACCAGGTATGCTGCACAATTGCTAAGGGCCTCACTTAAAAGCTTGTTTCATATGCTAATCACCAAGCTTAGTCCCGACCATGGATCTTTAATATTAACGGAGATACGCGCGTCCAAAGTTAAACGTACGTCAAAATTTGTGTTAGTTGTGCGTCGCCGAACAATGACAGTTAATATCTCAGATGTACCGAACCGATTTTAATGAGTCTTCATTTTCATAGATTATCGGGCATTAGAACTATACCGAGTTTTATTCAGCTAGCTCTAATAGTCGACAAGTGTGAGTGACGAAGCCGACACACATTTTTAATTAGGCTGAAATCGGTCTCTGCCGAATCCTTAATTTCGGCCGGTGACTTACCATATTCAACCTAACCATCAGTCGTTTACGCAACTTATTCTACCTTGCCTACCCTGCCTTACTGTTAGTCGATAACTAACCTAATTCTACTCTACCCTACCTCGCCATCAGTTGATCACTTACCCTATCCTACCTAACCATCAGTCGATTACTCAAGTTATTCTACCTAACCTATCTTCAATCGATAACTTACCTTAATCTATTTTACCTACGCTACCACCCCATTAGTCGATCACTTACCTATCCTACCTAACCCACCCTACCTAACCATCAGTTGATTACTTAACTTATTCCACCTTGCCTACCCTACCTTCAGTCGATCACTTACCCTATCCTACGTTACCCATCCCACCGTACCTGCAGTCGATCACTTACCTTATCCTTCCTTGCCTATTATTCCTTACGCGCTTGTGCTGCACGAGCGGCAATCTGCCTCTGAGACAAAACCATTCGTTTCAGGAGCGGTAAGCTGCCTCTGGCGAATACTAAACTCATATTTTGGTTATCATCAATGGTTATTTTGTATTATGTACTGGAAATAAATCATTAAATGGAAATATGTCTGACGTACGATCTCAAGTCTGTGGCTCCAGTCTTTTGTACGGCAGACCGCTTTGCTCTTATTTGCGATTTAGAGTCAACGAGAGAGAGGCTGGTGCAATGATTGCACCAATCTCTGGAAAATTAGAGCCTCGATAATCGCCTATGTCACTTATCTAGAGTAATGGCAACTCCCTGTATCGAGTCACGCAGTAGAAAGCGCAACTATTTAATTTAATTCCAGTTTAGTTGGCAAGAAAGTGAGTCTCAGTACCTTTTGTCCATTACACCAGCAAACAACCTGGAATACAAGAGCATTGCTCGTACAATAAACTACAACGATCATCAGAAGCAAAATACAGTAATGTTACTTATCTTAGCATTCAGCGAAGCCAGTAAGTCCAAACCGCATTCAATATATTCATAGATGCTACCAGAAAAACATAATTACATATTATTAGGAAGCATAGTTACCATTAAAAAACTGTTACCAAATGATAGTATGAAACCTATAAGAAGAGGTGATTCATTGTATAAACAATTCGTGAGTTACAATTGTGAATACAAATTGGACGTAACAGTACTCTGCAGAGGATATTCTTTGTACGACTAGTTCAGCCAATATCTACTTTAGCCCAATTACTTTCGATTCTATGCATCGGCTATAGCAAAAACTATGACAGTCAATATATTCATTCATTTACCATTCTTTCAAGGCCTTCATAAAAATAATATATATAAGTAAGTTTAACTAATTTGCACGTTAATTACCTGCCAGATTCTAATTCTTCGCAAAGACAACACTTTCTAAAGCGAGTGTGCAAAAGCAGATTTTAACTGGACCAGTCGTGCCAAAGATATCCTCCCCACATTACTGTCATCAAGAACTTATACCTTAATGCTTGACAATTTCCAACCTGCGTTTGAGCTATAAATATTTAGAATTAAGAAGCCGCAAGGGAGTTGGAAATTGTCAAATGTTAAGATATAAATTCTTGGTGACAGATATAAATTCTTGGTTTAAGCTTGCGGAGGATATAAAATTGTAGTAATTAAAGATAAAATGGTTATGCTCACCAAGTAATGGGCCTTTTTACTCAGATTTTATAAATAGTGCAAATGGAGGAAATGTACTGCCCAATATCCTCTCAATGGTTTCTCTACCCTTACATTGCCACCAAAACTTTTGCATCCTGCAGCCTCCACGCTGTACAGACATATCTTTCCTTGCATCTCTGTCTATTTTCCGCTCACTCCATTAGATCTGAGAACCAGCAGTAATCTATTAATAAGATATTTTGAATATAGGGAATGATTATCGTTATAGGGTACATCTAATTACCTGTTAAGTGAGTCTCATTACCTCTCGTCCACTAAATCAGCAAACAATCTGGAAATGCAAAAGCATTGCCCATAAAAAAAAATTCAAGGGCCGTCCAAATCCAAATGCAGCAATGTTACTCATCTTAGCATTGGGCGAAGCCAATAAGCCCAAACCGCATGAAAGATATCCATAGGTGCAACCTGAAAAGCAGAATAATTCATTATTTCATTATTAGAAAGCAAGGTTAACATTAAACCACTATTGCCGAGTGACGGTACGACACCTATAAAAAGGGGTAATTCATTGTACAAACAATAATCCATGAGATAATATTGTAAACACACATTGCAATGGTACTGTGGAGAGGATATTCTTTGTACGACCGGTCGTAGCCAAGATCAACCATTGCCCAATTACTTTCGAAACTATGCATAAGTAGGTTTAACTAACTTCCACGTTACCTATGAGCCAGATTCTAATTGTTAGCACAGACCAAAATTTGAAAAGTGAGTGCGCAAGAGCAGATTTTATTTGGACCAGTCGTTAATGGTATAGAGTGAGATATACTTACATTAGGATCGAATTTGAGCGACAGTGCAGTAAGAAAGGCAGCTTTACCTGTATTGAGAACAATAGCGAACCCCCCGACAAATGGGGAATATGCAATGTCCTTAACATATACAGTATTCTCTGTGAGCGGAATAGTCACGATTGACAGTAACATCCCATTTACGACGGATTATATGACTGGTTTCTGTTGCTACCATAAGCTCATCTCCTATACACACTAGAGAGGTGATACCATTACCATCTATCCAAGCAGATTTTTCCTAAGGGAAAGTATAGCGCCACATTAATTGCCCAGGAAAGTTTGATCTCATATACTTACAAAACTCAAACTCAGCGAAGGGATAACTTCTTTAATGAAAAGTTCCGCACTGCCTCTTTTCAAGCTAGTAACAGGTGAATCCCTCTGTTCGTACAAGCCTCTGCCTTCCGGACTATTATCAATGAGCCGGTAAAATAACAACCAACTACCTGACGTCTGCAAGCAACAATGAACAACAATTATTTAGTGGCATATCATAACACATGTTCGACTCTCCTTACCACTATAACTAGTGTTTGGGATAAACATTGGGGATGATTAAAGATGGTCAAAGGTTTATAATTAATAGTGGACCGTATTTTGAATTAAGCAAATAAATAGGTGTGATTTATTGAGTGCGGATGCCTGGTGACACTGGGTGGTCGTGTGATCGTTAAAAATTTACAAGGTCAGAAATGTGTACAAGTTCAATAAGAATATTTACATATATGATCCAAGGTGGATCGGTCAGGTACACAATTTGAATCTATCATGTTCAGAGCATCGAATGTTGGAAAAGGTGATTTGGACAATGTGTGTGTCTGATGATGTACACAAAGTTCCGTCAAAGAACTTGCACACACGAGAATTTGACTTGATTAAGGTTCTACAAGAGTGGAAAGGGGTTAGCGATCCACATGATGAGAGAATTGCGCCGTCGATGCACACAAGACCATGAAAACGGCCTGTCTACAATAGCTCGATTTGAACAATTATTGGGAAGTGATCTGATACACATGGATTTTCAATCGTGGAGGCTTGGGATCTCCACATTAGCCGATTAGGCTTGCGAAATCATGATTCTGTCAGAAGTGTAATACGTGATCAGGACAGGTGATGAAAGCAGGTGCTTAGCAGTTGTCGCGGAAAAGGCGGGACTCTGGACTCAGGCTAGTCAGGAAATCAAGTAGAAAGATAAGAGGAAGTTCTGATAACAATTTGTTTATTCAAATACCTTGAGGCGGGTGAAAAAGTCGCCGTAAGGAATGTTGGCGTCGTAGAAGGTAGGGCCGGTGGCAAAAACACCAACGGTCCAATCACAATTACCACAGAACACACAGTAAGTTAGGCGGTACAAAATATCTCGTTAGGCGGTTCGGATCAACACACAATATATTGTCGCTCTCAAGGGACGCGTCCGTACGCTTGAGCAAAGAAACAGTTATGGCGGTCAAAAGAAGCCGGCCGGAGAAGAAGAACAAGTTCTTCACGCTTCCGCAGGGGAGCGTTCCAATCGCTACGATCATTGGTTAAAGCTGTGCGAATCGATTGGCGGATCGATATTCAGATAGATATTCGACAGGGCGCGCATGTGTGATCTAGTATCTGAAGTCAATGCGCATGATCGATATATTGTGGTGTGTTGACAGGAGGAGGTTATGAAGAGAGGATAGGGAGCATTCTATGATGAACAGAAGACTTTTATCACAGTTAGTTAATCTCGACTAGAATCGAATAGAACTCCTTAAATCCTCAACAACTAGCATACTGGAATCTGGCCTCCATTGTACTAAGGTATTGTCACCATACTTTCTCAATGAATCCGCCGATCTTGTTGAAAATACAATCGGTACGCATGGCTGCAAGTCAAGCAAGCCAATCCTATTGTAATACAATGGACAATGAGACACAACAGTTTTATAGTCACTCTACTCTTATGATTGACATGAGAGGTATGACTGACTTATTGTAATATATTGTAGTATATTGTTGGTTCGGACAATGATTCGCTGGCTAGATTTTCCACGCCACTAACATTGAAATTGCTTCTTCCTCATACTGGCATGATCTCCTGGCAGGTTGGACTCGGTCGTGGCATGTGACGAGTAAACAGAGTGTGGATACACTGGCGTAGCCACATGCAGCTGATGATTAGCTGATATCCTATTCGCTGGTAATGCACGACAATGGACTGTCGAAGGTCGTCGCTCTCTCGCACCGCAGACTATTGGAATCAGAAAGTCCGAAGCACCTTGGCAGAGATAAAAATTTGAAAAGTGAGTGCGCAAGAGCAGATTTTAATTGGACCAGTTGTGCCAAAGATATCCTCCGTACATTACTGTCACCAAGAACTTATACCTGAATGCTTGACAATTTCCAACCTGCGTTTGAGCTATAAATATTTAGAATTAAGAAGCCGCAAGGGAGTTGAAAATTGTGAAATGTTAAGATATAAATTCTTGGTGACAGTACCTTGCGGAGGATATAAAATTGTAGTATTTAAAGATCAAATGGCTATGCTCACAAAGTAATGGGCCTTTTTACTCAAATTTTATAAATAGTGCAAATGCCGGAAATGTACTGCCCAATATCCTCTTAATGCTTTCCGTACCTCTATATTGCCATCAAAACTATTGCATCCTGCAGCCTCCACGCTGTTCAGACATATCTTTCCTTGCATCTCTGTCTATTTTCGGCTCACTCCATTAGATCTGAGAACCGGCAATAATATATTAATAAGATATTTTGTATATATGAAATGATTATCGTTATAGGGTACATCTAATAACCTAACCAACCTAACCAAATCCAAATACAGTAATGTTACTCATCTTAGCATTGGGCGAAGCCAATAAGTCCAAACCGCATGAAAGATATCCATAGATGCAACCTGAAACGCACAATAATTCATTATATCATTATTAGAAAGCAAAGTTTTCATTAAACCTCTATTGCCGAATGATAGTATGACACTTATAAAAAGAGGTAATTCATTGTACAACCAATAATCCATGAGATAATATTGTAAATAAAATTTGTGTCGGTTGTGCGTCGCGGAACATTGACATTTAATATTTCAGATGTACCGAACCGATTTTACTGAGTCTTCATTTTCATAGATTATCGGGCATTAGAACTATACCGAGTTTTATTCAGCTAGCTCTAATAGTCGACAAGTGTGAGTTGACGAAGCCGACACACATTTTTAATTAGGCTGAAATTGAGACGCTCGTATCCCCGTTAACGTCCCTATCTACCTTCGGTTCAGGAACGGTAATCGGCCTCTGCCGAATCCTTACCTTCGGCCGGTGACTTACCATTTCCAACCTAACCATCAGTCGATTACTCAACTTATTCTACCTTGCCTAACCCTGCCTTTCCCCCAGTCGATAACTCACCTAATTCTACTCTACCTACCCTACCTCGCCATCAGTCGATCGCTTACCCTATCCTACCTAACCCGCCCTACCTAACCGTCAGTCGATTACTCAAGTTATTCTACCTTGCCTACCCTACCACACCTTCAGTCGATAACTTACCTTACTCTACTTTACCTAGCCTACCACCCCATCAGTCGATCGCTTACCCTATCCTACCTAACCCACCCTACCTAACCATCAGGCGATTACTCAAGTTATTCTACCTAACCTACCCTACCACAGCTTCAGTCGTTAACTTACTCTAATCTACTTTACCTACCCTACCACCCCATCAGTAGATCACTTACCCTATCCTATGGTACCCATCCCACCGTACCTTCAGTCGATCACTTACCTTATCCTTCCTTGCCTATTATTCCTTACGCGCTTGTGCTGCAGGAGCGGCAATCTGCCTCTGCCACAAACTGTGGAGAGGATATTCTTTGTACGACCGGTCTAGCCAATATCAACTGACGCCCAATTACTTTTGAATCTATGCTACCTTTCTTCTTTATCAAATTCTTATTTGTATTACTGATTCATTTACTTTTAGTTATATTTATTATTAGTATTATTTATACAGCGTGTTATTATTTATTGTATTTTGTATTTTACTAGTGAATATCTATTATGTTTATATTATTGTATTGTATTTATGTATTACATATGTTTTTCCAATAAAAAAAAAGAAAATTACAACGTTTCCAAGCGTTTTTTGTGCATTACCTTAGCCACCCTACCTTACCATCAGTCAGTCTTAAAACGTAACAAAACACGAAAAAAACGGTCCTTTAGCTCAAAATGAGGCCCAAAACCACCCCCAAGCTCAAAATCGGGCCCAGCAACCGCCGCGGAGCCCAAAATCTGGCACAAAAACCGCCGCGGAGCCCAAAATCGGGCACAAAAATCGCCACGGAGCTCAAAATCGGGCCCAAAAGCGGCCCCGGGCCCAAAATTACCCCCAAAAATGACCCCCAAAAAGAGGCCCAAAAATGGCCCCCAAAAAGAGGCCCAAAAATGGCCCTCAAAAAGAGGCCCAAAAATGGCCCCCAAAAAGAGGCCCAAAAATGGCCCCCAAAAAGAGGCCCAAAAATGGCCCCAAAAAGAGGCCCAAAAAGGGGCCCAAAAATGGCCCCCAAAAATGGCCCCCAAAATTAGCCTCAAAAAGGGGCCCAAAAATGGCCCCCAAAAATGGCCCCCAAAAAGAGGCCCAAAAGGGGCCCAAAAATGGCCCCCAAAAATGGCCCCCAAAAAGAGGCCCAAAAGGGGCCCAAAAATGGCCCCCAAAAATGGCCCTCAAAATTAGCCTAAAAAAGGGGCCCAAAAATGGCCCCAAAAATGGCCCCCAAAATTAGCCTCAAAAAGGGGCCCAAAAATGGCCCCCAAAATTAGCCTCAAAAAGGGGCCCAAAAATGGCCCCCAAAATTAGCCTCAAAAAGGGGCCCAAAAATGGCCCCAAAAATGGCCCCCAAAATTAGCCTCAAAAAGGGGCCCAAAAATGGCCCCAAAAATGGCCCCAAAAATGGCCCCAAAAATGGCCCCCAAAATTAGCCTAAAAAAGGGGCCCAAAAATGGCCCCAAAAATGGCCCCCAAAATTAGCCTCAAAAAGGGGCCCAAAAATGGCCCCAAAAATGGCCCCCAAAATTAGCCTCAAAAAGGGGCCCAAAAATGGCCCCAAAAATGGCCCCCAAAATTAGCCTCAAAAAGGGGCCCAAAAATGGCCCCAAAAATGGCCCCCCAAAATGGCCCTAACCTCAAAATTAGGCTCTGGAAAGTTCTGGGAATTAGGTTAGGTTAGGTTAGGTTAGGTTAGGTTAGGTTAGGTTAGGTTAGGTTAGGTTAGGTTAGGTTAGGTTAGGTTAGGTTAGGTTAGGTTAGGTTAGGTTAGGTTAGGTTAGGTTAGGTTAGGTTAGGTTAGGTTAGGTTAGGTTAGGTTAGGTTAGGTTAGGTTAGGTTAGGTTAGGTTAGGTTAGGTTAGGTTAGGTTAGGTTAGGTTAGGTTAGGTTAGGTTAGGTTAGGTTAGGTTAGGTTAGGTTAGGTTAGGTTAGGTTAGGTTAGGTTAGGTTAGGTTAGGTTAGGTTAGGTTAGGTTAGGTTAGGTTAGGTTAGGTTAGGTTAGGTTAGGTTAGGTTAGGTTAGGTTAGGTTAGGTTAGGTTAGGTTAGGTTAGGTTAGGTTAGGTTAGGTTAGGTTAGGTTAGGTTAGGTTAGGTTAGGTTAGGTTAGGTTAGGTTAGGTTAGGTTAGGTTAGGTTAGGTTAGGTTAGGTTAGGTTAGGTTAGGTTAGGTTAGGTTAGGTTAGGTTAGGTTAGGTTAGGTTAGGTTAGGTTAGGTTAGGTTAGGTTAGGTTAGGTTAGGTTAGGTTAGGTTAGGTTAGGTTAGGTTAGGTTAGGTTAGGTTAGGTTAGGTTAGGTTAGGTTAGGTTAGGTTAGGTTAGGTTAGGTTAGGTTAGGTTAGGTTAGGTTAGGTTAGGTTAGGTTAGGTTAGGTTAGGTTAGGTTAGGTTAGGTTAGGTTAGGTTAGGTTAGGTTAGGTTAGGTTAGGTTAGGTTAGGTTAGGTTAGGTTAGGTTAGGTTAGGTTAGGTTAGGTTAGGTTAGGTTAGGTTAGGTTAGGTTAGGTTAGGTTAGGTTAGGTTAGGTTAGGTTAGGTTAGGTTAGGTTAGGTTAGGTTAGGTTAGGTTAGGTTAGGTTAGGTTAGGTTAGGTTAGGTTAGGTTAGGTTAGGTTAGGTTAGGTTAGGTTAGGTTAGGTTAGGTTAGGTTAGGTTAGGTTAGGTTAGGTTAGGTTAGGTTAGGTTAGGTTAGGTTAGGTTAGGTTAGGTTAGGTTAGGTTAGGTTAGGTTAGGTTAGGTTAGGTTAGGT